>CM067170.1:128332726-128389760 GCA_034093135.1 Erigeron breviscapus | reverse complement strand
TTTCAAATTCAAACGTGATAACTGTCTCATCAATCCAACATTTAAACCAAATCAATCAATCAATCGACAACGTAAGTAAACACGCAAGTTTACACTTTTCAGCCCGAATCTCAAGCGAGTAGGGAGATACGAAACTCACCTCGATCGGATAAGAAAAGCTAAGTTTGATATAGAGTCAAGTTATTGCCGTACAATGTTCACTTCACGTCCAACACCTAAATATCGAACATATACATTCACATCAACATTCATAAACACGTATACATGACTTATCAATTTCACGGCAAAACTGTTGATGCATGTTGATGTGACAACAGCAACTTAGATTTGATTAGTCTTTTAGATTAAGACATTATGTTGTTTTATGTCTTATTCATTTATATGTAATTGATAGATTATGGACTTCGTGTTTTAGTAATGATTGATTACATGTTTTGGTGTTATATATATGTTTATATATGATGTTATATGATGTTTGTTATGTATGTTATACAAGTACAAACATAATATATGTTAGGTTTCTTGTACATAAAGTACTTGGAAACTAACTAAGCATAGATGTTGATGGAATTTAGTACTAACGAAGATAATCTTCGTTAGGAACTAACGAAGATAATCTTCGTTATATGGGCTGGGATGCTAAGTTCGTAAGAACAAAGCCCAGCAGGCCCAATATCGATCGTGAAACATATATAAGATGAAGAACCCTAAGATCCAAAGTCTTCAGGCTCGAATCTTGGAGGAACAGACACGTAACCAAAGTCACGCGTGTTCACAAGAGTTGGTACAACAGTCATGTTCTTGTATTTTAAGAAAGAAATAAGAATTTAGATAAGAAAAGAACAAAATTTAGAAAGAAATAAGTAAGCAAACAGATCTTTGTTTCAATAATTTAGAAACAGCATCTCTGATACCACTTGACAGTCCACGATTTGCACACTTATATGAGATTAATTAAGACAAGAAAGTAAATGCAGAAAGTAAAGAACAAGAACAAGAATAAAGTTCAAGTACAAGAAACTATGCAAGTCTAATCATATGTATCATTGATTAAACAATGAATACATGGTAGATATTACAACTTGTCTTACAAGAAAAATACAAGAACAATATAATTGTTAAGTTTTAGACAAACTAGAAAGCTAAAACAATTACAAGAAGAAATAATAAGTGACACACACTTGTGGTGACAAACACAAAGTGTAAATGATGCGGCTGTGTTGTTTTATATAGGGGAGGAATTAGGGCAACACAGCCTTACAATGATAGTGATAGGATGGTGGTTGTCGACTTCTCATTGGCTCGAAGTACTTGGATCCAGGAGCCTTTGTCTTCTTTACCAAAACGGGTATGAAAGAGAAAACCCTTGTTTTGGTTCCAGCTGTACCTTTGCCATATAAGGTAATATCCAGTTGGAAGAACCACCATGTGACTCTTGTCTTTACTTGATTTAAATTCTTCCCGCCTTGACTCACAATTTGGAAAGAAACCACCCGCTGATGACTCGCTGACGACACACGTCAGCGACCAAGTCTGGCCAGCGAATCCTTGACTCAACAGAAGATGGTGGCCTGGTGGGAAGATAGTAGATTGATAATCATGAGTTCATGGAATTTTTTTTGAAAATAGACATATTTGGGGTGGTGTTTGTCAAAATAGTTTTTGCAAAAAAAATAATTACGAAACTAGTAAATCCGGTAATCCGAAAACCGGACTCGTGTTTTTTGGTCCAATCCGGTAATTGAAAAACCAGACTCGAAATTTGAAATTTGAGTCCGGTAATACAAAAACCGGACTCGATGTTCGTGCAAGAAGAAGACAAAAGTTGCAGGCGTACTGTTTGACTGGTACAGTGATAGTGACATGCGTACTGAATCCGGGTTTTGGAAAACCGGACTCACGAAACCCTAACACGTGTCGATGCCGCATGAAACCCTAACTTATGTAACCTATTATATATTAGACGTGTATATACACTTTCAAAAGCATACTTTCAAGCATTCAAGTATTAAACATTATCAATATTCATTATATCTTTCAAACACAGTCAACTAAATTCCTAAAATAAAAATGGCTTCTTCATCATTTAACCCAATTATGGTGCAGTTAATTTGAGATGATTGTGTATCATTTGCAAATGGGATCCTTCAAAATGCAGATCCATCAAAAAGAAGAAGTTTTCCTCTTTTTCAAGTGATGACTTATTCAGAGATTTATGATGTCACTTACAGTTGTTTTGGTGTTTCAAAAGAAGCTTTCAAATTGCAATTATATTTATGGTATGAATTTAAGAGTGTTCCTTTTAGAAATTTAATTACTGACGATAATACTTTGGGGATGATTTATCATCTTGGTGATGCACAATTCGAATTAAAGCTGCCACCTCTGTTTTATCCCAGTTATCCAAACGCATGTGTTCCTGAATGTTGTTTTTCATTCCAAAGTTAGTCAGGTTTGGGAATGCAACACCACCAGAAGATGATTGGCCGGCCATTTTTATAGATATGTATGTATTTTGAGGAAGATATACGAGAAGGAGATGGAGGTAACTGATATATGCGGCTCGTTATATAGATATAAATATAAAAACCGAGACCGGGTTTCGAAACCGGACTCGGTGAACGTGTCATGCACCACTATTCAAACCTGCAAGTGGTGTCACATCAACCTACAACTTTTATCTTCTTCTTGCACGAACATCGAGTCCGGTTTTTGTATTACCGGACTCAAATTTCAAATTTCGAGTCCGGTTTTTCAATTACCGGATTGGACCAAAAAACACGAGTCCGGTTTTCGGATTACCGGATTTACTAGTTTCGTAAAAATTTTTTTGCAAAAACTATTTTGACAAACACCACCCCAAATATGTCTATTTTCAAAAAAAATTCTGAGTCATGACGAATATGACGATGATGTATAGAATTGGGCTATTTGAAAAGGAAAGATATCATTGATGGATGGATTAATATGGGCTAAACACATTGGGGCTATGGGTAAATATGGCCCTGCTATTCGGTGGTCCAATATACATCTAGTTGAATACAGTACAAACTAAATATGTATATATTCTTTAACAATAGCATGGTACACGCGCAATGCGGCGGTGGTCATGGCGGCGACGGTGTGGTGGTAGGGGCGACTGTTGATGGTGAAGACGGCATCGAGTGGTGTAGATAATTGATGAAAAGGGTTAATAGAGATATTTTAAAAGCCAAATGATTGATAGTGTAATTTAATTATTACTGTTAAGGAGGTAGTGTATGTGAAAGTATTTTAAAGAATGCTAAGTAAAAATATTACATATTTTTCAACATTTCTAAAAATAAAATTTTATTTTCTTTATAATATAATATAGATAATACAAAGTAAAACTTGACAGTTGACACCAGAGTGCCTTTTTTCTTTAATTAGTTAATGATGTTTTTTCAACCAAAATGCATGACCAATAAATGTCCAGCCCCCCTAATTATAATTTATTAGCCTTTTCTAATTACTAAACCACAAGTCACCAACGAGAACATTCATCAGGGGGTCTTCCGGTTTTCACAAGCGTAATCAGCTTTTTTTTTTTCTTTTCTTGAACAGCTAAGGTGGAACGTTTTATTTCAAACACTAGCAAGTTGCTAGTGAAAGAGAGTACAAAGCTTGAAATCAAAATTATAATAAATTTACATCAGACAATAAAAAGTATGTCACTTATGCCAATCACGAGTCATTTTTTCGCCCTGTTTGACATCCAAAGGAATGAGATGGATTTAAATTCTTCAAAAATAGCAACCGGAGAGAAAAATCTATGTTCATGCACCACTTCATTACGCTTCTTTCATAGGCACCAAATAGTGATTCTCAAGATTGCATTGATGATTTCCTTCCATTATTTATCTCCGGTCAAAGAGGTATATATGATAGGAGTGTATGTCACTAACCTGAAACACGAACACGGGCTAATCTTACAAGCACAATCAGCTGGTTCCCTTTATTTGATTTTTTTTACCCCTTTAATTGATTGTGTATCTTTTTCATCAAATCGATTCACTTTCATTAATATTTATAATGTACGTTATTAAATTGCTTAAATTGTAAAACACATATTATCTGGAAATACGTGTTAATAGGCATCATAAAAATGATTAGTGGTAGAAACAGAATCATCACTAAAAGAAACCATAAATGTCTCTAGATCATCTTTTGAATCCGGTAAACCAGATTTCATATTGGAAAAAAGCGTTCAGAACCTACCGATCGACCGATAAACCACTTTGGCTCATTCGCTTGTTTCAATTTAAACAAATTCACGTGCTCAACTAATGCGTCAGAGAGATTATGTATGCTATAAAGATCATATGTATCATAATTAAAAGATCAAATAATACATAAAAATAGTTCATAGCTTTCTGGTGAAATTGACTTATGAATTATATTGTTCCAATTTTGTTTTATGCACTACGAACCACTTTCAGGAACAAGCGACCACATTGTCGTGAAGGACGTCTTTGAGGCCACAAAGAGAGTCTAAGGCCCAATATTTGGAGGGGTTCAAAAAAAAAAAAATATCTTAGCTTTATGTTTACAATTTTTATTATTTTAAGTTAAAAAGAACTTAAATAGCACAAGAAGTGAGAGTTTGGTGGATCATGATATGTAACTGAAAAATCAACTATAGGTCTATAGTTATCTTAATCTTCTATAATTGTTGGGACCTATTTTATGATTTTGCATTGGGTCCGAAATTTTTTTACGTTCTCGGAGAAGGCCAATCATGATGAAACCTAGTAAGCTCATATCGAGTCTTCTTCAAACATCCATACTTGCTGGCCAATCATGACAAAGAACTGATTGAAGGAATCTCTACAAAAGTTTGCTCACATTCACAATCGCCTTAGACAAAGTCAACAAGCTTTTTTGGGTGGGATGAAAATAGACGGCTATTTCGATTTTATTTTAAATTTAATAAATTTTTGTTGGTCTTTTAATAACTTAGGGCCTTTTTCTTTTTTAAGTCATTAAGAGTTGAGTGTAAGTGGCCGAATGTATAAATTATTTTATATGTATTGAGTAAAAAATAGGTAATTGACGGCTATTTTTCTTTATTAAGTAAAAAATACATGAAATCTAACTGAATGCATTAAGTTCTTAATTATTAAGTGTATTAAGTAAAAAGAAAACAGAGCCTTAATATGTTTGCTTTCGTCTACAGAAATTTTATTTCGGTGGTTAAGTCCCCAAAGATAGACTACAACACTTTGTGGCCAGCCCTAGCCTTTAGACATAGCTTAATTAGTTTCGGATGCAAATATATATTGTTAAGCGGTTTGATGGTTGAAAAATAAATTGCATTTGACAAGATCAATGGTTCGAATTTTGCTTCATCGTATAAGAAGCTTGAAATTGGTTTTGTTACATTCTTTTGACACCATAAATAAAAGAGGCACCATTCAGATCTCCCTTATGGATGGTTTCAATCAGATGATCCATATATAATGTGCAAGGATCATTAGAAATAGATCAATAATTACACGCAAAGTCCTCTCGATTTCTACATCGATCTAAATCTAAATATAGTTAATCCGGATATATAAAAAGCAACCAACATATTAACATGATGAAACATTATGTTCATGTGTGTGTGTGACTATGTGTGAATCAACAGGAGAAACGTTACCTAGCTTGTAGGATCCATCGGTTTGTTTGCGGCCTAATTAATCGTTTAAAATCTTGTTTTAGTTGCTCAATCTCTTCATCTACATTCATGGTTAATTTTGCTTCAACGTTTCTTGAATTTTTTACGGGATCTTATGTGTTGTCACGAGACACAATTGTTCCTCGGACATTGGCTATATGTTCTTAAAGTTGAGTATTCTAGAGGTCGATTCTTATATCGGTTTTCATTCATTCAACCAAACTTTGTTACTTTATTTGAAATAGCAATATGTTTAAATTTCTTGAAGTGATATTAACCCCCTTTCTCATTTTAATCATACATTTTACTATTTTTTTTTGTTCTAAAACAATTGTACATATAATTTCCTCAAAAATGCAATCGTTATTCAATTATTAATCTATTCAATTAAAAAAATATCAAGTGAGAAAAAAATAAGATGAAAATACTATTCAAGTTTTTGTTAAACAAATGAGGAGACAAATATCTATAAACCCTTATAAAGGGTATTGAGATTAAGTTTTAAGCACTTTTTTCATTCCCATAATACCCTCCTTAATTACATTATATTTCTCACATCCTCCTCTAAATGCCGAAATTACCCTTGCCAAAAAATTAAACCCAAGAAACCCACAGCCGATCTCATTCTCACATCTCACTCCCAGCAACCCCAATCTCCTCCCATTTCACCACCATCTCAATCTCCGCCGCACCACCATCTCAATCTCCGCCGCGGTTGAGCCACCGCCGGATTCATCGCCACCAATATGTTAACCAAATCGACACACACACACTAAATCACAACCCCTCTCTCTCTCGCCGGATTCATCGCCACCAACCACCGCCGCCGGATTCATCACCATCAACAAGGGTTTTTCTTTCTATACTAAATCACAACCCCTCTATCTCTCGCCGGATTCATCGCCACCAACCGCCGTCGCCGGATTCATCACCATCAACAAGGGTTTTTCTTTCTATTATTATTAATAATTTCTGATTAAATTGTAGTTTATCTATAGTATTATTATTATTACTACTATTTTAATTTTATTTTACCAAGTCATATGTATTGATCTTCAGGGGGATTTTCTGCTCGCCACCACCTTAAACATCACCACCAACTACCGTCCGCTGGATTCTGACTAATTGTTTACGGTATTTTTTTTTGTTTTCTCACTAATGGTTTACGGTTTTCATTTTGAATGATACTCTTGGGAGATTAAAGGATAAAGTTTGAATCTTGATTATGATTTTCAAAAAACCAAGAATTATACTCTTGCTTTCAATGAAAGTAAGGATATACTGTTTGCTTTCAAATAATCGATGTTGAGTCATGGATTCGCTGAAGATTACTTGCTGAGTCAAGTAGTCGCTGACAGCCTCAGCGAGGAGTTTCATCAGCGAGCCTTCAGCGATCACTATTATCTTCGAGTTAAAGGATAAGTTCAATGACTCACTGTCATATGTTGTAAGTCAAATATAGGCGGGAAAATGAAGATAAGAAGACTGGTCCCAAGGACACGTGTTGCAAGATAACGATGGAGCCATGTGATCTTGTACCAAAATGGTACTAAGGTGTTTCTCTTTCATTCCGTTTTGGGAAAGAAACAAGATGGCAAACAGAGAGGTCTGAAGACCAGTCTTACACACCAATAGATAGTTGACAACCTTCATGTGTCAACATCTATTGGGTTGTCATGTGATGCTTTTCTCCCCTATATAAAGCATCACTTGACCTAGCCGCAAAGTTGTTGGTTCATTCTACAATAGTCACTTAGTGTGTTTTTCTCTCATTGTAGAATTGGATAATTGTTAAGTTTTCGTGTGTGCAAAAACTTAACAATATTTTCTTTCTTTCATTCTTTGTAAACCAACCATGTATTCACCGTTTAATTAATACTACTTATGATTAAACGTGTTCTTTCTTGTCTTGCTTTCTTAGTGTAATTTACATTAGTTGTTTAATTACATATCGTTGCAAACTTGGGACTTTCAGTTGGTATCAGAGCGGTGGTTCGACACACCGAATCTGATCTGAGTAAAAGTTTGCAAGATTATCTTTCTTTCTTTCTGTACTTAATTTTCTGCATCTAAAAACTTTTCTTTAAATTTCTGTCTACTTTTCTTTTCTTACTATTATGTCTTCTGTTCCTTCTCTGGTTAATACCAGAGATTTTGGGTATGTCTCCATCCCACCCAGATTCGATTCACATGATTTCGGATCTTGGAAGGAGAGAATGCTCCTACACATCGTAGGAGTTGAACCCTATCTTATGACCATTCTAACCAGAGGCCATATGTACCGGTTCTGGTTACCAGGACACCAGGAGCCACTGCTGATGCTCCTGAAGTTGTCATTGAGCTCATAAAACCAGAAGTACAATGGACAGATGACGAGCGTAGGCTTGTCAATCTGGATGCTCGGTTGAGAAATCTCATTATTACTACCCTTCCTGATGATATAATGAAATCTGTCATCAAACTTTCTTCTTCTAAATTGGTGTGGGATAATCTGTGTACCAGATTCGATGGTACGGCAGATGTTCTTGCTACCAAGAAAATAGATCTGAAACGTGCCTATGAAGGATTCTTCTCTCTCCCTAATGAGAGTCTGGATGGCACGTATAATCGCTTTAAGTGCCTTTTGAATGATATGAACAAATGTGGGCATAGAGCATAATACGCTTGAAATATGCTACAAGTTCATTGACGTCTTGCCCATCAAATGGCAAGGCTTAAGGCAAATTCTTAGAACAAATAAGCAATTGAAGGAGCATGACTTAGAGTCACTCTATGGCACTCTTCAATTTGAAGAGAGAGCCCTCGCTCAAACTTTGAGAGCTGAGGCTGAGTCTAAGAGGCATGCTGGTTCATATGCTTCAACTTCTTCCTCTTCTTTATCTAGTGTCTCTAATGTTCATGACCCTCTTGCCCTGGTCTCTGCTGAAGTTAGTCATGTCCATCTTGACATGGACATCAGCAATTCTACCCCCTCTAACGTCCAAGATCTTGTCAATGACCTCGATTTCGAGGAGAGACAAGAGATGTTCTCGGACTTCATGAACTTTGCTCTTCTCGCTGGTAAACGATATTCTAAAAAATGGAATGGTCGTAGGTCGACTCATTTCCAAAAACCAGTTGTAGACAAGTCTCAAGAAGAATGTTGGAGGTGTGGTCGTAAAGGCCATTACCAAAAGGAATGCAAAGTTTCTATTCCTTCTTTGCAGGCAGCGAAGCCCTCTTCATCATCAGCGAGGCCCTCTTCAATCAAGCCTGCTGATGAATACAAAAAGAAGTATTATGAGCTTCGTGCCAAAATGGCTGATGTTGAAGAAGCCAAAACTCCCGCCAAAGGTCTTGTTGCTGAAGAACATGACTGGGCTGATTTCGACGTTTCTGACAGCGAGGACTTTGTTGATGCCATCTGCTTTATGGCACTCGCTGATGACCAAGCGCTGACAAAAGATCAAGTGTGCTCCAGTCAGTGGGTCAATGTCACAATCAAGAAGGTATGCACTTTTTCCTCTGCCTCTGAGGAGGATAAACCTAAAATTCTTGAATCTCTTACTTGTGATATTCAGTACGTCGAATCTATTCGTGCTGATCTTCAGTCTAAACTTAACTCAGTAAGTGCTGAGCTAAGTGATAAGACTGACAAGATCAAGGATTTGAGAAATGTCCATGTTGAGCTTGAATCCCAAAAGCTTCTCAACCAAACTCTTCAAATCTCAAATGAGAAGCTGAAAAATCAGGTCACTGACCTTGAAAAGATAGTCACCTCCTGGTCTAAAGCCTCTAGGCTTCACGACCAAATCTTCAGCTTGCAGGTTCCTGCTCAAATGAAAGCGATAATCGGTGGTGATTATGAGACGGCTGCTGTCATCACCAATATGTTCAGCGAAAGACCTGCCGCTGAAGAGAGGATTCCTTCCAGTGCTCGTACTTCTCGTGAGGAATTGCTTAAAAACTACTTTGTTAAAGGCATGAATGACTATCATTCTGAACTGAATGATGAGTCTCCCTCACCCAGCACTTCCACTTCCTCGTCACAAGCAGAGTCTAGCTCATCAGCTAGCTTTGCTAAGACTGTCTTTCCAAACCATCCCATTATTGACATGATGCCAAATGAGGGTCGTGTTCAATATTCCTCTTCCTAAACATTTGAAGGGAATATTTCAAGTGATGGTTTCAAGCCTCTTGCTCCTAAGGTTTTCACTGTTAAGCCCAATGGTGGGTTCATTGTTGAACCCTTTAGAAGGAGCAAGGTCGCTGTCCCATATGACTACAGCACCCCTCAGCGAGTGTGCCTGTTAGTCAACCCGCTGAGAATTCCATTCCCTCAGCAGTCGCTGAACGCCCTGCGTCTCAGCCCTCATCTTCTTCTAATACTTCTCCTGCTGGCAGAAAGGCTGTTATGCATGAGCACTTAATGAATAGACGAGCTAAGTTTGCTGATGCTCGTTATCAGCAACCTAACTCTGTCTATGTCCCAAAGGGAACTTTAGTCCCTCAATAAACAAAACCTGTTCAGCAGGTTAGACCTCCTCAGCCAGGAGGTCAGCAAGTTGCTCTAAGTCATCATAGTTCTCAGCAACCCAGACCTATTCAACAGGTCAGACCTCCTCAGCAAGGAGGTCAGCGAGTTGTTCTGAATAATCATGTCCCTTGTTCTTCAAATGCTCAATCTAAGGGCAAGTCCATTCTTGGCCCTGTTCCCAAAACTCTTCCTGTTCGGTTCAGGAAGAAAAAGGGCCCTTCAGTAGCATCAACTTCTTCCTCCAATCATGAGATTTGTGAGTTGAATAAGCGTGTCAACGACTTATCCTCATAACTCAAGGAATTTCTGATTCAAAATCAGAAGGCTGGAAGAAAATGCTATTTATGTGGTGAAAGAGGACACATCGCTGCTGACTGCAATGACAAAAGACTCTAGGAATCCTCCTGAAGTAGTCATTCAGCCAAATCTACCCTCAGCTTCTCCGCTCATCCCTCCTCTGTAATCGCTGAGCGAACTTCCCCAGCTGAATCTAATATCAGCTTGGGTGAAGATGTTGTTCTCACTGATGACAACATTGCTGAATACATTGCCGCTCAGCGAATCTCCTTTCCCAGTCTCATGAAATCATTACCAATGGTAGTGATAGTATACTGGCCGAATATGGAGAAAACAGCCAAGTCGCTAACATGGTTGTTCTAAACACTGGAAGCTCCGTCACTTTTACCACTGAAGATTAATTCTTCACACGAGAGGATACTCATGACATGCTTGCTGCTCATGACATGCTTCCTCTCGTTTTAAATGATGGTGACTTTGCTCATCTTCCTCTCACATCCTCTGCTGACGATACTATCAGCGAGGATGCTCATGATTCTTCCTAAATCCTTCTTATGTTATCCTGCATGCCTCGCTAGGAAAAGAAGTGTGGTATTTGGACAGTGGCTGTTCAAAACACGACTGGATCCAAGGACCTGCTGGATAACTTCGTGGAGACCGATGGTCCTACAGTTGTGTTTGGTGACAATTCTACTGGCCAAACTGAAGGATATGGGTCTCTCACCCATGGGCTGATCAAATTCACTAAGGTTGCTTATGTGAATGGATTGAAACACAATCTGATCAGCATCAGTCAACTGTGCGATGCAGACTACAAGGTTATCCTTGATAAGCATCAAGGCACAGTGATCAATGTCAATAAAGAAGTGGTCTTGGTCGCTCCAAGAAAAAGGGATATCTACTTGGTAGATTTCACTCCTGTTAAAACTGACAGCGAGACCTGCTTCTTCTCAAAATCTGCTTCTCAAATCAACTGGTTATGGCACAAGCGTATGTCGCATGTGAACTTCAAAACCATAAACTCTTTGGCCAAGAAAAATCTAGTTCGAGGCCTTCCTCCTCTCACTTATGAGAAGGACAGGCTCTGTGGTGCTTGTGAAAAAGGTAAAAGCCACCGAGCCACCTTCAAAACTAAACAGGCCAACTCTATCAGTGGCTGTTTCCATCTCCTTCACATGGACCTTTTTGGTCCAGTAAATGTCCAAAGTCTAAGGGGTAGCAGATACACCTTAGTTATTGTGGATGAATATTCACGATATACTTGGACAATCTTTCTTCATTCTAAGATTGATGCTGCTGAGGAAATAAAACAAAAAAAAAAAAAAAAAAAATATACTTGGACAATCCTAAGAGTGATGCTGCTGAGGAAATAATTAATTTCATTAAAAAGATGGAAAACCTCAACAGCATACGTGTTAAAGAACTCAGAAGCGATCATGGCACTGAGTTCAGAAACCACACTCTTGAGACTTTTTGTGTTGATCAAGGGATTAGACAAAATTTCTCTTCTGTTCGCACTCCTGAGCAAAATGGGGTAGCTGAAAGGAGAAATAGAACTCTCATTGAAGCTGCAAGAACCATGCTCAGTGAGTCCTCTCTTCCTAGTAAATTCTGGGCTGAAGCAGTCAGTACTGCTTGCCACACTCAAAATAGGTGTCTTATTGTCAAGCGACATGATAAGACTGCCTATGAAGTCTCAAGGGCAAGAAACCTCAAATTGGATACTTCCATGTTTTTGGTTGCCCAGTTTTCATCCTAAATGATAAGGATCATTTAGGAAAGTTTGATCCCAAAGCTGATGATGGCTACTTTATGGGATATTCTTCTATAAGCAAAGCTTTCAGAGTTTTCAATACTCGCACTCAAAAAGTAGATGAATCAATTCATGTTACTTTTGATGAAAGCTGTTCAGCTTTAGGTGATCTCTCAAATGAGTCATATGCTGAAGTAATTATCAGCGATCTATCTGACTCGTCTGAGGTATCAGCGACACATCATGATGTTGCTGAACAACCTATCGCTGAGTCTCCAAGTCCTTCACCAAATGATGAGTACATTGCTGCTCACATTTATTCTATAGATCCAGTTGAGCTCTTCTACGAACAGTTAATGCCACTTCCATTAATGTTCCTCTCTCAACTGAACCTCAAGATGCTGACGGTGCCACTGAGGAAACATTTCATGATGCCTCACCGAATCCTCTCTCAGGAGACACTGAGGATGACACTCATCAGCAAGAGGTACCCACTGTTCTCAGTGACCCTCCTGTCAGCAACTCTGAACCCTTGTTAACCATTGATCTCTCCTCCTATACTCCCACTCCTAGTGAAACTACCACCACAGTATCCGCTATGAATCATTCTTCCATTCACACACCAGCACTCAAATGGACTGCTGATCACCCTCTTGACCATGTGATTGGTAATCCACACAATGGTGTCCAAACTTGCTCAGCGACAAGTAATACTTGTCTCTATGTCAATTTTCTATCTCAAACTGTGCCTACCAATATTGGTGAAGCCATGGCTGATCCCTCATGGGTGGAAGCCATGCAAGAAGAACTAACACAATTTGAAAGACAACATGTTTGGCTCCTTGTTCCTCCTCCCTATAAAGAACCCATTGGCACTCGATGGGTTTATAGGAATAAGATGGATGAAACTGGTGTGGTCATCAGAAACAAGGCAAGATTGGTTGCTCAAGGTTATACTCAAGCTGAAGGCATTGATTATGACGAAACCTTTGCTCCAGTCGCTCGTCTTGAAGCCATTCGACTCTTTCTCGCTCATGCTGCTTACAAAGGCTTCATTGTCTATCAAATGGACGTCAAGAGCGCCTTCTTAAATGGTGATCTTGAAGAAGAAGTCTATGTTAAGCAGCCTCCTAGATTTGAGGATCCAAAGCATCCTCACTATGTCTACAAGCTAAATAAAGCCTTATATGGTCTTAAACAAGCTCCTAGAGCTTGGTATGACACTTTGTCTACCTTCCTTCTTGACCATGGCTTTTGTAGGGGAACCATTGACAGCACCCTCTTTATCTACAAGCATAAGGGTGATGTTCTATATGTGCAGATTTATGTCGATGACATTATCTTTGGTTCCCTATCCACCAAACTCTGTCGAAAGTTCAGTTCTCTTATGTCTAGCACTTTCGAAATGAGTATGATGGGTGAATTAACCTTCTTTTTGGGGTTACAAATCAAGCAGCTTCCCACTGGAATATTTATCAATCAAGAAAACTATATTCGGGATATGTTGCATAAATTTGACTTCACCCATGTCACTCCAAAGGGAACTCCAATGTCCCCTCCTAATAATCTTCACGCTGGCCCTGATGGTAAGTATGTGAATCCTACTTACTATCGTGGCATGATTGGGTCACTCATGTATCTCACAGCGAGTCACCCAGACATCATGTTTGCAACATGTCTCTGTGCTCGCTATCAAGCTTCTCCTAGAGAATCTCATCTCCTCGCTGTGAAGCGTATCTTCAAATATCTCAAGGGTACACCCACGCTGGGTCTTTGGTACCCAAAAGACTCCAACTTCGAGTTAGTTGGATATTCTGACTCCGACTATGCTGGTTGCATGCTTGATCGCAAAAGCACCAGTGGAGGATGTCAACTGTTGGGGGGGAAGCTGACTAGTTGAACTAGTAAAAAGCAACACACAGTTTCCATCTCCACAGCTGAGGCAGAATATGTCTCTGCAGCGAGCTGTTGTGCCCAAATGCTATGGATGAACATCAGCTTGCTGACTATGATTTGGAATACTCTAAAATTCCAATCATGTGTGATAATACAAGTGCTATTGCTATTACACACAACCCAGTTCAACATTCCAAAACTAAGCATATTGATATTCGATATCACTTTATTCGTGATCATGTCATGAAAGGTGACATCGAGATCTACTTCATTCCAACTGATGATCAACTAGCTTGACATCTTTACTAAACCATTGGATGAAACTAGATTCAAACTGCTTGTTAGCAAGTTAGGAATGTTGAATGGGGAATCAGCGACATGACTTGTCATGTAGGCTAATTCAGCGAGCTTAAGTCAGTCTTACTCGCTGATCTCAAAGCAATGAAGAGCTTAAAAGTCTTCATCTAGTCCAGTAGCAAACGGCTATTGGTAAAGACTTATAAAATCCGTTGATCCCTGTTGCTTTGGGAAAAAGCAAAATAAAAGCAATGGAGAGCTAAAAGTCTTCATCTAGTCCACTAGCAAACGGCTATTGGTAAAGACTTATAAAATCCGTTGATCCCTGTTGCTTTGGGAAAAAGCAAAATAAAAGCAATGGAGAGCTAAAAGTCTTCATCTAGTCCACTAGCAAACGGCTAGTGGTAAAGACTTATCAAATCCGTTGATGGCTGACAGTTTGCCAAAAACTGTAGTCAGCGACCAACGTTAGTTGTGAAGTCGCTGACAAAAACTTTAAACATGCTAAGCACCCTTCAGCATGTAATCTTTCCAAATATCCTTCTTAAGAAATTAAAAATTCTCATTTAATAAAACATAGGATATTTTCAAAACTAAGTGTTTTCAAAGTAACTATGTGGGTGACGTGGCAAAATCTTGAACCACATGTTTTATATATTCAAACTGAAAAGTCACCTCGATTTTTGCTCTGATCACGTCATTTGTCTGTATGTGACAGTCTGACTGACAGGTTACGACTGCTCAATACGGCGCACACTCAAGTATTTCTTTTTGGACAAAATTTCTTTTCCTTTATTTAAACGTTACTCTCAAATCTTTTTATATATTATACATATGTACGAAACAGTTGTTGGTTACAACTGTTCCACAGCTTGAAAAAGATGAGAGAGAAATCCAGTTGTAAGATCGTGGCCCACCACCATACCCTATATATACATCCTCTCTCTCACAACTCTATTTTCACGCTTCCATATAACTATTCACTTTCTCTCAAACCAAATATCTCTCTCCATCTGTTCATCTTCTTTCATAAAATTCTTTCATCTTCTTCTCAAGCAAATCAATGGCTTCTTCATCTCAAATCCCTCAACAACAAGAAAATGTTGAGATCCCTTCTTCTTCTTCCCCCGCTGCACAAAATCCACCTGTTCCTGAACCACAAGTTCAGGAACAAACTCCTATTACCTATTTAAATTCTCCAATCTATACTCCGGTTAATGTAACTAAATCTTTAAAAGTTTCTTTTTCTCCCTCGAAGATGATTGTTAAACCTAACAATCATCTTGGCTCGCTTGACGTACCAAAAGGTACAAAAGGGTATAAGCCAATGCTGGATTTTATCCATGCATCTCCTGCAAATCGTTGCATCTTGGCGGACCCAGAAAAGATTTTTGTCCATCTCCTTTGAGAATTCTGGTGGACTTGTGATTATGATGATTCAAACAAGTCCATCACTGGGACTATCCGCCAGGGGGAGAAGACAATCACCATCACTCCTGCTTCTCTTCGTCTCACTCTTGGGTTTCCACAAGAAACCAATGATAATAAGTTTGTGGATCCAGCAACTGAAAGTGAATGGAAGGTATGGTTGCCCTCCATTGGATATAATTATAACTTGAGGAACCCTTCAGCGATCCCAAGCAATCCCTTAAAGCACAATCTTCCTGGGATCTGGAGAGTTCTGTTCACTCATGTGATTCAATGCATGGGTGGAAATTCTGGATCTTACAACCAGGCGTCATCTACATCGATGCCCATAATCCACGCTCTTGCTGAAGGACGATTTGTGAATTATGCTCAGTTGATCTTCAATGATATGAAGAACAAGATCAACATGAATAGTAGGTCTCACACAGTGCCTTTTACAAGATTCTTCTCCCTCCTTTTCAAGGAGGTGTTGGGTGATGAATATGTGTTGCCAACTGCGTCAACAATTCCAACAGCGAGGGTTGGAAACAATATTTACAAGCCACCAGCTGAAAATTTGGTGGCTCGCCTCACTTCGCACATGAAAGAGGTACTCTTCTCCTTAAATTCTTCTTTATACCCGAAAGACAGCGACTGGGAGGCAGCACTTCTTTCTGATGAAGTGGCTGATACAGTCGATGTGGATGCTCAAATGCCTTCTGAGGCTGGTTCGCTGGTAAACCCCCCAGCGACCTCCCAAGCCTCTAAAAAGACCAAAAGTAAATCCAAGGCAGCATCCTCAACTCAAAATATACAATCTTCACCCTCCGCTGACGTCCCAAAACGTAAGCGGAGTGTATCAAAGGGCAACCCCAAGGTTAGGAAGTCCACAACGCCCATGGACATTAGTACCCAAGCCACCCCATCAGCAACCTCCCAACAGGCTGTTGACGAGTTAAATGGGAACAGCAGGCAGCCACCTTAAACTTCTGTAGGCGAGGTTGGTGAAGATATTGGGTCACCCCAACCCACTAGAGGTCAAAGTCCAACTCCACCCCCAAATAATTCCCCTTCTTCTCAATTACCCTCTGAGTCGTTGACAGCAGCCAGATCACAGGTGATGCTAGAGTCAACACCTTCTACGGCCGATGATGTCTTGGTGGAACAACACACTGAGACTGAGGCACAAGGTTCCCTCACCCCTCCTTCTTCTATTGTCTTGGAAATTGTCTGTGCAGGGACTGAGACAAATATATTATCAAGTGAAATGGAAACTGATGAAGATCTGGGCAGTGAGTTTGACATCCAAGATGATGATGCTGAAATCACACTCGCTGCCGCAGAAGAAAGTGAAGAAGAGGCCAATATTAGTGGCTTCTTCGCAGAAGACTTGGGATATTTGTTAATCTCCTCTTCTCCTACTGAATTTGAGGATATCTCAGAGTCGTTGGCTGATATGCCTCCTCCACCAAGCTACTCTCCAAGGCCCACAGCTGCCTTTGAACAAGTTGGTTTTTATGAAGACTATGTGCCTAAAGTGAATGATGCTGAGCTTCAGCGAAGGGTGGAATTATGTCACCTTCAAAGAATAAGGCCAGCTGTTTATGTTGAAGTGGAAGAAGTTGATGATGAAATAATCATGGAAGTGCCACCATTGCACCACCCAGATTTTTTCAGGGTTCCTTGCTCCAAGTATCCTGTTTCTCTAAAGGATCTCAAAGTCCCTTCTGCTGATGAAGAACTCACCACTACTTTTACTGCTGTCAATATACCTGGTCTGGATTATGTTGAAACTCGTCAGCTACAAGAATTGTTGAGAAGGGTACAAATCTGCCAAAGTCAAGGGAATAGACATGGATACTTGTATGCTTGGCTGGTAGACCAAGTAGCTCAGGTTCATATTGAGGCTCATGAAAACTTTCTAAAGCTGATAGCTGGAAATGATGTTGTGAAAGATGAGCTGACCACTCTTCAAGGTATGGTGTCTGGGATCACCAAGAATCAAGTCACCCACACCAAGTCCAATGAGCAGCTGTTCAGACGAAATTAATCCTTGCTGAATGAAAGCATGAAGAGGGTTAGCACCTCTAACTCCTCCATCTCCGCCTCGCTGGACAAATTGAAAGCTGAAGTCCATTCAGCGAAGGTCACCGAACAGCCTGGTCTCTTAGCATCTCTTCAGCAACTCTCTCAATCCAACATTCTTTTCACCGCCCACCTCCATCAACTACAAAACACTGTCTCATCCTTCTCCGCTCACCAAGATAATTTTCGCACTTCCATCACCCAAGAAATCCATTCTCTCAAAAATAAACTCTTCTCTCAAACTCCTTTCCAAGTAGCTGTTGACAAAAAGCTACTTGACGAATCTGTCACTCGTACCAAGAAGCTTGAAAAAGAAGTTGAAAATCTGAAGGGTATGATGGTTGAAATGCTGGTCCTCCTCACGAAAGATAAAGTGGAAGTAGCTAGTCCCTCAGCTACTTCCAAGGGGGAGAAAAATATTGAGAAGGATCTAGCATCTAATCTTCCCCAAGCTCCCCTCACTGAAAACATTGGTAATGCTGAGATGGTTGATGAACCGGCAACAAACGTTGAGGGGGAGCAAACAACAATTGCTGAGAAGGTTGTTAAACCGGCAGCAAGTATTCAGGGGGAGCAAGCTGAGAAGGTTGTTGCTGAGAATGTGCCAGCAAAACCAATAAATGTTTCTATCTTCAAGCCTACTGCTGAGTTCCACGCTGCCCTTGAAAAGAGATATGCTGATAAGGGTAAAGCAGCAGTGGTTACTCAAAGCAAGCCACCAAAGGTTCCCATTTCAGCAAGGGAACATCAAGAAAAGTTAATGGATGGAGCCTTTCCCAAATCCACAACTTCTACTGCTGAACTGTCTCCTGAGGAAGTTGTTCGTCAACATGAACGGTTAAGTAAGAAGAAAGAAGAGGAGCTGTCTCAGAGGTTTATAAGTAAGCAAGTTGTTGGTGATGAACTTAAAGATGCTGATGATGAGACAAAGAGGTTGGCTCAGCAATCTGGTGGATTGGCAGTCTTAAGAAAGAATGAAGAAAAATTCTTTGCTAAAAGAACAAAAACGTTTGAAGAAGGACAGGCGACCTACCTCAAATCAAGAGAGGTAAGGCAAAGGAAAGAAGAGATCACGTCGGTCAGGGTCTCACTAACCCAACAAGGGATGAATCTTTCCATACAAAGAAAAGGAGTGCCCAAGTTGTATACGCTGAAAAATGTTACTAAGGATACACTTGGGCCAACTGAATGGATCGAGATTTACAAGCTGATCAAGGATAAGACAGCTGTAAGTTATGAACCACTGATCAAGATGGCAGGTGAGCAGATAAAGCTTATTCGCAAAATGAAACAAAAATACAAAGTCAAAGACTCTCTGCTCAGCGCTGCAAGACATCCATATCCTCCTCCTCCTCCTCAGCAACCAAGAAGTGGTGTGAAGAGAACAGCTTTTGGTCAAGAGATATCTCAGCGTCCCTTCATTCTCAGAGCTGTTCCAAAGACTGATATAGATGAGGAGCCTCTGCTGAATCTAAGAATGCCTTCTAGGACCCTCTTTATGGATGGAGCTTATGATGACAAGCTGGGAGGTTTCTGCTTTTGCAATGTCCATGGTCATGAACTCTTCTTCAGGACCAATGAAATTGGAATTGCTCCTTCTGCCTTTCTTTTGAAAATAAGGAAGTATTGTGCTCAGTCTTCCAATGATTCAGAGTTTATAAGACAGATTGATCAAGAGTTGCTGAAGCCTGAAAGACAACAAGATAGAGCATTTATCGAGGCCAAGCAAGAATCCCAATGGGATTAAGTAGTCTTGTAATCTTTGTAATGCTGCTTATTGTAAAGTTGTTTGTCAAATAAATAAGATCAGCATTCCTTCCTTTCCATCTATTGTACTTCTAAGAAGTAACCTATACTCAGCTAAGTCTCCTCAGCGAATAGGGGGAGATTGTTGAGTCATGGATTCGCTGAAGATTACTTGCTGAGTCAAGTAGTCGCTGACAGCCTCAGCGAGGAGTTTCATCAGCGAGCCTTCAGCGATCACTATTATCTTCGAGTTAAAGGATAAGTTCAATGACTCACCGTCATATGTTGTAAGTCAAATATAGGCGGGAAAATGAAGATAAGAAGACTGGTCCCAAGGACACGTGTTGCAAGATCACGATGGAGCCATGTGATCTTGTACCAAAATGGTACTAAGGTGTTTCTCTTTCATTCCGTTTTGGGAAAGAAACAAGATGGCAAACAGAGAGGTCTGAAGACCAGTCTTACACACCAATAGATAGTTGACAACCTTCATATGTCAACATATATTGGGTTGTCATGTGATGCCTTTTCTCCCCTATATAAAGCATCACTTGACCTAGCCGCAAAGTTGTTGGTTCATTCTACAATAGTCACTTAGTGTGTTTTTCTCTCATTGTAGAATTGGATAATTGTTAAGTTTTCGTGTGTGCAAAAACTTAACAATATTTTTCTTTCTTTCCTTCTTTGTAAACCAACCATGTATTCACCGTTTAATTAATACTACTTATGATTAAACGTGTTTACTTTCTTGTCTTGCTTTCTTAGTGTAATTTACATTGTTTGTTTAATTACATATCGTTGCAAACTTGGGACTTTTAATCGATTAAGATGAATTTTTATTAATTGGTTTTCATTTTGAATGATACTCTTGCAAGATTAAAGGATACTCTTGCAACATTAAAGGATATGTTGTTTGCCACTATATTGGTTTTCAACAAATCAAGAATTAAGATTATGATTTCCCACAAACTTCTTGCAGTGTCAGGTTTGGGTGAAGCACAATCAAATTCTGAATTTTATGAAAAGATCTTATGATTTTGTGGTCATGCTAATAGGTCATTTCTTGCAATGGCAGGTTTTGTGGTCATACCAAATATGGTAATTATTTCTTCGTTATTGTATATATCTACCAAATACGTGTATAATAGTTTCTATTAATACGGAAGTTTTGTTATAGATAATAATATGAAACAATAAATTAAATTAGGCAAATCTTTCGTTTTTGTTAATGATTTTTGTTAAATTAGGCAACCTTTTTTACAGTTCATTCCATTCTGGTTATTGATATATCTATATTTTATAGCTTTACGTCAGAAATAGATGTTGGTTATTTTGATTATATGTTTTCTTATGTTCCATTTTTATTTGGTCATGCTGGTGAGAGAGTTAGAGCTGGCAGTTCTGTCCTATTTACTTATTAATGGGTTAACTTTATCTCTGACATTTCGATCAAGCTTTATAAAAAACTATTTATAAAGGAAACATGTCAAATGGCCAAATCGGTGGAACGGCTTAAACAGCGCCTATAGTGTATTTTGATGCAGTCAGCCTCCTAAACCATTCTATGCAAAAAGTTATGTTAGTTTCGGTATTCTTGCTGATTATATTTGTAAGTACTGTTATCTTAACAGGTAGAACATGTACATACAATAATTATGCATGCAGCGAGTGGTGAAGTTGGCTCATTATTATGTCAATATATGGGCAAAACCACTTGGAGCCATTGTTATTGGAACCATGACTAGAGAAGAGGATGAAGTATAAGCCGATGGATTGACGTAGTTTATTAAATTGTTGGGAATAAAACCTTGCAGGTAATAAGCTTCTCCCGTTCTCCATACATTTACTTTTTTTATATAGATTTAGAGACAACAATACGTCTGTTTGGGTTGGGTTGCTCCGCAAATATTTATGTACAATTCTTTTTTCCATAATCGGCTAATATGTTAAGTATGACACAACTGCATTGATACACTTATCTACATTTTTGAATGGATCAATTTAGAGATGTTGTATGTATTCAAAATACACTTTGGGAGTATTTCAAGTTTTCGACCCATTTGATTCTTAGTTTGATTGTTGGAGCTAAAATTGGGATATAAAGATTTATGAATCCTCATCGCAGTTGGAGTTAAAATTGGGAGTAGGAGGACATCATATGCTGATTTTATGACCATGCTGTTAGTTGTCAAAAAAAATTTAAACATCAAATGAGTAGTAATATAAAGATGCATTTCTATGGAGATGGTTGGTAGGGCAGCCCGTTTATGCTAATTACGGGCTATTATGTGTTTATGTCTATCTTAGAAAAAAGTGATTCTTTATGCTAAATAGATGCCTTTAGTTAGCCTTTCATAAGCAAATGCTCTGTAGTATACAACTACAAACTTTTCATGAGAGAAGCACTTTTGGAAGCTAAAAAGGTTGCAGGTTTTTGGAATGAAAATTTATGACCATATATTTCAAAAGCAAGACCACCATGAAAAAGTGTCCGATTTAAATCGATAGCTTGGTATATGGTAGGCCTAAAATGATCAGTAGTAGAACTTGCAGAATGGGTGGGTTAGACAATTGGGCAAAACGGATCAGTTGACCCGACACTATTTGTCCTATTTTTTTATACTTCATTGACCCGTTCTATATTATATAGGTAATTTACACATGCATGACCCATATGACCCCTTCTATATTATATATAGTTCACGTGTTTATTTTGTTGCACACACTTTTTACCCATTTGACCCATTAAAGATAGCAATTGTCCCGAATTGGCCCATTTGTAATTGAATGGACTGGGATTGCCACTTTTAGTTAAAATTTGATTTTATGGTAGAACTATAAAGTGTTCAACTTTTCAGATTTTAAATGTTCACCTGATATATTTCGTAGGTTGTTTCCTGATGGTGATGGAGGAAATGGATCAGATAAACCCCCTGCCCTATGTACCCGTTCACCCACACATAGTGGTAAGAAGGGAGTTTTATCGGCAGAATGTGGCATACATGATGCAACAGTTTTTCAGTTAAGGAGAAAAAAGAAAGAGAGGAAAACAAAGCTTAACCACCAAGTCTAAGACCAGCTTCATGTCTTCCAGTCACACACCATTGCCACTCAAAGTTCTTGAGCACCTTGATAAATAATGATATCAAGTTGGCTGAAGATCGTCTCTGATTCGTCGAAAGAAAGAGCACCTTGATCATCTCTATTCATAATATGTCATATCATATGTTTCGTATATTTATTTTGAGTATTTATGCTAATGGGCTTTAAATAAACTATTTTTTTACGGATTATTCCAAGTAATAAACTATTATGTTTTTTTTGTTTGATGTCGATATATCATGGTAATTTTTACGGATTAACACAAGTGTTTGGTTTGCAATTATCGTCGTCGCCTCACATCGCATGTTTTGTATTGTTATCACTGTTTAGCCGCCGTAACGCGCGGGCACAAGGCTATTACTTGTTACATAAAATCAAGACATAGATAAAATTAGGGCATGGGTTTAAACTTTTTCAAACAAACATAACATTTTATATTAAAAGCTTTTTTAGAAAATGTATGTATTTTTTCCATGAAAATTAACATAAAAGGTCACTACCTCATTGTTACGTGATTAATAGTTTTAACTTGTCCAACTAATTTAGCTAGCTCGTATGTCATATGTTTATTTAAAGTCTAACATTTAACTCGTTGACATTAAATTACGAACAAAATCGAAGCAACAACATATGATTTGACATCAAACCCCATATATGTAATTAATAGATATTAACAACCAATAGAAAGAATAAAAAACACCCAATAGAAAATTTAAAGAAAAAAAGTCGATCTTTAATTTATATAATTTTAAGTTATATCATCAAATGATCCAACAATTGTCATCAAGTGTTAAAATTTATCCAATAGTTGTTTATAGTGGATAGATAAATGTAATATATGATTGTTAGATACTTAAGTTTGGTATAGAACCTCTCACATCTTATATTTTAATCCATAAAAAATATGGCCAATTATTTATCCATTATACAATAAATATTAAAAAATTAGTATGTGAAGTTCTATACCTAAGCTTAGTATCTAACAAGCCACATATTCACTTTTCTCATATATATATATAAGTTTAGGCCATGAGGGACAAAGTATTATAAAATCGTACTTTATAATTTTATTTTACAATCTAGATACATAAACTTTGACTTCAACATCACAGACAAAATAGTTTCAAATGTGGACGCACAAAATAAATCAAACTAAAACAACAACGATCATGATAAACTAATAAAACAATGATACTAAAATCTACAGCTGTAATAATAATAATAATAACAATAATATCATACTCTTCAAAAAAAAGAACTCAAGAACTCATCTACACTCTTGGATAAAAAAAAATGGATGGACCAGATTAAAAATAAAAAAACCCTCTCAACACTAGAGGGGTACTTTTGTCAACTCCCTCTTTTTTTTCCTCTCTTACTTTATTAAATTAATACAATTTTATCTAATTCACTAAAAAACTTTTATCTTACAAACCGTAAATCGTTAGACGAAAAGAAAAGCATGGGTAGTCTTAGAATTTCGTCTTTTTCATTAGAGATGCAATTCGACATACTTTTGATGACTTTTTAAATTTCGTTTTTTTTCCATCACGTTCATCTTACACATGTGTAAGTTATTATTCTTTGATGACCTACACATGTGTAGGATGAACCTTTTAGTGGTTTTCACTTGTCCTACACATGTGTAGGATGAACCTTTTAGTGGTTTTCACTTGTCCTACACATGTGTAGGATGAACCTTTAAGTGGTTTTCATTTGTCCTACACATGTGTAGGATGAACCTTTTAGTGGTTTTCACTTGTCCTACACATGTGTAGGATGAACCTTTTAGTGGTTTTCACTTGTCCTACACATGTGTAGGATGAACCTTTTAGTGGTTTATACTTGTCCTACACATGTGTAGGATGAACCTTTTAGTGGTTTCCACTTGTCCTACACATGTGTAGGATGAACCTTTTAGTGGTTTCCACTTGTCATACACATGTGTAGGATGAACCTTTTAGTGGTTTCCTACAACTTCAAACCCTAAACCCTACAACTTCAAACCTTTTAGTGGTTTCCTAACGGCTAACCCTACAACTTCAAACCCTAAACCCTAAAGCGTACCGTATACATCCGTCCCCCTACTACATCCCGCTCTAGGGTTTAGGGTTTGAAGGTCGAGGGTTAGCCGATAGGCTAACCCTCGGGCTTCAAACCCTAAACCCTAGAGTGGGAACCCTCATCCTTTTTAGGTTTTTAGGGTTTAGGGTTTAGCATTTAGGGTTTAGATTTTCCAGGGTTTTTAGAATGTAGCTTTCCCCTCGGATTAACAATTAAGCTTTAGGGTTTAGGGTTTGAAGTTGTAGGGTTAGCCGTTAGACTAACCCTACAACTTCAAACCCTAAACCCTAAAGCGTACCGTATACATTCGTCCCCCTACTACATCCCGCTCTAGGGTTTAGGGTTTGAAGGTCGAGGGTTAGCCGATAGGCTAACCCTCGGGCTTCAAACCCTAAACCCTATAGTGGGAACCCTCATCCTTTTTAGGTTTTTAGGGTTTAACATTTAGGGTTTAGATTTTCCTGGGTTTTTAGAATGTAGCTTTCCCCTCGGATTAGCAATTAAGCTTTAGGGTTTAGGGTTTGAAGTTGTAGGGTTAGCCACGGCTAACCCTACAACTTCAAACCCTAAACCCTAAAGCGGGCCGAAGGCCCCCGTAATCACACTCCCCCCTCGAATTAGCATTTAGCCCCCAGGGTTTAGATTTTAGGGTTTAAGAATGTAGCTTTTTCCTCGGATTAGCAATTAAGCTTTAGGGTTTAGGGTTTAGCATTTAGGGTTTTAGAATGCGTCCTCATCATTTTTGAACTTTATAAGTAACTTACCCATGTGTAGGTTGTACTTACCCATGGGCAGGTTATACAACTCACCAGTTCCAGGTCTTTCCTACACATGTGTAGGATGAACGTGATGGAAAAAAAAAATGAAATTTAAAAAGTCTTCAAAAGTATATCGAATTGCATCTCTAATGAAAGAGGACGAAATTTCAAGACTACCCATGCTTTTTTTTTCCCGTCTAACGATGTACGGTTTGTGAGATAAAAGATTTTTAATGAATTAGATATTTTTTAATTTAATAAGAGGAGAGAGAAAGAGAGAGAGCTGGACAAGTTTTTTCATAATGACAATCATGCCCTTCCTGATCTTGATGAATGAAGGGCTAAGATTGGTTCTCGCGTTCTTTTTTTTTTAGTGGTTCTCAAAATAACTCACCCCTATATATATACTATAATAACTAATAACAATATATATTAACTTGTTTAATTCACTTCGTGTTAAGTCATGTAGTTATTTTATAGCTATATTTTTATAAACAATTAATAAAAGAAATAAAAACAACCAAAAAACGAATAAAAGCTCTCAAATTGATTTTTACAAAATATTAGCATAAAAAAATAACATAAAAGTAAGAGGGTTTGGAGCTTTGAACAAACAACCTCTCTTAAAAGGGGCGCGCATTCTAGCCAGCCTGACCAAAATCAGTCTTGTTAATTTGACATTTCCTCTATATATCTGCTTTGAAAAGTCAAGAATGACCACTAAACAAACTCCAACTCCACGTCGATGATTACTGTTGTATTAAATTTAAATAGGATATAATCATAGTTGTTAAACTCTTACGAGTCACGAGTTAACTCTTACGAGTCGAGTCGATTTACACCAAAAACGAGTCAACTCGTTAGGTGACTCGTTTTTGTCCAGACTCTTACGAGTCGCTGTGTGAACTTGGACCGAGTCACGAGTCGCAAACTTATAATTATTGTAGTTTGATAATATGGTTATATATTATATATTATACTTAATTTGCTACATTATTTTGTGTGTTATCTATGTAGTTTTGATCATTTTATTGCGAATTTGGAGATAAATTGTAAGTTTATGTCTCAAAACTATTGAATATGTAATATTTTGGTAAATTTATTAAGATAACGAACTTATATTTTGCTTATAAAGACGTCACATATATATAATTATGCTATATTATGTAGTACTTAAAATCCTGACTCTTACGAGTCGAGTCACGTTCCGAGTCACGAGTCAAAAAATCATGTTTTCGAGTCGAGTCAAAAGTTACGAGTCAACAACTATGGATATAATATATAGGTTTTAGGTAAAATAAAACAAGTATTAAAGTAAAACAAATAAAACAATAGGTTTCTCTTCACTGAAAATCATCGTGCATCATGAAAATCATCGTGCATCAATTGCTTCGTGAATCTTCGTGCATCAATTTAACCATGATCTAGGGTCAAGATCTTGTCCTATTTGTTTTACTTTAATACTTGTTTTACAATACCCAACCCCTATATATATATATATATATATAGAAGACCGATTTGTTTTCAGTTGGATAGAATTTGCTATTTGAAAAGAAGTGGCGGCGTAACTTTTTGTTGATACTATTTTGTTGTAACTCTCCAAGTTGAAAAAAAATATATGTTACGATTTCATGACAAAATATGGCAATGAAGAGTTTGTTTTGTTCATGGTAAAGGGAAAAACAAAACAAAAGTCAAAGCCCCACATTATTCATAATTAATAATAAATATAAATGTAAAAGTCGAATCAAAAGTAAAACTTCATTATAAGTAATACTTAACTTCAAATAAGAAAATTAAATTATTTTTGATAATGCATCAAATGATTCGGTGGCTATAAAACAAGTCTTAAAACTAATACACTAATGAATAAATTAATATGTATACCTAATGAAGAAAGATGAAACATTATATATATTTTATGATTTCATGATAATTTATATACATTGATATGGCAATAAAGATGTGTCTTGTTTATCGGGCCCGGAGTTTCAAATGAATAATAAGAGGGCCAAAAGCCCACAACCCAAAAGTTACAAAACCCAAAATAAACACTAAGAAATACATAATTGAGAAGATGAAGGTTACTAGCCACTTAGTTCAACAATAATGTGGGTTAAAGCAATGATTTTGAACCTCTAAAAATTTAATACGTTAAACATTTATTATATAGTGGGTTTATGTTTTAGACTTTTTGGCTCAAAGAAAAAAAAGAGTATATAAACTTTTTTTGTGTTTTTTTTTCTCACAGTAGTATACTCATTGACAATAACTACTTTTTTTTTTGCTTTCTTCTATACTTTAACCTATATGATGATAAACTAGGCCCCAAATTTGATCTTGCTTAACACTCTCAAAAAACTTAAGCCGACAATGTCACCAGTGTTGACTCTAGCAGGTTACCCACAAATTCGGTTGTCGCCTGGAGATAATCTGGTTTTGCAAAGAAGATCAAATACGTAAGTTTAAAAATTGAAAAGCTTTGCGAGACCAAACACTAACATTATGTCGTGCATGCATGGTATCATTTCAAATATATAGGCTTATGAGATTTCCAAATGTTTATTATATGTAATGAACTTGAATTTACTATAAGCTAGACATACCTAGTAGTATATTTATTCAAAAATATATTTATTGATCCACATCTATATCTATATTATTATATAAAACATCGAATTTTCTTTTTTCTCAGATTATAGGATCGATGTACCTAATATATATAGGCTTATGATTCACAAATATTTATAGTATGCATTATTATGCAATGAACTTGAAGTTGCTATAAGCTAAACGTACTCAATTGATAGTATACTTTTAAGAAACCAACTAAATCTGCAAAATATAAAATTAAACCCAAAACAAAGATTATTCAAAAATTATATTTTCGAGTTATATTTTTAAAGAAAATTAAAGATAATATTAGAAGAGAAATGAAATAAATGAAAAATATGTATTTTGTTTCTTTCTAAATCATCCCAAGAGTAGTGTCTGATTAGAAATTAAAGACAGTTAATGATAGCATAAAGAAGTTTGATAAAGGTTGCAAGGGATAGTAGTTTTCTTGGAATTGCAAGTTGGTTCGGGTCGATTTGGGGTATCATCGTCAACGAGCATAGGGTGAAAACCAGTAGTTTAGCCTTAGTTTCAGTGATTTTTTTGACTCATTCAAGTTTTTTTTCATTCTTTTGGTATCTTTACAGTTCTGAGTCAGACTGACGCAGACGGAATAAAGATCAATGATTGATTCTGTTGATTCTAAGAATTCCCAGAAACAAATCATTCTAAAATTCGTTGATTCAAAAGAGAATACCGAAAATTAGGAATTTCACACTAAAACACACATATGTGATTAGGGAAAAATGATTTTTTGATTATCTGAAAACTGATCATTTCCCCATGATGTGATACATATAAATAAGCAAGCAAATTTCGAACGGGCCTAAAAACATTAGTGGGCCGAAAGTTATAACAAAATAAAGGTCCATAAAAACCCGAAAAAAACATAAAAATGTCCAAAACTCATAGAAAAAGGCCGTTTCGGGTAGGCGGTTTGCAACTTGATTCGTCTCGTTTCTGCGGTCGTTTTGACTGGTCATACGCCCAAAACGGAGCCCTGTAGCAAAAGTTATGGCCATTTTAGTGAAGGCCTCTTTTTCATCATGTCTTGACCTTCTAAATACAAAAGGGCTTGGGCTTCAATACTTGGGCCTACATCATTCCCTCCTGAGTAGACAAAATTCGCCCTCGAATTCGCACCAAGATCATCATCTGAAGACTCACCATGATAAGGCAGCAAATGCTTCACATTAAACACATCTGAACAACGAATGTGGCTAGGCAGCTTTAGACGATAAGCATTGGGGTTTATTTTCTGCACAATTTCAACAGGTCCAATCTTCTTGGCTGATAGCTTGTTGTACTCTCCAACTGAAAAGCGATCTTTAGTTAAAACAGCCCAAACAAAATCACCTTCCTCGAAATCAACATGCCTACGCTTTTGATCTGCAGCCTGTTTGTACTTTGCATTGGCTTTATTCAAATTGTCATGAACAGTCTTGTGAACTTCATGTAACCCCTCTACAAAATCTTGGACCTTCTTGGGAATAGAACCAGAAATAGGAAGTGACATTAAATCAAGTGGTCCTCTGGGCTGAGATGAATAAACAACCTGAAAAGGACTAAAACCAGTACTGCGGTTAACAGCATGATTATGAGCAAACTCAGCCTGGCATAACTTCTGATCCCACGCTTTGACATGATCACCAACCAAACATCTCAACAAATTACCAAGGGATCGATTAACAACCTCAGTCTGCCCATCAGTTTGGGGATGATAAGCACTACTGAAATTGAGTTGAGTATTCACCATCCTCCATAAACTACGCCAAAAGTGACTCAGAAACCGGGTATCCCGATCAGAAACAATAGAAGTAGGCAAACCATGTAATCGATACACATCACGAAAGAAAAGTTGTGCAACATTAACAGCATCAGTTGTCTTCTTGCAAGGAATAAAATGAACCATCTTAGAAAACCGATCAACAACAACAAATATAGAATCATTACCTCTCTGAGTACGAGGCAACCCCAATACAAAATCCATGCTAATATCAACCCATGGCTGTGAAGGAACAGGCAAAGGCATATAAAGACCGGCATTAGTAGCTGTGCCTTTAGAAACTTGACAAATACGACACCGTTTGACATAACGATCAACTTCTTTCCTCATAGTAGGCCAGAAATAAGAAGCTTGCACCAACTGTAAAGTACGATCACGACCAACATGCCCTTCACCATGTAACTCCTTAATGATCTTCAAGCGAAGACTAGAATCAGGAATACATAATTGATTGCCCTTGAAAAGAAAGCCATCATGTATCAGAAAATCTGATTTCTGCCCAGATTGCACATCCTGCATAACAACTGAAAAATATGGGTCAATAATTAACTGCTCACGAATAACATCCAGACCCGGCACATCGACTCTCATAGATACAAGCAGATTACTCCTCCTCCTCAGTGCATCAGCAACTCTATTAGAAACACCAGTCTTGTGTTGACCACAAAAGTAAACTTCTCAAGAAATGCTAACCAACGACCATGCCTATGAGATACTTTATCTTGTGTTCGTATATGCCTTAAAGAATCATGATCAGTGAACAAAACAAACTCCTTATGGAACAAATAATGACGCCAATGCTTTACAGCTTGGACCACTGCATAAAATTCCAAATCATAAGTGTTATACTTCAATTTGGGTCCAGTCAATTTTTCACTGAAATAAGCAACAGGTCTACCACCCTGACTAAGAACTCCACCAATTCCAACCTTTGAAGCATCAGTATGAAGTTCAAAAACTTGAGAAAAGTCAGGCAATACCAGAATGGGTGCTGTAGTGAGCTTGACTTTGATAGATTGAAAAGCCAACTCTGCCTCTTCTGTCCATACAAATGACTTCCCCTTCATGCAATCTGTCACTGGAGCCATAATAGAACTGAAATGGGGAATGAACCGCCTATAAAAATGACGATGTACCCCTTCGAGTTGCTATACGAAGGAGACATAACGAAGCATATCTACGAAGGACATAACCTCGAAGGCAGTCAACTTGATCGAACAAGCAAAAGGATCAACACAAATCCTTTCTAAAGATAAATACAATATTTGCCTAGTCCGGAATATTCTAGGATATCCCCCTAAGGAAACTAGATCGGATAAACATGGCAATAAGAGTTTGATTCAAAGAAGGAAAGGGGAAAACCCTAACCTTCCCCTCCAAGGAACCTCCTCCTATAAAAGGAGGAGGACTCCTTCACATCAGGGGGACCATACGACATACAATATCAACACACACAAACCACACGATCACGGATCGGCTAAAACCCTAACTAAAGTCGAACACGATTTGATAACTATTCAATCACCTCTCGTTGGCGTAAACGAACACCGTTCCTACCTTTGGGGAATTGCCAACAAACCCTAAAAACTCTTTAGGGTTCTTTCCACAAAAACGTCTTTCTCATCTACTATCCTATTCACAAGACTTACGCGGTTCGGTGCACAATCATTTGGCGCAATCCGTGGGACCAACAAAACAAAAGACAACCCACCGAATCACCACGACTTTGATTCCCGAAACGTAGTACAGCCATGACAGACGAACCTCATCACAGATCTGGGCGTTCGAATGAAGAAACACCCAACAAAAGGAAAGAACTGGCCCAATGGACACCACTGGCTTTCCACTTCCCGGTGCTGAAAATACCCCCGTCTGAAAACCCAATCGTGATACAAATATCAATATTCAACACGAAAGTTTACAGGGTTTACGTAGATGGAGGGAGCGAATGTGACATCATCTATGAGCATTGCTTCGTACAGCTCCCGAAGGGAATAAAAGCCCGCCTAAGTCCTCCACGAACCCCGTTAATAGGAGAAATAGATCTAGATGTAACCATTGGTGAACCACCCTACGTGAGGACAGAAACGTTGGATTTCATAGTGGTCAGATCTAGTTCTCCATATAACATATTGCTAGGAAGACCGGCAATGCGCCGATTGGAGATGATCGCTTCCACTATCCACTCCATGATCAAACATCTGACACCAGCAGAAGTAGGGACTGTCCACTCAGAATCTGGCCAAGCGAAGGTACATAAGGTTAAGAAAGCCCAAGAGACCACCAAGGCCCCGGAGGATCCTACGAAGGTGCCTGATCATCAGGACAAGGTTATTGTCAATCCAGGATACCCAGACCAGCCTATATCAATAGGAAAACAACTACCCGAAGGCCTAAAGAAGAAGTTGCTTAAGATGTTGCAACGAAACTTGACGTGTTCACTTGGGAGTATTCAGATATGACAGGGATACCTCGAGTAATCGAGGTCGAGGGAGAAAAATTCATAACGGAGCATAGGCTCAATGAAAGGAAAGATGCGACTCCCTTCCATAAAAAGAAACAAAGCCTGGCTGCTAAAAGAGACAAAGCTGCAAATAAGGAAGTAGAAGAGCTCGTCAAAGCCGGGATCGCACGAAAGTCAACGTATCCCATTTGGGTAGCGAATCCGGTCATGGTTAAGAAGAGCGACGGAGGATGGAGAATGTGTGTAGATTTTACAAACATCAACAAGGCTTGCCCAAAGGATTGCTACCCATTACCGGAGATAGATTGGAAAGTGGAATCGCTGACAGAATACAAATTAAAGTGCTTTTTGGACGCTTACAAAGGGTATCATCAGATCCAGATGGCCAAAGGAGATGAAGAGAAGACAACATTCTACACCAGTAAGGGTACATACTGCTATCAGAAGATGCCCTTCGGATTGAAGAACGCCGGAGCCACTACCAGCGGGTGGTAGATAAAGTCTTCAAGAATCAAATTGGCCGGAACCTTGAAGCATACGTCGATGACATGGTGATCAAGAGTAAAACAGAAGAAGACTTGCTAGAAGATATCCAGGAAACCTTCAATACGTTACGCTCCATCAACATGAAGTTAAATCCGAAAAAGTGTTCTTTTGGAGTCGAAGAAGGTAAGTTCCTAGGTTACTATATATCGGACAAAGGTATACAAGCCAACCCTTCGAAGGTTGACAAACTTTGTCAATTATCGCCCCCAAAGACAATCAAGGAGGTTCAAAGCTTAAACGGAAAGCTTGCAGCCCTCAGCCGTTTCCTATCCAGGGGAGCAGATAAACAACTCCCGTTCTTCAAGACACTTAAAGGATGCTTGGATAAAAAGGATTTTGTCTGGACGAAGGAAGCAGACGAAGCCTTTGAGCAAATGAAAAGATACATAGCGCAGTTACCTACACTCACCTCCCCGATTCCAGGAGAAACTCTCTTCATGTATCTAGCCGCATCCTCCGAATGTGTAAGCGCAGTCCTTTTAGCAGAAAGGGAACGGAAGCAAGTTCCCATTTACTTCGTCAGCCGAATCCTGCAAGGGTCCGAAGCTAATTATCCAGAATTAGAAAAACTGACCCTAGCCCTAGTGCATGCAGCTAGAAGGCTACGAAGGTACTTCCAAGCTCATCCAATTGCAGTACTAACCGACAAGCCCATAAGGCAAATATTGCTCAAACCAGAAAAGTCAGGAAGGGTAGCTAAATGGGCTATAGAGCTAGGGGACATGACATTGAGTTCTGGAAGAGGAATGCAATCAAAGGACATGTGCTAGCCGACTTCATAGCAGAGACACAAGGAAACAATGAGCCAGAAAAATATGCCTCTTTAAATATCATGGAAAACGAAGGATGGGACGTCTGGAAGTTATATACAGATGGGGCATCAAGCTCCGATGGATCAGGAGCAGGGATTATCCTCGTTAGCCCAGAAGAAAAGGAATATACCTACGCTCTAAGGTTCGAATTTGACACAACGAATAACGAAGCAGAGTACGAAGCTCTCTTGGCAGGGCTTCGTTTAGCAAAAGAAATGAAAATCAAGCGGATTCACACCTTCGTAGATTCCCAACTGGTAGCATGCCAAATTACTGGAGAATTCGAAGCCAAGCAAGAGACCATCAAGAAGTATTTGGCAAAAACTAAAGAATTGATCGATTGCTTCAGTAGCTTCAAGATAGAGCACGTCCATCGTAATCAGAATAAAAAAGCCGATGCACTAAGCAAGTTAGCAAGTCTTACTTTCGAACACTTCGGCAAGAAGGTGCTCATTGAAGTATTAAAAGAAAAGTCAATCAATGAAAAGTATGTTGCTGACCTCATAAAAGAAGACGGGAAAAACTGGATGACACCGATATGTGAATACTTGATCAGCGGAATACTACCAGAAGATCCCAACGAAGCTCGGAAAATTAGGATCAAAGCACCTCAGTACAAGATCACGGACGGACAGTTATACAGAAAATCCTTCGTGACACCTTGGATAAGGTGTGTAGGCCCAAATCAAGCTTCGGTTATCCTCGAAGAGATACACGAAGGAATATACGGGACTCACTCGGGAGCACGATCTGTGGCAACCAAAGCCATGCGTCTAGGATACTTCTGGCCAACAATGCATCAGGACGCCACATCATACATCCAAAAGTGTGAATCCTGCCAGATCCATTCGAATGTACCTAAGGCTCCGAAGCAAGATATGATCTCAGTCACCTCAGCCTGGCCCTTCGTACAATGGGCGATAGACATAGTGGGACCACTCCCACAGGCCCCTGGAAAAGTCAAATTCTTGGTGGTAGCAGTTGATTACTTCACTAAATGGGTCGAGGCCAAACCCCTCGCCTCTATTAAAGGAAAAGCAATAGAGAAATTCGTTTGGGAACACATAGTGTGCAGGTTTGGGATGCCACAAACCATCGTATCTGATAATGGAAAACAATTTGCACAAGGAACATTCCCGAAGTTCTGCGAAAGGTTGAAAATAAAGCAAAAATTCACCTCCGTATACCACCCTCAGGCAAACGGGCAGGTTGAATCAATAAACAGAGAAGTAGTGAAAGGGATGGAGAAAAGGCTAGGTAAAAAACACACTGGATGGGTAGATGAATTGCCATTCGTCTTATGGGCACAACGAACGACACCCAAAACCAGCAATGGTGAAACACCCTTTAGCCTTGCCTTCGGAACAGAAGCAGTCCTACCAGCAGAGATTCAGGTATCAACCTGTCGAACATCCAAGGTTGACATGGACGAAAATGAAGAAGAACTAAGGATAAACTTGGATTTGCTAGAAGAACGAAGGGACATAGCGGCAATAAGAGAAGCAACGTATAAAAAGAGGCTTGAGAAATACTACAACAAGCGAACCAACCCCACTTCATTCAAAGTTGGTGACTACGTCCTTCGTCTAAACAGCGCAAGCCAGGTTAAGTACACAGGAAAAATGGGACCAACATGGGAAGGCCCATATCAGATTCAAGTAGCCTTCGGGAATGGAGCATACAAGTTAACAACCTTAGACGGCGAACCGGTGGATCGCACCTGGAACAGCTCCAACTTACGAAGATTTTATCAGTAGAACTGATTATTTTTTGTACCTACGTGCTACGGCACACAATAAATAAGATAGAACTCACAATGTGACAACTATCCATTTTATAATAAAAACAAACAAACAAACAAATAACCAAAAATACAATCTATTTTTAAGGACACAAATCAGAAACATTCTGCGAAGCAGCTGCCGTTTCTACCAAGCGTCTTGCAGCCTCAGGATCGACAAGAGCAGTTTGATAAACGTGAGGAATAACTTCCTTCCTCCACTTCTCCAATTGCCCCTCCAAAAATTGAATCTTCAAATAAGCAGTCTGCAACTCCTCACACTTATCACCCCACACCTTCCTGACCCCATCAACATAAATGTTATTCTCCGAAAGGCGCTTCTCGGAATCATCAAGTTTCTTGCCAAATCATCAAAAACCCCCTCGGCTTCCTTCAGTTTCTCCTGATATCGTCTATTGGAGCAACGTAGGGCAACAAAAGGGATAGACTTCTCAACATCATGAGACAAACGGCGGATCTCATCGCCAGCCCACTTGACGTCACCTTTCAAACGCGCCTCCCGACCCTTCATGTAACAACCCTCCTTTTTAATATTATATATGTGCTAGTTATGTTGCCTATGATCTCGCAAGCCATAGTTATATTAGAAACTAGTAGATGATGCCCTAAATTAGCAATCTAAAGCTATTATTTAGTCCTAAATTAAATCCAATAAAAATGCCATTGAACAAAAACTCTATTGTTGATCAAACAAGTTATATAAATAATAATGTAAGTCTCACAAGTTGAGATAACCATCAAAAATCCTTATAAATGTCCAACAATTTAATCATTAAGTTAATTAAAATAAATATGGTCATGAAAATAGAATGTCTATCTCAAAATATATTTATAAATTTATATGCACATAAAAATGCTTGAAATATTAATAAGTGTATATATATAACTAAAATAAATACAAGATTTTAACTAATGAGTTAAGTAGTAATTTAAAACACAAAAATATGCACATACATACACATATATGTAACACCCCAACCACGGCGGAATGATGAGATGTACAGAAAGTCGAGTATTCAAACAAAGGATAATAGAAAGCATTCACCATAGCTTTAGTTGATAAAAATAATTTTACAATGCACAAGCATGTGAACCAATTCCCAAGTACAATACGTCTACTATACTTGGATATTGAGTCCACGAAACAAATAACAAATACATGAGATGATATACTACAATGATCAGGGCGGATTCCATTGCCCGTCACAAGGTTTGATCTTTGACTCCCAAGTGCAATGCAAATAATCATGATGCATATAATTCCTCAAAGCTTACGCAAATTCCTGAAAAGCATGAAGAAAAAGTGTCAACTACGAAAACGTAGTTGGTGAGTGCATAGGTTTTTAAGTACATTCCGTTACATATCCATTTCAAAGAGTTGGGAAATCCATGGTGAATTATAAAGTTCTCATTTGTCACATTTATCGAGAGAGGAAAACATATCAATCGATTTATCATTTATCATACCAAAACCATTTGGTCATCAATACTTCAATATTGCCAAGTTCAACAACTTTCAAGATTCCATACAAGGTCCAATACCCAAACCGTATGTTCAATCAATAATTTCCATCCATAATATAATATCAATACCTCTTGGTCAATGGTAAGACTACCATGACATAATTTGATGAGATTGTTCTTGAGCCACTACTAAGACCGGTTATGTCCCAATAATCAATATATAATGTCCCAAATGATAAGATAATGATAAGCACATGCTGTCAATCACGTGCATAAAGATAACCAAGGGTCGTGCCATGGAGACGCCCATAAATATATAGTAGTTAGAGCACCGCGAGGCCAGACTGGCGATGAAGGTGGCCACAAAGGCAGACCGAACATCCCACCGTTACCTATAATAGTGGATGAGGGGACAAATCCTAGTTGCGCAACCCTCTAACTACAGGCCTCAAATGAGTAATAGTAGTGTACAGGGGACCACCGTTTGACAGTACTCAAGCTCATCATATAACATATAACACGTTGAACATACAATATAATTCCCATATCATTATCATTATTTCAAAGAATCATTTCATAAGAGAAAGTCATTTTAATTAATCATGCTTTTCACCCCGCAAGTAAAACATATAAAGGAGTTTGAAAGGGGGGCTATGACTCACCTTGATATGCCGCATATTATATTCACTTATCCAAAATGGGTACTTCCCATCTATCGCTTCCTTGATCATATATCCGTCATATTCCTCAATCGCATTTCAAGCCAAGACTATCCCTACGATAGGACTAATATACGTAAGTTCCTATCTTAAGCCATCACTAAGAAATGCCACTTTCATTATGTTGTCATAAATTTTGGGATCCAAGTATATTGTTAATATTTGCATCTTTTTGGTTGTAGAGAGTGTTGGTGTAAAAGGGTCACTTTCATTATACATGTAGTTATAAGTTGTTAGAATTTCGGTAACTTGCCTTTGATTATCATGGTTCCCATTGTGTGCTCTGCTTGATTATAATATTTGACATTAGTAACTTCATAATATTAATATTTATGAATACTTTCTGATTTATAACTATTTATTTAATTTAATATTATTTAATTAATTATTTATTCATTTTCTTGATTTATTAATCAAATAATTCTTTAAAAATACTTTTAAGTATCATAATTACCTTTATAAATTATGGATAATTTCATTTGAATTATCTTCTGATATATATGCTCCTTAATTTATAATTTCATGATTTATACTTTTATTTGTGTATTTTCCATTTATTTTAATGATAATTTTTAATTGATTATTTTTACTCAATTATTTATCTTTAAATTATGTAACACATGTCTCTTGCCTTTTAACTATTTTTCTCCAGTAGGTTTTAGTTATTTTTATCAATGGTTAAGATGATTTAACTTCATTCTTGATTTGCATAATTTATTTATGGATTTTTATGTCTTTTAATTACTATTTAAATTCAATAATTCACGGAAATTCTTAGAAATCATCACTAAACATTTTGGTCAAAATCTCAGGCCTTTTAGGCAACTTTTATCCATACAAAATCATATCAATTCAACCTCTCTTGTGTCTTGCTTATTTTGAGGGTTTTATGATTAAAAATCGTTTACCGAAATGGTGAATTTTAGCCTCATTTCTCAAGCAATTAAAGTGCTTCAAAATGGATTTTCATCCTTATTCCATTATTTACAGAATGTTCATTATAATTTGGTGTCTTAAGTCGTGATCGTGGTGGTGGTGTGATGTGTGCAATTTAAAGCTTTCGGTTAGTGCTTATATGAACCGAATTTGTGATTTGTAGGCTTGCCTTTGCCATTTAATAACCAAGTTAAGTTTTATAACTTTCATTTGACATATTCTCAGTAGGTTTATAATACTTTTTTGTTACGAGATTGTTGGAGTTGATTAAAGTTGCAATCTAGTGACTTTTAGCTTATTTTGTTGTGAAGAACTTTTACTTGGAATTTTCTGTTTTAACCCTTATTTTCATAGAATGTTGAGTAGTCATTTTTGTTAAGTTGAATTATTTGGACGTTGGTGATTTTGTACAGAGACATATATGTGTCCTATATTTATGTGAATTTTTGCTAAATTTTCAGACATTGTTTACTACCTCTAAAAATTACAAAACCAAAGTTGGTCAGAAAGCTTGCTGCTGTGCGACTCAATATATTTTATAAAAGATTTCGATGATGAACATTTAAGAAAAATCCCCCAATTTTATTTTACATTAGGGACACTTTGAACTCAGTTCCCACCAGGTTTAAACTTCTGAAACCTATTAGTTAAGAAATTAAAAATCGTCAAAGTTGACTCAACATTAAGACAAAAATCCAGTTTTGACCACTTTTGGTAGAAAAATCATATCTTTGGTTTGGTTTAGTATTTTTGAGTGATTCCAGTTGGAGGTTAAACTTAACTCTTTTATCTACAACTTTTATTTTGAAAGTTTTGCTTGAAACGGCCCTCACATGCCCAGTTTATCCGTCCAAAGACAGAAGAATAATTCTGTCAGAAGCATTTGGGTCCAAACAACTCACCAATGACCATTCTTGCTTTATTAACACTTGAGTTCATCATTTATAAGATTAATACTTTATTTTTATACCTCTTAACATCAAGTTTCCAGATTATTATACCTCTTTTAACATATTTTTCACTTAATACAAGTTCATATCCACCTCATAATCCAACAACAAGATTCAACTTTCTTAGATCTAACATGCATTCATTCAAATCAACACTTTTCAATACCAATCTTTATAGATCTAACTTTCAACAACATAAAAACATCTTTTTAATGAAAAATCTCAGAAATATATTCTTCAAAATATACAAAAACATATAGATCTATCAAAAGGAAAATCACTTTAAAAGCTACTAATCTATAACAACACTTTTGGGTCTTTAAACTTGTTGAATCCTTGGATCTTTCTCATAGATTTCGACATGCATATGCATGAGGAGAAAGATCCTATCAACTTTGCCTTCATCAAGTGTATATAACAAAGAAATCAAGAAGAAAGTATGAGTTTTTGATAAAACCTTTGAATATAAACAAAAACAAGATTAGATCTAGTAAAAAGGATGAAGATTATACCCTCTTGAACTTGGTTTTGAAGATGAAAAAGAAGCAGAATTTTTGTGGCCTTCAAACCCTCAAACAACCCTTAATCTAAGCCTAAAACAACCCTTGAACCTTGCTTGGATTGACCCTTTGTTAATCTAACTTAAAACCCTTATTATTAGTATGAGTTTAGATGAGATTTTTCTTCCTTTTTCTTGCTTGGGGGCTGCCGAAAATAGAGAGAAAGAGATGGAGAGAGAAGTGTTTTTGGTGTAGGAGAAAGTGTGTGTGTGTTGGGAAGAGAAAGGGTATAAGTGATTTGTGGTATGGGGAGTGTAAAAGAGGGTAAATTGAAATGAGAATGTGAGTGTGTGTGTGTATAGGGGGCCGGCCTTGGGAGGGATTTGGAAGGGTTTTCTACCTTTTTTTTTTATAAAAACTTTGTGTATGTAAAAGTGTATATATGTATATTTTAAGTGGGTATATGTTTTATAGATGTAACATGTATTTGCCAGTTCATATAAATATAAATTGATTAGTTGTCTTAGTATATGTATATGTATGTGTGTCGTGTATATGTACATATATATGCATACATTTGTATCTTAAAAGTTGTTGCTTAATCCATTTATTTATAATCTTGTATTTATATTAGACTTGTACATATATACTTATTATTATTCAAGCATTTTCATGTACTTAAGGGAGTTTTAATTATTTTTAAGATGTTCATGGTGTTTTCATGACCAAATGTAATTTAGTTGGCTTGATGATTAAATTTGTTGGACGTTTATAAGAATTTTGATTGTTATCTCAACTTGTGAGACTCACATTATTCTCTACATGACTTAACTTCTCGAAATAAAGTTTTTGGTTTGTTGACCTTTCGTCAAGTTCAATTAGAATTAATTTGTAGCTTAAGATTGTGTTGAATGATTATAGTTATTGTTCATGGCATTTCTAAGATAGCTAGTCACCTACAATACTTCATTGAACTAGGGGGAAATTATCACCATGCCGAAATGTCTATAAGGCCAATTCTCTTAGTAAACCTCTAGGGATTGATACCTAGATAAGTCTAAGTAAATTGTCCTAGTCGGAAATTGAGGGTTGTTACATCATTACCCCCTTAACTGAAACTTCGTCCTCGAAGTTCGATCATTCATACGGTAGTATAACGGATAGACCAACAGTAAGGGTGTCTACACGGAGACATATAATGTGGGGAAGTCAAACGAGATTTTATCACGATTTCTTGGTTTCATGCGAGCTTTTAACTCTAGGGTTGGGGCATCCATTCCTCGGTTCCCTAAATTCCTCTTGATCAGAAACTTCGAAACAGAAAAAGGTTACGAATATCGCTCACCTCTTGAGGCGACTGGAGGTTAATCGCATGTAATCGTTGCGGGCTGTCATTCTTGCCTAGATCAATACTAAATAATGGGATGATAATAAGAATATCAATACGGAGGTGTAAAATGAACAAACGGTTCGTAACGTGAGTTATAATAAAATAGTAAGAAACGTTGGAATGTCGATCGTTGGTGGCTATTCCTTTCCATTGGTCACTTGGTGTACTTTCCTTTATCGTTTGCTTTCTTAATTAAAGAGACGTCTCAATGGCTTCTCGCCTATCTTCATCTTTCTTCAGTTTGAAATCGGACACGCTTGCCGCTACTTGAATCTATTGACTTCGTTTGTGATTAATCACTTGTTAAGGGATTACCCTCTTAACAAGAGTGATACTAGCCCATTATGCCAAGTTGCACTAAAAGTGCGAAGGTACATCCCCGTAGTATCTCATTTTAGGGTTTTCCCAATGTCGTCTTTGTTGCCTCATGGAGTTCGAGGGAATCATGAATTGTATGATGATAGTTCCATCTTGTTCCTCCCACTTACCTTTGTTCTTCAGTTTCGCCCTTATTTTCCCAAAGTCACCTCTTTCATTATTCGCTAAGTCATATCGTTACTAATTTCTCCTGCTTTTGCCGATATTGGCTTTCAAATCGTTTTAAGGTGCCTTTAATTACTTCTTTTTATGCTAGAAGGACCATTACCTATGACTCACCACCGACAAATCTCTTTTTAACATCGCACATATAACTTATTCGGTTCCCTTGCTATACCTACGCATTCCTCATGATAGGATTTACACAATCCTTATGCTCTTAAGTAATCATATCACCACCATCATTTCAAGGTAAACACTTCGATGTCCTTATTCGTATGAACTCCTTCTTTAAAATAATCCTTCGTAGGTCCTCCTGACCTCTACAAAACTCTCAATTACTTTGCTCTCCTGAGCCTCATATCCATCTCCAGTTTTCTAAGCTAAGCTTCTTTTCAAATACAATAACCAAATGTCCTTAGAAATTGTGATATAATATTAATTTGGGGAAACATCGGTTACTTTATCCTTTTCTCAACCATTCGGTTTTCTCCATTTTCCTTTCGTTTTCTTATGGGTCACCATACTCCTTACCGTTTCGTCACCCTAATCCATCTCCAACTAGAGTAATCGTCGTCTTGGACAGCACACAAGAGTCGCTAGTCCTTGCAGTTATCTCATAGGTACTTATCAGATCATGGTGATACGGATCCTTTGATCCTAACTCTTCACAGATGCGAATTATCCTTATCGCCCTTCAGTTCAAACATTCCATAACTAGCTCTTCACGGAGTTTGTTAGTTGTCTGGAACTTAGTTCAGCGCCCAACTTCCTTAATCATTGTCGTAGCATGTGCCTTGACTTCTAGCGTCGTATTTCTTTTTTTTTTTTTTGTTTTCACTACTAGCTTTAGCAATTCCATGTTGTTTTCTCCTTCACCCTGCTTGGGCGCACTACTCCATGGGTCGATGGTCCTTGACGATTAACCATGTGTTGCAAATTGCTTTTCACTCAGATTCATCTTGTTTTAGCTTACCTCCCTACGACCGTTGACCTTGAGGGGATACTTTTCACGACTCCCCGTGCTTCTAAACTCGGGTGTTGAGCGTATATCGCTTTCTCTTGGCTCAGTCGATATGTTCTACTAATAGCTTGTCTTTCGATAGAGGTTTTCAAATTGATATTCAGAGGATAACGTGTGGAGTGCCGTGAAGATGAATGCTACCGGAACTACATCTGGTAAATGTCGTCAATGCCTTCACTTCATTTGTTTGAGTCAATGACATTTCTTCACTTCATATTCTACTCCAAATCATCTTCAATGATGCTAGTGAATAATTCTTCTTGAAAGATAAAGTAAGATCTTGCGCTTCATACTCCTTGTTCGAGTATCTACCTTTACTGTGATTACCCCCTTAACATTTTTCCTCTAGAAAAATGTGAGGGATCTCCTGCTCTTCACTTCATCTCGCCTTCCTCGACGATCTTCAACTCAACAATTTCCTTATTCCTTCGTGTAACAAATCTCCATCTACACACTTGTTTTGAAGAAGAAAGGATAGCTCGGAATCCTTTTTTTTTGTTACTCTTTAATCATGAGGGTTACTCAACCCATCCTAATATCTTATTGCCCTTAATTAGTTTTCTTCTTCCAATTACCTTCATTTTCCAGCATTGCTAGTGATCTCCTCCAAGTTTTAGGGACGTCCTTGTACTTAACCAAAAGTGACCTTCATGTCGCTCAACCTTCCATTTGTTGACCACTCAATCTTTCTTTTTGGTCGATGAACATAGACAGTAAGGACCTTCGATTCTTTCTCTAAGTTATAGCTTAGTATACTCTTCGCTTGTGCTTCCATGTACTTTGACTTATACACCACAAATCTTCTCCGCCCTACTTTATGTACATGATTCAATAACATCTCCTATGCTATATAGTTATCCCAAGTATTTCACTTATGGACGACTGATGTCTGAAAGTCTTTCGCATCCCTTGACGTCGCAGCGAGAGCAGGGTACTACCTACTTGATTTCGCCATTGCTGAGTGTTGCGTAAGTGAATTGTATTTTGTTAGGTTACTGACTTTTGAAGAGAAGCGGTGGTGACCATTACTTTGAAAAATCAAGGATACAGAATTTGGTTTTGAATGAATGAATAAGAAAACAAAAACAAAAGAATCATTAAGGCTCGAATCAAACTCCTTGCGCGGTTTAAAGAAATCACTTCTATGTCTATCGTTGCTCAATGGACTCCAACTTTCGATGACGTCAATATATGCCGCACCAACTTAGATAATATGGATAACCGTTCGTGTACGCGTGTTATTATAGAGATATCGCACCAAATTTCAGAGCTACAATCCCCACAATGTGTCTTCTAGAATGTATATCGGAATGTGTTCTATCGGCGTCGTCAAATCATAATTTGGCTTTAATACCACTCGTCTTTCATAAGTCTCCAACTTCATTCGACGTTTACATATGTTTCGCACCATTTCAGATCGAATACCAAGGTTATGCGTAGTTTCTAAGAGGATAGAGTCGCGTCATATCTTGGGTCTACAATTCTCAGAGTATATCGTCCAACGTTCGTGGAAAGATGCTCCACTGATGATATCGCCGTTGTCATATGTCCATAATGAATAGTGGTGTCGTAAGAAATAGGATGTGGGATAATTTCAAAAGAGTACGAGTGAACGAATATTGGATTGGAGGGGTTCTTAATGGCAACTTTCATACTTAGGAAATTTCTAATTCATTTTGCATTTCTCAGGGACAATCACTAGTTCCCAGGCTGTCAAACCTCAACGCGCAATATCTACATCAGTAGTAAGGACTAACCACATTATCATCATATCTAGCAGGTACTAGTTCTCAATAGTCAAATCTTAGAGTATAATAACTATCTCAATGATAAGGCATAACTATATAATCATTAAATCGTTCATGCACTAGCCCTCAATTAGTTCAACCTTAGGGCGCAATAATTATCTCAATAGAAAGGCATGACTACTAAATCATCAAAATATTCACGCACTAATTTCAAATAGCTCCAACTTAGAGAGTAAAGGCTCTTACATCCATATCGTCCATGAAATTTCATATCAACTCGTCAGGCCCATATTTTCTTTCTAAATTGATCATAAATAGTCAACGTCATTACTCAATAAATTGAACAAGTCATACCCCAAAATGATTTCGTGCCTTATAATAATCTCATTATTTTAAAGTGCATATGCAACTTAAAGTTCAACATCATGAATCATAAGACTTTTACGCATGCATTCCTCACATAATTTCCACATTGCACATTCCAAACTTTCACATTGCATATTACAAACTTTCACGTTGCACATTACAACTTTCACAATGCACACTATAAGCTTTCACATTGCAATCAAATCATGCCCCAATTCACATGTTATAGCATAGAGTAGCATGTATCAACGAATATCTTTCAATCTTATTCATTTCACTTCTAATGTGCAGAGGGAAATCCTACTAAACTAGCATAATCCTCAAGTAAGGCAAGTCTCGAATCGCTATATATACTTAGGTGAATGTCTAAATGCAACACGTATGCTCATAAAAACGGATTTATTAAAGATTTTTTTTTTTTTTTTTGAAAAGGAATCCTTTTGAACATAAGTCCAAGTGGCCGTTTGAGTTTACATGGTCCTCTCATAATTAAACGTAGATTCATGACTTTACGTTTAATTATGGTCCTACCATGTAAAGCTCAAACTAGTCCGCTCAACCTTATGCTCGACTCGACTATAAAATTCATTTTGGAAAGAGGCTATAGTTTTGGAATTCCCGGAGGAACCCCAATGTTCTCTATAACCTTTGTCTCTGATACCATTTTCTGTAACACCCCAACCACGGCGGAATGATGAGATGTACAGAAAGTCGAGTATTCAAACAAAGGATAATAGATAGCATTCACCATAGCTTTAGTTGATAAAAATAATTTTACAATGCACAAGCATGTGAACCAATTCCCAAGTACAATACGTCTACTATACTTGGATATTGAGTCCACGAAACAAATAACAAATACATGAGATGATATACTACAATGATCAGGGCGGATTCCATTGCCCGTCACAAGGTTTGATCTTTGACTCCCAAGTGCAATGCAAATAATCATGATGCATATAATTCCTCAAAGCTTACGCAATTCCTGAAAAGCATGAAGAAAAAGTGTCAACTACGAAAACGTAGTTGGTGAGTGCATAGGTTTTTAAGTACATTCCGTTACGTATCCATTTCAAAGAGTTGGGAAATCCATGGTGAATTATAAAGTTCTCATTTGTCACATTTATCGAGAGAGGAAAACATATCAATCGATTTATCATTTATCATACCAAAACCATTTGGTCATCAATACTTCAATATTTCCAAGTTCAACAACTTTCAAGATTCCATACAAGGTCCAATACCCAAACCGTATGTTCAATCAATAATTTCCATCCATAATATAATATCAATACCTCTTGGTCAATGGTAAGACTACCATGACATAATTGATGAGATTGTTCTTGAGCCACTACTAAGACCGGTTATGTCCCAATAATCAATATATAATGTCCCAAATGATAAGATAATGATAAGCACATGCTGTCAATCACGTGCATAAAGATAACCAAGGGTCGTGCCATGGAGACGCCCATAAATATATAGTAGTTAGAGCACCGCGAGGACAGACTGGCGATGAAGGTGGCCACAAAGGCAGACCAAACATCCCACCGTTACCTATAATAGTGGATGAGGGACAAATCCTAGTTGCGCAACCCTCTAACTACAGGCCTCAAATGAGTTAATAGTAGTGTACAGGGGACCACGTTTGACAGTACTCAAGCTCATCATATAACATATAACACGTTGAACATACAATATAATTCCCATATCATTATCATTATTTCAAAGAATCATTTCATAAGAGAAAGTCATTTTAATTAATCATGCTTTTCACCCCGCAAGTAAAACATATAAAGGAGTTTGAAAGGGGGCTATGACTCACCTTGATATGCCGCATATAATATTCACTTATCCAAAATGGGTACTTCCCATCTATCGCTTCCTTGATCATATATCCGTCATATTCCTCAATCGCATTTCAAGCCAAGACTATCCCTACGATAGGACTAATATACGTAAGTTCCTATCTTAAGCCATCACTAAGAAATGCCACTTTCATTATGTTGTCATAATTTGGGATCCAAGTATATTGTTAATATTTGCATCTTTTTGGTTGTAGAGAGTGTTGGTGTAAAAGGGTCACTTTCATTATACATGTAGTTATAAGTTGTTAGAATTTCGGTAACTTGCCTTTGATTATCATGGTTCCCATTGTGTGCTCTGCTTGATTATAATATTTGGCATTAGTAACTTCATAATATTAATATTTATGAATACTTTCTGATTTATAACTATTATTTAATTAATTATTTATTCATTTTCTTGATTTATTAATCAAATAATTCTTTAAAAATACTTTTAAGTATCATAATTACCTTTATAAATTATGGATAATTTCATTTGAATTATCTTCTGATATATATGCTCCTTAATTTATAATTTCATGATTTATACTTTTATTTGTGTATTTTCCATTTATTTTAATGATAATTTTTAATTGATTATTTTTACTCAATTATTTATCTTTAAATTATGTAACACATGTCTCTTGCCTTTTAACTATTTTTATCCAGTAGGTTTTAGTTATTTTTATCAATGGTTAAGATGATTTAACTTCATTCTTGATTTGCATAATTTATTTATGGATTTTTATGTCTTTTAATTACTATTTAAATTCAATAATTCACGGAAATTCTTAGAAATCATCACTAAACATTTTGGTCAAAAATCTCAGGCCTTTTAGGCAACTTTATCCATACAAAATCATATCAATTCAACCTCTCTTGTGTCTTGCTTATTTTGAGGGTTTTATGATTAAAAATCGTTTACCGAAATGGTGAATTTTAGCCTCATTTCTCAAGCAATTAAAGTGCTTCAAAATGGATTTTCATCCTTATTCCATTATTTACAGAATGTTCATTATAATTTGGTGTCTTAAGTCGTGATCGTGGTGGTGGTGTGATGTGTGCAATTTAAAGCTTTCGGTTAGTGCTTATATGAACCGAATTTGTGATTTGTAGGCTTGCCTTTGCCATTTAATAACCAAGTTAAGTTTTATAACTTTCATTTGACATATTCTCAGTAGGTTTATAATACTTTTTTGTTACGAGATTGTTGGAGTTGATTAAAGTTGCAATCTAGTGACTTTTAGCTTATTTTGTTGTGAAGAACTTTTACTTGGAATTTTCTGTTTTAACCCTTATTTTCATAGAATGTTGAGTAGTCATTTTTGTTAAGTTGAATTATTTGGACGTTGGTGATTTTTGTACAGAGACATATATGTGTCCTATATTTATGTGAATTTTTTCTAAATTTTCAGACATTGTTTACTACCTCTAAAAATTACAAAACCAAAGTTGGTCAGAAAGCTTGCTGCTGTGCGACTCAATATATTTTATAAAAGATTTCGATGATGAACATTTAAGAAAAATCCCCCAATTTTATTTTACATTAGGGACACTTTGAACTCAGTTCCACCAAGGTTTAAACTTCTGAAACCTATTAGTTAAGAAATTAAAAATCGTCAAAGTTGACTCAACATTAAGACAAAAATCCAGTTTTGACCACTTTTGGTAGAAAAATCATATCTTTGGTTTGGTTTAGTATTTTTGAGTGATTCCAGTTGGAGGTTAAACTAACTCTTTTATCTACAACTTTTATTTTGAAAGTTTTGCTTGAAACGGCCCTCACATGCCCAGTTTATCCGTCCAAAGACAGAAGAATAATTCTGTCAGAAGCATTTGGGTCCAAACAACTCACCAATGACCATTCTTGCTTTATTAACACTTGAGTTCATCATTTATAAGATTAATACTTTATTTTTATACCTCTTAACATCAAGTTTCCAGATTATTATACCTCTTTTAACATATTTTTCACTTAATACAAGTTCATATCCACCTCATAATCCAACAACAAGATTCAACTTTCTTAGATCTAACATGCATTCATTCAAATCAACACTTTTCAATACCAATCTTTATAGATCTAACTTTCAACAACATAAAAACATCTTTTTAATGAAAAATCTCAGAAATATATTCTTCAAAATATACAAAAACATATAGATCTATCAAAAGGAAAATCACTTTAAAAGCTACTAATCTATAACAACACTTTTGGGTCTTAAACTTGTTGAATCCTTGGATCTTCTCATAGATTTCGACATGCATATGCATGAGGAGAAAGATCCTATCAACTTTGCCTTCATCAAGTGTATATAACAAAGAAATCAAGAAGAAAGTATGAGTTTTTGATAAAACCTTTGAATATAAACAAAAACAAGATTAGATCTAGTAAAAAGGATGAAGATTATACCCTCTTGAACTTGGTTTTGAAGATGAAAAAGAAGCAGAATTTTCGTGGCCTTCAACCCTCAAACAACCCTTAATCTAAGCCTAAAACAACCCTTGAACCTTGCTTGGATTGACCCTTTGTTAATCTAACTTAAAACCCTTATTATTAGTATGAGTTTAGATGAGATTTTTCTTCCTTTTTCTTGCTTGGGGGCTGCCGAAAATAGAGAGAAAGAGATGGAGAGAGAAGTGTTTTTGGTGTAGGAGAAAGTGTGTGTGTGTTGGGAAGAGAAAGGGTATAAGAGATTTGTGGTATGGGGAGTGTAAAAGAGGGTAAATTGAAATGAGAATGTGAGTGTGTGTGTGTATAGGGGGCCGGCCTTGGGAGGGATTTGGAAGGGTTTTCTACCTTTTTTTTTATAAAAACTTTGTGTATGTAAAAGTGTATATATGTATATTTTAAGTGGGTATATGTTTTATAGATGTAACATGTATTTGCCAGTTCATATAAATATAAATTGATTAGTTGTCTTAGTATATGTATATGTATGTGTGTCGTGTATATGTACATATATATGCATACATTTGTATTTTAAAAGTTGTTACTTAATCCATTTATTTATAATCTTGTATTTATATTAGACTTGTACATATATACTTATTATTATTCAAGCATTTTCATGTACTTAAGGAGTTTTAATTATTTTTAAGATGTTCATGGTATTTTCATGACCAAATGTAATTTAGTTGGCTTGATGATTCAATTTGTTGGACATTTATAAGAATTTTGATTGTTATCTCAACTTGTGAGACTCACATTATTATTTATATAACTTAACTTCTCGAAATAAAGTTTTTGGTTTGTTGACCTTTCGTCAAGTTCAATTAGAACTAGTTTATAGCTTGAGATTGTGTTGAATGATTATAGTTATTGTTCATGGCATTTCTAAGATAGCTAGTCACCTACAATACTTCATTGAACTAGGGGGAAATTATCACCATGCCGAAATGTCTATAAGGCCAATTCTCTTAGTAAACCTCTAGGGATTGATACCTAGATAAGTCTAAGTAAATTGTCCTAGTCGGAAATTGAGGGTTGTTACAATAACACATATATATATATATACACGACACATATATATATAGATATAAACACTAGTACAAACAACTAACTATACTTACAATAAACATATATTACACTTAAAATATACATATATACATATATACTTACACACTTTTATAAAAAAATAATAGTAGAAAAACCCTTCCTCTCCCCCCCCCCCCCCCCCCCCTTGGCCGCAACACACCCACATACACCTTCCTTTTGAATTTTTGCATGCACATTTAGTCTTGGAACTCACCACTTAAACACATACTACACATTCACTTTACACACACTAAACTTTCTCTCTCTCAAAAACTCCTTCTCTTCTCTTTTCCTCCTTCTTGGTTCGGCCCAAACAAACAAGAACAAGGCAAGCAAAAATCAATTTAAGCTAATCATAATAATAAGGGTTGTTATGGATTAATCAAGGGTTATATCAAGTAAGGTTTAAGGGTGTTTTGCAAGCAATAAAAAGGGTATATTTGGGGTTAAAGGCCACGATTTTTCTGCCCTAAAATCAACATCAAAACCGAATCCAAGAGGGTATAAATCTTCATCCTTTTTACTAGATTTAATCTTGTTCTTGTTTATATTCAAAGGTTTTATCAAAAGTTTATGTTTTCTTCTTGTTTTCTTTGTAATACACACTTGATGAGGGCAAAGTTGATAGGATCTTTCTCCTCATGCACATGCATGTCGAAATCTATGAGAAAGATCCAAGGATTCAACAAGTTTAAGACCCAAAAGTGTTGTTATAGATTAAGTAGCTTTTAAAGTGATTTTTCCTTTGAAAGATGGATATGTTCTTGCATATTATGATGAACATATTTCTGGAATTTTTCATTAAAAATGTGTTTTTATATTGTTGGATGAAAGTTTGATAAAGATTTGTTGTGAAAATGAAGAGATGAAAGCATGCATGTTAGATTTAAGAAAGTTGGATCTTTTGTTGGATTATGAGATGGATATGGACTTGTTATAAGTGAAAAATATGTTAATATTGAATGTTAATATTCTGGAAAAATTTGTGAAATAACAAAGAAAAAAGCTTGGAACAAAACAAGTTAAAATAAGCTAGAAATCACAAACCGAAAACATGTAAAAAGCATTTTTAGCACACACATGCACCATATTCAAAGAATCATCAAAATATCATAAAGTTACTGTGAAAAAGTGATATCAATATTATAAGAACTCAACTTGTATGGTTCATGGCAATGATAAGCTCAAAAATCACATTTTCGGGTCAAATAATCACTAACCGAAAGCACTAAATTGCACATATCACACCACCACCACTATCACTACTTGGAACACCAAAATATGATGAACTTTCTGGAAATAATGAAAAAGAATGAAAATCCTTTTTGAAGCACTTTAATTGCTTAAGAAATGAGGCTAAAATCACTATTTCGGCAAACGATTTTTAAGCTTAAAGTCCTCAAAATAAGCAAGACACAAGAGAGGTTGAATTGATATGAATTTTTATTGATAAAAGTTGCCTAAAAGGCCTGAGATTTTTAGCTAAAATGTTGTGTGGTGATTTCTAAGGATTTCCATATTTATTGAATTTAATGGTAATTAAAAGACATAAAAATCAATAAATAAATTATGTAAATCAAGAATGGGGTTAAATCATCTTAACCATTGAGAAAAATAACTAAAACCTACTGGAGAAAATTAAAAGCAAGAGAACAGTGTTACTCAATTTTAAGGTAAACAATTAAGTAAAAATCACTAATTAATCACTATTATTAAATTAATGGAAAAAATACACAAATAATTATATAAAACATAAAATCATAAGTTAAAAAGCATAAAAATCAGAATATAACTCAACTATAATTATTCATAATTTATAAAGATAAATATGGAACTTAAAAGTATTTTTAAGGAATTATTTAATTAATAAATCAATAAAATGAATAAATAATATTAATTAAATAAAAACTTATAAATCAGAAAATATTCACAAAAATGAATATTATTAAGTAACTAATGACAAGTATCAAGAATGAGTAAAACACACATGGAAACCATGACAATCAAAGCCAAGATACCGAAATTTCAACAATGCGAAATTACGTGTAGTGAGAAAATGACTTTCTCCACCAAATATCTTCCAACCAAACTTTATGAATAAAAATAATGCACTTAAATTCCATAATCTAATAACAACCAAAGATGGGCAAGTCTACTAGTATACATCTCATGATCTAGCTCACTAGTTCATGTCACGCGAACTTACGTCGTGAATATATATATATTAGGTTTAGGCTTGCTTGAGGCGCAATAAATCTAGGCGAAGGACTCGCGTTTGATCAGCCCATTTCACTCTCAAATCAAGTGAGTCATAGCCCCCTTTCAAACTCTTTTATATGTTTTACTTGCGGGGTGAAAAGCATGATTAATTAAATGACTTTCTTTTATGAAATGCTTTATTGAACGAATGATGATTATATGGGAATGTTATTGTATGTTCAATGTGTTATATGTTATATGATGAGCTTGAGTACTGTCAAACGGTGGTCCCCTGTACACTACTATTAACTCATTGAGGCCTGTAGTTAGAGGGTTGCGCAACTAGGATTCGTCCCCTCACTCACCAAGATGGCAGCGGGTTGACTGGCCGCTTGAGTGGCCGCCCTCATCTCCGGTCTGCCTAGGGGTGCTCTAATCTACTTTATATTATTGGTCGTCTCCATGGCACGACCCATTTATTATTATTATTGCACGTGATTGACAGCATGTGCTTCTATTATCATATCTTCGGGACATATTATCATTATTATTATTTGGACGTGAAAGGGTCTTAGTAGTGGCTCAAGACAAACTCATCAAATTATGCCTTTGGCCAAGTGATATTGATACTATTTATGGTTGGCTATTATTGTTTGGACATACGGTTTGGGTATGGATATTATGATGGAACTCTTGGAAATTTTATGACATACTACTTCTTGTATTGGAGCAAATATATATACGTTGTTAGCATAAACCTATGAACTCACTCAACTCTCGTAGTTGACACTTTATCTTCATGCTTTTCAGGTGTAGAGCAGTAAGCTAGTACTTGACCGCCTCTTGGATGTTGTATTTGTCTTTATGCTTGACGAATTGTAATGCAAACATTTGATCTTTTGGTTATGGTAATGATTGTTAAATGTCAACTTGAACTTGTAATCTTTTGGGAGTTGAATGTCATTTGAAACTTTATGTTGATGTTTTCTACTTAATCTTTTTGTACCATGTCGTTCTGTGGCATCTCGTGTTTCCGCCCTAGTCGGGGTGTTACATGTCTTACATTCGCCTCCACAAGTTCTTGATGGAGACGGGCCCACTCATATCTCAATTCACGATATGATGCCCAACTGGTAACATGCCAAATTACTGGAGAATTCGAAGCCAAGCAAGAGACCATCAAGAAGTATTTGGCAAAAACTAAAGAATTGATCGATTGCTTCAGTAGCTTCAAGATAGAGCACGTCCATCGTAATCAGAATAAAAAAGCCGATGCACTAAGCAAGTTAGCAAGTCTTACTTTCGAACACTTCGGCAAGAAGGTGCTCATCGAAGTATTAAAAGAAAAGTCAATCAATGAAAAGTATGTTGCTGACCTAATAAAAGAAGATGGGAAAAACTGGATGACACCGATATGTGAATACTTGATCAGCGGAATACTACCAGAAGATCCCAACGAAGCTCGGAAAATTAGGATCAAAGCACCTCAGTACAAGATCACGGACGGACAGTTATACAGAAAATCCTTCGTGACACCTTGGCTAAGGTGTGTAGGCCCAAATCAAGCTTCGGTCATCCTCGAAGAGATACACGAAGGAATATGCGGGACTCACTCGGGAGCACGATCTGTGGCAACCAAAGCTATGCGTCTAGGATACTTCTGGCCAACAATGCATCAGGATGCCACATCATACATCCAAAAATGTGAATCCTGCCAGATCCATTCGAATGTACCTAAGGCTCCGAAGCAAGATATGATCTCAGTCACCTCAGCCTGGCCCTTCGTACAATGGGCGATAGACATAGTGGGACCACTCCCACAGGCCCCTGGAAAAGTCAAATTCTTGGTGGTAGCAGTTGATTACTTCACTAAATGGGTCGAGGCCAAACCCCTCGCCTCTATTAAAGGAAAAGCAATAGAGAAATTCGTTTGGGAACACATAGTGTGCAGGTTTGGGATGCCACAAACCATCGTATCTGATAATGGAAAACAATTTGCACAAGGAACATTCCCGAAGTTCTGCGAAAGGTTGAAAATAAAGCAAAAATTCACCTCCGTATACCACCCTCAGGCAAACGGGCAGGTTGAATCAATAAACAGAGAAGTAGTGAAAGGGATGGAGAAAAGGCTAGGTAAAAAACACACTGGATGGGTAGATGAATTGCCATTCGTCTTATGGGCACAACGAACGACACCCAAAACCAGCAATGGTGAAACACCCTTTAGCCTTGCCTTCGGAACAGAAGCAGTCCTACCAGCAGAGATTCAGGTATCAACCTGTCGAACATCCAAGGTTGACATGGACGAAAATGAAAAAGAACTAAGGATAAACTTGGATTTGCTAGAAGAACGAAGGGACATAGCGGCAATAAGAGAAGCAACGTATAAAAAGAGGCTTGAGAAATACTACAACAAGCGAACCAACCCCACTTCATTCAAAGTTGGTGACTACGTCCTTCGTCTAAACAGCGCAAGCCAGGTTAAGTACACAGGAAAAATGGGACCAACATGGGAAGGCCCATATCAGATTCAAGTAGCCTTCGGGAATGGAGCATACAAGTTAACAACCTTAGACGGTGAACCGGTGGATCGCACCTGGAACAGCTCCAACTTACGAAGATTTTATCAGTAGAACTGATTATTTTTTGTACCTACGTGCTACGGCACACAATAAATAAGATAGAACTCACAATGTGACAACTATCCATTTTAGAATAAATAAAGCAATTACAAAAATGCAATGCATTTTTCTTATACGAAGGGTCGCTCCCTTACGTATTTTCTTTTACTACGATCGTTATCCAATAAATTACAAAAGACGTGTTTTTCTGAGTAAAACGCATGTTCAAGGGGACGCCCACATAGCGTAAAACCAGAAGCCTAAGGACACAGTCCTAGGATAATAATACGCACCACACAAAAAGACGTGGAACAACGAAGGGAGACCCTTCGCAAACACACACATATTACAAATAAGACATGGAACATGCACACTTCGGAAGAAGGAAAATAAATCATTTATACACATATCCATTTGTGATAATAAAAACAAACAAACAAACAAATAACCAAAAATACAATCTATTTTTAAGGACACAAATCAGAAACATTCTGCAAGCAGCTGCCGTTTCTACCAAGCGTCTTGCAGCCTCAGGATCGACAAGAGCAGTTTGATAAACGTGAGGAATAACTTCCTTCCTCCACTTCTCCAATTGCCCCTCCAAAAATTGAATCTTCAAATAAGCAGTCTGCAACTCCTCACACTTATCACCCCACACCTTCCTGACCCCATCAACATAAATGTTATTCTCCGAAAGGCGCTTCTCGGAATCATCAAGTTTCTTGGCCAAATCATCAAAAACCCCCTCGGCTTCCTTCAGTTTCTCCTGATATCGTCTATTGGAGCAACGTAGGGCAACAAAAGGGATAGACTTCTCAACATCATGAGACAAACGGCGGATCTCATCGCCAGCCCACTTGACGTCACCTTTCAAACGCGCCTCCCGACCCTTCACCTCCACAAGTTCTTGACGGAGACGGGCCCACTCATATCTCAATTCACGATATGATGCCTTATCTACCTCTAAATCAGGATCAGAATCAGTAAAGCCAACTGGATGTTTGGTCTTTAGAGCAGATCTTTTCCGGCGACCCTGAAAGTAGGTCGGAGCAGGAGTTCCACCGGCAGATACGCCGGCATGGGAAGATGAAGGTTGATTGCCACCAACAGTTCTTCTCATTTTAGCGTGTGCCATTAGAGATTCAGAGATATTCAAGCGGTTTTACAGAACTTTTTTCAAAAGATTGATTGAAAAAGGGAAAGTGATAATCTTGGAAAAAAAAGACAGAAGCTTTAAACCTATTCTCTGATACCAACTTGTAACACCCGAATTTAAAAATATGGGTTTTCAAAAACTTTCACCTAACGGTGTCAAATTGCGGAAGAAAAGACTTTAAAAGTCAAAACCGATAAAAACTGTTCGGTTTCTGCATTTATTGGTGTTACACGCAATACCATCAAATAGTTTAAAATGAAAACCCAACGGTTGCCCAACACAAAACAACCGTTCAACAATACTACATAAATTCGACATCAAGTATGAAATGTAAATAAATGTCTAAAGAGACAATCGTCTATGGGTAGCTAAGTTCTCCTGCATGCATCTACCCAACTCTCACTCTTCCTGCA
>CM067170.1:128308036-128331726 GCA_034093135.1 Erigeron breviscapus | reverse complement strand
CTGCCTGTGACAAAACACTAGCTAGTGGATGATCCAAGACAACAAGGGTCGTGACCCGAGTCATTAATTTGCTTTGAACACACACGTTGTAGAAATCATGATATATATGAGTTGTATGTTTTTGAATATGGTAACACAAAACGTCGTTCTCAACCTATTCTTTGAAAGCAATAAATTCCAAAAAATAATGGATCAGGTGATATTGAAAGAGTGGCTATTATACAAGTAATAAGGCTAACCGGAGTGAGGCAACCTCCCAAGGAGGGGACTTCCGCCATGTGGCGCCACGTCACCAAGTGGGTAGCCCCTTAAAAATGGGGGAGTGGGGCTATCTAGGAGTGTTAGGCGACTTCCGACAAGTGTATTAAGGTAATTGGTTGGGAGGGATAAAGTAATAGAGAGAGAGACATACCTGCAATTTCTTGTTGGAGAAGGAGAAGTTTGGGCGACGGAAATCGATCGCCTTCGTTTTCTTTTTGAGCAAGTCGCCCAAGCGGGGCAGTGTGTGGGGCGACGTGGGAGGCGATAGTGGGAGGGAGTCGCTCCACTCCGTATAGTCTAAGGGCTCAAGGAGTCATGTGACTCAAAAATTCAACCTCCCAAATCCCACCAATCACATCTCTCCAACTCGTTTTACCCCTCCAACCCTCCCAACCTATTTCTTAGGCATTCATCACTTTTTCAACCCTCCCAAATTTTTTTATTTTCATTTAATTTAATCAAACATTTATAATAAAAACTTAAACATTTCATTAAAATAAACTAAACATTACATATAAACTATAAAATTAATAACAATGATAATATATAAAAATATATTACTTGAAGGTACTTTTTGTATAAACATAAAAGTAGAAGGTTTAAATTAAATATAAAAATATAATAAGTCTAAATAAATGATATAATCTATTCTTCTTCCTCTTGCTTCCCTGTCCTTCCTGCACATTTTTTTTTCTAACAACACATATATATATAGATTATATATATATATTAAAAAGAGGGTTTTTTGGGTGTGGCCCCACAAATTATGACCGTTGAACGGTCGACTTTTTGAGCCCATCGTCCAGCCCTCGCCTGGTTCCAAACCCGCCGGCTTCAACCCTATACCCAACCCGCCCTATCGGTGGCGGTGTTTTTGGGCGGGCTGGCCAACCCGTTGGGAGTCAGCCTTGACTCCGCCAGGCCTAATGGCTTTATTAGATAAGCTGGTATGCATAGATATACTGTAAGTAATTTTTGGCATTTGCAATCGCTTGGTGTCTCTACGTATCGTTCGTTTTAGAGTTTTTGAACAGAGGATTAAGATCCACACGGTAGCCGGCCAAAGGTTTTTGGGTGTTGATTATTTCATCAGATCTAAGCTCATTGGGTAAATTGAAGTTAAAAATTTTAGTAATATAACTTAGTTAGTTAGTTCTTAATTTGTTAAATGACATAGAGAAATTAACATAAAAACATAAGGGGGAGGGAGTGGTACCCAAATAACTAATCTTACCCAATCCTTCCTCCAATCAAAACCTTTCAACTCACAACTATCCAATTCAACTCAATTCTTACTCAAATCCTAGACATAACATACCCAATATTACCCAAATTTTTTTTCTTTTTTTCTATTTCATATATTTTTTATAGATAAAAACACAAACTATATAAACATAAACATTTTAATAAAAATAAAAACTATCAAAAACATATTCTACTTATTAACAAAACTAATTGCAGGGACTTAAAATGTTTAAACTGAAAGTTTATAAGATTACATATATATATCTACATAACATTGAAATTACAGGGACCAAAGTTGGTCATTTTTAAAAGTTCTTTTGTCTTCACCATTGGCACCTGCAAAAAAGTAAACACACACATACATAGATTATATATATAAATGAAGAAAGGGAAAAAAGAAAAAGAAAAACAGGACCGTTGGGGAAGGGGGGGGGGCACTTTCTCAACGTTCAAAATTTCAACCCAAAGCTTGACTTCAATACTCAAAATGGTACCCGATTTTGCCTACCCGAATGGTACCCGATCGGCGGCGGCGGTGTTGCCGATCAGGAACCCAACTCTTACCCGACTAGTACTCCCTCCGGCCTAAGAGAAACTATAAATTGATGAAATGCACACACACACAAAAAAAAAACCCACCAAAAAAGAACCAAATTGCGTGCTGCAACAGTCACCTATGGCCAGCACACTTTTCAGATAGTTACCAAATATTCTCATCATTTTGGTTTGACTTTATATTTTCCCATCAAAACATCCGGGAAGCTCACTTTGAAGTGATAACAATTGTGGCAACCCACAAGCGGAATACAATTAGGACCAATTTAATTCCCATGAAGACATTATTTGTTAAAAGAATATATAGCAGAAATATTAGAAAATTCAGATTAACATCCGAGACTGATCATCGGGGACCCCGCTCTTTTACGGGGTTGGCCTTATATACAGTTATGTAACTCTAAATATATGAAATTTTTTTATAGATAGGGATCTCCGTTCTCAGTCTACTCTAAATAATTGGACCTTCGACTCAGTTGTACATGGCCTAACTGCAGGCTGGTGGTCATTTCCAGGGCTTTTTCGGTAACTATACATGAAATGTTAAAACTTGACCACAACACTCCACCTATTTTGTCTAGGCATGTTCATATACTGTCACGATTTTCTTACTTCAACTAAAAATACAGTTGTATCGATCAATTATTAAGTAAATGTTACATATATATATCCTACCTATAGATTTAATAGCTTTAAAACCCGTGTTCAACACGGGGGTCATTTAGGTATTCGATTTAGAACATTTTGATACTTGAATAGCTAATTGTCCAAATTTCAAAAACACCATTTAAAGAAATGACGAATAAGTATATGAAAATCAATAAAAAATTACAAATTAAGAAATGTAATTTTTGTTAATTTGATGTTCATAATTAAGCATAAATTGATTTATGAGAATCATGGTGTATAACGCAATTGATTTATAAGCATATGTCAATTGAAAATAAACCATCATTTTTACTAATAATAAAGTATTAGTAAGTATACCTAATAATAGATCTAGTCATGCAATATGTGATGATTTGTATCAAAAGAACTCCGAACACTATTATGTGTTGATGTGTAACTATATAATTGCATGCATAAATAATTTCGGCTATATAGCCCTTTCAGTAAAACCTGACTTACCCTCTCTCAATCTTACAACATAAATTGTAATTCTCCAGATTTATAATGAAATTGCCTTTTATTTGACATGATGAAGAGTAGCTCATAACCATATACGAACTACAAAGTATCAAATCACATATAATAGACGGCATATTATAAACAAAGTAACAACACAATATTTGTTAAAATAACATTTATAAGTAAGAAGGAATCAGGGTGGTACGCAATTGATGTATAAGCAAATACAAGGATTGTTGCGGAACAAAGATAAACACCAAAGTGTAACTATCTAAACAATCCCGAAATACAAGTGATCAAGATGACTTGGAAATACTCGTAAGTTTTGCTTAGAGTATATCTCACAAGTTGCAATGCAATAGTTCTAGCAATTTGCAAGATGTGAGAAGACTTTGTATTTATAGACAAAGTTCATGATGACATGGACAATGTCGTACAAATGTGGTTGTGAGCATTTAAGGAATTAAACCATAATTCCTTACATGCTGCACATGGAAGCGTATATAAGTCACTTGATGTGACTTATAATACTAGGTTCCTAACCTATACTTTGTACCTTTTATTAATAGATAATTCTATTAACTGGATAAAGGTGTAAAGTAAAAGTCTTCCTCGTAATCAGTGTAAAGTGTTGTAAGTACTTTATCACTGAGATGCTTCAGTCTTCGATCTGGTAGAATCACTCTGATGCTTGCTTCTGAGATGATTCTCTTCTTCAGACTTCAGTCTTTGACTACTGTGAGTCCCAAATATAAAGACGAATGACTAAACCCGACTGGCAAGTACAACTAATCTTGATGGACAAGTTTAGTTTACGATCCAGATATGGATAACAAGAAACAAATGACAATATGAATTAATGCAAGAACAAATGGCAGAAACTATATAAAGATATATGTAAATATAATCAAGTATGTAGCATTGAGACACGTTGTTTTCTAATGTATTTGATTTATTGATGTATAAACAAATACAAGGATTGTTGCGGAACAAAGATAAACACCAAAGTGTAACTATCTAAACAATCCCGAAATACAAGTGATCAAGATGACTTGGAAATACTCGTAAGTTTTGCTTAGAGTATATCTCACAAGTTGCAATGCAATAGTTCTAGCAATTTGCAAGATGTGAGAAGACTTTGTATTTATAGACAAAGTTCATGATGACATGGACAATGTCGTACAAATGTGGTTGTGAGCATTTAAGGAATTAAACCATAATTCCTTACATGCTGCACATGGAAGCGTATATAAGTCACTTGATGTGACTTATAATACTAGGTTCCTAACCTATACTTTGTACCTTTTATTAATAGATAATTCTATTAACTGGATAAAGGTGTAAAGTAAAAGTCTTCCTCGTAATCAGTGTAAAGTGTTGTAAGTACTTTATCACTGAGATGCTTCAGTCTTCGATCTGGTAGAATCACTCTGATGCTCGCTTCTGAGATGATTCTCTTCTTCAGACTTCAGTCTTTGACTTCATTCTGAATGGTATTCTGATACGTAGATCTGAACTGAAGTGAAGCTTCAGTGAAGGAGTTCTGAATTCTGAGGCATCTCAGAATTCTGAAGTAATGTCTTCACTAAACTTCAAGCTATTTCTGAACAAATTATACATGGTCGATTCTCGACCTAACAAATTCCCCCTATTTGTTCTGAAATAGTGCATGCATCTCAGACTTCTATCTATACATGTTTGTAAGTCTGAAATGCAAGTTTTTGTTTAAGTTGTAAAAATTTCTTAAGTACATCTTATAGATCATTGATGTCTCAGAATTTTACTTGTGTTTTTCTAACTTAAACCTATCATCTACTTATTTGTCACAATTGCAACTTTATATATTACAAACTGAAATGGAAGTTACAAATGTAAATATTTACAAGTACATGATATTCTGAATAGAAAACTACTTCTTGGCAGGCCTTGAACCAGAAGGTGCCTCAGTAGGTTTTCTCTTCAGTGGAGACTGATCCTTTTTGCCAAATAGCCTTGCTTCAATTTCCACCTTGGCTTGCATCTTTTGCTGAATTCTTGCTAACCATGCACCAGTCAAGGCAGACTTAGGCTTTCCTTTAAGAACTTGGATCATCTCCCTGTGCTCAGATATGCCAAATTCATGAACTGAAACCTGGGAGTATTCTTCAGTGGCCCTTCCTTCTCTTTTCACAACCAAATCGAACAGCTTCAATCCATCAGCCTTAATAACATCAATATCAACAATTCTGGCCTGATGTGATCGATGAGTCATGTAATGATCATACTGGTCCTTCTCATGTTTTCTTTGGAGCTCAGCAGCATCATCAGAAATTGGTTTGAATGAAGTATGGACAACATCACGAGAATCTTTCTTTGGAGTCCTTGTTCCAGTTCTGGGCTTTGTTGGTGGCCTGAACAACTCCCTCTCCACATACTGAACTCCATCCAGAATCTCCTTCTTCTTTCTGGCCATCTCCATTTCTCTATTTTTCACTAAATCTTGAATGGACATCTTGAAGGTTAGATGGTCCAGCTTTTGTTCCAGTGGAGAGTAGTTCACCCCATACTCATAATCTAACATATCTTTCACAGCCTTCTGCACTCTTGGGTCATGTTTGATTTTCTGAAATCGTTCAAGTGATAGACCCAGAGATGCAGCATCAATATGATCTAGGGTTCCCATGCTTTGGTGCTGAACCCTTTCCCTTTCTTTGTTTTGACTCCACATTATGAATTGGTTAGAGACTTGCTTCTGCAGAGTCTCCAACTTCTTGCTATCAGCGTTAGGATCGTGGAGTGGATAACCTTGTTCATCCACATTTTCTCCAACAACCAGTCCAGTACCCTTACCAACCTTCTTTGGTTCCTCAGCTTCCTTGGCCTTGCCCTTTCCTTTATCTTTCTTTTCAGCACCAGAGGCCTGAACTTGTTCCCCCTGAACTGAGGCACTTTCAGAAGGCACCTCAGCTTGCTTCTTGGTTGCATGAATCATTTCTTGTGTACTGGCCAGCAACCCAAGAGGCACACCACTTCCCCCTTTGGAAATCTCTGCAGGCATTTTAGCATAAAGGTCCAGAGTTGTTTTAAGTGCCTGCAAAGGTTTCCAACTTTGTTGTTCGAGACATTCACAAATGCCCTTAGCCATGGTAGCAAACTGAGCCTTTAGTCTGAAAGACGAACTAAGGTTCAGTGCTTCTTGATCTTTTAAATCCTTTAGCATTTTTCTGTCATCTTCAGTGAATGATGCAGGGGGAGGAGGAGCAGTGACAGGTTCCTTCTTCAGAATAGATAAAATTTCTTCCAACTGCTTAGACTGATTCTGAACTGCACCTTCAAGTATGGAAACTGAGCTTTTTACTTCATTAACAGCTCTTTCCACTTTATCATTTGTATTCTTGGTCAGTTCAGCAATCATCAACCTAACTTCTTCACCAACCTTCTGAGCAACAGAATCTGAAATCTGAGCAGCTAAGTTCTGAGAGAGCTCAGACTTCAGATTTTCCACAATATTTGCACTGACAGAAGCCCCAAGTTCTTTTTCATTAATGCTTGGCTTCTGAACCAGCTCATGTACCTCATTACCAACAACCATGACCTCTTGCTTCAACAACTCAACCCCAGATGTCAAGTTCGCAACAACTGAAGCTTGAACATCTCTCTTGGTCAACCTAAAGGCTTCTCTGATAGCAGAGCTCACCTTATTGCATGTCATCACCAGCTCATTCAATTTCCCAACCACTAGCCCTTCATTCCCTGCAACTTTGGTCAGCTCAGTTCCGAGGAACATCTGAGCACCTTTCATGTCAGCCAATGAGCTAGTGTTGGCAGTTAGAGAACTGGTTAAGTCCTCCACCCTACGAATAAGGCCTTGGACTTCGGTTTGGTTTCTCTCTAACTGTGCTTCTATATTGAATGGAGGTGGGGGTTGTGCAGAAGCAGGAGCCACAAAAGGTAAATTGCCCAGCCCTTGTAAAACTTTATTCATTTGTACATCTGTAGGACTCTCAGATTCAGTTTCAGAATCTAGATCCTTTTCTGAAGGGGCATCATAGTTTATTGGTGGTGGTACATGGTGAATTTGTGGGTGTAGAAAGTGAAGTGAAGGTGTGAAAGAAGGATCGGTTACGTATGCGGGATTGGTGCCAGGTGGGAAGATAGGATTTTGGTGAGATGGTGGTGGTGGTACATGGTGAATTTGTGGGTGTAGAAAGTGAAGTGAAGGTGTGAAAGAAGGATCGGTTACGTATGCGGGATTGGTGCCAGGTGGGAAGATAGGATTTTGGTGAGATGGTGGTGGTGGTACATGGTGAATTTGTGGGTGTAGAAAGTGAAGTGAAGGTGTGAAAGAAGGATCGGTTACGTATGCGGGATTGGTGCCAGGTGGGAAGATAGGATTTTGGTGAGATGGTGGTGGTGGTACATGGTGAATTTGTGGGTGTAGAAAGTGAAGTGAAGGTGTGAAAGAAGGATCGGTTACGTATGCGGGATTGGTGCCAGGTGGGAAGATAGGATTTTGGTGAGATGGTGGTGGTGGTACATGGTGAATTTGTGGGTGTAGAAAGTGAAGTGAAGGTGTGAAAGAAGGATCGGTTACGTATGCGGGATTGGTGCCAGGTGGGAAGATAGGATTTTGGTGAGATGGTGGTGGTGGTACATGGTGAATTTGTGGGTGTAGAAAGTGAAGTGAAGGTGTGAAAGAAGGATCGGTTACGTATGCGGGATTGGTGCCAGGTGGGAAGATAGGATTTTGGTGAGATGGTGGTGGTGGTACATGGTGAATTTGTGGGTGTAGAAAGTGAAGTGAAGGTGTGAAAGAAGGATCGGTTACGTATGCGGGATTGGTGCCAGGTGGGAAGATAGGATTTTGGTGAGATGGTGGTGGTGGTACATAAGGTTCATCGATTTGGTGGATTTCTGGGGGAGGAGGTGGGGCGTTTGCGAGGATGGGGGCTGGCTCAGAATCGGATTGATTCGCCTCCAATAAGCCCTCGTCAAACTCAAATTCGGCAAGAGAATCAAGATTCTCCTGAAGTGGCTCATCGTCATCCCAGAAAGCATTCACTTGTGCGATCTGGTCAGATATGCCCTGGTTTGGGTCACTAGTACCCTCACCAGATTCTGGTTCAACAGCTGCTTCAGCAGTTGCATCGTCACCAGAATTAGAAATTTCAATTGTAGGCACACTAACGGGTCCCACATTCTTTTGTGGCCCACTTAGTGTCCTTTCTGGGCCAGCTAGTGTGGCTGCACCAGTTTTAGAGAATACCTGAATCATAGCAGAGGAGAGTTCTGGTTCATCTCCAGTAGGTGTTGCTTTTGAGAAATCCCTGCTATATTCTGGTACAGAAGCTTCTGGTCCAGCTTCATCATAAGCATCACCAAGTATATCTTTGAAGCATAAGCTTAAAAACCTTGGAAATGCAATATGTAGACTTCTCTTCCCCTTTAATTTTGTAATCAACTGAGAGAAGAGGATCTCAGCGAAGTCTACTTGCACTCCATTCCAGATATAATACCCCATTTCAACTTGGGGTAGTGAGAGTTGGTCCAACCCTCCATGGTTGCCACCAAGACTCTCCACTATTTGAGTCCAGAAGAACCTCCAACATGTACCAAAACCAGACAAGAAAATATGTCCAGAGGTCTTCAAGTTACCATTCTCATCCTCCATGTCACCATGACCAGTGGCGACCAAAACCTCCCTAAAATTGACTCCTTTGAGTCTTTTCTCGAACACCTGGGGAGGTTTGAGGTAGTTCAGATGAAGGGAAGATCTGAACCCCTCGAGGGTGATGACACATTTCTTTGTGCCCTCATTTAGAGTGAAGGATATAGATTGTTCATCCTTACTCACCACTGCTGTATACCAGAATTCAAGCAAGTATCGATGATACATTGCTTGCGGATTGGCGGTCATCGCATAATGGAAGGGGGATTGCTCCCAAAATTTATTGATTCTTCCCATTAAGGATGTGGTATGTATATTCAATTGAGCCAAAAAGTTGCTCATGTTGAATCGGATTTGGGATGCAGTGAAGGTCTTAGGCCATATGGCAGAAGTTTTTACATCACTAGATGGATTATATTCGAATGTTATGAGTGATTTATGTGAAGATGAAGAAGATTTAGCCATTTGAAATTTGAAAATGAAAGTGAAAAAGAAAGAAAGTGAAAAGGGAATATGAAGAGTTTATGAATTTAGAGAGTAAATAAGAGAGAGATTGATGATTAGAGAGTAAATAAGAGAGAGATTGATGATTAGAGAGTAAATGAAACGAAGTAAATGAAAGAATGAATAAGGAATTTGTATTTAAGATGGAACAAAAAGGATTTTTCCAATTTAAAACAATTTCTGGGGTCACGTCCGCATTTAATGCAGAGACGTTTGAGGGACCCCACCCTGTACACTTTTTCATAAAAAGTACTCATTTTCTACTCTTTTTACGGCGCCACTTGTGTGATACATAAGCATGACCAATGCTAGGTTAAAGGCCTAGTATGCAGTATGCCACGTGTACACACAATTGGCCAAGTATCAAAAATATCTTGAAAAGATTTTTGTATTTCAGTGATGACAAAACAAATTCTGAGCATGGTCAGTTTCAGAAGAATCTGAGCCATCTCAGTCATTAAAATTCAACTGAAATATTTTGATATTCTGAAGTGCTTCAGTTAAATACATTTTTCTGAGCAAAAGGTTCCCCCTCAGAAAGAAGGTTTATTTTATAGTTTGAAAAATGTTTAACATTCCCCCTGAAGTGATGATCCATGAATTAATAAGTGCCAAGATAGTATCACTAAGGCGTTCGATAGCTAGGCGAGCAAAAATTACATGGATCGCTCAGACTAGTGAACCAGATCAGTGTCACTGAGGCGTTCATAACATGATTACCAGTCTAAGGATTTAACATACCCAACTCACTGATTAGATGTTTAAAGGTTTTGACATCTAAGGGTTTTGTGAAAACATCAGCGAGTTGCTTATCAGTGGGAATAAAGTGCAATTCAATATCTCCTTTCAGAATATGATCACGAATGAAATGATACCTGAGATCGATGTGCTTGGTTTTCGAGTGCATTACAGGATTGTGAGATATGGCAATGGCACTGGTGTTATCACAAAAGATTGGAGTCTTTGTGTAAGTAACACCATAATCAGTCAGCTGGTTCTTCATCCATAGAATCTGAGCACAACAACTCGCTGCAGAGATGTACTCAGCTTCTGCAGTGGATAGTGATACTGCAGTCTGCTTCTTACTAGTCCAGCTTACTAATTTGCCACCAAGGAAATGACACCCACCAGTGGTACTTTTCCTGTCTATCTTGCAACCTGCATGATCAGAATCTGAATAACCCATTAGATCTAGACTGGAGCCTTTGGGATACCAAAGACCCAATCTGGGGACACCCTTAAGGTATCTGAAGATCCTTTTAACAGCATTTGCATGTGCTTCTCTGGGATCAGACTGAAATCTAGCACAAAGGCATGTTGCAAACATTATGTCTGGTCTACTTGCAGTTAAATACATCAGTGAACCAACCATACCTCGATATTTTGTATGGTCCACTGGTTTTCCATGTGGATCAGAATCCAAAGTTAATGGAGCAGAAATTGGAGTATCTTTTGATGAGACTGAATCAAATTGATATTTCTTTAGTAAATCTCTGACATATTTTTCTTGGTTAATGAAAATACCATCTTCATTTTGTTTTACTTGAAGTCCTAGAAAATATGTCAGTTCTCCCATCATACTCATTTCATACTCAGAAGACATGATTTTTGAAAAGTTTTTACACATCTTCTCATTAGTAGAGCCAAACACAATATCATCAACATAAATTTGTACTAAAAGGATATCACTTTTATCATGCAATATGAATAAAGTTTTATCAATAGCACCTCGTTTAAAACCATTTTTAAGAAGATGTTTAGTAAGAGTATCATACCAGGCTCTGGGTGCTTGTCTCAGACCATATAAGGCTTTGTTCAGTCTGCACACCCAATGTGGTTTTTCTTCATTGATGAACCCTGGTGGTTGATGCACATACACAACTTCTTCTAGATCGCCATTCAGAAATGCACTTTTGACATCCATTTGATAGACTTTGAATTGATGATGAGCTGCAAAAGCTAAGAAAATTCTGATAGCTTCAAGTCTAGCAACTGGTGCAAAAGTTTCATCAAAATCTATTCCCTCTTCTTGTGCATATCCCTTTGCAACAAGTCTTGCTTTGTTTCTAATGACGTGACCATCTTCGTCCATCTTGTTTCTGAAGACCCATCTTGTCCCAATTGGTTCCTTCTTCAGGTTACTGGGACAAGGAACGAGTTCCCATACATCGTTTCTTTTAAACTGGTTGAGCTCATCTTGCATGGCTTCAACCCAGCTTGGGTCCTTCATAGCCTCGTCAATCTTCTTGGGTTCAATTAGAGATAAGAAACTGACGTTTAAGCATTGATCGCTTGTGGCTCTTCTGGTCTGAACCCCACTAGTGGAACTCCCAATGATTTGCTCGATAGGATGTGCTTTAGTCCACTTAGTGTATTGACCAGGGTGAGAAATGATATCAGTGCAAGAATTTCTCTGAGTAACTTCTGGAGGAGCTTCAGAAAATACATCTTCAGCTTCTTCTTCTTCCTGCATATCATGACTTGCATCATGAAATTCTTCAGATTGATGTTGCTCAGTGGAATCTGATATCATGGGTGTAGCAGCATATACATCTGATCCAATAGTTAGTTCAGAAGGTAGTTTGAAACTAACTGAGGGATAGAATGGAATGTTGCTTTGCTTGTTTCTTTCTGGTTCTGAACGGAGATGTTCAGAAACATGTTCAGGTGACTGATCAGATTCTGCAATAGGATCAGAATCACCAAAACTGATTGGACTTTCTGAGGGTGGTTCAGAAATGGAATTTTTAAAGATTGCAGAGTTGGATTCATCAAAGGTAACATGAATTGACTCATCAACCTTTTGAAGTCTCTTGTTAAAGACTCTAAAGGCTTTGCGATTTGATGAATATCCTAGGAAGTACCCTTCATCAGCTTTTGCATCGAATTTTCCAAGCTGATTAGAGTTATTCAGAATGTATACTGGACACCCAAATACATGGAAGTATCCAATATTAGTTCAGAAGGTAGTTTGAAACTAACTGAGGGATAGAATGGAATGTTGCTTTGCTTGTTTCTTTCTGGTTCTGAACGGAGATGTTCAGAAACATGTTCAGGTGACTGATCAGATTCTGCAATAGGATCAGAATCACCAAAACTGATTGGACTTTCTGAGGGTGGTTCAGAAATGGAATTTTTAAAGATTGCAGAGTTGGATTCATCAAAGGTAACATGAATTGACTCATCAACCTTTTGAAGTCTCTTGTTAAAGACTCTAAAGGCTTTGCGATTTGATGAATATCCTAGGAAGTACCCTTCATCAGCTTTTGCATCGAATTTTCCAAGCTGATTAGAGTTATTCAGAATGTATACTGGACACCCAAATACATGGAAGTATCCAATATTAGTTCAGAAGGTAGTTTGAAACTAACTGAGGGATAGAATGGAATGTTGCTTTGCTTGTTTCTTTCTGGTTCTGAACGGAGATGTTCAGAAACATGTTCAGGTGACTGATCAGATTCTGCAATAGGATCAGAATCACCAAAACTGATTGGACTTTCTGAGGGTGGTTCAGAAATGGAATTTTTAAAGATTGCAGAGTTGGATTCATCAAAGGTAACATGAATTGACTCATCAACCTTTTGAAGTCTCTTGTTAAAGACTCTAAAGGCTTTGCGATTTGATGAATATCCTAGGAAGTACCCTTCATCAGCTTTTGCATCGAATTTTCCAAGCTGATTAGAGTTATTCAGAATGTATACTGGACACCCAATGTGGTTTTTCTTCATTGATGAACCCTGGTGGTTGATGCACATACACAACTTCTTCTAGATCGCCATTCAGAAATGCACTTTTGACATCCATTTGATAGACTTTGAATTGATGATGAGCTGCAAAAGCTAAGAAAATTCTGATAGCTTCAAGTCTAGCAACTGGTGCAAAAGTTTCATCAAAATCTATTCCCTCTTCTTGTGCATATCCCTTTGCAACAAGTCTTGCTTTGTTTCTAATGACGTGACCATCTTCGTCCATCTTGTTTCTGAAGACCCATCTTGTCCCAATTGGTTCCTTCTTCAGGTTACTGGGACAAGGAACGAGTTCCCATACATCGTTTCTTTTAAACTGGTTGAGCTCATCTTGCATGGCTTCAACCCAGCTTGGGTCCTTCATAGCCTCGTCAATCTTCTTGGGTTCAATTAGAGATAAGAAACTGACGTTTAAGCATTGATCGCTTGTGGCTCTTCTGGTCTGAACCCCACTAGTGGAACTCCCAATGATTTGCTCGATAGGATGTGCTTTAGTCCACTTAGTGTATTGACCAGGGTGAGAAATGATATCAGTGCAAGAATTTCTCTGAGTAACTTCTGGAGGAGCTTCAGAAAATACATCTTCAGCTTCTTCTTCTTCCTGCATATCATGACTTGCATCATGAAATTCTTCAGATTGATGTTGCTCAGTGGAATCTGATATCATGGGTGTAGCAGCATATACATCTGATCCAATAGTTAGTTCAGAAGGTAGTTTGAAACTAACTGAGGGATAGAATGGAATGTTGCTTTGCTTGTTTCTTTCTGGTTCTGAACGGAGATGTTCAGAAACATGTTCAGGTGACTGATCAGATTCTGCAATAGGATCAGAATCACCAAAACTGATTGGACTTTCTGAGGGTGGTTCAGAAATGGAATTTTTAAAGATTGCAGAGTTGGATTCATCAAAGGTAACATGAATTGACTCATCAACCTTTTGAAGTCTCTTGTTAAAGACTCTAAAGGCTTTGCGATTTGATGAATATCCTAGGAAGTACCCTTCATCAGCTTTTGCATCGAATTTTCCAAGCTGATTAGAGTTATTCAGAATGTATACTGGACACCCAAATACATGGAAGTATCCAATATTAGGCTTTCTATTTCTGAGTACTTCATAGGAGGTCTTCTTATGTCTTTTGACATAGATAGATCTGTTCTGAGTGTAGCAAGCAGTTGCAACAGCTTCAGCCCAGAAATTCTTGGGAAGACCAGATTCATTCAGCATACTCCTTGCAGCTTCAATCAGCGTACGATTCTTTCTTTCTACAACACCATTCTGCTCTGGTGTGTGTGCTGAGGAGAAGTTCTGAGATATGCCAGTTTCAGTGCAGAAGGACTCCAGAGTGGCATTTCTGAATTCAGTGCCATTGTCACTTCTGAGCTGACAAACTTTTCGCTTGTACTTGAGTTCAATTTGTTTGATGAGAGCAATGATTTCAGCAGCAGCTTCACTCTTAGACTTGAGGAAAATCACCCAGCAATATCTTGAATATTCATCTACAACGACAAGGGTGTACTTCTTTCCTGCTCTGGTCTGAACGTTCACTGGTCCAAAAAGATCCATGTGAAGCAAGTGAAGAGGTTCAGTTATACTAAAGCTTTGCTTAGTTTTGAATGAAGCTCTTTTCTGCTTGCCCATTTCACAACCTGGACATGGCTTGTCTTTGTTGAAAGACATAGAGGGTATCCCATCAACAAGTTGTTTTCTTGACAACTTATTAATATTTTTGAAGTTCAGATGGGATAATCTCTTGTGCCACAACCAGTTTGTGTCTTCATCAGCCTTTGTGTAGAAACATTGTTCAGAGATAGATGGATTCATATCAATGACATAAATGTTTCCCTTCCTTGGTGCAACCAGTACTACCTTTCCATCTCTGTTGAATATGGTGCCTTGTGAGATATCAAATAAAACCTTGAAGCCATCATCACAAAGTTGACTGACACTGATCAGGTTATATTTCAAACCATTCACATATGCAACTCGTGTGAATTTGACTTGACCATTATTCACCACACCATATCCCTCAGTTTTTCCATTTCCATCATTTCCAAAAACAATTGAGGGCCCTTCTTGCACCCTATATTCCTCCAGCAGGGTTTGATAACCAGTCATGGTTCGGCCAGCAGCACTGTCCAGAAACCATATGTTCTTTTTTCGGTCTCCCTGCACATAATCAAAGATTAGTTCTTTTTGGGAACCCATCTTTGGATGGGTTCACTAGACTTTTTTTTTTTTTTTTTTTTTTTTTTTTTTTTTTTTTTTTTTTTTTTTTTTTTTTTTTTTTTTTTTTTTTTTTTTTTTTTTTTTTTTTTTTTTTTTTTTTTTTTTTTTTTTTTTTTTTTTTTTTTTTTTTTTTTTTTTTTTTTTTTTTTTTTTTTTTTTTTTTTTTTTTTTTTTTTTTTTTTTTTTTTTTTTTTTTTTTTTTTTTTTTTTTTTTTTTTTTTTTTTTTTTTTTTTTTTTTTTTTTTTTTTTTTTTTTTTTTTTTTTTTTTTTTTTTTTTTTTTTTTTTTTTTTTTTTTTTTTTTTTTTTTTTTTTTTTTTTTTTTTTTTTTTTTTTTTTTTTTTTTTTTTTTTTTTTTTTTTTTTTTTTTTTTTTTTTTTTTTTTTTTTTTTTTTTTTTTTTTTTTTTTTTTTTTTTTTTTTTTTTTTTTTTTTTTTTTTTTTTTTTTTTTTTTTTTTTTTTTTTTTTTTTTTTTTTTTTTTTTTTTTTTATTTGTTTTCTGTTTTTTCAATTTTTCACTTTTTTTTTTTTTTTTTTTTTTTTTTTTTTTTTTTTTTTTTTTATCTTCAGCTTCTTCTTCTTCCTGCATATCATGACTTGCATCATGAAATTCTTCAGATTGATGTTGCTCAGTGGAATCTGATATCATGGGTGTAGCAGCATATACATCTGATCCAATAGTTAGTTCAGAAGGTAGTTTGAAACTAACTGAGGGATAGAATGGAATGTTGCTTTGCTTGTTTCTTTCTGGTTCTGAACGGAGATGTTCAGAAACATGTTCAGGTGACTGATCAGATTCTGCAATAGGATCAGAATCACCAAAACTGATTGGACTTTCTGAGGGTGGTTCAGAAATGGAATTTTTAAAGATTGCAGAGTTGGATTCATCAAAGGTAACATGAATTGACTCATCAACCTTTTGAAGTCTCTTGTTAAAGACTCTAAAGGCTTTGCGATTTGATGAATATCCTAGGAAGTACCCTTCATCAGCTTTTGCATCGAATTTTCCAAGCTGATTAGAGTTATTCAGAATGTATACTGGACACCCAAATACATGGAAGTATCCAATATTAGGCTTTCTATTTCTGAGTACTTCATAGGAGGTCTTCTTATGTCTTTTGACATAGATAGATCTGTTCTGAGTGTAGCAAGCAGTTGCAACAGCTTCAGCCCAGAAATTCTTGGGAAGACCAGATTCATTCAGCATACTCCTTGCAGCTTCAATCAGCGTACGATTCTTTCTTTCTACAACACCATTCTGCTCTGGTGTGTGTGCTGAGGAGAAGTTCTGAGATATGCCAGTTTCAGTGCAGAAGGACTCCAGAGTGGCATTTCTGAATTCAGTGCCATTGTCACTTCTGAGCTGACAAACTTTTCGCTTGTACTTGAGTTCAATTTGTTTGATGAGAGCAATGATTTCAGCAGCAGCTTCACTCTTAGACTTGAGGAAAATCACCCAGCAATATCTTGAATATTCATCTACAACGACAAGGGTGTACTTCTTTCCTGCTCTGGTCTGAACGTTCACTGGTCCAAAAAGGTCCATGTGAAGCAAGTGAAGAGGTTCAGTTATACTAAAGCTTTGCTTAGTTTTGAATGAAGCTCTTTTCTGCTTGCCCATTTCACAACCTGGACATGGCTTGTCTTTGTTGAAAGACATAGAGGGTATCCCATCAACAAGTTGTTTTCTTGACAACTTATTAATATTTTTGAAGTTCAGATGGGATAATCTCTTGTGCCACAACCAGTTTGTGTCTTCATCAGCCTTTGTGTAGAAACATTGTTCAGAGATAGATGGATTCATATCAATGACATAAATGTTTCCCTTCCTTGGTGCAACCAGTACTACCTTTCCATCTCTGTTGAATATGGTGCCTTGTGAGATATCAAATAAAACCTTGAAGCCATCATCACAAAGTTGACTGACACTGATCAGGTTATATTTCAAACCATTCACATATGCAACTCGTGTGAATTTGACTTGACCATTATTCACCACACCATATCCCTCAGTTTTTCCATTTCCATCATTTCCAAAAACAATTGAGGGCCCTTCTTGCACCCTATATTCCTCCAGCAGGGTTTGATAACCAGTCATGGTTCGGCCAGCAGCACTGTCCAGAAACCATATGTTCTTTTTTCGGTCTCCCTGCACACAATCAAAGATTAGTTCTTTTTGGGAACCCATCTTTGGATGGGTTCACTAGACTCTCCCTTAGCAGTCTCAGATTTCTTTGGTATGTGTGGAACTGAAGGGTCAAATGGGATTTCAGTCATTATCTCAGTTGACACAAAAATTGTTGGTTTGATGGGTTGCTCAACCTTTTTCTTCTCAGATTTTTGCTTGATTTGCTTAGAAAAAGGTTTTGCATTTTGTTTAGGTTGAAGAGGTGTGGTTTCAACATTTTTTAAACGTGCATTACAACTCTGCACTTGTCTAGCCAATAGTTGAAATTGACTTTCCAACCTTAACAACAAAGATTCTTCATTAGACACCTGAGCCTTACCAGAATCTGAGGTAGAGGGCTCAGTGGGGGAGACAGTTTTCTTCTTCTTTAGTCCTTTTGGGAACCCATCTTTGGATGGGTTCACTAGACTCTCCCTTAGCAGTCTCAGATTTCTTTGGTATGTGTGGAACTGAAGGGTCAAATGGGATTTCAGTCATTATCTCAGTTGACACAAAAATTGTTGGTTTGATGGGTTGCTCAACCTTTTTCTTCTCAGATTTTTGCTTGATTTGCTTAGAAAAAGGTTTTGCATTTTGTTTAGGTTGAAGAGGTGTGGTTTCAACATTTTTTAAACGTGCATTACAACTCTGCACTTGTCTAGCCAATAGTTGAAATTGACTTTCCAACCTTAACAACAAAGATTCTTCATTAGACACCTGAGCCTTACCAGAATCTGAGGTAGAGGGCTCAGTGGGGGAGACAGTTTTCTTCTTCTTTAGTCCTTTTGGAACCTTAGATGAAGTCTGAGGAGATGGCTTTTTGGTTTTAGCCTTTTTCTTCTTCTTTAGTCCTTTTGGAACCTTAGATGAAGTCTGAGGAGATGGCTTTTTGGTTTTAGCCTTCTTTTCTGAACCAGTTGTCTGAGCTGTTTCAGAATTTCCCTCAGATTGTTCCTTGACCTTATTAGTTACAATTTTTTGTTTGCCAACTTTAGGAAAAGTAATTTCTGGTTTCATTTCTTTTGGAAGTGCATCTAAATCAGTGATTATAGATGCCATGTGAAGATCACCAGATTCATATGCTGTTTTTTGATTTGCAAAAGTGTTTTTAATTGCAGCATCTGGTTTTGGTGCATTCATCCAAGATTTGATTATTTTCTGTTCTTTTTCAAGGATGGTTTTTAGTTCTTCTTTTTCCAACTCTAAAGTGGCAACCATTGATTGATAACTTTTTAGGGCCAGATGAACATCTTTCAGTTCTTTTAATCTGGCCTGACTGGCGTTCAGTTCAGAAGTATTATTTTCAAACATTTTTAGGCTTTCTGAACGCACTGTCTCAACAAAAGAGATGTCAGCCTCTAAAAGAACCAAAAGGTCCAGTTTGTGTTCCTCATCTTCTTCATAGCCAAAATTACTGACCTTTTTCATCACTATATCCACCCAGCGGCCAGATTCAACATCAGTTTTGACCAAATGACCTTGGTCTTCTTGTGCCATGAAACACATATCCCTAACTTCCTCCTCATCATCAGATGATTCATCGGAGTCTTCCCACTTTTCAGTCTTGGCAATCATGCAACTGTTGCTCGAGTTGTCTTGTGCCAAAAGAGCCATATGAGCCTTCAACTTCTTGTATTTGGCCTTATAGCTTTCATCAGACTTCTGAAAAATAGAATGGTTAGGAGCAGATTGTGATGATGAAGGTTGACTAGATCTGCATTCCTTCATGAAATGTCCTTTCTTGCCGCATTTAAAGCATTCAAGATTAGACTTATCAATAGAAGCACTGGAAGCAAAAGGTTTGCCAGATCGATTTGATTTGGCCTTAAAACGATTGAACGTTTTAGCCAGCATGGCAACCAGATCATCATTGTCATCCTCATCACAATCCTGAGTGACATTAGCAGAGACACCAGTTTTTAACATTTGAGAAACCATCTTCTTCATTGAGTCAAAAATATCACTCTCAGAAGATAGTAGAGCAGTGCTTTGTGGTTCAGAATACTGAACCGTACCAGAACTTGTCGAAACATGGTTCTTGGCATCCTGCTCAGCCAAAGCTCTTTCAGCTTTGTTCTCTTCAGTATACCTAAATGCTCCATAAAGGGAAGCAAGAGTATGACTGTGTAATGTTTTGCCTTGTCTCAAGACCAAGATAAGATTTTCCCATTTTGAAGGTAAAATGTCACAAAACTTTTCTAACAAAATTTCTTTGTCTTTTGTTTTAGCCTTCTTTTCTGAACCAGTTGTCTGAGTTGTTTCAGAATTTCCCTCAGATTGTTCCTTGACCTTATTAGTTACAATTTTTTGTTTGCCAACTTTAGGAAAAGTAATTTCTGGTTTCATTTCTTTTGGAAGTGCATCTAAATCAGTGATTATAGATGCCATGTGAAGATCACCAGATTCATATGCTGTTTTTTGATTTGCAAAAGTGTTTTTAATTGCAGCATCTGGTTTTGGTGCATTCATCCAAGATTTGATTATTTTCTGTTCTTTTTCAAGGATGGTTTTTAGTTCTTCTTTTTCCAACTCTAAAGTGGCAACCATTGATTGATAACTTTTTAGGGCCAGATGAACATCTTTCAGTTCTTTTAATCTGGCCTGACTGGCGTTCAGTTCAGAAGTATTATTTTCAAACATTTTTAGGCTTTCTGAACGCACTGTCTCAACAAAAGAGATGTCAGCCTCTAAAAGAACCAAAAGGTCCAGTTTGTGTTCCTCATCTTCTTCATAGCCAAAATTACTGACCTTTTTCATCACTATATCCACCCAGCGGCCAGATTCAACATCAGTTTTGACCAAATGACCTTGGTCTTCTTGTGCCATGAAACACATATCCCTAACTTCCTCCTCATCATCAGATGATTCATCGGAGTCTTCCCACTTTTCAGTCTTGGCAATCATGCAACTGTTGCTCGAGTTGTCTTGTGCCAAAAGAGCCATATGAGCCTTCAACTTCTTGTATTTGGCCTTATAGCTTTCATCAGACTTCTGAAAAATAGAATGGTTAGGAGCAGATTGTGATGATGAAGGTTGACTAGATCTGCATTCCTTCATGAAATGTCCTTTCTTGCCGCATTTAAAGCATTCAAGATTAGACTTATCAATAGAAGCACTGGAAGCAAAAGGTTTGCCAGATCGATTTGATTTGGCCTTAAAACGATTGAACGTTTTAGCCAGCATGGCAACCAGATCATCATTGTCATCCTCATCACAATCCTGAGTGACATTAGCAGAGACACCAGTTTTTAACATTTGAGAAACCATCTTCTTCATTGAGTCAAAAATATCACTCTCAGAAGATAGTAGAGCAGTGCTTTGTGGTTCAGAATACTGAACCGTACCAGAACTTGTCGAAACATGGTTCTTGGCATCCTGCTCAGCCAAAGCTCTTTCAGCTTTGTTCTCTTCAGTATACCTAAATGCTCCATAAAGGGAAGCAAGAGTATGACTGTGTAATGTTTTGCCTTGTCTCAAGACCAAGATAAGATTTTCCCATTTTGAAGGTAAAATGTCACAAAACTTTTCTAACAAAATTTCTTTGTCTTTGGTTACACCTAGGGCTTTCAGTTGGTTTACCAGATTTGTAAACCTAATGTAAGTTTGGGTTAAAGACTCCCCAGGTATAGCAAAGAAAGACTCATATCTTTTGTTTAAAGCCACTTTTCTTGTGACAATTGTCTCATTAGTGCCTTCAAACTGTGTCAGTAGTTCCGCCCACATTAATTTAGAATTCTCAAGTAAAACAAGAGTGGGCATTAGGGTTTCTGGAACTGCGTATAAGATCATATTTTGTAACTTGGTATCCAGGTCAACAAGTCTATGATCTTCCTCTGACCAATGATCCTTCTCCTTAGGTGACTGCCTAGGAGTCCCATCGGCATTTCTGACGACAGTTGACGCATTCATAGGGACAAAGGGTCCATCTTTTAAAATGTCTGGCAAATGTCTCTCAACACCAGCAATATACTTAAGTAAGCACGCTTTCCATGTTTGAAAGTTTTCACTGTTCCCATCAAACTTGGGAACAGGATTAGTTGGAAAGTGTACGTGAACATTGTGTGAGGGTATATTGTTGTTGATGACTGGGGGTGGGGTAGCATTATTAGGGTCAGGTCCTTGTTCAAAGTCAGTCATCTTAGCAGATCAAAGGTTAAAGAATTGTATTAATTCAACCTTGCTGCTCTGATACCAATTGTGAGTCCCAAATATAAAGACGAATGACTAAACCCGACTGGCAAGTACAACTAATCTTGATGGACAAGTTTAGTTTACGATCCAGATATGGATAACAAGAAACAAATGACAATATGAATTAATGCAAGAACAAATGGCAGAAACTATATAAAGATATATGTAAATATAATCAAGTATGTAGCATTGAGACACGTTGTTTTCTAATGTATTTGATTTATTGATGTATAAACAAATACAAGGATTGTTGCGGAACAAAGATAAACACCAAAGTGTAACTATCTAAACAATCCCGAAATACAAGTGATCAAGATGACTTGGAAATACTCGTAAGTTTTGCTTAGAGTATATCTCACAAGTTGCAATGCAATAGTTCTAGCAATTTGCAAGATGTGAGAAGACTTTGTATTTATAGACAAAGTTCATGATGACATGGACAATGTCGTACAAATGTGGTTGTGAGCATTTAAGGAATTAAACCATAATTCCTTACATGCTGCACATGGAAGCGTATATAAGTCACTTGATGTGACTTATAATACTAGGTTCCTAACCTATACTTTGTACCTTTTATTAATAGATAATTCTATTAACTGGATAAAGGTGTAAAGTAAAAGTCTTCCTCGTAATCAGTGTAAAGTGTTGTAAGTACTTTATCACTGAGATGCTTCAGTCTTCGATCTGGTAGAATCACTCTGATGCTCGCTTCTGAGATGATTCTCTTCTTCAGACTTCAGTCTTTGACTTCATTCTGAATGGTATTCTGATACGTAGATCTGAACTGAAGTGAAGCTTTAGTGAAGGACTTCTGAATTCTGAGGCATCTCAGAATTCTGAAGTAATGTCTTCACTAAACTTCAAGCTATTTCTGAACAAATTATACATGGTCGATTCTCGACCTAACAGTTTTGATATTCAAATATATACTGATAAGTATTTGGAGTACTTCAGCAACATTCCAAAAGGAAGTGCTAGTGGCAGGAGTTGTTTAGTTGATGTAACAGATGAATCTTCCGAAAATGTGGTAAACATCTAATTCTGTGTTGTACTATTAATGGCACAATTTATGTAATTATGTATCTTTTCATTATAAAATAGATGTTAATCTATATATTTGGGTTTTACAGCTTGTAAGTATCTTTGTGCTTTGGGACCTAAATCATACTGTGCCACAATTTACTCGTTTGATTTGCCGGGAGAGGGAATATCTTGTTAAGGTTAAGTATTTTGATGTTGGTTCTCCACCAAATGTTGAAAAAGTGGCAGCTGGGTTTGAAGGTCCTGAATGGAAGAAGTTGTATATCGAGAATGATGTTGCAGGTGGATCTATTTTAAAGTTTATGAATTTGAAGAACTTGACTTATTCATGAAAGCTTATTTATTAGTGTATGTTTTATATAGTTACAAATTTGTATAGGTGTTTGTTTGTAGGTGAGGCAGACGTAATTCATGAGAAAAGAGAGTCTGGAAGTTCATCTGGTAATTAAGGAAAAGGTAACAATTTCATATGTTTCATGGTTTTAGGGTGTAAGAACTAAATTGTAATAGGAATCCTTTGTGACTCAAAATAAAATGGGAGTTGGTTCTCTTATCAGATTTGAATGGCAAAAGAAGGAGTCGGAAGATGCAGAGGTGGCTGTTTTCCATATTTGTTGAATGATATTATGGTTGGTGATTAGGTTTGGAATGTATGTTTGGACAAAACTTCTGTTATTGTTTTGCTAAACTAATTATGTCTTAACTGTTTTAACTTTGTTTACTCTTGCTGTTAGCATACATTTTACAGCAAGAGAAGTATTGTATATATTTGTTGTCGGCATGCATGTTTATTTAAATTTGTAGTTAAATTATTTTTTTGGTTGTAGTAAATACTTTATTTGCATGTACTTATATTGTATATAGATACACTTATATTTTATACACCTTTTATTTAGTCATGCCCAATAAGTTCTTTTGACGAAAATAGATGGATGGAAACAGGACAAATCAAGTTCTTTTAGGGTTGGATATAAAAATT
>CM067170.1:128293036-128300536 GCA_034093135.1 Erigeron breviscapus | reverse complement strand
AGTATACATCCGACATTTTAGGGACCATTTGGGTTTTATAGTATACATCCGACATTTTAGGGACCATTTGGGTTTTATAGTATACATCCGACATTTTAGGGACCATTTGGGTTTTATAGTATACATCCGACATTTTAGGGACCATTTGGGTTTTATAGTATACATCCGACATTTTAGGGACCATTTGGGTTTTATAGTATACATCCGACATTTTAGGGACCATTTGGGTTTTATAGTATACATCCGACATTTTAGGGACCATTTGGGTTTTATAGTATACATCCGACATTTTAGGGACCATTTGGGTTTTATAGTATACATCCGACATTTTAGGGACCATTTGGGTTTTATAGTATACATCCGACATTTTAGGGACCATTTGGGTTTTATAGTATACATCCGACATTTTAGGGACCATTTGGGTTTTATGTTACTTTTAAAACATTAACCTGTTTTAAATGTTTTAGGTTTTGAGGATGTGCAAATTAAGAAAAAGTGGAATGACAAGTTGATGGATGATAAAGCATTTGATTCTCAGATCTTGCATCAATGCAGAATAAAAAAACACAATCACAAAAAGTTCAAGCATCCCTTTTTCTTGCACAAGTTTTGAGATTATTCTGTGACTCACAAAGAAGTGGTATGTAAATATTTTTATTTGGTATTGCTGTAATTTTATATAATTAATGTGCTAATATTATGATTATAAGATGTGTAATTGATATTTAAAGTTTTTAAAATTGCAGACAGTGCCAGCTTCTTTTGTTCGTAAGCATAAGTTGTATGAATATAATGGAGTTGATTTACTTTTTGGTCACATGAAGTTCAAAGGAGAACTTATTAAAAAAACGGATGCTCGCAGACCAGGTGATTTATCATATGTTAAAATCAAGTTTGATTGGGGGTTGTTTATGCAATGCACTGGTTTTATTGTGGGCGATTCAATTAAATTTGGGATAAACAAAGAAAGATCAGTTGTTGGTGGGCAAGTTTATCTTCGTTTATGTGGACTATCTTCCTCAATATATTAGCATATTTGTATGTGTGTTAATGTTTCTAACAAAACTGCAGTTTATTTGAAGTATTGTATTGAAAATGTTTGTAATAGACAATATTTGTATGTTGCTAGTTAACTTCAATTTTACTTGGTAGTTATTATTTTATACATTACTCCTTTCACATGTAGAAAAATTGTATTCAACAACTATGGTAACATTCGTAATGTGGTCAGAATATGAAATTATAAACTGAAATCTGTGACAAATAACAAAGCGATGGAGCATAGCAAGAAGATGAAATATTATAGTTGTGTTTGAAGCATATATAAAGAAGTATAATGTGACTATATCACCATGAAACCAACCACAACATGATTTAAAACTAACCTTACACAATGTAACTTAAATTTTTGAAAATCTGAATTGATATCATAGAAAAATGAATAATTAAATGTTTCAAAAAAACAAATAAATGAACAATAAAACTAAAGCTGAATATAAACCAAATACAACTTAATGTTCTTTGTAATTTTATGAATATGATTAAGTCTTAAAAATATAGGGGTTAGAGTTGTAAATTATGTATTTTTTGACAGTGGGAATTTAATCCACTTTTTACCTACTCTGTTTTAATACTAATGTCCCACACCACACAAACACTCATCAGCCACCTCACTTATCTTTCTAAACCTAACGCAAAAGTGTTTTCCATTTTCCGATCAAAGAACAGGGATGATGACTGGAAAGGTTAGTTTAATTTAATTATTTTTATTGTTACTTTTAAAACATTAACCTGTTTTAAATGTTTTAGGTTTTGAGGATGTGCAAATTAAGAAAAAGTGGAATGACAAGTTGATGGATGATAAAGCATTTGATTCTCAGATCTTGCATCAATGCAGAATAAAAAAACACAATCACAAAAAGTTCAAGCATCCCTTTTTCTTGCACAAGTTTTGAGATTATTCTGTGACTCACAAAGAAGTGGTATGTAAATATTTTTATTTGGTATTGCTGTAATTTTATATAATTAATGTGCTAATATTATGATTATAAGATGTGTAATTGATATTTAAAGTTTTTAAAATTGCAGACAGTGCCAGCTTCTTTTGTTCGTAAGCATAAGTTGTATGAATATAATGGAGTTGATTTACTTTTTGGTCACATGAAGTTCAAAGGAGAACTTATTAAAAAAACGGATGCTCGCAGACCAGGTGATTTATCATATGTTAAAATCAAGTTTGATTGGGGGTTGTTTATGCAATGCACTGGTTTTATTGTGGGCGATTCAATTAAATTTGGGATAAACAAAGAAAGATCAGTTGTTGGTGGGCAAGTTTATCTTCGTTTATGTTGACTATCTTCCTCAATATATTAGCATATTTGTATGTGTGTTAATGTTTCTAACAAAACTGCAGTTTATTTGAAGTATTGTATTGAAAATGTTTGTAATAGACAATATTTGTATGTTGTGTTAATGTTTCTAACAAAACTGCAGTTTATTTGAAGTATTGTATTGAAAATGTTTGTAATAGACAATATTTGTATGTTGCTAGTTAACTTCAATTTTACTTGGTAGTTATTATTTTATACATTACTCCTTTCACATGTAGAAAAATTGTATTCAACAACTATGGTAACATTCGTAATGTGGTCAGAATATGAAATTATAAACTGAAATCTGTGACAAATAACAAAGCGATGGAGCATAGCAAGAAGATGAAATATTATAGTTGTGTTTGAAGCATATATAAAGAAGTATAATGTGACTATATCACCATGAAACCAACCACAACATGATTTAAAACTAACCTTACACAATGTAACTTAAATTTTTGAAAATCTGAATTGATATCATAGAAAAATGAATAATTAAATGTTTCAAAAAAACAAATAAATGAACAATAAAACTAAAGCTGAATATAAACCAAATACAACTTAATGTTCTTTGTAATTTTATGAATATGATTAAGTCTTAAAAATATAGGGGTTAGAGTTGTAAATTATGTATTTTTTGACAGTGGGAATTTAATCCACTTTTTACCTACTCTGTTTTAATACTAATGTCCCACACCACACAAACACTCATCAGCCACCTCACTTATCTTTCTAAACCTAACGCAAAAGTGTTTTCCATTTTCCGATCAAAGAACAGGGATGATGACTGGAAAGGTTAGTTTAATTTAATTATTGTTTGTTTTATTTAGGTGAATAATAATTGTTTTCTAAATATGCAGTAGTATTGCTCTCAAATACGTACAACATTCTTGTGATGTTAGGGTTTTAATATTTAAAGGTTTTGGGGCCCCGTTTGGGACCATCTGTATTTTAAGGTTTCGAACACTTGGAGGTACTGGATTATCTTTTAGGGGACAGGGACCATTTTTTAATTCCATTATCTTGTTTCCATTTAGCAGTTTGGGGACCATTACATAAGTATTTCAGTGTTGGTCCCTTACCTTTGTATTATTATTAATATATTTTTAACCTATTCATATATTTTTGGGTTTCATAGAAAAATTCTAATGTCATTTTTGGGTTTATTTGACTTTCATAAATAGCTGGAGTTTGAATTCCAATTTCTTGTGAAATGTGGAGACACTAAGGAGTTATTAAAGCAACTGGTTAGTCCTTTTTAGAAATATACATTTCGAATGTCATTTTATGATTAGAATATATGTTTGCTTTGTTTAAATAATATGATGTTTTCATTATGTTTTTTAGGTCATACCAAATATTGTTGGAAATATGTTGCCAAAAGATGGTTTGTTTACTATGAAATTGATTGATAGTAGGGGAAAGACACATAAGGTTTATGCTTTACGTTTGAAAGATGGGAGTTGCTTTGTTTGTGGTGATTCTTGGAATAAGTTTGTTAAGAGTGATCCATATAAAGAATTTGGTACTTTGTGTTTTACTTGGAAAGAGAAGTATACATTTGATGTTCAAGTATACTGTACTGCTGGTCTAGAGTATCGTAGAATGATGCATGCTGGTGAGTCGTCTGTTAGAAGTCAGTTAATTCTTGCAAGTGAATCTACATTTGATCAAGTGGTATGAAATTATGTAAATGACTATGTTTATTAATTTTGGTGAAACATGTTGTAACATCCGTGAGTTTTGACCGTTTGACTTTACGTGCAATTTGACTAACGATTTAAGTTAATGAAATATTTGGGTCGTTTTGTGACTAAATGACAAGGTGGTATGTTCGTCGGGTCGATAATATGTTTTAATCGGTGACTAAAGGCCTAACGTTTTGTATTTTGGCTTGAGAAGAGAAACGGGTCGACCCGTGGGTGATCCACGACCCACCAGCCTTAAGACCCATTTCCCTCCCCCCTTATCTCATTTATTCACCACACCCCTCTTCTCTCTTTTCTTCTTTCTCTTTTTCTCTCTAAGATTCTTACACCAAGATTATGGTTTCAAGTTAGATTAGTGCTAGAAACATCACCTATTTCATCTCCTTTGCATCATATCAAGTTTTGGGTCATCAAAAAGTGCAAGAACATCCTCTTTTGGGTCAAATTTGGGTAAAGCTTTTGGAAGAAGAATTAGTAAGTGAAACTCATCCCTTAATCATCATTTTATGTTTATTAACTTGCTTCTAGTTGATTACAAGTAAATTCGGGTCACGAATCGGGTCAAAACGCGATTAGGGTTTTGAAACGGGTCAAATGATTTGGGCGTGAATTTGATGTTATGAATCGAGTTTGTGAGGTGGGTTATGTTTGTTTATGTCCAAATATGTGGATTTAGGCTTGAAATTGGGTCCTAGATCATCCATGGTCGATTATGGGGTCAAAAATGGGGTTTTAGGTTGTTTTGGATCATTTTTGGCTAAGTTTCTGCAGCAGATTTGGCTGACTGCGGCGCAGTGATAAGTTGCTGAACAAGCGATTCTTCGTCAACTTCAAACGCTTATAACTTTTGATCCGTAAGTCCAATCGAGTCATATGACCTATCGTTGGAATCGTATAAGAGTCTACTTTCTTTTGGTAACATTCATTTTTCATGAATCTTTCTCCATTTTCAAAAATGTCGAGTCGAATGTGTCTTGTTCTTACGCGGGAAAGCGGTTAGACGTCTAAGAGTTGTGACTCGACCCTAATCTTACTAAACCAACTTGTTTAGGATTATAGAAGTTGACTTTGATGATAATATGATATTTATTGCTAGGTTGCGGACTCGTAGCGGTTGTTGAGCATTTATAACTCCTTATTAACTCGTAATCGTAGCTTGGAAGCCAAGGTGAGTTTCGTATCTCCCTACTCGCTTGAGATTCGGGCTGAAAAGTGTAAACCTTGCTTGTTTACTTGCTTTTATTGATTTATTGATTGATGGGCTTGATTGTTGGATTGATGTGATGGTTCTTTTCGTTGTTGATTGATTGAGTGATTTGGTTTAAATGTTGAATTGTCGAGACGGTTATTACGCTTGAATGACTTGGTTTATGTTTTGTTAAGTATTTCATTAATATTAGGATTGACGTACATACATGATAGTCGGTTATACCTTCATTGGGTTTTAGATGTGGTGGGAAGGCTGCGGGTGACCCTATATATAAGCATCTGAGACTCGAAGGAAGTAGAATCCTCTTAAGTGTATGTACGTATAGTTGGTTTAAATTGAAATTTGATTTATGAACGGTGATTATTGATTGTTGGTTCACGTTCGTTGAATGTTGATTAGTGGCTTATAACTTACGATTATTGATTGTTGGTTCAAGTTCATCGTATATTGATTGTTGGTTCATGACTGATGCATTTACATTTGATTGTAAGCATTGCATACATTATTGATAACCCTCGGCAGGGGATTGCCGACATCCTGGTGCATAGATGTATGCACCCATTTTGGATGTAGTGCCTGACTCCGAGTATATAGACATATATATCTCGATGATTTTGAGATACAGCCTTGTTCATTGTGATGACAGAAGGGTATCGTTGCATTGGTGACTGGCGTTCACGCATAAGATAGGCATGTTGACTTATTTATGCATTTGGTACTTGCATTTGATATTCATATCATTGAGCATTCATTTACACGCATTTACGTACTTATGAAATTTTGTTGATTGGATATTGTTGTGTTACTTAGAGGCTCACTGTAAGTCACGTCTAGCCTCTACTTGTACATTATGATTATTGTTTATGGTTCCTTGTGGACCATTACTACGAACTCACCAACCTTGTGTTGACTATGCTTAGTACACTTTTCAGGTAATCAGGTTAATCCTGGGCGTGGAGTATAGTTGCTTGCTTGCGTTGCTTGCTTGCTTGCTGTTTAACCCGGGCATGGGACTTGATGAATCAAGGATTCATAGACCTTCTCTTTTGCATTATACTTAGGATTAATTGCCATCTTTTGAATGCTCCTTTGTAACCTTGATGGTTATTGCTCCTTTTGTATTTTGGTACTTGTTTCGTCTTTGTAATGGATTCACTGAATCTTTATTTGCATTTAGTTCTTGTTCTATTGTAATTCCACCTTGTGCTATATGATTTCCGTGATATTCCGAGCCTCGGCTTGGGGTGTTACACATGTTTCTTTATTATATTACTATAGGTAACTTTTGATTTTTTTGTGACATCTTTATAGAGGCTTTCTTCATCTTTCTTGTTCGAGTTGAACCGAAATCGGGATCATGACTGGCAACATACAACTGTAGTTTTTGGTAGGAAGCATAATGCAAAATTAACGGTTACTTATCACTATTATGAAATGGATGGTATGAATGGAAAGATTGCTGTTGGTTTTAATGGGGTAGGGTGGAGGAATTTCTGTTCAAAGAATAATATTCATCCAGGTCACATCTTAAAGTTCACGAACAATTTCGACTTGACATTCAAGATAGAGGTGTTTCGATTTGATGGCAGTCTTATACAGGATCATGTTGAAGGTATCAACATTTTCTATAGATATTACATACACAGTTATCGAAAACTAAATTTCCCTCACAGTTTTACGCATTAATTTCTTTATGATGTAGTGTTTAATGATAATAAGGAGATGAAGTATTGGTCATCTTCTTCAGATGATGAAGCCAAACCTGAAAACAAATACCACAAATGTAGGTATGCTCATATTGCACACTCACCTCATGCCTCATACTGCTTTCAGAGAATAATTCATCGTAGTGTTGCAAGGAATCAATTGGTATGACAATGGAGAACTTATGATAGTACATAATATATATTTTGCGTATTATGTATTAAGATTGATTATCTTTTTGTGTAGACTGTCCCGAAGACCTTTGTTCAAAAGCATAAGCTAATGCAGTACGATTCAGGAGTGCTTCACTTTGGTGAAATGGTGTTCCCATTTCATTTGGTGCCAACATTACATGGTAATAACGCAGGAGTTGTTAGTGACATGGTTATGATCATGGATTGGAGTTACTTCATGGGTCAGACAGGAGTTGAAGAAGATTGTCACACCCGCCCTAGACGGGGTATGACTTACATGGATTCACAACACAAGATATACTGAACGACAC
>CM067170.1:128273036-128288036 GCA_034093135.1 Erigeron breviscapus | reverse complement strand
TTGTACAGCTACTCTTTCCATGTATCCGTTGCCAACATATGTCGGGCCAAGTCGTATTGTAAGGTTGTCGGGGAGAAGAATGGGTTGTAGTACATTCTCAAAGGTCATAGAGAAATTATTGTTAGCAGGATACGATCTCGATTGTCCATTGTGTAACACCCCGAGCTAGGCTCGAAATGTACCGAAAGCATGACACAAGATGGAATTATCGTAGAACGAGACTATATGAAAATAAGAGGATTCCGGGAACCCAACAATTAAATTTCAATGTCACAAAAGCATAAGGAGCATTCAACCATCAAAAGTTTACAAAAATAACAATTCAAAAGATGGCTCATGATCCTAAGCAAATCCCATCAACGGGCAATGGATCGCGGATCCATGGTCAAAGTCCAACATCTAGCAAGCACGTCAAGCTCTTGGGTTCTCTTGATTACCTGAAAAGTGTACTAACAATGTCAACACTAGGTTGGTGAGTTCGTAGGAAAAGATGAACAAGAACACATACCAATGTCAACCAATCCATGATTTACATTAACATGACCTAATAAATTGCACACTTGTAACCGATGTACTCAATTGCACGTAAATGTACTCATTGTACTCAATTGCACGTATTGTACTCACTGTTCTCAATTGCACGTAATGTACTCATAGTACTCAATTGCACGTATTGTACTCATAGTACTCAATTGCACGTATTGTACTCATAGTACTCAATTGCACGTATTGTACTCATAGTACTCAATTGCACGTAAATGAACTCATCCATGACCATCAATGTCCACACATAACCAAACATCATATGCATATACTTTGTACGATACTACTTTTGAAAGGCCTTTGATGCTTATATATAGGGTCACCCGCAGCCTTCCCACCACATCTCCAACCTTTCAAAGGCATTACCGTCCTCCATATATACACAACTAGCCTAAAACAACACAATATACACAATAGTCACCATACAACAAATCACATAATTGCACATCAACAAAATGTCACACAACATATACGTCCCAAATATCATCATGCACGAAGTACACTTTTCAGCCCGACTCTTAAAAGAGTAGGGGAGGCTACGAAAACTCACCTTTGCCTTGATCTACCAAATTTAAAGTGAGCTAGAACGTCAATCAATTGCCAAACGATCACAACCTATCATAATGTGTATGTACGTATCAATATTTATATATATTTATGATTAAGTTGGTTTAGTAAGTTTAAGTCGAGTCACAAGCCCACAAACGCTTCTACAACTTTACCGTATATGAAACAAGACGCTTTGACTCGACATTTTTAGACATGGATTGAGAATTATACGAAAAGAGTGTTACCACAAGAAACTAGACTCTCTTACGATTCCAACGATAGGTCATATGACTCGATTGGACCTACGGATCAAAAGTTATTGACGTTTGAAAACTGACGCGCATTTAATCACCGTAACTATCCACTGCGTCGCAGTGAGCCAGGACTAAGCTCACTGCGCCGCAGTGGCTTAGTCAGACCAGAACCAGAAACAATTCACTGCGCCGCAGTGAGCCAGGACTAAGCTCACTGCGCCGCAGTGGCTTAGTCAGACCAGAAAGCCGAAACAATTCACTGCGCCGCAGTGAGCCAGGACTAAGCTCACTGCGCCGCAGTGGCTTAGTCAGACCAGAAAGCCGAAACAATTCACTGCGCCGCAGTGAGCCAGGACTAAGCTCACTGCGCCGCAGTGGCTTGGTCAGACCAGAAAGCCGAAACAATGCACTGCGCCGCAGTGAGCCAGAGGAGGGATCACTGCGCCGCAGTGCCCACAAACTGCAGCCAGCACCTGCAGGTTATGCAGGAGCCACGAACCAAAAACCCAAATTTCTTGCTACCTAGACCAAGAAATCGATTTGCACAACTTCGAGACCCATTTTTGAACATAGTAAACTCATTTGAACATAACCCACTCAATAGTTCCATTCCAAAACATGGCTTTTGACCCAAATCGATTTTTGACCTAATTAGATAACTAGAAACCCTAATTTCGGATTTTGAAGCTATAAGGACCAAGAGTGCTTAGATTTAGATGTAATACAAGTTTAACAACTAGAAATGATGAATTTAAGCTAGAAAACACTTACCAAAACTTCCACAAGCAATCAAACCCGATTTTGACCTAGTTGAAGCTTTTCTTGCACTTTGAGACTTGAAATCTTTGATATGATGTTAGAATGGTAATAAGGATGATGATTTTGTTATTAATCTAGTTGAACTAGCATAAATGACCAAGAATCTAGAGAAAGATTGAGAGTGTGAGTATTTAGTGAGATGGGAGAGAATATGGAAGTGTTATGAATGAATGGATGGATGGAAATGAGGGAGGATAGGGTTGGTTCCTTGGGTGGGTCATGGGTTTGGGTATAACCCATGGTTAGGATCCATATCATTTACTAGTTTAAATTAGATGTTATTTAAGTAAAAGTCGATTTGCACTAACTAATGGTCTCAACTTGCACATAAGTCTCTAATTGTACAATAAATTGACCCATAGGAACACATTGCACTTAAATGAACCTTAAATTGCATTTGACATATATTGATTAAATCAAAAACTTAGGAAACGTACCCATAGTCAAAAGGTCAAAATGCACGGTTGTTACAAATTGACTTGAAGGATCATTGGGTTAAACATGGGACTAACATGTATGCATTAAATAGATAAATGTGTGATCTTCATAGATTCAGGAATTTATTGTACGTATGTTTATATTTAATCATAATAGAACTTTCACAACACTAGGCATTTAGTGCGGTTGGCTAAATGTGCGAAAGGGTGTGGCCTAGACCCAGGTTCGATCCCGGGGACGGCCGATTTCACCATTTTTATTTTTATTTCTTTATTGCATCCAATTACTATGACGAGTTATATATATAGATTGTGCAATATATATTTATACCAAAGTTCTCGCATTCCAATTACCCGCTCTACTTCTGTTCATAGTCTACCCTATTATTGGTTTCATTAAATTATTCTGATAAAGTTATTCAACTTTATCTCATTTAATTTTAGATTTAAATATAATAATGCTAAATAATTGGCTTTATTGGCGAGAAGTTATTCTTTGTCGGCCATTTTGAACATTATTGTTCTCTGACATCATTGCTTACGTTATATAAGCAAATAAGACATTGTAGTAAATTCATTTTACCATCAAAGTATAAAACCGTTAATTTCCAGACAATTCCTGTAGTCATGTATGAGAAAATAGGTATGATATAATATCAATTAAACTCAGGTATGCAAGCGATGTATATATATATACATATTCTTAACATGTAAAATCAAAATATTAATTCTAAGTCTTTACACTAGCATACTTCCATATTTAACGTATTTAATTTAAGTTATTCTAATATACGATCATAATAATGCTGCAGTCATTATTGTGATTATATATTACAACGCCTTGAGTTAAATTCATTAAATACTTTCATATGCTACCATAAAGCATCCTATATCAAGTAGTCAGGTAAAGATTATAACAAGTAGTCAGGTAATGATTATAACAAGTAGGATTATGCAGCGGATATTTCTAAATAGGGTTATAGTCTAGGTCCGTCAAATAAGGTTATAGTCTAGGTCCGTCAATTTGCAACCTAGTTCACTATAACTTATGCTCTGATACCAATCTGTCACACCCGCCCTAGACGGGGTATGACTTACATGGATTCACAACACAAGATATACTGAACGACACAAAACGTTGTCGTTTTAAAATACATTTATATAAAAGCATTGTTCACAAATTTATATTACAATTTATGAAAGATATTATTCTTGAAAACATTTATTTAATATTAAATAATATTAAACAGTAGACAGAGACTTTAGCAAATTGACTTGTCTTTACTAGAGTCTGAGGGTAGGCCATGGTCCAGTATGTTGTATGCAGCGGAAAAATGTCCCATGTATAGAGTATCGTCTAGTTACCTGAGAATACATGCTAAAATACGTCAACATAAAGTTGGTGAGTTCCATAAGTTTTTCATATAGAAAATATAGTTTCCAAAAATACTAGAGTTCAGTGTGATCATTGCCTTACCGCAATGTCAAGTAGTTATGATACAATATCAGCAAACAGTATCATATGTTTTTAATCAAAATACAGAGTATGAACCACAAGACTTAAAGTAACCATTTGATCACACAATGGATCAAACATAAGCAAGAGTTGAAACTGTATATACCAAGTTCTAAGCTCATGAACCGAAACTAGACAAGTGTGTGTTTATTTGCCTCCAGAGTAGGTACCTTGTTCAGGGTACCCTAAGCTTTCCAGACATAATGCATCCGTATCCAGTTGGTATGACCAACACGGATGGGGGTGCCTACCCCAATAGTACTATTCAATATACACACGTTTATGTTTCCATAATTAATCGTTCATGATAGTGAGGACTTTGAGTGAACAGAGCAACTTAGAATCAACCATATATACATTTCTGGAGTACTTGTGTTCATCATAACAGTAAAGAGTTTGTATTTTACCCCGAAGGTAAGATAAATAAAGCGGAGTTACAAAATATATAATATAATATATATATTTGTAAATATACATATAAGTATATAACTTTGAAAATATACATATAAGTATAACAAACAGTTTTCATGCATGTATCTCAGCCCCAATATATAAAAGAGTTAAAAAGGGGATTATGGAAACTCACATAGTATATTATATATCATATAGTTTTGCAATTGTTCTTTAAAGTTTCGTATATATATAACATAAAATAATTATTATGCATGTATCTCAGTCCCCGAAATAAATCATATAAAAGAATTAAAAAGGGGAATATGGAAACTCACCTTAGTGATAATAGCAGAAATCAAGTAGATGAAATAAGCCTTGTATAGTTATACCAGAGAGTATTTAGAAGAGAATATGTAGTGGTGTGTGTTTTAAAGTTTAATATCGTCTGTTATTTATAGGCGAACGAATTCATTCGTTTGATTATTATATTAATAAAACTACTCGCCAATTTAGAAAAAAAAGAAACACGTCTTCAACGAAATTTCTCGTTTATATATAATATTATTATATTATAAAGTTAATCATGAATAAGGGGTATGTATATATATAGTATTCTTTTTGTCCATATCTCTAGTGAACTAAACCCGTGATTCATAATTTATGAATTTTAAATTATAAAGTAGATAAAAGTGTGTTTCCCACTACCTCTTGGACGTTTCTAATGATAGATTTCTTTATACTAGTAGTATATATTTATACATTGTTTTAATCCTAAATTATGCATACGGACTCCTATTGAGAAAATTCAAGTTTCTATAAGATCAGAAAATTAAGATCTACAACTTTCATTTTAATAATTTTTACTCAACTAACCCCTGTGAGCGGGTTTTGGACGTTTATATTATAAGAATAAAGTATGAAAGCGATGTTTACTATTCAGCACTATTTACTTTTGAAATTATTCGGAATCAGAAATTCAAAGTCGTAGGAATGATTTGACGTGGGTCCCATGTGGGTCCTACCGCTTTATTATTTTATTTTATTACCTTTTTACAATTTACTTTCTACCTTTACTATTTATAATTTACTTTTTACCTTTACTATTTAAAATTTACTTTTTACCTTTACTATTTAAAATTTACTTTTTACCTTTACTATTTACCGTTACTATTCACAGTCACTATTCACGGTACTATTCACAATCACTATTCATGAATACGGTTTCTGAATACGATTACTATTCACGATACGGTACTATTCATGTATACGGTTACTATTCACGAATACGGTACTATTCATAAATACGGTTATTGTTAGTATAAGTATGAAAAAGTATTTCCAAGCAACTCTCAAATAACTATTTGAGTTCTTGGCATTAATTTGTCCATGATTTATCCAAAGAATATTTGTTCAGTTTATTATGTCATAAAATGTTTGTTCGTATTGCTTGATCTATAAACATTTAAGTAGTATACATAATAGTAAATTTATCAACCTGAAATTTTGGCGGTTGTCACAAAGATGGCATGATCAGGTTCCAATTCTATCCAGGTGACAATGTGGAAGGTAAAACACTTCACTTGGATGTTTGTTAAGTATCAACAATGTTTGGACGATGTGGTTATGTTTGGACAATTTGCTTATGAAGGTAAAACAATGAAATCTATCCTTGCACATGTATATTAAGTATGTTTAGGAATATGAACAAATCGGAAGTATGATTGCTGGTTTTGTTTTCTTTTTGCAGCAACATACTTTATAGAAAAAGTTGTATATCGTTACTAAAGCTGTTAACTATGGTGGAACTGGTTATGCAAGTAACATGGTTATGTTGTGCCTAATATTTTGGTGCTATATGCTTTTGAAATACATACATGAAATACAGAATGCATGATACACAAAAACTGCTACAACCAAACACCAACTAAATAGATAGGACCACTATAGCCAAACACAAAACTACTACAACAACTATCAACAGCATAAAAACCCTTTCATATATATGCAATTTTGAGTTAGCGACTTGCAAATTTTGAGCCATTTGAATATCTTCATCTTCATGTCTGCTGTTACCAGTCAACTTCAAGCCCTCCAAATCTTGATGCATTTCAAATAACAAATCCTTGTAATACTCGCTAGGGAGCTCTTCATCCAAAAACCGATACAATCTACACTTCTTTCTCTCATCCTGATAAACCAAAAGAATATAAATCCTATTTTCAATCGGAAATAAATCAAAAAAAGATCGATACATACCATCACTGGACAACTTATAAACCTTCTTCCAGGGTTCTTCCTTGTCCAAGATGTGCGGGGATTCAGTTGGAAGCCACAATCACATATGTCGATGTTGCCTCTGTTTTGCCTTGACATTGCTCTCCGATTTGATGAAGAAGAAGACATGGAGTTTTTAGGGATTCAGTCGGAAGGCACAAATTTTTCCTATACTGATCATAATGTTACACCCGCCCTAGACGGGGTATGACTTACATGGATTCACAACACAAGATATACTGAACGACACAAAACGTTGTCGTTTTAAAATACATTTATATAAAAGAATTGTTCACAAATTTATATTACAATTTATGAAAGATATTATTCTTGAAAACATTTATTTAATATTAAACAATATTAAACAGTAGACAGAGACTTTAGCAAATTGACTTGTCTTTACTAGAGTCTGAGGGTAAGCCATGGTCCAGTATGTTGTATGCAGCGGAAAAATGTCCCATGTATAGAGTATCGTCTAGTTACCTGAGAATACATGCTAAAATACGTCAACATAAAGTTGGTGAGTTCCATAAGTTTTTCATATAGAAAATATAGTTTCAACAAAATGCCAGAGTTCAGTGTGACCATTGCCTTACGGCAATGTCAAATAGTTATGATACAATATCAGCAAAGAGTATCATATGTTTAATTAAAAATACAGAGTATGAACCACAAGATTTAAAGTAACTATTTGATCACACAATGGATCAAATAGAATATAAGAGTAGATACTGTATACATCAAGTTTAATTAAAAATATAGTGTATGAACCACAAGATTTAAAGTAACTATTTGATCACACAATGGATCAAATAGAATATAAGAGTAGATACTGTATACATCAAGTTCTAAGCTCATGAACCGAAACTAGACAAGTGTGTGTTTATTTGCCTCCAGAGTAGGTACCTTGTTCAGGGTACCCTAAGCTTTCCAAATATAATGCATCCGTATCCAGTTGGTATGACCAACATGAATGGGGGTGCCTACCCCAATAGTACTATTCAATATACCCACGTTATGTTTCCATAATTAATCGTTCATGATAGTGAGGACTTTGAGTGAACAGAGCAACTTAGAATCAACCATATATACATTTCTGGAATACTTGTGTCATCATAACAGTAAAGAGTTTGTATTTTACCCCGAAGGTAAAATAAATAAAGTGGAGTTACAAAATATATATAATATATATATATAATTTTGTAAATATACATATAAGTATATAACTTTGAAAATATACATATAAGTATAACAAGTAGTTTTATTGCATGTATCTCAGTCCCCAAATAAATGTATAAATAATTGAAAAGGGGAGTATGAAGACTCACCTTAGTAATAATAGCAGAAATCAAGTAGATGAAATAAGCCTTGTATAGTTATACCAGAGAGTATTTAGAAGAGAATATGTAGTGGTGTGTGTTTTAAAGTTTAATATCGTCTGCTATTTATAGGCGAACGAATTCATTCGTTTGATTATTATATTAATAAAATTAGCCATCGATTTAGAAAAAGAAACGCAGACTCAATCTTCAACGAAGATTTCAATCTCGTTTATATATTATATTATATTATTATTATATTATAAAGTTAATCATGAATAAGGGGTATGTATATATATATAGTATTCTTTTTGTCCATATCTCTAGTGAACTAAACCCGTGATTCATAATTTATGAATTTTAAATTATAAAGTAGATAAAAGTGTGTTTCCCACTACCTCTTGGACTTTTCTAATGATAGATTTCTTTTATACTAGTAGTATATATTTATACATTGTTTTAATCCTAAATTATGCATACGGGCTCCTATTGAGAAAATTCAAGTTTCTATAAGATCAGAAAATTAAGATCTACAACTTTCATTTTAATAATTTTTACTCAACTAACCCCTGTGAGCGGGTTTTGGACGTTTATATTATAAGAATAAAGTATGAAAGCGATGTTTACTATTCAGCACTATTCACTTTTGAAATTATTCGGAAATCAGATTCAACGTAGACTTTAAATTATTTGACGTGGGTCCCACCTTTATATTATTTTATTTTATTACCCTTTTTACAATTTACTTTCTACCTTTACTATTTACAATTTACTTTTACCTTTACTATTTAAAATTTACTTTTTACCTTTACTATTTAAAATTTACTTTTTACCTTTACTATTTACCGTTACTATTCCCAGTCACTATTCATAAATACAATTTCTAGATACGATTACTATTCACGGATACGGTACTATTCATGTATACATTACTATTCATGAATACGGTACTATTCATAAATACAGTTATTGATAGTATAATTATGAAAAAGTATTTACAAACAACTCTCAAATAACTATTTGAGTTCTTGGCAATAATTATCCATAATTTATCAAAAAATATTTGTTCAGTTCATTATGCCATAAAATGTTTGTTCATATTGTTTGATCAACAAAAATTTAAATAGTACACGTAATAGTAATTTAATCAACCTGAAATTTTGGCGGTTGTCACACATAAGCCCAGGAAAAAAAATATGAACCCCAAAATAGAAAAATTTAGGCCGTATACATAAATATATGGAGGAACTTAATCTTCTTTTCAGGTGTAATCTACAAAAATACATAAAGCATGTTTACCTTAATCTTTGTTATGAATCTTAATTCTGCCTGTCGTGCTAAATTTTAATCTTCTTCAGCATAGAGTTGATGTCTTGTTCTGATTAAAATACACACAAACTTGAATACAACTCCAACTTGTATAGAACAACTATACTAAGAGATGGAGCATGATAAAAATAAAAACTGTGACAAACTCACTGAACAACCGATTATGAATAACAAAGAGATGGACATTCATACTCGACGATTCCATATAGCATAATTTTATCTGCATTAAAATCAATATTAAAATATATGGAAAGATTCAAACGATTAAACAAACATTAGAAACAAAACATATGTTCAAAACTGTGAAGTAAACAGAAGATATACATAAATCAACTCGAACATACCATGAAATAATTAAATAAATATATATAATTTGGACCACACTTTGAACCCGACGTTTTTGATTTCGGTTTTTTGAGAGAGAATTTGTGTGATGGATAATTTAAATAAGAATAGGAAATAGGAAATATGTCTTTACTTATATTGAGTGAAAATATCCTTCTTCTCTCTCTTTGAAATTCAAATCTCCCTCTCATCCTCCCTTTTTTGAATTGAAATATATTTTGAATTCAAATTTCCCTCTTCTCTCTCTTTCAAATCAAATTCCCACCCAAATATTAATAATAATATTTCCGATTTAAATTAATTTCGGTTTAAATTAAAGCACACACACATGACATCATCAAGTGTGTGTGCTTTATGGTGAAAATGGGTTTAGAGTCCGACACGTGTGCATAGTTGAGGTCAGCATGTAGTATCGTTTAGTAGTATCGTTAGATATTTTTACATGCTTTATTTTTGGTATATGTGTCATGACAATTACTAAAAAAACTTCAAAAAAAGGATAATAGTACAATTACTTTTAAAATCTTAATATATTTACATTAAATTTTATTTATTTTTTAGTAATTAATTTATATTTATATGATAGAACGTATAATTAAGATATATATTAGCTATTATTCTATTGGATATATATTAGCTATTATTCTTTATCTATTATATTGGAATTAATGGTTAAAAAGTGTAAATTTGTAATTGAAAAAAAAAAGTAAATTAAAGTCAAAATTGAAAACAAAAGTCAACTTTGTGATTGGTCAAAAAGTGTAAATTTGTGATTGGTATATTAAAAGATTTTATGAAAGAAAATAATTAGATATAAAATGTTGAATTTTTTTAATTAATTAAATGATGAAAATCTAAAACAAAATTCTCAAGTTGATAACTACAAATTGTAATAATTATAAATTAAGTATTTAGTGAGGGTAAAAAATGTAAATTATTGATGGAAAACAAAAAAGTGTAAATTAGTGAGATTTTTTCTACAAATATTAATATAAATATAATATATATATATTATAACTAGATTATGACCCATGCGATGCATGGTAATATACACATTACATTAAATTGATTACAAATATAATATTTTAAGTAATATTACTTGAAAACAATGATTAACATATATACGTCAAGAGTATTAATAAATGTTATATAATAATAATAACTAAAAGGATTTTTAATGATATTATACTTTTATTATGCATGTAAAATCTGAAAAGAACATATATAAAGTAAAGAAGACCATCTTTTAATCTTAACCCTTGATTATAAATCAAGGGTCAAGATTTACCCAACTTGACTAGTCAAGTTGGGTAACTTTAGGGAATCCCTTCCCAAAGTAGAATATAGAAAGGAAAAAAGGAGAAAAAAGAAGATATAAATGTGAAGAGAGGAAATTTAAAATCGAATATAATACAAATATCAAACATATGTGTGTGAAATGGATAAAGTAAATATCTAATTTAACATTGATAATATAATCGGATAGTAAAATATTAGATAAAATTACCAATATAATCTAGTTTTATATTATATTAAAGTAAATTATATTTCACGTACAAAGATAATTAAATACAAAGGAAAATAGAAAGAGATAAGTTACAAAGATCGACAATTATATTATCAATGTCTTTTAATTAGTTTTATTCATCTATTGTAGTTTGCAAAATGATAAACAAATATTAAGTTAGATCAAGTGGTTTGTGTATAATATTAAAAGTTAGAGGTCATGAGTTCTAATCTTGTATTTGGCTTTTTTATTTGCTATTTAAAATTGATAAAAAAGCAAATGTCCACGTAGGCAAATGATGACGTGACAAATGAAGTGTCACATGAGCACTAAAAAAATATAGATTTAAATGTCAATATATCTAAAAAAAACGTAGACAAATGATGACGTGACAAATGAAGTGTCACATGAGCACTAAAAATATAGATTTAAATGTCAATATATCTAAAAAAAATATTAAAATTACCAGAGAATGCCACCTAAGCAAAAAGCCTAGTTGGCACGAAAAGAGAAGTGACATCTAGGAAAAAAACTATCCTCTCTTAGTTATATAGAGAGATTATTATTAGATTTTAATTATAATTAAATTAATAATGAAATCATCAATTTTCAAGTTGATCAAATCGAGAGCTATGATTGGTTAATAAGCGTTGTCTTTTAATATATATAAAGATATAGTCCTATAGTACGTCCTAAACCATTCGTGCACATGTAGGTAACTCAATAGTAGTATTATTTATGCCTCATACTTACTCTATTATATATATATAGTTAATTTTATAAAGATTGTATAAGTTATAATATAAATAAGAGTTAATTGCATTTTTGGTCCCTGTGGTTTGTAAGTTTTGGCAGGTTCAGGACCTTTTCAGGTTTCATTGCATTTTTGGTCCCTATTTTTGAAACCTTTTGCAAATTTGGTACAAATTAACGGTGGTTGATAAATGAAGCCGTTAAGTGCTGTTAGAATTAAAAATGGTGTTTATTTGTAAATGTTTAAAAGTGTAAGGGGTATTTGTGTCAATAATGTTAGTCAAAAAGTTTGTCCAATTAACACAATTTATTCCTTTTATATCCATTTATTTTATTTATAAAAAAAAAGAAAAAGAATTTTTTTCTGCAAACTTCCCTCTTCAATTCCGTTTTCGCGATTTGTCAATTGATCTGAAAAACATCAGGTTTTGTTCGCGATCCGATTCCGGTCATATTCATATTTTAAGTTTTCCGATTCATCGAGATTCGTTGACAGCTACTTTTTCGGTGAATTTTCCGGCAAAGTTTTTTGACAAAATAATAGGCTAGGGTTTGTGCGGAATGCAAACCTGAGCCATTTGGTACCGGTTTCGTGTTTTAATTCGTAAAAACAAAGGAGAATCGCAAATTTAAGTTTTCCGGCGCATATTTTCCGACGACGGTTTCTGAAGTTCATCTTGATCAGGGTTTGTGCGCGGTGGAATTCTGAATTGATAGGTATCAGTTTCGAGTTTTTACTCGAAGAAAGAAGGGAGAAATCGTGAATTTTGTTTTTCCGACGCGTTTTGAATTTTCCGACGAACTGTTGAATATTCCGGGCGCCATTGTTTCTTACATTTAGCGAGCTAAATTACAAAACTTTCATTTATAGAGCTCGTAAATTTTTATAATTTTTTACAAAACAATCACGTGTATATCTCAGTGACAACACGACAAACTTTTTGAGCAACACTATTAACCCAAATACCCCTTACACTTTAAAAAATTTACAATTAAACACCATTTTTAATTTTAACAGCACTTAACGGCTTCATTTAACAACCACCGTTAATTTGTACCAAATTTGCAAAAGGTTTTCGAAATAGGGACAAAAAATGCAATGAAACCTGAAAAGGTCCTGAACCTGCCAAAACATACAAACCACAGGGACCAAAATTGCAATTAACTCTATAAATTACTATACTAATGCATGCAAGTGGTGCTGCTAGATTTGATTTTGTATTAGCTTGGTTGGCTTATTCGTTGGACCTATATAATACTTTTAAGAAATATCAATCAAATACTTTTATTAATATAGATTTAAAGATTCAATCACAAGTTGTATATATCAATCTTGACAATAACAGAATCAGAATATCCATATTTGGTAACAATGTTAGATATGGTTTTTATTAGCTTAGTTTGTGTTTTGTATTTGTCCCACATTGAAGGAAGATGGTGACTTAAGTGTGTATATAAGCCTTGAATTTGGCTAAAGTACTCAAATGGTTTTAAAGCTATTTGGAGGGAAACTTTAGAATAACATATATAATCTTGACTTAGCACTTTGCATCTTTGCTTTGTATATAAAAACCCATTTTTATATTTTGTATATATATAAATTCGTTTTATGTTTTGGTGGTTATCCAAAGACAGTTTTGGACGGGTTCTTTTGACAGTTTTAAAACTGTCAAAAGTCTATATAACAAGAAGGATAGACATGCATTCATTCATCTTCTTTTCTTATCTTTTATTCTTCTCTGATAAAACACAAACACAATGTTCATAGAGATAGATTAAAAACGTTGTTTAATCTTTTTGTTTTGGGGTAAATCCTGGGAGGAAACTAGTCTGAATCCACCAGCGTTCTTATAGTGGGGGCTAATATTCCTTAAGGATAGTGATTATCACGTCCTCAATTCGTTTATCTATATTCTGTTTTTCTAATTTTCTGTATTTACAAAATCAAATTTCTAACAAACAATGCTAAAAAAACTTACAACAATCTCTCAATACAAACAATAGCACTAATGGAATGATTTCTATAGAAATAATAATCACTACTAAAAATTAGACTTTACCAACATATTTACCCAACACAAATTACCAAAGAATTTAATGGCAAATCTACCTATGAAAAAGTGTCGATGACCTGAGTCAGATCGGCAACATTAGTGACGAAGAAACTCTGTATATAATTATCAAAACAACACGACCTTCACTGACATATAAAGAAGACTTGGAGACCGTTAAATCTCAATCTTTATTCTTATACAAAAGTAATTCCTATAAGGTCAGACAGTAACTTGTCGGTAATTTGTAAAAAAAAAAAATGTTCTTTTGTTTGTTATTTTAAATTTATTTAATTTTTTAAACGACGCTAAAAGTCATGCTTTAATTTGTCACAAGTATTGCTAATATATGTATCTTATTGGGCCTTATGAGGGCCATAAAGCTAAATGGTTGGTACGGTGTCGCAATATTTGGTGGAAAAATTAAAGAGAATATAAATTGATCAAATAAAATTCCCCTCAAAAAATTATATATTTAACCAATCTTTTAAGCAATGTATTAGTATATGTAATGTGAATATAGACTTGTGTTTGTGACATAACTTGAAGTTAAAAATAAACGACAAACAATTTTTTTTTTTAAAGTCAAGCTTGAAAAACATTAACACAAGTAGTTCATATGTCATATGTGAACTTGTTAAAAGCAATACACATTTATATATATCACTCAAGATGACTTGTATTAATATTTAACTCGTATATTTATACTTGCACAATCTTCAAAGAATGCAAGAACATGCAATCATGGCAGCCTCTTGACCGGTTGCCAGCTCACCATTCTGAATGGGAAGTGATTAGGGCAGGTCTAGATGCTGCCAAGGGGGAAAGAAGTGCAGTTCTTGCACAAACTCAAACTGAAAGCACTCCATCTGGAAGAGAATTGATTGTTGCTGCCAGTACTGAAGCTAGTG
>CM067170.1:128253171-128272036 GCA_034093135.1 Erigeron breviscapus | reverse complement strand
GTTTGCAGCTTGTTCAGATACGATGACTGGTGTTTCAAGTGGTGGAGGTTGAGATTGTGAGTTTGAATGGTTGCAGGAGTGAAGTATTGTGTATCTCTAGGAATTGAAGGTGGTGGTGGTGGCATGTTTGATTCTGGTGGTGGTTCATTTGATTCTGGTGGTGGTGGCATTTCAGCAGATATAATTGGTTGGGTGACTGAAGCAATAGCAGATGTGCCAATATTTTCTTCTTCATCACCCAAGAAATTCATGTTTACATCAAAACCTTCAGACATTGGGGAATCTACATCATCCATTCTGGAGCCATCCCAACTGTCTGTCACCAGTCTCTTCACCAGCCTGTTCATTAACTTGTTCACCAGCCTCTTCATTCAAGTCTATTTGAGCCTCTTGCTCACCAGAAACATGTTCATCAGTCTGAACATCTTGTTCAACTTCCTCAACAACCTGCTCAATAATCTGAGCAACATTTTCAATCTCTTCATTAGTCACCTGCCCAACATTCTCTTCAGGTTCAAAAATTGGAGACCCATCCAAATTCATTACATCACCAGGATGTCTTTCTGGATTCACCTGAACTCCAGCTCTCATCAGACGCCTGTTTGTTCTAGGTCGTCTGGAAGGTTCAACAATTTCTGGTCCTTGACCTTCAGGAGCAATTTGTCTAATGGGTTGTACAGCCTCTATGATCTGTACATCTTGGTCACCAGATGGTCCTTCAACAGCTTGACCTCTACCTGGAGCCATTTCAGCTTCTTCTCTCTGAAAGGAGAGCATGGACTGAGGAATATCTACCTCGTTCAGTGGAGATCTGAGGTTGATCAGATCCATCATATACTCACTCACAGAAAAGTGAGTAGTCTCAAAATCATACTGGTCTCCAAGAGCTCTTTTAAACATGAGTGAAAGAAAACGGATATAAGGAACAAAAGTTTTCTACCTTTCACTCTAAGACGCTCTACCAGGTCATCAAAAAGAATCTGAGCAAAGTCCACTCTAAGCCCAAACCATAGGCAGTAGGCAATCTGGAGATGGGTTTGATTTATCTGGTCTAACCCTCCAGAACTGCCTCCCAGACATTCAACAATGTGGTGAAGAAGTATCTCCATGAGTCTGACAGTTTGCTCATGTAGATAGTTCCTTTCCTGGATAGCTGGCCATGCTCATCCATAATATCTGTGTGCCCCATCAGTTTGCATACTTCCCTTGTATTGATACCAGATGGGAAGTTCAATAGGCAACTCATTCTGTTCAAAATAGTTTAACTGTAGAACAGACCTGAGTAGACTAGCAGTGAAACCAAGGGATCTGGTACCTCCCTTGAGAGTATAATTGATAGATGAAGTTTCATCATCATATTTTGCAGTGTACCAGAATTCAAAAAGGTAATCGTGGTACATCCTTCCTGGATTTAATGTTAAAGCACCATATAAAGGACATGAGAGAAAAAATGTGTTTAATCTCCCAATAACAGATTGAGCATCATGAACACTGGAGAGTGAAAGTCTGGCCATCCTTGTTCATGTTTATTCTTATGGCATTTGCCTCTAATGTGATATGAGGTGCCCTTTCAACATTTTCAGAAGGAGTATATTCAGCGGCAAGCAGATTTTTAAGCGATTTGGATTGTCTGGGTGCCATTTTATAAAGAATAGATGAAGATGAAATTGAATATATAGGGTTATGATGAAATTGAATGGAAATGGAGTAAATAAGAGAGATAAATATGATTGGAAATTGAATGAAGAAGTAAATGAAGGAATTTGAAAGATTTGGGAGTAAATATGTTCGAAGTAAATGCAAATGAAATTGAAAGTGGGTATATATAGGAGAGAGAATGTGGAACTCAAACGGTTTATTTGAATATCAAATATAATTTTGATCGAGGTTCTGAGATCCGCATTAATTACATCACATCACACATAAATGTGTGACGGTTTACAACCCACAAACATTAACAAGTTGCTCTTTTTGACTTCCCAAGGTAAAAATACCATCATTACGTTGAAAAATTTACATGCCACGTAGGATAAAATATCTTTAAAAGGATTTGCTTACGTGGCACATACAAATGACCAAGTATTTAGAAAATATTATGACATATTTCAGTGCATCTGGAGGTTAACTGACACTCCAGTATCACTGGTGGATTAGTCCAGTGAACATGTACTGATGGTACACTGGAGGGACACTCCAGTAAAGTACCAGTGAAAACCATTTTGAAAGACTGGTAACCTCAAACGTTGAAAGTGTCGTGGACCGATCGATTCGTGATTCCTACGACTATGTAAGTGCGGAATCCAAACATAATCGTTATTGAGGTAATTGAATGAATCAAACATATATGAACAAGAGATATAAATCTGAATTCCTTTATCATTAGTCGAATGATTACAATGAATAAATCCGTTTACAATACATCTACGATGATTACGGATTACAATCAACGAGACGACTCTTGATAATCGAATTACATAATGGCGGAATGACAGGGTATTGATCACTACCCTGATCCCTATGGACGAAATCTGTTGCAACTAAAATCATCAACTAAAACCGAAACCTAAGAACACTATATATAGGCTAGAAATGGGCTGGGCTTCAAACTCGTGGGCTTCCAAACGCTGTGCCACACGAGTTTGGTCTAAACTCGTGGTCATTCAACACGTGTTTGGCCAAACTCGTGTTACTGTTCACACGAGTTTGTCCAAACTCGTGGTACTGTTCACACGAGTTTGTCCTGTTGTCTGGAAATCTCTGTAAAGTAACAGCCCTTTAATTGAGATGCATCGGACACAAATGTGCACCAGAACGTGCACTTACAGTCTCCCCCTTGACCGATGCACTCAATTCATTCACCGATAATCATTAGCAATCGAAAGCCTGCAAAAGCAAACTCCCCCTTAACTAATGATACCGGTCTTCTTTTGTTGAGACTCGATCTTCTGACACACACTCTGATCTTCAAACTCCAAAATCTCTGTATCTCTGTGACAACCAACTAATCTAACACATCTCATTGTAGTTCTCCCCCTCAACAGTAGCCATCTCCGAATTAAACATATGCAATCTTCTTCTGCTTGGAACTTTGCTCGAGACATTCCTCGACTTGCTTAACCGGCATATAATAAAGAAGTTGAATTTCCAACAATCAGCATCAAATCAATCAGCTCTCACAAAAATAAGAAACTCTGTAGCTTGAATCACAAACTGTAGTACCATAAATCCTGTCTCAACTAGCAGCATCTGACTTTGTCTTGTATCTTCACAAATCCACCAATCACTCGAAATCGTTCTTATCAGATCTCCTCTTCAGTTGTATACGCCGCCATATTATAAAGATCTTTATCTATGCAACTCCTCCTCAAGAATCACCTGATATCATCTCTACATCTTGGAATATAGATAAGATTCGATCTTCAAATACTGAACAACAAATAACCAGCTTCAATGATCCAATACTTCAACAAGGTTTCCACGACTGCTATCTATTTAATACTTGAGCATATTTCACATTAAGCACACCATCATCTAAACACAGATCTTGGTTTGTCTCTCAAGTAGCACAGAATTTTACTCAGAAATCTGAAATTTTTTATCTCCCCCTTTTCTCTGTAAAATTCTTAAATCTAGCCCTTCTGTGATATACCAATTACCAGTTCAGCTCAGAAATCTGGTTGATAAAAGTATCTCCCCCCTTTTCTCTGCAAAACTTGGAAAGGTAGTATAAGCTTAGGTTACAGGATCTCCTATTCATAGAGGTTCTTCAAAATAGCCTAGAGCTCATTACAGCAGCAGCTCTTCGCCAAACAGGGTATATTCGTTTTCCCTCCAAATTTCCGAGGAAAAACACATTTACGTGAAACATTGGTATTCACGTAAATTTTTATTTCTAAGGCTGTGGGAAAATTTGATAATTGCCGAAAATTTTCATCCAAAACGTGCCGAAATCGCACAAAAACGGACCGAAAATTTTTCGAACGCTACCAAACTTCAAATCTCCATGAATCATGCCATTTTAAGACCATGGACAAAAATTATTTTTTCCCGCCAAAATACTTTTTTTTTTTTTTTTTTAGCTTTTCTACAACCCTGTCTTCTATGCTTCAAACACGTTCTTCTATGCACGTGCTTGGACTCAAACGCGTGCTAGTGTTACAGTAAACACGTGCTTGGTATCAAACGCGTGGTACACTAATCTCAAACACGTTCTCCAAACCAAACGCGTGTAATCTGCAAGAAAACCTAAACACGTGGACCAATCTTCAAACGCGTGAGACTATGGTAAACGCGTGTGATCAAAGGTAAACACGTGCAACAATGTAAACGCGTGGTAAGTAAACACGTGCAAGTAGGTTTGTAAACGCGTGTTTTCCCAAACGCGTGTAATCTCATCTGCACAAAACAGATCTGATCGAAGTTCTTCATCCAAAAACCCTAAAAACGAACCACGAATCAGAGACATAAAGCCTCTCCTTCTCTGATACCAATTGAAAGTGCCTGTGAATCGATCGAATCGTGATTCCTACGACTATGTAAGTGCGGAATCCAAACATAATCGTGATTGAGGTAATCGAATGAATCAAACATATATGAACACGAATTTAACAAATATGAACAGGAGATATAGAAAGAATTCCTTTATCATTAGTCGAATGATTACAATGAATAAATCCGTTTACAATACATCTACGATGATTACGGATTACAATCAACGAGACGACTCTTGATAATCGAATTACATAATGGCGGAATGACAGGGCATTGATCACTACCCTGATCCCTATGGAAGAAATCTGTTGCAACTAAAATCGACACCGAAAACCTAACCTAAGACATCTATATATAGGCTAAACGGGCTGGGCCTCAAACTCGTGGGCCAACCTCGTGTTACTGTTCACACGTGTTTGGCCAAACTCGTGGTACTGTTCACACGAGTTTGTCCAAACTCGTGGTACTGTTCACACGAGTTTGTCCAGTTGTCTGGATAATCCTTGTAACGTAACAGCCCTTTAATTGAGATGCATCGGACACAAATTGTGCACCAGAACGTGCACTTACAGTCTCCCCCTTGACATCAGCTACACGATTTCTTCAGTCTTGTAAACACTATCCATCAAATAACAATCTTCTGCTATTTGCATGAATATTAGCATGTAAGCAAATACGCAAGATCTTCCTATATCGGCTTTCCTCAGTGGTCCATGAAGGGATAAATAGACATTCAGTGTCGTATAACCTTCTCTGATCATCTCTGGAAAGATTTACAATCTGCATAGGATCAAATACACGTAGCAAAATAACTCTCTTATCTCTATCTCCATACATCAATGCTTCACCAGTGTCCCTGTGAATCTCCCAGTGATCAAGTGTACTCAAAACATCTTGAGGCCATTTCTTGACTGGAACCTTCAGTACACGCTTAATCGATCTTTGAACAAATTCCATAGTGCCATCATCCTTTATAACTTTCTTTAAAGATCTTGGCGTTATGAACACACTGGTTTTATCAAAATTATCATAGAACCTTTTCCTATAATCATCTTGCAACTTTCTACTAAAGTAATCTGCATAACCATTACCACTAGGATTTACAAGCCTTTTCCTTCCTAAATCCATTAAATCAGATTCACTAAGGCTTTTAAAGTATCTTTTCAAAGGCTTCAAATATTGACAACCATCATCTCTTTTAATAACAAACAATTTCAGCTCATCATCGAAAAACCAACTCAAAATAGTAGTAACATACTATGAGCATCTCTATCACTAACAAAATCCCAAAAGACTGATGGTTTCATACCTTCTCCTACAAATCCTCTTGCCGGTATCTTCCTATCAATTTGATGTAGGTGATCTTCATCCCTACTTGGCACTGGATACTCTGTCACATCAAATTCCTTAGAATCTTCAATATTCCAGCTTAGAGTAATTCCATCTTCATCATCTCCAACTTTGGTAAAAACCGTAAAGTGTAGAGTTCTTGAACTTGGAATAAAAACTCGTTCAGCTTGAACCTCTCGTTGATCATCTGGAACTTGTTGATCTTGAGCTTGTGCTTGTTGTTGCACAAAATCATCATCTTGAAAAACATTAGTCCAGTCCAAATCAGGAATCATTTCACCTTCTTCCAAACTTTCATCATCTTCAGAATCATCATATTGAACCTCAGATGTACCTGAACCTATCTTTTGAAGCTTATCTGAAATTTAAAAATTCAAATATGCAAAGACAAACAACATCAAGACATAAAAGATAGCATAAATACAATAAACTATATCATAAATATAATGTAACAATTAAGTACACCAATATTTATCTTATAATTTTTATCTTATTTACATCTAAAATATACAGACATTCAGCTCTTAAGGTTCAAAATACATAGTCTGAATCCGAATCCGACTCTGACTCTGAGGGTGTAAGAGTTAATCCTAACTGCTCTTTCATTTGATCCTTATATGATCCTGGATCATAATAATCATCAGGATCCATAAAATCTGCCATAGCTCTCAAATGAGCTTGTGAATCATATCCCAATCTCTCTCTAGTCTATGCACTATTAATGGGTGCAAATCTGACTCTGAAGACTTATTGGTAGTAGGATCAGAATTTGAGTTACCTGAATTGGAATCTCTATCATCATCAGCAAGAACTACATCTGGAGCAATCATCACCGCTTTTCCTTTATCTTTCTGAGTCCCAGACGTACTAGCACCAGCTGTACCAGCAATCTCTGACTCTGTCTGTCTCGGCGTCTCCCCCTGAGTCATTGCTTCTTCTTGAGCTTCAGTTCTTGGCTCACCATCAGCATTAGCCTCATCATCATGATCTTCATCCTCTTTTCTCTTTAACTCAGTCTCTCTACAACCATCTCCCCCTTGAGCCAACAACTGCCTAAGCTGTTCTCTCAGTTCAGCACTTTGACGCTTCTCATCTTCTAAATTAGCAACTAACGTCCCAACTAACCCTTGCATTGACTTCATTTGAGCTTCCAATGTCATAACTCTTGTCTCCAAATGATTCACCTTGAATTGAGTTGACATGATATGCGCAGGTTCAACTGTTGGTCTGACTCCAAAAGGTCTAGTAGGAGATTGTGTAGAAACTGGAGGTCGTCCGATCAAGGCGGTTGTAGTGGACGTAGAAGAGTAGTAAACACAGTGCTTATAGGAACAACAGGTCTAATTGGAATTGACACTTGACTTGATTCAGCTTGAGTAACTGCAACTGAACTTTCCGTCACCTCAGTTCTCTCAGACTCCTCTTGTTGTCTGTGTTTCTCAAACGCTTCAGCCAAATGAGCAGGTAAAACCTTTCCCGACCGAGGCACTTTCTTTCGTCGTTGCAAAGGAATTTCCTCTTCCTCTTCCTCTGTTTCATAAGTAGGATCAGTTTCCTCTTCAGTACGAACTCGTTTCAAACCTCTCTCAACAGGAGAAGTATCACTTGCACGTCCAGTCACATCAACATCGGAATCACTCTCTGTAGCCTCTGGATCAACAGTCTTTCCTCTTGAACTTTCTGCGGCATCACCAGCAACATTCAGAGGGTCATCGACATCTTCCAATAATCTTTCCAATTCTTGATCTCGTTCAGCATTTGACTCTACAAACAACTCCAAGTGATCCAAAGCTTGAAAATTATCCACTTGCGCAATCACATCATTTGGATCCAATGCAGCATGCACAAAAGCTTCACCAACTTCAGGGTTAGCACCTTCTGCCCTATCTAACAAGTCTTCCATTGCTTCATTATCTGCCTGAACATCTTCAGCAGTAGCTTGTACTGGCCTAACTTCAGGTTGAGCCTGTGGTGCCACTTGAGGATGAACTCGTGGACGAACCCGTCGTTGAACTTGTCGTTGACGTGGGACCGCACGTGGAACTTGAACTTGAGGTCTGTGTGGTGGTGGTGGTGGTGCATCATCATTTCCACCTCCTGCTACTTCAACTTCATCTTCCCAACCAACTGCTGGAGCTCTATAGTTCGGATTTATCAGGTGTCCAAACAATGGCACATTCTGTGGGTTTGGATAACTATTCTTCACCTTCAACATCATCGACCAAATCCTATTTGGTGGAGAAACAATCTCATATATATCTTGCAAGACTGGCAAATTCTGTACAAAATGATTAATGATCGCCATCGTTATCCTTGGCAACATCATAAACCTCTGCGACCCCGTCTGAGTAATCTGGGTCTTCAAAATATCAAAGAAGTAATCCGAGAATGAGTATGGTCTATTCAAAGTCAAGGCCACCATCTGCGAACCTACTTGCTTATTGAGCTGATCAAACCCTGCATGACGGTTACTGATCGCCACAATCAATACATGAGCCAAAAACCTCCATTGGCCATAGAATCCTGCCTTCGCAATCGGCCACTTAGCACCTGGCGTAGCATGTCCCATTCTTCCAAAACAACCTCTAATCAACATCTCATCTAGCTCTATCGGACCATTTTCTTCTTCAACAGTCCCTAAATGCAGTATTTCCCTTAAATCAGCAGCAGTAAATGAAAACGTGTGATCAGCCACAGTTGTCTGAAACCTAACACTTCTAGGGACAGCAGGTCTATCTCCTTGTGCTCGCTGTGCTTGAACCACCCTGATAGAAGCATTACTCCAAAATTGATGCAGAAATCCTTGATATAGCACTGGATTGTGAGTTAGCACGAAATGAATACGTGAGCGTTCCAGATACTGAAGCAATCCATTAAATTCCACATTTCTTCGATCTCTCGACAAATCGATCAACTGATTGTGAGTTGAGAAGAAATTTCTTGGATTTCCTGCCATTTCTGGAAAACAAAAACAATAGTGCAATAACGAAAATTTAGCAATAATAATTCTGCACAATAAAACTTAGAAAATTTGGAAACTGCTTGTAAACGCGTGTAAAAGTTTCAAACGCGTAATGTAAACACGTGAAAGTAGGGTTTGTAAACGCGTGTTTTCCCAAACGCGTGTAATCTCATCTGCACAAAACAGATCTGATCGAAATTCTTCATCCAAAAACCCTAAAAACGAACCACGAATCAGAGACATAAAGCCTCTCCTTCTCTGATACCAATTGAAAGTGCAGGGGACCGATCGATTCGAGATTCCTACGACTATGTAATTGCGGAATCCAAACATAATCGTGATTAAGGTAATTGAATGAAACAAACATATATGAACACGAATTCAATTATGAACAGGAGATATAATTCCTTTATCATTAGTCGAATGATTACAATGAATAAATCCGTTTACAATACATCTACGATGATTACGGATTACAATCAACGAGACGACTCTTGATAATCGAATTACATAATGGCGGAATGACAGGGTATTGATCACTACCCTGATCCCTATGGACGAAATCTGTTGCAACTAAAATCATCAACTAAAACTGAAACCTAAGAACACTATATATAGGCTAAATGGGCTGGGCTTCAACTCGTGGGCCTCCAAACTCGTGGCCTCCACACGAGTTTGGTCTAAACTCGTGACCACAACGAGTTTGTCCAAACTCGTGTTACTGTTCACACGAGTTTGTCCAAACTCGTGGTACTGTTCACACGAGTTTGTCCTGTTGTCTGGAAAATCTCTGTAAAGTAACAGCCCTTTAATTGAGATGCATCGGACACAAAATGTGCACCAGAACGTGCACTTACAAACGTGCACGTCAACTAATACAGACAAATGAGAGGGACACATTTACAAGGAGACATAGTCACCTCAAACACGCACTTCAACCTGTCCAGTTACCAGTGAGAGGGACACATTTACAAAGTACCAGTAATATTTTCTGAAGAATTTGTCCAGTGAGAAGATAAATTAATAAATTCCCCCTGAACTTAAAACATTTTTAAGAACAAAAATATCTTTCAAGTCTTCCCCTGGAATGTTGATCCAGAAATCTATTAATGCAAAGATAGTACACAAAGGCGTTCAATATCTGAGCAGTCACCAGATTTAAGGGTTTAACATTCCCAACTCACCAACAAGATATTCAAAAGTTTTGACATCCAGAGGTTTGGTAAAAATGTCAGCGAGTTGTTTGTCAGTGGGAATAAAATGGAGTTCAATGTTGTTTTTCATAATATGATCACGAATGAAGTGATCTGAGATCAATGTGCTTCATTTTGGAGTGCATGACTGGATTGTTTGAGATAGCAATGGCACTGGTATTATCACAAAAGATTGGGGTCTTTGAATACTTAATACCATAATCAAGCAACTGGTTCTTCATCCAGAGTATCTGAGCACAACAACTGGCTGCATACACGTATTCAGCTTCAGCAGTGGACAATGAAACTGAAGTTTGCTTCTTACTGGTCCAGCTGACCAGTTTGCCACCAAGGAAATGACATCCACCAGTAGTGGATTTCCTGTCTATCTTACAACCTGCATGATCTGAATCTGAATAACCCATTAGATCCATGCCTGAGCCTTTGGGATACCAAAGACCTAGACTGGGGACACCCTTGAGGTACTTCAGTATGCGCTTTACAGCAAGCATATGAGATTCCTTTGGATTAGACTGATATCTGGCACATAAACATGTTGAGAACATAATATCTGGTCTACTGGCAGTTAAATACATCAGTGAACCAACCATGCCTCTATAGACAGTGGTGTTCACTGGTTTACCATCTGGATCGGAGTCCAGTGTTAGTGGTGCAGAAATTGGAGTTGGTTTAGATGGTGAAGAGTTCATATCATATTTCTTTAAAAGATCTCTAACATATTTTTCCTGATTAATAAAAATACCATCTTTGTTTTGTTTAATCTGGAGTCCAAGAAAATATGTTAATTCACCCATCAAACTCATTTCATATTCAGTTGACATGATTTTCGAAAATTTCTTGCACATGTTTTCATCAGTAGACCCAAAAATAATATCATCAACATAAATTTGTACCATTAACAGATTACCTTTTTCATGAAGAATAAATAAGGGTATTGTCAATTGCACCTCTTTTGAAACCATTTTTCAATAAATGTTTAGTCAGAGTGTCATACCAGGCACGTGGGGCTTGTCTGAGGCCATAAAGCGCTTTGTCCAGACGATATACCCAATGTGGATGCTTTTCATCACGAAACCTGGTGGTTGTCTGACATAAACTTCTTCTTCAAGCTTTCCATTCAAGAAAGCACTCTTTACATCCATCTGGTAGACCTTGAACTGATGATAAGCAGCGAATGCTAAGAATATTCTGATCGCTTCAAGTCTAGCCACTGGAGCAAATGATTCATCAAAGTCGACATCTACTGGCAGTAGCCTTGTGCTACCAGTCTGGCCTTGTTTCTGATTACGTGGCCATCTTCATCTACTTTGTTCTGAAGACCCATCTTGTTCCAATTGTTTCTTTCTTTCCAACTGGGAAAGGAACCAGATACCAGACCTTGTTCCTTTCAAACTGGTGAAGCTCTTCTTGCATAGCAGTCACCCAGCTTGGATCTTCCATATCCTCGTCAATCTTCTTTGGTTCCATCAATGATAGAAAACTAACATATAAGCATTGATTACTGGAGGCTCTTCTGGTCTGAACTCCTCTACTGGAGTCACCTATGATCTGATCAATAGGATGAGCTTTTGTCCATCTGGAGTACTAACCAGGATTGTTACTGACAACAATATCAGTGCAAGAATTCAGTTGAGTCTCCTCTAGAGTTGCTTCTGGAGGAGTATCTTGCCAGACTACTTCAGTATCTTCATCTGAGTCATTTAAATCACGATTTGCATCATGAAATTCTTCATTTGAATGCATTTCTTGAAGTACTGGTTCAGTTTGGAATTCTTCATAAGAAGACATTTCTGGTATATTCTCAACTGACACTGATACTGGGGGAGCAGTACGAACATCTGATCCAATATTAATTTCAGAGGGTAGTTTGAAAATAATAGAGGGATAGAATGGAGTACTACTGGAGAGTTTCTTTTTTTGAACAGGTTCCAGATCAGGATGACTGGAAACTGTGTCTTCTGAATCTTCTTTATTGTCGTTTATAGGATCAGATTCACAGAAGATAATTGGAGTTACTGGGGGAGTGTCAAGGGCTGGCTTCTTGTTGATTGCAGCATTTGATTCATCAAATGTGACATGAATTGACTCATGGACCTTCTCCAATCTCTTGTTGTAGACTCTGAAGGCCTTGTGAATGGCTGAATAGCCTAAGAAATACCCTTCATCAGCTTTGGCATCAAATTTGCCTAACTGACTGGAGTCGTTCAGGATGCAAACTGGACATCCAAAAACGTGAAAATAACCAATATTTGGTTTTCTATTTCTTAAGACTTCATAGGCTGTCTTTTGTGTCGCTTCACATACACTGACCGGTTCTGGGTGTGGCAGGCAGTAGCAATTGCTTCAGCCCAGAAACTGGTAGACAGGCCAGATTCAGCAAGCATCTGTTCTGGAGAGCGGGCCGATGAGAAATTCTGGGAGATGCCAGTGTCAGTACAGAATGACTCCAGAGTTGCATTCTGGAATTCTGTTCCATTGTCACTTCTTAACTGACACACCTTTCGACTGTACTTGAGCTCAATTTACTTGATAAGACTGATGATTTCAGCAGCAGCTTCACTTTTAGACCTCAGAAAGATCACCCAACAATATCTGGAGAATTCATCTACGATCACCAGGGTGTATCTTTTACCAGCACGAGTCTGAACGTTCACTAGACCAAAGAGGTCCATATGAAGCATATGAAGAGGTTCAGATATGCTGAAATTCTGTCTGGTCTTGAAACTGGTACGTTTCTGGTTACCCATCTCACATCCTGGACATGGCCTTTCCTTTTTGAAGGAAACTAAAGGTATCCCATCTGCAAGTTGTTTTCTGGACAACTTATTAATATTCTTGAAATTTAAATGGGATAACCTTTTGTGCCATACCAGTTTGTGTCTTCATCAGCTTGAGTATAGAAACACTGCTCTGAAGGAGAGCTTTCCATATCCATCACGTACACATTCCCTTTTCTGGGAGCAATCAACACTACCTTCCAGTCCTTGTTGAATATGATACCCTGAGCAATATTGAATAAAACTTGATAGCCATCATCACACAGTTGGCTTACACTGATCAGGTTATATTTCAAACCATTCACAAATGCAACACGTCTGAACTTGACTTATCCATTGTTCAGAACACCGTATCCCTCAGTCTTTCCACAACCATCATTTCCAAAAGTAATGGAGGGTCCATCAGAAATGGTGAACTCCTCCAGCAGGGTCTTACATCTCGGTCATCGTCCTGCCAGCAACACTGTCAAGATACCAGATATATTTCTTTCGATCGCCCTGCACATACACCAGATATTATCAGTTAGATTTGGGAACCCATCGACTGATGGGTTCACTGGACCCTCCCATATAGGTCCCTGGGGCAATCTGGTTTAGTTCACTTTCTTCAACAGTGGTCTTAGTTGAAAAGACCACTGGGGTTGATAGTTTAGAAACCTTTTTCTTTTTCTCAACTGGAGAAATAGATTTAACTTTCTTTGCAAAAGGTTTTGTATTTTGTCTAGGGCCAGATGAAGTACCCTCAATAAAGTTTAATCTTGCATTAAAACTTTGTAATTGACGAGTCAGTATTTGAATCTGGCTCTCTAACCTGGACAAAATATTTTCTTCAGATGATACCTTAGCCTTTCCAGTTCTAGGCTTAGGTAGGGGATTGGTCTGAGGCAAAGGTTTCGTCTGATTGACCTTTTGAACTGGAGCAGTCATCTGGAATGCTCCAGTCTTAACCTCTGGGGATTGAACTGGGTAGATATTGGCCTTGGGAGTTACAGGCTCATCATAAACAGTGGTGGGCCTGAACCCCTCTGGTAATCGATCGATTAATGATGCTACATGAGTATTTCCATCTAAATATGCACGTTTTTGAGCAGGAAATTGATTTACTCCAGCATCATATGGCTTTTTGGTTTCTAGCCATGATTTAATCACCAGTTTTTCTTTCTCTAAAATGACTTCAAGATCTTGTTTTTCTTGAATCAATTGTTCAGTTACCAGAACCTGGGCTTGAAATGCCAGTTTAATGTCTTGAAGTTCTTTCAATTTTGATTTTAAGACAGTTATTTCAGAAAAATCTGTTTCTAGACCATTACACAATCAGATCTAACAGTTTCTACAAATATCAAATCAGAATTAAGAGCTTCAGCAATGTCCAGTTTTAATTCTTGGTCAGTTGCACTATCATAATCACTAACCTTCTTAATAACAATGTCCACCCATCGTCCAGATGTGACATCTTCCTTCACCAGGTGCTCTTCGTCTGCCAGAGCCATGTAACATCAATCTCTTTCTTCTTCTTCATCAGCAGATGATTCATCAGAAGGAACCCACTTCTCTTCAGTTGTTGCAATCATGCACTTATTATTGTTTTCCATTTGTTGTGCCATGAGAGCAATCTGGGCCTTAAGCTTTTTATATTTCAATTTATAGCTATCATCAGGCTTATTATTTGAAGAGAATGGACCAGGCTTGGATACAAAACTGGCTGGACCTGCAATCTTTCATGAAATGACCCTTTTTGCCACACTTAAAGCATGTCAAATTGGTCTTATCAGTTGAAGAACTGGATGCAAATTGTCCAGATGGCCTATTTGCTCTTATTTTGAAACGGTTGAACGTTTTAGCAATCATTGCAATAAGGTCATCGTCATCAGTTTCATCACAACAGTCTGGAGAGATTTGACTGGACTCTCCAGAATCCATGAGTTCAGACACCATCTTCTTCATAGAAAATACATTCTCAGAAGATATCAGTGCTGTACTTTGTGGTTCAGTTTGACTAACCACATTAGGACTACTGGAGGCATGGTTAAAAGCATCTTGTTCTGCCACCACTCTCTGAGCTTGATTTTCTTCAGTGTACCTGAAAGCTCCATAAAAAGTTGAGAGAGTGTGTGTGTGCAGAGTTTTACCTTGTCGTAAGACCAGGATCATGTGAGACCATTTGGTGGGCAGAATATCACAAAATTTCTCCAGAAGTATATCCTTGTCCTTCTCAACCCCAAGACCTCTCAACTGGTTTATGATACTCATAAATCTGGTGTAAGTACTAGTGAGAGACTCATTAGGCTGAGCAAAAAATGACTCATACCTCTTGTTTAAGGAGACCTTTCTGGTGACAATGGTGTCATCTCCTCCTTCATGCTGGTTTAAAAGTTCATCCCACATGGTTTTAGCACTAGGAAAAAGAACTAGTGTGAGAATTAGGGTTTCTGGAACGGCCCCGAGGATCATGTTTTTGAGAAGGGTGTCTAGATTCACCAATCTCCTCTCCTCTTCAGACCAATGTTCCTCCTCTTTTCCCTTCCTCTTCTAGATCCAGAAGGATCAAAAAGGGGATTGAGAGGTGATGTAGGGACATAAGGACCTTCATTTAAGATTTTCATCATGTTCCTCTCAATACCAATGATATGCAAAACCATCCTAGCCTTCCACGTACCAAACTCATCACTGTTCCCACTGAATTTAGGAACAGGATTGTTTGAATAGTGCACATGCACGTGTGGAGAAGCAGGAGTAGGAGGAGGAGGTGGATTAGTGTTATTAACAATAGGTGGTTCATTTTGATCATTAATATTAACATTAGGATCGGGACCAAGATTAAAACTTCCTTGTGTATTTTCTTGGTTAGCCATCAAAGAAACAGATCTAGGCAATGTTTAGCCTTCTACTCTGATACCAAATGTGAGTCCCTGAAATACGATGGTTAACCTAGAAAGTGTAAGATACAACAAGTCTAATAATCACTAGAATGGACTAGTATTACTTTAAATATAAATGCAAGTATATAAATAAAGTAATACTTAAAGCAATAAACAAGTAAAGTGGAACATTATGTATTTTTCAATGGTGTATTTTATTTATGATGATAAATAAAATACAAGGTTGTGCGGAATCAAGATAATACAAATAAGTATGTATCCTAACAACCTATGAATTACAAATGATCTATATTTGTCAAATAACTCTTTTGGATCGAGATACTTAAAGTTGTGAAGTATCCCAGTTTAAGATCGAAAGTATTTAGACAAATTCACTCTAATGCAAAATGTATGCTTAAAAGTATTTTTCTCAAGGAAATGACTTTGTATTTATAGGCAACAAAATTCACCAGTGAATTTTGTGCCGCACAAATATGGTTGCATGCATTTAATGATCCGACAAGAACATTAAATGCATTGGATAAGGTACAAGGATAAAGTCACATCAATATGACTTTATTCTTTTAACCAACCACCTTTACACACGTATAAACTTTGGGAAGAACAAGTGGATTGTTCTTTGGAAAGTGTGTAAAGGCAAAAGTCAATTACTCGATATCAGTGTTCAGACTTGTAAGGTCTAGAACACTGACAATCCTCCAGTATACAGATCTGGTAAGACTTCCAGTGGACTCCGCCATTTGTCAGTCTTCTTTATTCTGACTTCAGTCTTTGACTTCAGTGAGAACTTCTTCAGTAGAGTAGATCTGGACTGGGGGAAGTCCAGTGAGCTAATCTGGAGAATACTCCAGATTTCCTATACAAGTATTTGCTCACTGGTCTTCCATTATTTCAGGACAAATCTTCAGAGGGACTCCAGATTCCAAGTCTGGAGTAGGTCCAGTAGAACACGTTTCTGGACAGATCTTCAGTAAGGATCCAATAGTCGAGTCTGGAGCGAGTCAGTAAATCTGGACCTGACAGAAATACGCTAAGATCTCGATATAACGTTAAATGAAATCAACATTGAATTATAAAAATTGTGCAATCTTTACATATTGTCTCACTTCATCAAGATGGATGATGAAGTGATTAGCCACTCATATTAAATAAGAAATAACAAATCAAAATAGAAGAATTCATCGTTACCGAATACAAATAATTGAAAGCAAATAACGAGAATCGTCCAATCGTCTTCTTGATCTTCAAAGATGGTTAATCAGATGAAAAACCTCTGAAAATATGCTTAAAAACGGTTGGGAAGTAAAAAGTAGGGTTTGTGAATGAATTAGCAAGCTATTTATAGTTTCCTAAAAATCTTCAAAAATTCGTCATCAGTTGCGGCGCAACTAGCTAGTTGCGTCGCAATTAACTTTGACTGCGTTGACCCTTTGACTTCTGTTGACTTGATGGCTGGCCTAAACTGGACGAGTTGCGTCGCAACTTATCTTTCTGTTTTGAGGTTGCGGCACAATTCTAGATTGCGTCGCAATGTGTCTTCAGATCGTTTGACTTTCGTTAACATCCCAAAACTTAAACGTATATGTTGACTAACGTCGTTAGGTCAAATTATAAGTCCGTGATACGTTTGTGTGAAATATGTGTTTATATGTTTATGTGCCCTATATGTGAGATTTAATTATCTTTAATGAGTGACAATAAAGTAGATTAAATGATGTGTAAAAGGCCTTTGTAGTGTGCGAAAGTGCTTTGATGTGTTATATGTATCCCCAATAGGTGTTTTTAAGCGAAATAAAGTCAATATGAAGTCCAGGGACTAGTTTTGCCAAAGGTGTAAAGTTAAAAACGGGATTAGGTTAAGCTTAACCTAATCTGGGATCATTTGGCAGCAATTAACATAATTAATAACATATACACAGCCTCTTCAATTCCTTAACCAATTTCTAAAGCAATTATTCAAGGTTTTTGTAATTGGATTGGATCGGTCATTGTATTATCAGGTAACTAATGATTCATCGATGTATTTACAGATTAAAGGTCCTAAATTGAGGTTTCAAATCTGATTTAAAAAGGGTTTTTGGTTAATTAAGGTTTATATTATGTTTAAGCCAATTAATGTTCAAAAACGATGTCAAACGAGTTTGTAATCGATCATTATGATCAAAATATGTTTAACAAAGTCAAAAACGTGTTTTGGAAGAAGATATAGTCGATCGATTTCTGGAAAAATGAAGAACATGGTCGTTTTTTGAATTCTGGACGAATTTAAGTTTAAGTTCGTTTTCTGGGTTTAAATTCGTTTCTGATGCTAAATTCGTTTTCTGGACGAAGTTAAGCTTAAGTTCGTTTGAGCCATCTTCGTAAAGCCTAAATTCGTTTTCTGGAAAACTATCTTCGTTTGACAAACGAAGATCATCTTCGTTTGAAGCTAAAAACGAAGGCTAAGTTCGTTTGATGCTTAAGTTCGTTTTCTAAATTCGTTTTAAGCTAAATTCGTTCGATTCAAAACCTAAGTTCGTTTTCAAGTCAATTAAGGTCCCAAATGACTTATATTTCATATGTTAATGTACGATAGGTGTCGGGGATTACTATTAAGCACTGTTAGCTTTTGTTTGCGCGCACATACTACTACAGGTAAGATACACTACTTTTGTCACGCTGAGGGTGCAACAAAAATGGTTTCATAAACTATAACCTCCAAAACGGTAATGTATAACCTATATTGTGGTTGGGTTGATGAGGGAGGTATTCGGGGATTAAAGATGACGGTGCCTATGCTTAAAATGTTTCCCCGTAAATACGTTTATGATATGATATATGATGATACGATATGACGACGGTGGTTAATGATATGTTTACGATATGATATGTTATGATGTACGGTGGTTAATGATATGTTGTAATGTTGTTATGTGCATGTATATGTGGCTTGTTCATCTAGAACACTAGACCCTTTTAGGTTGCCATGACACGTGCACGTTTTAAGGGCCCTAACGTGAAAAGATGATAGTATGGATTAGTTTAGGTTAAAGGTGGAAATCTAAACTAAATATGATAAATGCTCGAGCTAATTAGATGTTAAGTGTTATGCATAACCTGTGCCTTACGGTGGTAATAGGTACATCGTGCCTTACGGTGGTAATAGGTACATCGTGCCTTACGGTGGTAATAGGTACATCGTGCCTTACGGTG
>CM067170.1:128223746-128252171 GCA_034093135.1 Erigeron breviscapus | reverse complement strand
TTCGCAATTTACCATCCCCCCCCACACTTAAGTTGTACATTGTCCTCAATGGACGAATAACTAAGGCGAATAATGGGAAAAAGGGAAAAATGCAAAATGTAGAAAGGAACAATGAAAAAACCTCCGGGTGAAAGCGTGAAATCACCATTGCAAAGTTGAAGCCAAAATTCGTCTATAGTTAGTTATATTCACACATACTAAACCAAAAGAAATAATTCGTCTATAGTTAGTTACATTCACGGATACTAAACCAAAAGAAATAACCGTAAAAGTTGAGGTGAATGATTATATATTATAAAATAGACATTGATATAGATTCAAGTAATAATGTAAACAAAAAGAAAGATATTAAACATTATTACAAAGAAAAAGTTACAAATCAAATGAATTAAATATAAAGTATATATAGAAACATATATTTGAGTTGGTCAAAACTTCCATGAAGACAACATTATATGTGATGACTTCTTATTTACCATAAACAACAAAAAGTCAGGATGGTTAACAATTTTCAGGTCAAAAGGGGATACATTATAACTTACGCCACATTTATAAATGACTTAAGGAACTGTCTCACTCTTTTACAGTAAAGCTATTTAAGATGTTACATACTTGTATGTGTTTACATACACTCAAATGACTTTTTTTTGCCCAGATAATCGATTTGTTTTCATATAACATGTAACTTGAAAAAGTGAGTTGGAAGGTAATTGTAAATATATATGATATTTCATGAATATATATGTATGAGTGGGAGGGTGAGGTTGAATAAAAATAAAAAAAGAACTTGTCATATCATCAAAATCCTAATGTCCAACTTTAGTAAATAAAAATGAAAAGAAATAATAATATATAATTTAAATCTATATAGGATGTAGATAGAGATAGAAATATCTGGAAAAGTAAATCCTTTATTGTATTACGAAGTTGAAGATTTACCTGACTATACACAAAGATATCAATTAAATTTATGCAAAAAGTAAAGAAACAATAAGTTAAATCAAGTTGTTTATGTTTAACAGTAAAAGATAAATGTCATGAGTTCTAATCTTGTCATTGGTTTTTTAATTTTTTATTTAAATATTAATGATGATTGTTGTTAGATGATAAATTGTCAAGTTTTAAGAGACGTCTAACATACGGACGCCGCGTAAGAAGAAAAATGGCGTGACAAACTCTGAAGTGTTTATGGCTGTTAATGTAAAAAATGACTCTTTTTACCAGTGTATCATCATAAAAAATTTAGTTTTTTCAACATAGTATTTGGAAAAGTACATTTGACGTTAGTTGTGTTATTCTTGTTTTAGTCGCCATCCAATATTTTAAATATATTTCTACTTGGACCAAATAAATTTCACTCAAGTAATTCTTTCATATATAATGTTACATATTCATATGACAAACTTTATTATAGATATCTTAAAAAAAAATATAAAATTTTCGAAAATAAATCATGCTAATAATAATCTGATCTCAACCATTGAAATTGAAATATATAAATATAGTCATGCTACTTTGTATCATTTAGTAATTTAGTAATGAATATTAATTTATTTATTTTATTATAGTAAATGAAAGATGCTCTAATAGCTAATTAACCAATCAAATCTCTCGGGTTCTTTAAATTTTGAATTTTGATTTTTTTTGACTTTTTATTATATAAATAAATATAGATTACACATGTAAAATATAATTAATTAAAAATAATAATATACCTAACTTCATAACTATCCTAACTATATATTCTTCGTAGATATAATTTTAGATTAACTATTCAAATGAAAAATAATATTAATAAATGGCTTAGCTAACTATAATATTTCATCCATAACATATTTTATGAAAATGGTTCAGGTAAAACCACATATAATTACACGTATTCAATCTGATTATTAGAGCATGCAAGCACAATTTCATAATGTTTATTTATTTCATGTATATTTAGATTTTTGATCTTTTGTGTAATGTTTTAATAGATGTTGTCTCAGTTGACATGAAAAAGACCAATTCTTTAAAAAGCTATCAAGAGGACTCCGTATTCGGAATTTATATCATCCAAAACCAACAGTATTTTTTATTCGGAATTTATATCATTCAAAACCAACAGTATTTTTAATTCGAATTGGTTACATATGAATTTACCGGTCTATTATTTTATACATTTTTGCAGTTAAATTTCTTTCAAGTTTGACTTTACTTTATATTTTTTTGTGGTTCTATCATAAATATGAATCTAATTGAAATATTTAGTATATGTTTCATCTAAGATTTATAGATCAATTTTTTGTCAATAAAATAATAAGCTGTTATTTAAACCATAATAAATTAAAATCTAATATTAATAATTTCGTAATACCCGTATATTCAACACAGGCTTAAAATCTAGTTTAAAAACTATGTTACTTATTACATATTAGAGTTAATTTCATTACATACCCCTGAGGTATGCCATTTTTTTATTTTTCACCCCTCTCGTTTTTTCGTATCATTACATACCCTTATGGTGACTTTTTGTATCATTACATACCCATCACCCTAACGAACGTTAGTATGGCTCCGTCAAAGACCTCATGCGCACTGCACATGAGGGCATATTAGTCTTTTTACATAGAAAATGCTCTTCCTTCCCCTTTCTTTTCCCGGCCACCACCAATACTAGGATCTGGCCAAACAAAAAATTTTCTCCAGATCTACACAAATTCATTTCAATCATACACAAAATAACAAAGCAATAAAAAGGATAAAAAAGAATGAAAGAAAAACTTAAAAAACATAGTGATGATACCAAATCTATCACCAAACCAAATTTCTCTCTCGTTATCACCCCCATTTACAGATCTCCATCTTTTTCATCATGTCATATCCAATCCAATTTTGTTTCTAGACTAGATTAAAAATAAAACCCCCAAAGAAATGGGTGCTTTCAGCTCCAAACCATCAACAGTATCCAAATTTTCGGGTCAATCCGATATGGAGATGGTGGCTACCGGGTCTAGGGTTCCACCACCGCACCGCCGTTCCTTTGCCACAAAACCTAAATCAACGAACCACCACAACCACCACCGTGACCTTGGATGGCGTTAATCAGTGACTAGTGAGTAAAAAAAGATGATTCTCAAAAGGTAAAAAAAAAAGGGGGAGAGGAGGATTTGTGGATGTTAATAAAGAATTTGGGGATGGGTTCGTGGATACATATCATCAGACATGATTTAATTGCAGGTACGTGATGTATTCTCTATTTTATATGTTTATGAGGCAACATTAATGATGATATTGATAATAAAGTGGAACGGAAATGATAGATGATAAAAATGAGAAGGCATATAGTTTAATAATGTAATTATGGAATAGAATGGGGTTTTGATTTTTATATGAGATTTCTGATGGAATGGGGTTTTGAGTTTTATGTTTTTGGTACTAAAATGTGATGAATAAGAATAGATACAGTGGGGAGAGAGAAAGAGGGATAGAAGATAGATATGTTCAAAAAAAAAAGAAGACAGATATACGTGTTTTGTTGTAGATGTGTTTTACAGTAGAATATATTGAAAAGACTAAAATACCCTCATGTGCAATGCACATGATGACGTTAACGGAGGCATGTTAACGTTCGTTAAAATGAGGGGTACGTAACGATACAAAAAGTCACCATAGAGGTATGTAATGATACGAAAAAACGAGAGGGGTGAAAAATGAAAAAATGGCATACCCTAGGGGTATGTAATGAAATTAACTCTACATATTATTATAACAATCTAAAAAATCTTTAAGTGATGTATACGTACCAAGTAGTAATATTTTATTTATAGTTTGGAATCCTATTACAAACTAAGCTAATGGTTTAGTTGGAAACGGCAACTCCTTTGAAGCCATATGTCTCAAGTTCGGATGTCGGCGAGAACTATTTTTGAATAATTGTTTTAGAATGAAGTCTTTAAAACCATGTTTACTACCCACATGTCTCTCAAGTTCGAAAATGATGACATGTAATTATGATAAGTTGACATGTAGGCGTATTAGGTGGCATCTAAGGCTGACGTGGCGGATGAAGTGTCAAGCTTTTATCGCAAAGTGATATGAAAATGACACGCAAAAAGTTGATGTGGCGAGCTCAGAGACATGCCACATAATCATTTAGAGATAGATAATTATATATATATAGAGAGATACTAGAAATACCTTATAAATTAAATGTAAAATATATAAAAAAACACATTGATAAATTCAAAAGGTAAATAACATCGTAAAATAAAAGTAAAAATTGTAATATATAAACATTGAAAGCATATATCTTATTTTGCCATTTGTAATATTTATTTATAGACGACATTTGTTGTAGTATATATCTTTTGACTTGCCATTTTTATCGCATAATAACATCTTAAGACCCTAAGACTGGGGGTATGGAGCGGCTTAGGAGGTGCCCTCCCTCTGTGCAGTCGGGAACACCGCCCGGGCATGCTCTTTTCTTAGCGTCTCACTAAAGACGTTAGCTTGCTTTCTTCAAATCCAAAGCTAAAACCTCTCCCATCAAGGACGGAGGTGCGTGGGGGTAAGATTGGCCATGGCCAACCCCCCAAACCCCAATATTTATTAGCACAGGCGAAGCTTTGTTAAGTTTTTCCAAAGAAAGTTGCAGGTAATATATGGTTTTTATGTGAAGAAGATGAGTGAAAATGTGAAACTATTTATTTTTCAATATAGGTCCCTTAATTGTATTCCCATATACAGCTTAATCCATATATAGTCTATTTTTTAGTTTAGCCCCTTTAGAATATAATAGATTATATATTTCACCATAACTTTATACTCGTATATAATAGATAGTTATTTACGGAGTATTATTTATATAGTCAAAGATTTCAGAAGTACGTATTGGGTTTTATATATATTATTTATATTTATTCTTTTTAAGCTTTGTATTTGTTTTGATAAACTATAAGAACCAAAAAAATTTACTTAGAATAAACAATTAACAAAGTTTTAACGTTAACTGAAAAAAACTTAAGTAACAAAACAATTGATGTGTTTCTTCAATATAAGTACAAATTTTGACCGGTATAAAACTGTTTATCGTTATTAATTTTGGCCACACATATCCTAAAATTTTAGCTTCGTCGCTATCTCCCATGTCGGTTACAAGATGCTTGTAAACACCACTTCTCATTTTTGGATAGCATCTTAGGGGTATAACATGACGTCATATGGCTCTAGTCCTTCTTTCAAGAGGCACTACTACTTCCTTCAGCCTTCAAATTATAACATTCTTAACAAAATAAAATAATACCTGATCCATTAAGATATATGTCACTTCTTCAATATAAAATAACAATTTATTACAAACTTCAATCTTGTGTTCAGTAAAAAAATGCAGGTTTCATCCATGTCCCTATGAATACATTTTTCATCCCTGATTTTAAATCTCCGTTCATACTTTGGGTCTGAAACATCCGTTTTCATTTTTGGTGTAAAATATCATATTTTGGTCAAAAAGTTAATACTTTTGGACTACAAGGATGGATAGAAATGAAAACCGAGATGCAAAACGTAATTTTATGAAAATAAAGATGAAAACGGTAGACCGAACGCTTGACATGTCGAATTAAAATCACAAAGATAATAAATTTAGAGTTAATTACTTAAATGGTACCTAACGTTTGCGCGATATTGCTGGTTTGATACCTTTCCTTTCGAAATTACGCGGATCATACCTAACGTTTCCAAAACTCCACTCGGACCATACTGGAACCAAACGCCGTTTGATGGCCGTTAAAACCCCCCACGTGACTTGCACGTGAGGGGTAAAAATGTATTTTCGTGTTTCTTAATTACTTAAATGGTACCTAACGTTTGCCAATATTGTTGGTTTCATACCTTTCCTTTCAATTACGCGGATCATACCTAACGTTTCCAAAACTCCACTCGGACCATACTGGAACCAAACGCCGTTTGATGGCCGTTAAAAACCCCCCACGTGACTTGCACGTGAGGGGTAAAAATGTAATATCGCGTTTCTTAATTACTTAAATGGTACCTAACGTTTGCACGATATTGTTGGTTTCATACCTAATGTTTAGTTATTAATTTATTATTATTTTTTTTTAAAGGTGAATTTCGCTTGAAACTTCGTGTCGCGATAGACCTAACATATGTTGTCCTTTGTTTCTAACGGCATTAAATATTAATTAAACAAATAAAATGCTAGTGAGAAACTAGCTTATACAAAAGATTACACAGTCTGATCCAAATTAAACCGATGGGGAGGTATTCGCTCCACATATGTAACTGAGTGAGTGAGAACGGCACATGACTTTTCCCAGTCGAGTCTAGCTCCATAGTACCAAATATTTCAGCATTCAAAATTTCAAATCCTCGTTTGTTGATGGACCAACAAAGCATACATTGTTTTAACCGGGTTCGTGCTAGATAGCTCATTTGAAACAGAATTGCCTCCTCCAAGATTTGATACCGGTAGTCCAGGATTAGTAAGGGGTTTTCCCCATCGGGTTTAATTTAAATCGGACTGTGTATTCCTTTGTATCAGCTAGTTTTTACTAGCATTTTATTTGTTTAATTATTATAAAAAAAATAACGTAATCTAGACCTCCTGCTGTCGAATCGCGACACGAAGCTTAAAGCGAAATTCACCTTTCAAAATTAAAAAAATACAAAAAAATATAAAAAAAATTAATAACTAAACATTAGGTATGAAACCAGCAATATCGTGCAAACGTTAGGTACCATTTAAGTAATTAAGAAACGCGAAAATACATTTTTACCCCTCACGTGCAAGTCACGTGGGGGGATTTTAACGGCCATCAAACGACGTTTGGTTCCAGTATGGTCCGAGTGTAGTTTTAGAAACGTTAAGTATGATCCGCATAATTTCGAAAAAAAAAGTATAAACCAGCAATATTACGCAAACATTAGGTACCATTTAAGTAATTAACTCATAAATTTATAATATGCAATACAAAAATTGCGGTGAACTTCAAATTTAAATCTAAAAAAACAAAAAAAGATTTCTAGCCCCCTATGGCCCCGCACGTCGGCTCTTGATTTCCATGCACTTTCCTCGGTTTCTGTTTTCGGTCATAATTTATCCACATAAAACTTGGACTATGGACCTAATTAAACCCTGCATACTACTCATCTTAGACTTTCATATGCATATTATATGTATCTTAGATTAATTTCACAATCATGACACAGAAATTTACTTTGAACCTTGAACCTAGATTAAATTTTAATTTTCAAATTGTCACGAAAACCAAATATCTTATGCACCATGCAATAACTACTTTACATTAATCCACCGGGCCGACGCTATTAGTGATGATTATTTATATCCATTGTTACCAAAATTTTATAAGGAGTTAAGTATCCATATCCATATGAGATAACAAGCGTCTTAAATTTCAAATTTGTAAGTAAATATAATAGTATTTTTTTATATGTATATATTATCTCTACATTAAAATTGTATAACTCCACCCATTGTTGGGTATACTTTTAGTTTAAGATAATAATGATAGGGTTATGTTAAACGTAACTCTTGAGGCTGTATTTAAGGTGCATTTGTATAATTATCATAATATTCAGATGGTGAGCTTTTGATATAAAAGGTATAACTTTTTTATGCACGTTAAATGCAGCCTAACCTATTCATATAAATAAACGTTTAACACGAAAAATGTGTATTTGACTTTCATCCTCAAATTTGGTTATTATAGTTGTACAATACGTTTTAAAAATCAGAAACAAAACTAGCTTTGTTTAGTTTTACATGTTTCATGTCAAACCAAAACTATACGTTTTATATTGATACAAAACTAAAGCATATATACTATCTCTCTATATACATAATTAAAAGAAGATATTTTTGACCTTAGTTGACATATTAGTTGATTGATATGTAGAATTCTAGCTTAATTGTCAAATCATCCCAAATTTTAGTTGTATATTCAAATTTATTATTTACTACCTCCGTCCCACTAAATTTGTCCACTATCAAATTTTACTAGCTTTGACCATAAATATTTTTATTTGTGTTATATAATAGTTGATGAAAATTATACCAATGAAATACACATCTAAAACACAGTTGATTCATATAACTTTCATCAAATATTATATAACAATATTTATGGTCAAAGTTAGTAAAATTTGACTTTGAAAATTTAAAAATGGACAAATTTAGCGGGACGAAAGGAGTATTAATTACTATTATTATGTTATAATTATAATTATATTGATATTCAGTTAGTGATATAGTCAAATTAGTCAATACGTCAACCATTGCATTTACATATGCTATATATTTGATAACTTAAATTAATTCTATTGGTTAGTATTAGATACATCAAGAAATAATGATAATAAAATAATAATAACAATTTTTTTAAGTTTTATGCATTTAAATTGAACTTCCTTTTATGTTTATCTATTAATAACTACATTTTGTATAAAACTATTACTATTTTAATTAGTAATTATACATATTGTGTTAATGTTACAATATATTATTATCTCATACCAAATTTGATAGATATATTTTTTATTTATATAACTTTAGAATGCGAGCCATCTATTTACAAAATTTTAATGTAACTAACTATATTACCATACAACGCATGAGTTTAATCTATCGTTTTATATTCTATAAATTCTTTTCTAGTTTAAAGATATGACTATTCAACAAAGGACAAAAAGTTTTTGCTTGAATCAGAACCAAAATCTCCGTACTAGGGATGTGCATGGATTGGTCGAAACCAATAAAACCAGTTAAACAAAACCAATTGTACGGCTTGGTCGGTTTGACATGAAAAATTTAAACCGACGGTTTTTTCTCCCCATAAACCGTTCTTACGGTTTGGTTTGCGGTTTTAGAGATTTAACCAACCATTTAAACCAAACCGGACCATTAGATTAACATATGTATGTAGTTAGAAACATAACTTTATATTTCTACTCAAGTAATTATGTCATCGTATTAATTATATCATGGTATTGTTTTATATCTTACAAGTATACATATCAAATACTTAATAGTTGTGACATATGAAGTATATAATTTCACTATATCTTAGTATGTCAGCTATAACCACATGATTTTTATTTATTTATTTATAAAAGATAAACCGGCCAAACCAAACCGGTTTAATTGGTTTTGGTTGGTTTGGTTTAACACACTAATCTGAACAGTTTGGTTTGAAAAAACATTAAACCGTTATTATTGGTTTGGACTAGATTTTTAGTAAAAATCGTCTAATCCGGACCATGCACATCCCTACTCCGACCGGTTGATTATGAAAAATAAAATACAATTTGATTGGTTGTCATTCAACCCAACTCGTGGAGCCTGAACCTTGGACCTTTTCTATAGGGTCCTGCATGCTATGGAACACTATATATACTAGTCCACATCACAATGTCTAAAACGTACGTAACCCAAAAAAATCTCCATTTAAACACCACCCTGCCTTTGGACCCTGAACTTTGGACTCATCAAATGACGGAACTAAGATATAAAGAAACCAACCTGCAACCTGCTTCCCTGTTAGTATATATAACCCAACAGACCCCACCACTCACCACCTTCAAATTACTCCCCTATATAAACCATATAACACTACACCATTCCTTCAATTCTTCACCACTCAAATCAATAAACAGTAGAAATATATAAAACATGGATTTGCGATATCTTCTTCTACCTCTTGCAAATCGGCTCTTTCCTTTTCCACATTACACATTCATTTTCACCATTATCATTCTCTTTGTTTCCATAACAATCCGTGTTCGCTTAGAGCGGCCAATCCGTTTTCTTGTGGTTTTCCATGCACTAGACTTGTCAGTTTCAGTGACGCTATGTTTCTTGTGTTTAATCTTCATGTCCACACCACACTTTTGGATTGCGAATCCCGTTCTAATCCTATGCGTGTCTCCTTTGGATGACTTACTTCACAAACTTCTCAAACTGTGTTTTTGGTGGTTATATCAATCACTCGAAGCTACTCTTGCTCTTGAATTTCTTTGCATTTTCAATCGTCGGCAAGGGGAAGCACAAGTTATTCAGCATGATGAGGAATCTACCAGCTGCGAGCCATATGACATAGAAGCACAAGTAGTTGCTCAACACGAGGACGACGACTTGTCTTCTGATCCGTCACACAACAAAGTATCAAAAGTAATTAGTCAGGAGGAGATGATAATGAGCTGCGAGCCACATGACGACGAAGCACAGCAAGCTGATCGACCAGCACCAGGATTCCAGTTTGATGAGGATGATTTAAGCTGAGTACTTGGGAGGACAAGCTAGCTAGATATATGACTACTATACGTACACTTTATTGTTATAAAAATGTGTGTGATCGAATTTCGATTAAGGTTTTGTTATATGTAGTGTCACTTATATATATACAGGTTGGTGAGCACGTTTTCATGTTGTTATAAATTTATTTCTCATCGTTAGTTCGTTACGTTGGTTGTTTGTAATTTTATTGTTGTACATGTAATTGTTTATTGTTTGAGTTTTATAAATATTCTATCGTTGTTTTTAATAACTTTCATTTTTAAATCATAGATTTATGTATATTATCAATTATATGAATACCAAAATAAAATATTTTTTTAATTTTTTATACAATCTATTATATTAATAAAAAAAGATTGTGATAAAAATATTACTCGGTCAATTGTGTAATAAAAGTTAAGATATTTCTTTTCAAGAAGAGTTTGTATCAAGGAAACTCTGCTACACCATGTCTTGATATGATTTAGCATTCAGTATTTACATTTAAATATCTCAAAAAAAAATTAAGTATATTTTTACATTTTAACGTATAAGTATTTTTTTTGTTCCATATACTAATTCTTATATTGATAATGTTGTAAAACCCGTGTATTTGACACGGGTCTTAAATCTAGTTATCAATTATATGAATACCAAAATAAAATATTTTTTTAATTTTTTATACAATCTATTATATTAATAAAAGAAGATTGTGATGACATAAGATTTTTTAAAAATTGTATTGCCACACATCCTTTTAATTTAATTATGATATCATCATACTTTTTTATTTAAAATTCAAAATATCCTTTTTCTAAATATGTATCATCAATATAGATTTTTATTAAATGTCCACATTATTATGTAAGATTTTAATCACCATATTTTTTCGTTATAATAGACCGAAAACTATGATGCTTTTTTTCAGATAACGTTTTTGTTTTTGTTTTTGCCAACCGAATGTGTTTTAACGTGTGTCCACAACTACACAACTATTGTTTCCGTTTAGTTTCGTTTTTTACATAATAATTTATCACAACTTTTCAACTTATTTAACGTTGTTATTATACATTTTAATATGACAACATATTTTAAAGCTATCCGGGTATCATTCGATTTATTTGCAAAGCGTTTATCAGTTAATTAACCCGGGTTGATTAGCTAGTATATCATAAAAACGAATTGAAACTCAATTAACGGCTTAAAAATGTGGTAGCTTTATAGCTTCCCTTCATAACTCATGTAAAAAGGTCATTTTTTATAATTAAAAATGTCATCTCTGATCCCCAAAAACAAATACAGTAACGGATAAACATTTTGTTTTATAATTGTAAAATGATATATGTTATATATACGTAAATGTTTATCGGTTAGGGTTAAAAGGTTGCATGATTTTTGTCATGTATTTTTTGCCTTCTAGTTGCACATATCTCTTAAAATAATACTCCCTCCGTCCCATTTTAATTGTCCTATTTTGACTAGTCAAGTCTTTATCTTCCGACTTTAACCATAAATATATTTGTTTGTGTTATATATTAGTTGATGAAAGTTATATCAATGAAAAGTACATTTAAAACTCAATCAATTCATATATGTTATATCAAGTGTTATATAACACAAACAAAGATATTTACGGTCAAAGTTGAAGAAAAAAGACTTAAAAAGTCAAACTATGACACTTAATATGGGACGGAGAGAGTAAAATATTTTCCTTATCTTTGAAGATTTTGATACTACTTGAAGTCATGAACCTTGAAACCTTTGTGCAATTCTGCTTAATTATCCCATATAGTTTAAACAAATTGTCACCATCAACCAAATATATTTCAAATAAATAATTACTTGACTTTCCATCGATCGGCACTTTCTTATTTGGCATTTACTCTTTTTACTTAAACCTTGAACCATGACCTTGAACCTATGGAGCCAGAGCTAAACATATATAAGCACAAGAAGTCATTGTACGTCAACTTTATTTAGTTTTATTCCCTTAAAAATTACAAAGAAAAAGAAAAAAACACTACATATATTAATTAACAACTTTCTGACTTCTTCTTGGGATATATATTTCTAAAAATTCGTAAAGGTTCTATTAAATATTTGTATTTTTATTTTTTTTTTGTAATTTGAGAAACAAATAAGTGTTTTCGATCGAGGAATAGATAATTAATCAAGTTCTTATTCGCTTTTCTTATATATGAAAATGAAGTTCAATAAATTAAAAACTATAAGTTCCTGCATTTTTCTTTAAAAGTTTAACAAATTAATTAACTATTGAGTTTGTATATTGTAAATAATAATAAAAAAGGTGTTGGTATTATAAAACAATGGTATTTTGACTTTTGAGTTATATGATCTTGAAATCTCTATACTAAATAAAAGATTGTTATGACATCACTATTTTATATAAGTAGCTTATTTGTCATCATCTTCAAATAGTTAAATGTAATTATAACTATACTAAAAATCTATATGCTTTTACAAGTTATTTATGCATACAAAGTACAACTATGTATTGCATGAATACAACAAAAACAATAAATGACTTTAACGATCGTTAAATATAGTCACAAAATTTGTTGCAAAACAGGTCCATTTATCTAACGGTAATCAACGGCCGTTAGATTACGTGACACAACTTTAGCAGTAGATAATAGTATAGATTTTATTGCTTCAGGTACAACTATGTATTGCGTAAACAAAACAAATACAATAAATAACTTTAATGGCCGTTACGTATAGTCACAAATCTGCTGTAAAACAGGTCTTTTTATCTAATGGTCGTTGATGGCCGTTACATTACTTGACATAACTTTAACTGTATCTAATAGTATAGCTTGAGGTACAACTATGTATCGCGTAGATGAAACAAAAAACTAAAAATAACTTTAACGAAGTTAAGTGTAGTCACAAAATTTGCTGCAAATCAAGTTCTTTTCTCTAATAGTCGTCAACGACCGTTACATGACTTTTAATTCAACGAAATCCACTTACAAAATTTTACACCCGCAACAAAGTGCGGATAAATTTACTAGTTAGTTTACTAAATACTTTTTTGAAATGTTTAAGAAATTTTTTGCATCTTATTAATATACTTTTAGAGTATAACTTTAAGCGCAAACCCAAAAAAAAAAGTAATAAAAAAATCAGCCGACTCATACCCTTCCTTCTACTAGAAGGGTTACATATATGCTTACAAAGTTAAAATGGATTATGACGTTGACACGCCTACTTTTCTAAGAAAAAATAAAAGGAAACAATGAAACATTAAACTAAAGTCCAAGAAACCTTGTGAACACAGTTCAGCTCACCACTTCAAATGCGTGTCCCAACAGTGTCCAGCTGGCAATCCACGTCAACACTCTTTCCATATAAATACTTTGACTTCCTTCAATTTCAATTCAAAACTCACCAAAACATTTTATACTACTACTTTCTCTCTAACAAAAAAACATGCAAAGGATGCTGATGATCAATAGACCAAAACAAGAAACAATAACAAGAAACATCGTTAACAACCATCAACAACCAATGCTACCGTGGCGACGACGAAGAAGCCTCGGTCATGGTCAACGCTTTGAAAAATGTCATCCTAGGAAGTCCAGAAAATGTTTTTAATGAACAATATCATCATTCAAGGATGACGTCATCTCCATTCGAGTACTCGGAATTTCCTGTTCCAATTAGTGTTCCAAGTACTACTAATTCTTCGTCTGGTTCTGGTGTTGGTAAAATTACTCTCTTAGAACTAACTTAATATGAAAAATAGTCTCTCCATATATAGCATCCATCCACTATTGAACACCCACTGATGAGTTAATCGTATACTCATACGAGTGCAAGTTACATATCAAACCATCATATAATATATTAACAAGAACATCATTTAGAAAGTACTCACAACTCATAAGGTGCGTTCTTTCTCGACTACCTCTAAGACAACATTTCCATTCTTATGATTGCATTAAGCTAGCTACAAATACTTGTAAGATAGAACAGTACTACGACTGCATACATATAACTTGAATGCTCACAAACTGCTACAAATACAGTGATGGTTTCTGGTTATCAATTATCACATGATGTGATGCAGTGATGGTTTCTTGTTTATCTTTAGGACTAATGAGACTTGTTTAGCTTTAGGAATATGCGTATATAGCAGTTTTTTCAATTAAGGATAGATGCAATTAAGAGACTATCATGCATATTAAGTTAGTTCTAAGAGAGTGGTTTTACCTTTGTATACATGATACTTTTATGGGTCGAAAGTATGAGGTGTATTAAATTCTTGAATCTAAACAAGACATGTGATATGATGCAGTGATGGTTTCTTATTTATCTTTAGTAATAACGAGACTGGTATTCAAAAGGTATGTTTATTTTAAGCACTTCTCGGATACCTCTAAGACAATCGTTTTGCATTCAACTACAAATATTTGTAAAAAAGAATTGTACTGCATACGTATAACTTGAATACTTACAAACCACTACAAGCAGCACCAACTGAAAAAGATAATTAATGCCTTAATATCTCTATCGAGGTTCCTAAACATCCACATTTTGACTATCAAATATTCGAGAATCTGTTCACCATGAAGTCGAGGACATCCCCGTTACTTTTTAAATGCTAGATACTCACTTGCCTTTTTCTCAGAATCTTGAAAAGAACCACAAGTTTGACGCTACCTGAACCGTTTGGAATTGCTTTCACACGAAGCATACATATCAGACAGAAGTCACACATGCCCTTTGCAGTAGAATCACGAAAGGTAGTTATTAATCAAATTACTTTCCGAAAAGCACACAACCATTTGTATCTGAAATCGGTTTCTAATTACTTTTTCATATCTAGGCATAAGCATCTTAAATCGAATTACAAGTAAATTTTTTTAACACAACAAAATAAATAACATTATCTTCAGTGCCGTCAATGGACCTAGTCCGAACAAAAAAAAGGGCTCCTAAGCTAAATGTAACAAATTATATTAAATAAACTAACAATCAAAAATTAATCTGTGAGACGATTAATAATTTAATAATTAAATCTGAATTTTAAAATTAACAATCTAAGATTATGCTTAAATAAGTAAAATCTAAAATCTAAATCTAAAACATAAATAAAATTTCAATATGTTCAAAATAATATAAAAAATTTTAGAAAAATGATAAGCAACAAACTGCTATGCTATTTTTTTCTTAAATAATATATGAGAAAAGTGAATATGTGATTGTCATGTACCTAAACTTATGTATAAAACACATCACATATTAATTTTTTAAATATTTTTTATATAATGAATAAATGATTGGGCTCAATGTTTTTATGAATTAAAAAATTACAAAGTAGGTACATGACAACTACATATTCTCATTCCTCCTAATATATACATGTATTGTTTACAATAAATGAGAAAAATGACTACTTACGTTGTCAAAAAAAAAGGTAGACAATCAAGTGACAATGTCACGGCGGCTTGACTGCCCAGTTCTGAGATAACGTACTGAATAAACTTTTTTCTATCTACAAAAGTATGCAAGTAGCTTTTGTATGCGGGTGAATTTATATGCTTTAATTTTAGATTATTGTTAGAATTTATAATGGACTTAGTTAATTACATATACGAATACATAACTCTTAATATATATAACATTAAAAATAGAAAAAATCGGACCCCCTTAAAAATCGGGCCTCCGGCCACCATCTAAGCCGGCCATGATTATCTTATATTGATACCTATATTAACATAATAAGCATTTACCCTAACTATTTATTACAGAAAACATATTACAAATTTTTTTTAAAAAAAATCAAAAATAAAAAAATAAAAATAACTAAACAAATAATGATTATGTATTTATCACTCCAGAATTAGCAGTCACAGTTGAAAATTTCTTTTATTATGAACACATAAATATGATAAACATATGCAATAAATAAATATATAAATTATAAGCAATATATATGTATATATATATATATAAGCAATTTACCTTAGAAGAAGAAGATGATGATGAAAATGGTTGGGGTGGTCGGAGATGATGGTGGTGGCGGTGGTTGTCTCGCCGGAGAAGAGGGAGGTGGTGGCTGGCAGCGGCAGTCTCGCCGGAGAAGAAGCAAGTGGCTGCTGGCCGGATAAGGAGAAGGAGGAAGAAGGAAGATCTGAGCCGTCCAAAGCTTTGATCCAACGGCTGGAGATTGTACTTTTGTTTACCCTTGTACTACAATTATCTTTCCTCTATAGGATATATATACTACATATAGTAAAAAGATAAATCGAGAACTAATAATATGTCGAGAACTACGAGAACCAATCTTGACCATCAAATGAATTAATCAATGGCTATAATTAAATATGATATTTAATTTATAAAAGCGAAAAATTAATACACTAATTTATAATAGAAAGGGTAGTTTAGGAATATAAAATTATAACCATGACCATTAACTGCAACCGTTATTTGCAATCCACCATTTTCGTAGGACATACATTTGAACTAAATAATCTTTTATTGATTTTCCATTCTTTTTAAACCATTAATTATTAATTATAGTTTATAGTTTCTTAAAAATCCTATTATTTTCTGTAAGCAAACTTTGCATCGATATATTTTATAAATAATTTTTCCTCATCTAATTTTCATATTTTTTTTTCGGTAAAAGGCCGTCACCCCTTGTTAGACTTATATATATCATGAAAATAAGCTCAGGCACATTAACTGAGTGTTAATGCGACAGTTTACAAGACCAAGCACAACCGTGCAAACCTTATCAACACATAACATCAAAGCCCACCCAAGCAGGCATAATGAAAGTTTACTAACTATACAAACTAACGACTAGAAAAACTAATCAAAGGCCAAATAAAACCATTTATGCAGAACTCGACACCCCAGCTGGTATTTTCCATGTCTCCAAGCACTTCATAACTCTTCCATTCTTCTTAAACTTTAGCGAAATAAGCTTCAAGCGTACAGTAGAAAGGATGACTTCAGTGACTTTCTGAGCAGGTCTTTTCTCCTGTTTGAACAACCTTGCATTTCTTTCCTGCCAAATAAAATAAGATGTGGCCGCAAGAAGCAGCTTCATAACAATAATATCAATCGTCCTCTTCTTTGAATCAGGAATAATAGCAGAAAGAATAGACTCCCAATCAACATGAACCTGTTGAATACCTGTGAAGCCACACACATCTCTCCAAACCTTCGATGAATAAGAGCATTCAAAAAATAGGTGGTTATGAGAGTCACTTTGCTGGCTGCATAACGAACACAAAAGTAGTTCATCCGAACTAATATCCCATGATCTCATAAAATCTTGTGTCTTGAGCTTACACCTAACAACAAGCCACAAGTGAAAAGCATGCCTCGGAATGCAATAGGGAAACCAAACAACATGAAACCATGGGACTTCCATACTCCTTGGGCGGATAGCTTCCCAACAATTCGCCACAGAATAATCAGTAGATCGACCATTTCTATCCTTCCAAACCCATTTATCGTGTATACTATCGACCAAACATGGAACATTTAAACCAGGGAACTTATTAGTCCAGTTGTTTGGCCAATTCCACGTTGTATTAGAGACAACGTCCCCAACACGAGCATCCAAAGTGAAACCAGCATTCGTAATCATCCGAGGCGTGATAGTAGAGCATAAAGGACTATAATCACACCAATTATCATACCAAGCAGATGTTGAAAGACCATTACCTACTAGAACCCAAAAAAAATTACGTAACAAAGGCCTAATTTGAAGTATTTTCCGCCAACTCCAAGTCATAGAACCTCGGTATGGGATTTCCCAAAAATTCTTCCCTTTGATCTTATTCATATGAATCCATTTAACCCACAGAGACTCCTTACAAGTAAGCAGATTCCAAACATGCACTGAAAGAAGAGCAATATTGAATCCATGCAAGCTACGAATACCCAGTCCCCCTTCATTCTTTGGTAAGCAAACGATATCCCAAGCAACTTTGGACTTTCCTTTCTGTAACGATCCTTGAGACCAGAGAAAAGCCCTCATAAGTTGTTCTATGTCCTTAATCACCCCATCAGGTAACATAAACATTGTGGCCCAGTACACATGCATAGACGATAATACAGATTGAACAAGTTGAAGCCTCCCCGCAAAAGATAGAGATTTATTTTTCCAATCAGACACCCGGTTTCTAACTCTATCAACCAATCCATAACAATCTCTATAAATCAATCTAGTAGAAACCAAAGGAACCCCTAAATACTTAACTGGAAGTATACCTTCCTCAAATGGAAGTACACTAAGAATGGACAACTTTACATGATTAAGGACATTACAAAAAAAAGCTGTACTCTTAGGGATACTAGGAGCCAAACCTGATGCATTTTTGAATTCCTCAAGTGTCTCCATGATCACATAGGCAGAATTAACATCAGCATTTAAAAAAAGGAGTAAGTCATCAGCAAAACAAAGATTAACAATATCTAAACCTTCGCATTTAGGGTGGTAAGTGAACTCATCAGATCCACGAATCTGACGCCTTAGCATAAGTGTCAAAAGCTCCATGACAAGAGTAAAAAGGTATGGAGACAAAGGGTCCCCTTGTCGCAAACCTCTTTTTCCAGCAAAAAATCCATGGAGTGACCCATTTATACAAAGCGAAAAGGATGATGTAGCAACACAAGTCATAATCCAATGTACCATTTTTCGATGAAAACCAAAGTGAATAAGAATTGTTTTAAGGAAAACCCAATCCACCGTATCATATGCCTTTTGAATATCAACCTTAAACGCACATCTTGGTATTCCTCTATCCAAATGATAGTTATGCATCAATTCTTGAGTAAGCAAGATATTATCCGAAATACTCCTACCGGGAATAAAAGCTGATTGGTTTGAAGTAACCAAACCAGCTAGAAATCCCTTAATTCTGTTTGCAATGATTTTCGTGATGCATTTAAAAATGACATTGCATAAAGAGATTGGTCTGAAATCAGTAATACGAGTAGGAGATGATACCTTGGGGAGCAATGAAATGACCGTATGGTTAACCTCTTTAAGAAGTTTTCCACTGGCGAAAAAATCCTTCACAGCATCACAAATACTATCACCAATTAAATCCCATGCTGCCTTAAAAAAAGCAGCCGAGTACCCATCAGGACCTGGTGCTTTATCATCCCCCATGTCAAAAATAGCCTTTTTAACTTCCTCAGCAGACACATCGTGCACCATGCTATTAGCTTGATCAACAGAAAGCCGTTTAGTAAATAAATTAGAAGTATTGAGAGGCCGGACTAAACCTGGAGTACCCAAGAATTCCTTATAATGGTTCACAAAAGCCGTAGCCACCCCAGCCCCAACAAAACTGCTTCCCATATCATTCATCACATAATCAATCCGATTTCTAACCTTGCGAGCCTTCACAACTTTGTGGAAATAAGCCGTGTTTGAATCGCCAACTCGAAGCCATTCAACCTTTGCTTTTTGTTTTAAGAATCTTTCTTCATCTAAAGTAGCTTCATTATAAGCTTGTAAATAAGCAACATGCTCCTCACGAAGCTGAATATTAATAGGATCTTTATCCAGCCGAATCTGAACCGCATCCAATTTCTCTCTTAAAAGTTGCACTTTCTTGTGAATATTACCCTTTTCAAACAGCAGCTTACGGAATGGACGTTTAAGTGCTTTTAGGTTCATAACGACTTTAAACATCGGGTAACCCTCCAGCTGAGAATTCCAAGAAGACAATACCACTTCCTTAAACATGTCATGATGAATGAGAACATTTGAGAACTTGAAAGGTTTTGGTTTAAACTTCACAACTCTGGGTAGACTTAAGATAGCTGGTGCATGATCAGATATGCGATACGGGTGAAATTGTGCATGAGCGCCCATAAATACATGAAAGAACTCTTGATTAGCCATTACCCTATCCAGCTTCTTTAAAATACCATTCAAACCCCTTGGTTTCTGCGTCCAAGTAAATTGAAGACCACTACTATTCACATCTGTAACCTCCAACTCTTCAATACACTCTCTAAACTCACGCATAGCCGTGTCAATCTTCGATGATCCCATAGCATTATCATCCAAAGAAAGAACAACATTAAAATCCCCAAGCAAAGTCCAGGGCTTGTCCCTGATAAACACTTTATGTACAAGTAAATTGTGCCATAGCTCCCTCCTCTGTAGGTAGGAATTATGAGCATAAATGAAAGAGCAAAACAACACTTTACTATCCTGCTTGAACACTACTTGAGTATGAATCACTTGATCTGTTTGAGCCAACACCATAACATCAACAATATCATGATCCCAGCCTAGAATGATTCGAGACCCCTTCACACACAAGTGGGCATTAGATGCCCAAGACCAGCTACGAAATACTTTAGCACACAATGTATCAAGTTGTGACACACCAACATGCGACTCTAAAATAGAACAAATACATAATTTATTTTCATTGATTACACGACGAACCTCATTTTGTTTTGGGGACAGGTTCATTCCCCTTATATTCCAAGATGAAATGCTATACATAAGAAACCGTATTACCGGGAGTGCTTGCCCCCTCAGTACTAGCCATAAAATCATTGGTTTCATTATGCACATCGTCCACATCATTATCCTCATCTAAATCATCCTCTTCAGCACGAGCCAAAACATCATATGCATTTTTGATAGGCACACCCTTACTGGTCGATTCAGATTGCAAACTAGCTGGATTTTCTATAGCGATACTTGCTGACCCAGTCCCCAAACTTGAAACCCCTCCCAACTCTGTGGCTGACTTCTTAGGTCGATACATAAATTGTGGTTTTGGCTTGTTCAACTTAATACCATAAACTTGTTTATCAAAACTCTTTGCTTTTCCTCTACTCTTGGAAACAACCTGGAAACCGTCTTCATCAACACTCTCATATGTTTTTTTCTCTACTGGTTTTATTTTCTTTGGACAATGCTCATCCAAGTGACCAAAAATTTTGCATGTATCACAGCGCGGTGGTTGCCATTCATACTCTACTTTAATAGTCACTTTCGAGAACCCCTCCCCAACCATATCAGGAATACCAATCACTAGTTCCTTACGCATTTCACATTCTGAATCCAACTCAATAAGTGCACGTGCATAACTACTACGTCCCCAAGATTCCAAACACATTGTACTAGTATAAGCATCTAACATCATCGGTCTTCCAATTTTTGTTGCCAACATACTTAGACCATCCTCTGTAAATGCAACCAATGGAACATTATGAAGTTTGACCCAGACTGGCACCTTTGTGATTTCAGTTTTATGTAGATTGGACATGGGTGTCCAAACATTCAACAAAATAGGTACAGACCTAATCAACCATGGTCCTTGTTCCATAACCTTTTCCATCCCATCCTTGCTGTCAAACTTAAAGAAGAAGAAGCCAGATGCATTCATCATAACCCTTTTAATACCAAACTTAGCCCAAGTATTCTTAATATAATTCTCAACAATAGGAAATGCTAATCTTTTACCCAAGAAATATCCAAATAACGTATTAGCATATCTATTGTTAACTTCCAGCATAGATGCTTTTGGAATAATAAAATCAACACCATCAATACAAGAGTCAACATGTAAAGTTCTGAAATTAACCTTTTTTATATTCGTTTCAGGTTGAACAACATTGGCATATGACATGGGAGTTTTGAGCGGTGCACCAGCTTCAGGCAATTTCATCTTATTCGCACCCTCCCTGTCTTGCACTTCATCTTTTTTTTCCTTGTTTTCCATCAGATTATTTCCATCATCTCCTTTCCCATCAAGAACCTCAATGACTTCCTCCCCATCAGAATCAATTGAAACATTAAACGAATTATTTTCCTTATTACAAGAATCATTCTTATTCTCATCCAAATCAGGAGGGATAGGAATAACATGAGGTCGATGAACCTCCGATACATCATCAACACAGTTTGTGACCGGACTTGCAGTCGAACGATCATCACCATTTACACCATCTAATTTTGTTTCATCACACGATTTACCAGCAGCAACAAATTGTTTACCAGCATCCTTGTTCACATCGTCCCCTTTAGGATTTTCAGTTGGGCCGCTAGGAGTTTTGATGGAGGTGTTGACACCACCCCCTAGCGTATCACTATTATTATTATCAACCTTTTGGTCCCTCATGTTTGCAGTGTCTTCTTCTTCAATTAAGCTATGAATAGTGTCTTTGAACTTTGCCGGAACCTTCGTCTTACGTTTTAAAGATTTACGATTAGGAGACATGAGATGCTTGTGAGGTGTTTAATTGCAAAGAATTGAGAAGAAATCAAGAAGAACGAGCCTCTCAATAGGCGGATCTAGGGAGAATTGGGCACAATTATCGATTATGTACATATATAAATTGGTGTGTTTTCATCATATTCACATGTAACGACTTTATTACTTTTTCAAAGTTTGCATAGATAAACATCTAATTTGCACATGCAAATATATAATATTTTTATAAATTATTATCACAACTTGTTTTTAAAATTATTTGTATTATATTTATAAATCAAGTTTTTTAAAGTAACTTAACATCAGCTTTAAAAATTATCTTTATTTTTATATTTTTATATACGTGAACTTGTGAATGAGTAAACATATTTTTTAACTTGTGAACGTGTGAATATAAATGCATTTATTTATGAACATATGAACATCTGTGTTCACAAAGTGTCTATATCTATTCACATGTGTAAAATATGTCAATATTCATATAATAACAAAAAATTTATATGTTGAATGTGTAGCTATCAATTGTGTGCACATATAAATTAGTGTGATTTTATCATGTCACATGTGACGACTTTAGTAACTTTTGGATGTGTGCATATGTGCACATGTAAAAATATCACTTTTTTTAATATATTATGTTAGGTATATGAGGTGTATACACGTGAATTACAGAGTACTATTTTTTTATTGGTCTTGTCTTTCATAATATTGAATATGTAATTATCAATTGTGTACACATGTGACTACTTCATTATATTTTTGAGTTGTGCATATGTGCACATCTAATTTGTATATGTAAAGATACCATTTTTTTCTATTAAATTATTTTAGTATATTAGATTTGTACATATAAGATAAAGATAAAATGAAAAGATGTGTACATATAAGAGAAAGATAAAAAATAAACTATTTACACATGTGTAATTTTGTATACCTTTTACACGTACATTTTATTTAAAAGTATTCACTTGTGTGCAATCATCAAAGATTACACACTTATTTTTGTAAATTTGTATTGTTTTATAGTTCAACAAACATCTCATTATCGCCTGTGTATTTTCAATCTTCATAACTGAATTTGTACTTTTCAAATGTATTTTTTAAATTGTTATTATTATTTTATTGATTAACTTTACTCGTATTAATCTTTAACGAATCATGTTAGCACAATAAATAAATAAAAATCATAAATATTTAAATACTAAATGCATTTTGTTCCTACATACACGGACATAGCAAAAAATTAACGGCTAATTTAACTCCTAATAAATAGGTTACAAATGTGTTTACTAAAAAGCCCTTTAAATTATAAAAAAATATTTTAATTTTGAAAAAAATGATTGGTCTAAATTAGTTCTCGTAGTTCTCGATATTTTTTCAGTTCTCGCAATACTTACTCAAATCAATAAACAGTAGAAATATATAAAACATGGATTTGCGATATCTTCTTCTACCTCTTGCAAATCGGCTCTTTCCTTTTCCACATTACACATTCATTTTCACCATTATCATTCTCTTTGTTTCCATAACAATCCGTGTTCGCTTAGAGCGGCCAATCCGTTTTCTTGTGGATTTCCATGCACTAGACTTGTCAGTTTCAGTGACGCTATGTTTCTTGTGTTTAATCTTCATGTCCACACCACACTTTTGGATTGCGAATCCCGTTCTAATCTTATGCGTGTCTCCTTTGGATGACTTACTTTACAAACTTCTCAAACTGTGTTTTTGGTGGTTATATCAATCACTTGAAGCTATTCTTGCTCTTGAATTTCTTTGCATTTTCAATCGTCGGCAAGGGGAAGCACAAGTTATTCAGCATGATGAGGAATCTACCAGCTGCGAGCCATATGACATAGAAGCACAAGTAGTTGCTCAACACGAGGACGACGACTTGTCTTCTGATCCGTCACACAACAAAGTATCAAAAGTAATTAGTCAGGAGGAGATGATAATGAGCTGCGAGCCACATGACGACGAAGCACAGCAAGCTGATCGACCAGCACCAGGATTCCAGTTTGATGAGGATGATTTAAGCTGAGTACTTGGGAGGACAAGCTAGCTAGATATATGACTACTATACGTACACTTTATTGTTATAAAAATGTGTGTGATCGAATTTCGATTAAGGTTTTGTTATATGTGTGTCACTTATATATATATACAGGTTGGTGAGCACGTTTTCATGTTGTTATAAATTTATTTCTCATCGTTAGTTCGTTACGTTGGTTGTTTGTAATTTTATTGTTGTGAATGTATAGTAATTGGTTATTGTTGAGTTTTATAAATGTTCTATCGTTGTTTTTAATAACTTTCATTTTTAAATCATAGATTTATGTATATTATCAATTAAATATATACCAAAATAGATTTTTTTTCTTTTTTTTTTTTACAATATATCATAAAAACGAATTGAAACTCAATTAACGGCTTAAAAGTGTCGTAGCTTAATTTATAGCTTCCCTTCATGATTCAAGGTAATTACTCATGTAAAAAGGACATTTTTTATAATTAAAAATGTTATCTCCGATCCTCGAAAAAAATAATGGATAAACATTTTGTTTTATAATGCGCAACATGATATATCGTTATGAGGAAATTATGTTTATTGTGAAATAGTACTCGCCCATTTGCACACCAATAAGAAGAACAAAAGAAAAAGAAATGATAATGACAATTACACGCATAAAAACTAATACTTTATACATTAAAAATTACCCCTGAATTTTCGTATAACAAAGTACAAGTTTTAGTACACCCAAATAATTAATACTGTTAAGGTTGTCATTAACAAAACTCATAAACAAAATATTTACAAGTTCAACCCTCAAGTCATATGTTATATGTAGGTTTTTTTTATTTTTTTTATTTTTTTAGAACGGCTTTCTAACCTACCCTACTCCTAAATTACATGCATGCCTGCATGATTTTTGTTATGTATTTTTTGCCTTCTAGTTGCGCATATCTCTTAGAATAATAAAATGTTTTCCTGATCTTTGAAGAATTTGATACTTAATTTAAGTCATGAACCTGAAACTTTGTGAATTTCTGTAATTATCCCTTAGTTTGAAATTTGTCACCATCAATCAAATATATATTCAAACGAGATATGTCACCCGGGCGTTGCCCCGGGAGATTACATTTGTTAACGATTTAATAAAAAAAATTATTCAAGAGATAATGCGTCATAAACTTTTTGAAGAAAACATGTACGGAGTATTATTCAAATGATTAAAAATAAAACAAAAACTGACATTTGTCAGTTAAAAAATGAACAGTAAAAGTTTTGTGTGAAAGTGAAAGTCGTTCGCATAAAAGTTTAGTGCTAAAAGTGTAAGAGGCTTAAATGTTGTGGTGAAAATAAAATGAATATAAAGTTTATTATTCTTTACAAGTTTTCCCGTACATTTCTTTTTAATATATGTGTTAAAAAGTTTGTTGCTAAAGAGTAAGAGGCTAAAATGTTGTAGTTAAAATAAAAGATTATCAAAAAGTATGAAAATTTAGTGCTAAAAGTGTAAGGAGTTAAAATATTGTGGTGAAAATAAAAAGATTAAAAAGTTTACTAAAAATTATAAAAGTTTAGTGCTAAAAGTGTAAAGAGTGAAACTATTGTGGTGAAAATAAAAAATAAAAAGTATACTATTCTATACACGCTTTCCCGTACCTTAAAATAAAAGAAAATTAAAAACTATGAAAGTTTAGTACTAAAAGTGTAAAGAGTTAAAATATTGTGGTGAAAATAAAAAGAATACAAAGTTTACTAAAAAATATTATAGTTTAGTGCTAAAAGTGTAAAGATTGAAAGTTTTGTGGTGAAAATAAAAAGAATAAAAAGTTTACTAAAAAGTATTATAGTTTAGTGCTAAAAGTGTAAAGATTGAAACTTCTGTGGTGAAAATAAAAAGAATAAAAAGTATACTATTCTTTACACGTTTTTTCGTACCTTTGTTTTTAATATATACGAGATATGTCACCCGGGCGTTGCTCCGGGAGACATTACATTTGTTAACGATTTAATAAAAAATATTATTCAAGAGATAATGCGCCATAAACTTTTTGAAGAAAACATGTATTATTCAAATGATTAAAAATAAAACAAAAACTGACATTTGTCAGTTAAAAAATGAACAGTAAAAGTTTTGTGTGAAAGTGAAAGTCGTTCGCATAAAAGTTTAGTAAAATTTAGTGCTAAAAGTATAAGGGGTTAAAATGTTGTGGTGAAAATAAAATGAATAGAAAGTTTATTATTCTTTACAAGTTTCCCGTACATTTCTTTTTAATATATGTGTTAAAAAGTTTGTTGCCAAAGTGTAAAATGTTGTAGTTAAAATAAAAGATTATCAAAAAGTATGAAAATTTAGTGCTAAAAGTGTAAGGAGTTAAAATATTGTGGTGAAAATAAAAAGATTAAAAAGTTTACTAAAAATTATAAAAGTTTAGTTCTAAAGTGAAACTATTGTGGTGAAAATAAAAAAAATAAAAAGTATAAATTAGTGCTAAAAGTGTAAGAGGCTAAAATGTTGTAGTAAAATAAAAGAAAATTAAAAACTATGAAAGTTTAGTGCTAAAAGTGTAAAGAGTTAAAATATTGTGGTGAAAATAAAAAGAATACAAAGTTTACTAAAAAATATTATAGTTTAGTGCTAAAAGTGTAAAGATTGAAAGTTTTGTGGTGAAAATAAAAAGAATAAAAAGTTTACTAAAAAGTGTTATAGTTTAGTGCTAAAAGTGTAAAGATTGAAACTTCTGTGGTAAAAATAAAAAGAATAAAAAGTATACTATTCTTTACACGTTTTTTCGTACCTTTGTTTTTAATATATACGAGATATGTCACCCGGGCGTTGCTCCGGGAGACATTACATTTGTTAACGATTTAATAAAAAATATTATTCAAGAGATAATGCGCCATAAACTTTTTGAAGAAAACATGTATTATTCAAATGATTAAAAATAAAACAAAAACTGACATTTGTCAGTTAAAAAATGAACAGTAAAAGTTTTGTGTGAAAGTGAAAGTCGTTCGCATAAAAGTTTAAAAATTTAGTGCTAAAAGTATAGGGGTTAAAATGTTGTGGTGAAAATAAAATGAATAGAAAGTTTATTATTCTTTACAAGTTTCCCGTACATTTCTTTTTAATATATGTGTTAAAAAGTTTGTTGCCAAAAGTGTAAAATGTTGTAATTAAAATAAAAGATTATCAAAAAGTATGAAAATTTAGTGCTAAAAGTGTAAGGAGTTAAAATATTGTGGTGAAAATAAAAAGATTAAAAAGTTTACTAAAAATTATAAAAGTTTAGTTCTAAAGTGAAACTATTGTGGTGAAAATAAAAAAAAATAAAAAGTATACTATTCTATACACGATTTCCCGTACCTTAAAATAAAAGAAAATTAAAAACTATGAAAGTTTAGTGCTAAAAGTGTAAAGAGTTAAAATATTGTGGTGAAAATAAAAAGAATACAAAGTTTACTAAAAAATATTATAGTTTAGTGCTAAAAGTGTAAAGATTGAAAGTTTTGTGGTGAAAATAAAAAGAATAAAAAGTTTACTAAAAAGTATTATAGTTTAGTGCTAAAAGTGTAAAGATTGAAACTTCTGTGGTGAAAATAAAAAGAATAAAAAGTATACTATTCTTTACACGTTTTTCGTACCTTTGTTTTTAATATATATATATTTCAAATAAATAATTACTTGACTTTCCATCGATCGGCACTTTCTTATTTGGCATTTACTCTTTTTACTTAAACCTTGAACCATGACCTTGAACCTATGGAGCCAGAGCTAAACATATATAAGCACAAGAAGTCATTGTACGTCAACTTTATTTAGTTTTATTCCCCTAAAAATTACAAAGAAAAAGAAAAAACTGTTGTAAAACAACCTAATAACCAAA
>CM067170.1:128187935-128222746 GCA_034093135.1 Erigeron breviscapus | reverse complement strand
AGATTCATGCATATCTTCTAAACATAATAAGTTTATAAAACTCATTTTTATTGCCTTTAAATACAAAAGAGCTCGGTAGCTCCATTTGAACGCACAAAGAAGCGCAAGGGCAAAGGTTTGCGATGAACGCAATTAAAAACCCGCCCTTTTAGGAGGCTAACGCACTCCGACTTATACCTCTCTTAGAGTTTGTTCAAATGGGTGAGCCGGTGTATCTTTTGATTTTAGGGCACCAATTTTATAAACAAAATCATTATTTCAATATAATTTAGTCAAGTTTAATTTTCGAAAAACAATTTTGCACACAATTTTCTTAAAGGGCAAAACTAAACTTACTAAATATAAACACGTAACAATTAGGTATCCATCCTTGGTTAGGCCACTATGGTTTAAGATTGGCTCCCCTTTCTCAAGGAAAAGGACCACATACATCAAGTAAACTTGATTGCGTAAGCCAAAATTTAATAACAAATTTATCACATAAACACATAAGGTGCAGATTTGAAAATTCCAGCAGCTTCACGACCCATTTAGGCCTAGAGGATGGCCGAACTGGACTTAGCACAGAACTACAAAGTTGTAGCCCTATGAGTCAAGTATCTACAGTTCAAAGGACGACTTCTAACTCCTTACGGATTAAAAGATATGTCGTTTTAGTGGACTGGTGTCAAGCAGCAACATTAACAAATAATTATCACATTGTCAAACAATTAATTATTTTAATTATCCACCTAAATAGACCTAGTGATCAAGTAATTTTATCATTATAACTAAGTAATAATCATGAATCAATTGCATGTAAAAACTCATGATTATTACTTCTTTTTAACAATTAAAATAAAGGTAATCCATAAACGCATGCAATTAACACATTAATCATGCAATAAATCAAAACTTGCAATTAGGGTTTCCAAAAAAAAAAAACAATTTTTTTTTATTTCCAGATTTTCGAATTAGGGTTTATCAAAAAAAATTTAATTTTAATTTTATTATTTTATTACAATTAAACCAATTAATTAATAAAATAATCAAAATAATTACATAAAAATTCGAAAAATATGAAACCCTAACCCCCCCTTCAAGTTTTTGATTTTTTAGGTAATTAAAAATCACATGGGTGGCTCGTGATACCACTGTTGGAATATATAACTAAATATCATTATTCACGAGTACGCAACGGAAGCAAATCAAACCATGTAATCAAATAATTAACCTTGAAATAGGATTAAGGAATACCTCTTAATGTAGATGATAAAGTATAGAAACTTTAAAAGGATTTGAAGTAAATCCCTCTACGATTGCACACTAGACACCCGATATAGGTGTGCTAGCACTAGTACCCGAATCACGAACAAACCCTTTTGCTTAAAACCCTTGGATCGAACCCTGGCTAAAACTCTAGCTCATATTGTTAACTAAGCTAAATCATGAATAGTGTTTATGTGTGTGTGAGAGAAAGCTAGAGAGAGAAAGGGAGAAAGGAAATTTATATTCAAAAGGTTATAAGGTGTTACCTTACAAATGGAGATTGGAGGGGTTTATATAGGGACAACATTTGCTCTAAACCCCCTCCTTAATTACAACTAAGTCCTTATCTAATTACAACACAAACCTTCCATACTTACTACATTAAATCAAGGACTATTCTATTACATAATTACAAACACGCACTAAATTATAATTAAAGCTAACAATCTCCCCTTTAGTGCGGTTTTGTGAAGGTTCATCGTCTAGTCCTTTTCTTCTTTCTTTGTCTTCTGTTTCTTTTCTTGGTTGACGATTCGGGTTTGTCTTGATGAGTCCTTTGATCATTGAAGGCCCTTTTCTTGTATTCACTGAACTTCTCTTTCCAGAGGCGCTTGGGAATGAAATGAAATTTCAGATCAGATGGTCGGTTGGGGGTTCTATGATATGGATCTTTAAATAAACGTGATAAGCCCATTTGTTGAAAATCTTCAATGTTGAGTAGACTTTGTAGCTTTCTCTTTATCTTCATCGTCTTTGAGCAACTATGACTTTTTGAATTCTCAAGCATTCTGTGAAAGCGAAGGCGAAGACTTGGGTTTCTTGTGGAAAACGGAAGCTTGGAATGAAGTGCGGAAGCTTGGCTTAGTGTTGAGTGTAGAACTTGACTTGGTTCTTACATTACAGTCGTTGATTGTCTGTCTCTTGCTCCCCCTCAAACACACAAGTTTCTCAATAACAGATAATTAATCCAGAAAATGGTTTGTCGCTTTAGCTCCCCCTCAACCGGGCATAATTTTTGGAGCAAAGAATTAGACAAGGCAATGTGCTCCCCCTCAAAAGGATAATCAATCTCTGACTCTTTTCTCCCCATCATGATGAACACATGTAACGTGTTCATCATGCACAATGATTGATGACAAAGGTATAACTATGAAGTAACGTCTCAATTACACATGTTTTGAACGGGTTGTACACTGATATGTGTACAAGCCAAATCACAACCGCCTACTTGGATCCAGACGTTGGAACCCATGTAAGGGTGGGTCCAACTGGATATTTGAAGAGAGAAGTAGAAGGTTGTGCATAGTAAAACACTTTTTGCATACGAGGGTGAATGACTCGTGGTGCCAACTTAAACAGCTCAGAGAGAGAGTATTTAATGGGAGTGCTTTTAGGTTTTGGTTTGGGTTTAGTATGAGAGACCCAGCCATATTGATCTCTTATAACGAATGATTCCGGTGGTGGAATCCTTGAATATCTGGCAATGGCTGTTTATAGGCTTGAAGGGAGACCCGGTCTTGCGAGGTGTGTAATATGGGTTCATTTGTTTGAGGGTTTGATGAGGTTTAGGTAGAAGAGTTTTTGTGTTGGTGAAGTGAGGTTCTTTTGAGAATTTGGGATTGTGGTTTGGTTGGGCATTTGAAGGAATGGATTTTGTTTTAGTTGGAGATGGAGTGGTTTGGTTGGGAAGAGGTGATTCTGGAGCATGAGTTGAGGGAGGATTCACTGGGTGTGACTTGGTTGCAAGTTGAGTTTCCAATGACAAGGAATGAGCTTTAAGTTGTTGGATTAACTTGAAACATGTTTGCTCATTATTCCTCGAAGAAATGGACTTGTTTTGTAATTCACGATTGAGCTTCGAAAGTTGTTGTTGCAAAACAAGTTCTTTAACTTGGGTTTCGAGGTTGGTTACAATGAGCTCTTTGAGAGAAATATCCAACTCATTGGTTAAATTGAGAATCTTTGACTGCAAATGATCATTGTCTTTTTGAAGACTTTCCATGTTTGACAAAATGAGATCATTAGCAGATTTGAGCTCTTTGTTCTCAGATTTGATTCGGTCAACTTCAGATTGAAGAATTTCCATGGCAGACAAACTGAAATTATTAGCAGATTTGAGCTCTTTGTTCTCAGATTTGAGTTGCTTAATTTCAAGTTGAAAACTGTTGTGTTGTGTCATAATTGTCTTAAATACTTCCACATTGACTTGTTTTTCCTCAAAAATAACCACTCCACATGGAAACGAACTGGTACAACACATACAAATGTGATTATCATGACGACGTATTTCTTCCCAACTTGGCTGTTCACCCATTAAAAAATCTAACACCGTCTCAACAAACTCATTCGGTATAATAGTTGACATTTTACAGGGTTTCGGAATTATAGTACTAATACAGGGTTTCGGAATTAGTACTAAAACAGGTTTCAGAAATGTAGTACTAAAACGGTTTTCAGAAATTGTGTACTAAATCCGGTTTTATTAAAGAATTTCAGAAAAATGTGTACTAAACCGGTTTTCAGAAAATGTGTACTAAATCCGGTTTTCAGAAAATGTGTACAAATCCGGTTTTCAGAAAATGTGTACTAAATCCGGTTTTCAGAAAATGTGTACTAAATCCGGTTTCAGAAAATGTGTACTAAATCCGGTTTCAGAAAATGTGTACTAAATCCGGTTTCAGAAAATGTGTACTAAATCCGGTTTTCAGAAAATGTGTACTAAATCCGGTTTCAGAAAATGTGTACTAAATCCGGTTTTCAGAAAATGTGTACTAAATCCGGTTTTCAGAAAATGTATACAAATCCGGTTAAAAATGTATAGAAAATCCGGTTTTCGAGGGAAACAACGGGTAGAGTTTCGACTTGAAAAGTGAAGAAATTACGAACAAATACCGGTTTTGGGATAAACCAGGTATTTTCACACACAATGTTACTTAAAATCTCAAAGCTTCACAAAATCCGGTTTTCAGTAGAATCTTAACAAAAACCGGGATTTATAAAATTCTTTAATAAATCCGGTTTTCGATGAAAAGATTGAAGATTATGACGAGTTGGAAAAAGATGAAATTTAGTACAAATATCGGTTTTGGAGTAAACCAGATATGTTAGAATATAACAATGAAAATTCAAAATTTTGTGAATTTGAAAACCGGAAGGAATACCGGTAGGAAAACCGGAAGGAAAACCGGTTTTACAACAGAAATTCAAAGAAAAATGAAAAACCGGAAATGAAAACCGGATTTCAGATCAGAAAGCTAAAATTTCAATTTTAAGCCATTTGGTTTTGAATTGGGATTTGAAACTTCTTGAGGATGATTATAGGAAGGTAATGAGTAGAATAAAACTAGAAAGGAGGAAACTTTAACATGTTAAGAGGGTAAAGATTGGATTTTTCGGTAAAGTGGGAAAAACACAATTTAGCCTAAAATTGAACAAAATCAAGCAATGGATCTAACACAAGTTGTGATTTTTCTCTGATACCAATTGTTAACTAAGCTAAATCGTGAATAGTGATTATGTGTGTGTGAGAGAAAGCTAGAGAGAGAAAGGGAGAAAGGAAATCTATATTAAAGGTTTTAAAGGTGTTTTTTTACAAATGGAGATTGGAGGGGTTTATATAGGGACAACATTTGCTCTAAACCCCCTCCTTAATTACAACTAAGTCCTTATCTAATTACAACACAAACCTTCCATACTTACTACATCAAATCAAGGACTATTCTATTACATAATTACAAAACACGCACTAACTAAATAATTAAAGCTAACAAAACCGAAACCGAAAACCCTATGAGGAGAGGGTTTCGGCCGAACCAAAGAGAGGGAGAGAAGAGAGGTTTTTGTTTGTGAATTAGATGCAAAAACCCTTAGACTTAGGCATCTATTTATAGGGTGAAATTAGGGTTTAATGACTTTGTAAACAAGTCACCTTAACCCCCATTTTGAGCCATCAAAACCGGCCCCCCCTTATGGATTTAGAGCCCAACTCTAAATTCCATATTTCACAATTAAACCCTCCTTTTGATTAATTTAAATACAATTAACCCTTTAACTTATTTAAATTAATCATTTCGTGATTATATTTTAATTAATATATTACAATATACTAATTAATAATATAGAGTTACCGTGTCATTTCGTGTGACCCCGTAGGCTTAAATTATTTCCGGACATACGTTCATTTTACGTGATCACATACTAACATATTTATTCTCATTTCCGTTGTTTAATTCCATGATCTTAATTTAATCAACTATGCACATATCAAAATTCAAATTCTCTCATATGCGTGTATATATATATATATATAATATATATATATATATATATATCCTGGTGGTGGCAGGAAGTTATAGTACCTCTTCATGGTGACGAGCTTATAAAACGTGTCAAACGCTCGATTCGAAAAGGAATTTCACCTCCATTAATCAAGAAAGTCTTTGAAACTGTTTGTGTTGATTTGGTACATTTTTTTAATATAATTTATTTTTTTAATTACCATTATCATCTAGTTAATTATAAAGCTCATAAACAAACTATCATATATATAGGTAAAAAAGAAGATCGAAGATTTAGCTATAAGCATGAATGATAGTGACATGAAAGTTGTTTGGCCACACAAATCCCGGAAAAGCTGTTTGGTTCTTGTCCGGAACATATAGCGAACGTTATTGTTGGTGCTGTGCATGCTACAGGATATGATTATACGTATATTGGTCCTTTTGAACAATTTTTGACTGATTTTGAAGATGGGTTCAACTTGATTTGGATAAATAAGGTACATAATGCGTGTTTAAAACTTAGTGTTAATTTATTCACATTTAAAAGTGTGTAGAAATAATTTACATTTCAAAGTGTGAAAATTTAAAAAATCACAATATTTACACACTTATACATGTGAAAAAGAAAGTTCACACTTTCAAGTGTGTAAAAATATATCAATTGTTCACACATAAGAGTGTGAAAGTTAATTTGTAACACTTATTTTCTTCACACATGGAGGGTGTGAAGAAATCATGTGTTACAAATTGACTTTCACACTTTTAAGTGTGAAAATATTTGACAATTGTTCACACTTTTAAGTGTTAACATTTTGTTTACACTTATAAGTGTCAAAAATTATAACTTTTGAAATTTATTCACACTTTTAAATGTAACTTTTTTCTACACATTTTTATATGTGATTAAATTCATAAATTTTTTCACATTTTTTATAACAAAGTGTGAACAAATGAACTTTTTTTTGTAGTGTCTTTAAGAAATTTTTGATTTTCAGTTTCACATAAGGTATGGTAAAACTTATAGAATATTAGTGTATGATTGTATGATGTTATTGAATTATAAAAATATGTTTTAACGATATGTTTGTTTAGAATTTTACGGAAATTTAGATGTATACGTTGTAGTACAAAAGGTTTTAATGTAGCACTTTTCAAAAAGAAGTGACTTTACACCAAATGAATGTTGATCAGTGGATATTGATGTTGACATGTTATCTTGATTTTATAATAGCTTATTGAAGAAGCAGATTCGTATTTATCTGCTATTATCTCGTATGTGAGGAGGCTCATGAAAGATCGCACATTTGTCGCTGGTGGTCGTTCATCATATGTATGTTTTATCTACTTTTTAAAAAGTGATCATTTGTAGGATTTATAAGAAATTAGTAAGAATTACTATATATTATATTATTAGTGCAGAATGATATAATTCGGTATCTATCAGAAGAGGCAAAGAATGTAGACAAAGACTCAAAACCAATTGTAAAAGCATTTTCTAAAGCAATTAAGGTAGGTTTTTGTCAGATTTCTTAAATTGTTTTCTTCTTAAATTTAATGTGATGTTGGTATGTTGAACAGACTCTTTCGAAGAAAACATGTGATAATGTTGGTGATAATGCAGTTAACAATCCAAATTCGAAACATGCAGTTGCCCTCGGTGTGTCTTATGCACTACTACTTGTCTAATATTTTTTAGCTAATCTTTTTGTAGCCACTTTATAACTTCAATTATAGCTTATAATTACCAGTGCCGGCTTAAGCTTTTAGGTGCCTTAAACGAGATCAAATTTGGGGGCCTAGTCTATAACAAAGAAAGTAAAGAAAAAAAGAACGAATTTGGAGGCCCTTCGATTTCTCCATAATCATAAGACACGAACGTTACCATCATAATTTGAGAGAGAAAATCTTTTCAATTTTCAAGGAGTTAGGGCTTCAAGAATTGAGGGGTGTGAGGCTGTGTGACTTCTGCTTACCCTTCTCTTTTCTTATGTGAGTTTTTTTTTTAATTAGCCGCTATAGTATATACAAGACCCAGATGCTAGCTAAATTGGGGGCCTATTGTTTTTGGGGGCCCAAAGCACCCGCTTGACCCAATAATACATTTCACCTATGCTTCACATGATGGCACTAGCTAATTATGTTGTGATATGTTATAAAACAGGTGAGGGTGACATTGTGTGGGAGCCAACATCCACAAAGGTAAATACTTATTTGTTGTATACGTGTTTATCTTTGCTGATAATGTTGTGGAGTTTCCTTACTTGATGATATGATTAATACAGATGCATATCATTCGTTTTGCTACTTCGTTTGCATGCACCAAGATGGATCTTCCCAGTAAAGGTAAATGCAACTTTTTGTATTTCAAATTGTCAGTTTTTTTTTTCCAAACTCAATAATATGCATTTTGGATGCTTATTTAAGCAGATTCATTGGTGGTATGTCATTGATCGATACGACTTTGGAGGGTATTATGAAATCCTATGTACAATATTCCATATGTTTTAAGACTAACTGTTTGAATGTTGCTTGAATTGCAGGTAATGGAGCGACAAGTTCAAAAAGGAAGACAAAACACACAAAAAAGAGGAAAAGATGTTAAGCTGTTTTGAAGATATTTCCGTGACAATGTTTCTGTGCTTATAACTAGTATATATCATGTTGGCTTTGACTGAATACCTACTTAATGACTTTCTTGTGGTCTCTAAACACAATTTGGTTTTGTACTACTATGAAAGCCCTCCTATCAGTTTGTCATCTTTATGAGAATATGCTATATTTGCCGTTGGAAGCATTTTTTGGGTTTTACAAGTCTTGTAAGTGTTATGTTGTTGGTTAAACCTATTATATGACAATTTATGTGTAGGATACGGATCCATGGTTAGCATGAGAAATCTTTGAAACAGAGGGGGAAATTTTTCACGAGGATACAGATCCGTGCCTATAGATTAAACTTTATAGTTTACGATCCCTTTATCTGGGAAACACAATCAGCATTTGATGATATACTTAAACTGCCATTGGAGATGAAAGTGTGGTCAGGTATTAGAACAGTGAACTTAATCAAAGTTTTAATGTTTATACCTTTGCCATATTATAAAGTTTTTAGCACAAAAGTTGTGGATTCTCATCTAATGTGCTGGTAACAAAGTTGTCAATACAATGTTGTATTATGAATGAAATCATTTGTCGTAAAATATTAATTGCACTTGTATAGAATGCCGCATAAATGAAATGATAGCGAAAAGTACTGCAAGGAAACTAACTCAAATGTTGGTGTTGATGACCCTATGAAAAGAAAATTTCATAGAGGAACTAATGCACTCCAGCTAAAGGAAAAGTTGAACGATTGTTAAATTTTAGACTGATCACTTCTTCCTATTAATTTATGCAGCTTTTAGTTTTAGAAAGGTCTTACATGATTATCTGAATCACAGATAATATTGCTACCATAAAGCTTCCTGATTTCTCCAGGAAATGAAGGCAAGAGGTGTTGACGGGGGTCGTCTTCAATTGCTTAAGAATGTTAGTGGTGCTTTTAGACAACCTTGATGAATGTAGCAGGACGAAAGACCTAAAGGACCAACAACATTTGCGCGTGTCAGTGGTTATTGTGAACAGAATGATATTCATTCACCAAATGTCACTGTTTATGAATCTCTTCTGTTTTCTGCATGGCTTCGTCTATCGTCAGATGTGAATACAAGGACACAAAAGGTATTCCCAGTGATTTTGATGAAGATGGGAGGACAAGTTATCTATGCTGGACCGTTAGGTCAATATTCAAACAAGCTAGTGGAGTATTTTCAAGTGAGTGGTAATTCTAAGTCTTATTTGGAGGCTTAAAGTATGGTGGCAAAATGAGTGGGTTGGGTATTGGTTCAAAGTATATTCGTGTACAAACGGAAATTTTTTTGAAATCTAGTCCCAATGGTTGTATGTTCGCTATTAATAAGAAGTGGTTCAATTACAGTTACGGAAATCATATTATTGTAAAAACAATCCAGCTTCGATTGAGAAAATAATTATGATATTATTAAGAATGATACAAATTTATGTATCTTTGTAAATTACTCTCTCCGTCCCATTTTAATTGTCCTATTTTGACTGGTCAAGTCTTTTTCTTCCGACTTTGACCATAAATATCTTTGTTTGTGTTATATATTAGTTGATGAAAGTTATATCAATGAAAAGTACATTTAAAACTCAATCAATTCATATATACTATATCAAGTGTTATATAACACAAACAAAAATATTTACGGTCAAAGTTGAAAGAAAAAGACTCAAAAAGTCAAACTAAGACACTTAATATGGGACGGAGGGAGTATTTTTTGTTTTTTATGTAAAATTATATATACCTTTTAAGAATATTATCAATATAGTTAATGCCTGAGGTGCCAAAGTTTTTAATGCAGAAATTACATGTTGTAAAGCATGCTTGGACTATAGGTAATTATTGTCTTCCCCTAAAATAGGACCATATATGAAAATCTCCCTTTTTATTAATGATAACTGTTCAAGATAGAACATAACCCTCCATATAAGTAAATGGGTGGACACATCAACTTATTTTAGAGTGATAGTATCGCTAATAGAGGATTACAGGATACACAAGATTGGGCCCGTTGGGATCGAATCAACTTAACAGTGATTGCTGATATAATCTGAATTCCTTCTATTCGATAAGTTGCTCTCTTTATACCATGAAAATTTGGAATTATAAATATTCTTAAATAGAAGTGTTTGACCATTAATCAACAGATCGGATGTGAAGAATTAAACTCAAGGAAATTGAGAAAATGAGTTATTCCCTTGTTTTCTGTTTGGTAGAACAAAGAAATGATAGCAAAGGAGAAGAAACGCAAACTCGAGAAATTAGATCCTTCACGTTTTGATTTCCATCCATTTCTTTAAAGAAATGAGAGAAATTCCGTGTCCTCTCTGAGCAGAAATTAGGCCAGGCTTCAAAAAGAGGGTATAAAACAAAAATCACGTGCTTAGCCACATTCAACACAAACTAAAAAAAAACAATCAAAGCCACCTGGAAACAAAAAGAATTAGGTTACTTTTTCGTATCCATCAATTACAAGTACCTTAGGCTGGACGGAGTGCATAGGCAGGAGACCGGTACCGGTTTGAACACCATTCCGACCCTCCGGTACCGGTAGGGTGGGGAGCGACTCGGGGATAGTGGTGCCGGTTTCGCTGCCGCATGATTCGACCGTTAGGAGCATTAAAAAAATGAATGGGGCCCACATGCAACGTCTCTTTCTCTTCTCTCTTTTCTTCTTATTTTCTTCTTTCTGTTCGTTCACTGCCCTTTTTTTTTCTTTCATTTGAAACAACAAATCATCCACCAATACCACATAAAACAATCATGAACCCTTTCTTCAACAATCATTTATTTTTGGGATCCGGCCCAACACCCCCAAACTTCCCATCGGACTCGAGTTCTTCCGATGAGGGGGAACGAGTAGCTAACATTTTCACAGTCGCGCATCATGCGATTGATCAAGAGGTCCGCGATACTGCATCCTCTTCAAGACGGTATACAAAGAGAGACGATCGTATTGATTCGCACGACCGTCTTTTTCGAGATTATTTTGCTGAAGAACCGAAATTTGATGCTGACTTTTTTAGAACACGGTTTCGGATGAGCAGACGGTTGTTTGTGAAGATAGCTAGAGATATGGAAAACAACTTTGAATATTTTCAAAGAAGGTTCGATGGTCGTGGGAGGATGGGGTTCTCGGCTTTACAGAAATGCACATCCGCCATTCGCCAGTTAGGATACGGTACTAATCCCGACAGCTTAGATGATTACTTAAACATGGCGGAAAGAACGTCACGTGACACACTGAATACTTTTTGTGATTCAGTCATTAAGTTATACCGGCATGAATATTTGCGTAGGCCAACGCGTAATGACGTGCAAATTATATTTGATCATCATGCGTCTTATCATGGTTTTCCCGGCATGTTAGGTATATATTTACTTATATACGGTTATGTATACTTTCGGTTTAATAATGTGTATATATATATTACGTAGTAGTATTGATATAAATTTATATATATATTACGTAGTTTAACTTTCGGTTAATAAATGTATATATAGGGAGTCTTGATTGTACACACTGGGCTTGGGATAATTGTCCAGTGGCTTGGCGTGGCCAGTACACGAGAGGTGACCATAACGGGCCGACAATATCGCTTGAAGCAGTGGCGTCACAGGATACATGGATTTGGCACGCATACTTTGGTGTTGCCGGTTCAAACAACGACATTAATGTGTTGAATCAATCTCCCTTATTCAATTACTATGAAGACGGCACAACACCAGGTTCCATTCACTGTAAATGGAACCGAATATAAGTACCCGTATTTCCTCGTGGATGGGATCTACCCAAGATATGCGATGTTTGTGAAAACCATTCCTCATCCAACCGGTGAGAAAAGGATTCGATTTGCTAGGGCACAGGAGGCTGCAAGGAAGGATGTGGAGCGAGCTTTTGGTATTATCAAAAAATTAAAATACTTAGAGAACCGGCACGACAAATGGATGAACTCCCCATCCGTAAGATCATGTATGCGTGTTGTATTCTTCACAACATGATTTTAAAAGACGAGGACCACGCATTATGTCCTGATTATATTCCAGATCCCCCGGTCGCGCCACAGCCATCAGATGCTCGACTAGCAGAGATACAGGACTCAAGCGTACACGAAGATCTTCGGATGGATCTCATTGACCATATTCATGCCACATTCGTCCCGGGCATCGATCGCTAGTTTATTTATTTATGTATTGCGATGTCGTTTCGTTTTAGATTGTAGTTCCTTGTTTTATTTTGTTGTGTTGTTTAATATTGTGTTTTAGTTGTATGTTTAATTTATTAAATAAAAGTTTTAATTATTGTTGAATAAAAATAAATAGAAAATAAATAAAATAGAAAAGGGTGGGGAGGGGTGGCGAGGTATTCCCTGCAATTAGGGAGCGGACAGGTACCTATTGAAAAATCAGGGAGGGCGGGGAGGGGTGGCGAGGTACTCCCCCCACCCTAATGTGCATTATACACATAATAACAATTATTTAAAATACATAATCCCGTTTTACCCTTCACCTGAATGTATCTGGTGAAGAATAACTTTTCTTTTTCTTTTCTAGTTTTGCAGTTGCTTTGGCTTGTGTTAACTGCTCCCCATGTATATGTATATTTCTTGATTGGCCTCTAACATACTGGTGGGGATTTTTGTATATTGTTTAGGTTATAAACTTCAAACTCAAATTCTCTTTTTTTCTTTATGAGCATCTCCAATGGTCATGCTTTTTTTAAAAGCTTTTTATAAAAAGCTTTTGATCAAATTATTACTCCAATGGTAAAAGTTATAAAAAAGTTTTTCAAATATTGTTTAATAACAAAAGTAAGAAGAGAGAGAGTGTCATATTTCTTCAAAGACTTGAAGATTATCAAGCTATTGGTAAAAAGCTTTTAACTCCAATGGCAAAAAAGTGATACAAAAGCTTTTTTAAATAGTGAAAAGCTTTACAAAAAGCTTTTAAAAAACTACCATTGGAGATGCTATAAAAAATTTCTTAATGAAAAAGGTTGATGAATTCAATCTTAGTCTTACATTTAGGCCGAACGGAGTGAGGGGTTCTCTACCCAAGGGACGCCCAAAAAGCGTGTGGAACGCCCTGGGAACGCCTGCTACATTGCCCCCAGGTGCGTTCCATGCAAAAAAACCTCCTCCCCGTTCGATTTTGGACTCCCCCTTTACTCTTTCTTTCTTTTGACCCCACCCACATTGAAGCTTCATCATTGGTCCCTTTTTTTTCTTTTTTTTTTCACTTATATAATTAGGGGTTATGGGGAACCCCTCACTCCAAGGGGAACCCCCCATTAGCAAAGGAACTCCACATGTCATCCATATAGCAAAAAGAGGGGTTCCAAAAACCCCTCACTCCCCATGGCCTATACTTAGGAAATATGCTTATTAGTCATTAATTATATACGGTCCATGATTTTTCCCTTTGAAGTTTGTAATTTGGTCTGCACACTTCTTTGTTATGTTCTGATAGTTTAAGATTTACTTGTTAGTCTAATTCATTTCTCCTTTTTCCTATCAAACAATGGATATATTTTCTTGTTAATTTCTCTAGATTTATCAAACAACGGTATTCATTATATTTTTCACCCAATTTCATTTCTTTTAAATTCATTTCTTTCAACCATTTCATTTTTCTAAATTTCTCCATATCAAACGATAAAAGAAAAAGAATAGGATAAAAGCAATACTAAGTGGTTAGGCGGTGAAGTGGAGAAATAGTCATTCTAGGTGTATTCAATATTTAAGCATGTAATCATTAATTATCAGTGTGAAATGTTTATAAAAAGGGTAGGATAGAACTAATTAAGGAGGGGAGAATTGTAACATCCCAAACTTTTCATGTTTGACTTGTTGACTTGTCCGTTAGTTAACGATAGGTTCCGTCAAGTTTATGTGCCTTAATTGGATTATGTAATTAAATGCTTATGTGTTTAATATGTGATGATTAAAGTAACTCGAATGAAAGTAATTAAAAGTAAAGTTATGAAAATCAAGTGCTTGTTAGGTTGATAAGTGTCCCGGTTAGTAAGTCAAGCTTAAAATGCGATGTTTGAGAAGTTGAGGGACTTAAGGTAACAAAAGGAAAGTGATGGCCAGGGGTTTAAGGGTTAATTAGGTTTCCCTAATTCTCAAAAATCTGCATCTTATGTGTGTGTGAGCCCCAAGACGCTCCTCCCTCTCTTCCAAAGCAAATTCCTTCCAAAACCCTACGTTTCTTAGTGTTTGATTGAAGTTTGATCAAGATCTTTCATCCTTGTAATTATATACAGGTAATATAGGTGATTTCCTTTTGATTTGTGATCATATGAGTCAATTATATTGATCTTGTTCCTGGTCTTAGGGTTTGGGATGGGATAATTACAATTTGTTACCGATTTCGGGTTATTCGGGTGATCAATGGAATGGGTAATGTTGGTGAATGGTTAAGGAATCAATTGATGGATTAAAGTCATCAATTGTACCATAAAAGATGTTAATTTTATGTCTCCAGGTCGATTTAAGGGGTAAAAGTCGTATAGGGTTTGATTGGGAGTCCAAAAGGGTTGAAATCTGATCTGGTCTGCGATACCGCCGATACACACCACGGTACCTTCGTGACCACTGTTTGGTTTTTGGGTCTGCACTGCGATATCGCCGATATGCACCAAGGTACCTTCGTGACCACTGTATGGTCTTTTGGTTGGTGTGTTCTAGAGCCCGATATCGACGAGACCACTAATGGTATCGGCGATATCATACATTAGAGTGTTTCAAAGTACGTTTAAGTGTCTAGTTGACTTATATTTCAATCATTATTGTATCATAGGTTGTCGGGAACACTTGTCAAGCACGGTAAACTCTATTGTGATTGTTGAGTACTCCATTGAGGTAAGATACATGACTTTTCTCACGCTGGAGGCACAACAAAATGTGGTTTTCTATAATTAACCTCTTAATCGGATTATCTTATGTGTGTTGGGTTTTCCGGGTTATGCGGGAGGTTATGTGGGAATGTATGTATGATGAAGTGGCTTATTATGATATGATGACGTTTAAAGTAATGTGGTTATATGCATATGTAGTATGTTGATTATAATTATGTTCCATGATGTAGATGCAGATTTGTGTGACAGTAGCAACGTAGATTTGATTAACGTTTTTGTTCTTAGGAATATATATGTAATCGTTGAATAATAAGTCGTTAGGACATATGTTTGTGTTTAATGATTACGTTTGAACTTCAATATAATATCTGTTTATGTTTATTGTTATGTTTGTGTGTTATATATATTGTTTTGCAGGTACAAGAATGTAGAGCCAAGGTTATAAGTGTCATAGAATATGGCTAGAATTTATACCACACGAACTCGTCTCTCGCGTGCACTGTTCATCCGACTCTTTTTCGATCGATTTCATCTCTTTTCGTGTTTATCCAGATTGTTGGTAAATTCATGATCTAGGATAGATTTATGATGTTAACTTGAAAATCATCGATTTATAAGTCGTTATTATGCCCGAATTTCACTTTTCTTCGCGTGAATAGTACAGGACGAATTGACTTTTTTCTTGATTTCTGATGATTTGGACTAAAATTGGACATAAAATTGGATTAATTGATGTTATTACACCTTAAATCCAACAAAAGTTTGAATTAACATGTTCAAAATCAAGATTAATTGAAGAAAATATGCTTTTGCCACTGTTCACACGAACTTCGTGTTCATCGAAATCTTGATTTCTGGGCATGTATTTATAAAACAAGTTCAAGATTCATGATAACCAAGTCGTTTAATCAATTTAACATGAATATGAAGATGTTTTTGATGATTTCTGGGTACACGAGGTCAGTCGTGATGACGTCATCACGAAGAGGTTTTAGCCTCGTGCTGACGTCACCACGAAGAGGTCGTGTACTTAGAAAATTTTATTTTTATTTTTTGTTTTTTCTTTTCGTTTTCTTTTGTGCAGGTATGGCTGGACAAGGTGCTGATCGTGTGTTCGTCAAGGAGCATAATGTTGCTATTGATATTAGCATTACTCAGCAGGGATGTACACCAGAGTATCACGGTGTCATGCATTATCTGGCACGATCTCGTATTCGCTATGCTTTGACCGAGAATCCTCCGTTGGTCATAAGTCTTATTCGTCAGTTTTGGAACTCTGCTCGACCAGTGCAAGTGGGTGTTCATACTGTCATTCGCACTACTGTTGAGGGAAGGAACATTGAGTTCACTGCTGGAGACTTAAGGACTATCTTGGACTTAGGTGAAGATGATATGGAGCAAGGTCCTACAGAATTCAAAGAATCATTCTGTGATGGTGCCATTAGACGTATGGGATATGTTGGTGACATTGTACATCCATATCGTAAGAATCGTATCAGAGGCAAATGGAGATTGCTTGCCTATTATCTATTGAGGTCCATTAGTCATAGGAGTTCGGTCATGATCAGCTGAATATTAATTCTGCTTCTCAGCTAGTTGCCTTAGTGCTGAATAAGCCTTACCGCTTTTCTCAGTACATTTTTGACAGCTTTATCAGGCAGTTGAGATCATATGGAAACGATAAGAAATTCTATTTGTTTCCAAGATTTGTGATGATTATCATTAGGTATAGGGCAGCTGAAATACCTTTGGTTGGTGAGACGTTTAGTTTGGGTCGTCTTACTCATAGTGTGTTTGAGGATATGATGAGACATTTGAGAGGTGATGGTGTACCTCATGATGTTGATAATCCACCTCTATTCGGACACTTAATCAATCCTGATTATGTTGCTCCAAGACATGGTTGGGAAGATGATGTTCCTGTTGCTGCTGCTGATGATGATGATGTTGAGGTTCAAGATAATCCTCAGGAAGAGCGAGAAGATCAGTTTGAGGGACTTAATGATGTTCCTTTGTTTACTGGTGATCTGGAGAATGATCCAGAGTTTGATGCTCTTGTAGAGGATATTGATGATCCTGTAAATCTTGTGCCACCAACTACTGGAGTTGCTACTTCTGCTCCAGTTGGTGATGTTGTTGGTCCGTCTAAATCAAATACTGTTAATGTTGCTGATGATTCAGAAACGGAAGATGAAGATGCAGCTAGGCCATTGAAGAGAAGAAGGACAAGGAAAAGGGATTGACACTGTTGAGAAGATTCAAGTCCTTCAGCGACCTCAGTCTGAAGTTGATAGAGATTATGCTACATATCAAGCTGCTATGGAGAGATCTCATGCACCTACTTCAGGTGATACTCCATCAGTTACTGCTATACGAGCTTCTGTTACTGATGTCGGTGTCTACTACTTCTGTTGGTACTTCTGTTGGAGAGAAAAGGCCGAGAACCAAGTTTGTGATTAGAGGAAGTGGTTCTCAAGCTACAATTGTCACTGAGGCTACAACTGTTACGATTCCTACTGCTTCAGAATCTACAGTTCGTCAAGAGCCAGAGCCGACAGTTATTGCTCATAGGCCTTCTTCTGCTCTGTTCAGGCACTAGTTCCTGTTGCTAGTGATGGATCGTCTGTTGGCACCTTTGCAAAGGCCACAGATGCCTCCATCGGGAACTTTCAATGCTCGTATGCCTTCGTTTGAGACTACGATGCCACCGCCTGTGTCTACATCCGACATTGCTTCTACTTCTGGTTCAGCTTTGCCATTCAGATTCAGTTGAGTCGTAGCTTCATAGAACAAGTTGTTGGAGATGCGTGTTACAGCTTTGGAGTCACAGATGAAGATCCAAGCTGCTAAACATCAAGAAGAGATGGACTTGATGACTGCATTAGTTCATTCTCTTGGTTCTAGACTTGACCAATTCTTGGCTCAAGGGGGAGATAAAGATGGTTGTAAGGATGATGAGCTAGCAAGAAAGCGAAGAGATGATGATCAAGATGATCAAGATCAAGCTCAAGATCCACCAACCAGAGACATTGGTGAGCCAGAGAATCAAGGTCAAGGTCAAGATGCTGATGCTGTTATGATTGCTTCAGAGACTGCAGATGTTCAGGGGGAGTCGCCAAGACAGAGAGAGTCAGATATTGCTGGTACATCTGGTGCTAGTACATCTGGGACTCAGAAAGGAAAAGCTGTGGTAGTTGCTCCAGATGCAGATCCTGAAGATCCAGACAACTCAGATGATGAGGAAGATTCCAATTCAGGTAAATCCAATTCTGGTAATTCGAAGAGTCCTGATTATCACAATCCTCGTAAGGTGAGATCAGAACAAGAAAGACTAGAAAGGGAAATCGCAGAAAAATTTGCGAATGATCCTCATAATAGAGTTGTTGAAGAATCCAGAGCATGGGAAAATCTTAGCTTAAAGGTTAATCAAGCTGAAGATGACCTTGATAGTGATTATTGGTCAGATTCAGATCGTCATAAGAAAGAGAGGAGACGACTAATGATTTTGAATCGCATGTCGTCTGGCTCTGATTCTAGTTCTGATGATCCTGAAGATTCAGATTATATACCTTAATGTTAATGATTTTTGTACTTAAGATAATTAATAATGATTATAAGATAAATATTAATGTATTTAAGTAGTTACATTATATTTATGATATGATATTATTTTATCTTGTTTTATGTATTTATACTTGTTTTATTTTAAGTCTTAACATATTTTATGTTCTTTATCTTTGTATGTTTGAAATCTTTAATTGCAGATAAGCTTCAAATAGGTGCTTTGGACGATATTGATGATGATTTAGAAAGTATCATTGATGAAGATCTGGAAGAAGGAGAATTTGTTTCTGCAGCTGATAGAGAAAGGTTACTTAAAGTACCTTATGATTTTGATCGTGTCTTTAATGAAGATAGAGATATACCGACTGAACCAATAGCTGAAGAAGAATATCTCAGAGATAATCAAGTCAGAGATAGTCCAGATGAACCGAGAAATGCTGCAAGATTGATGTTCACAGTATTTGCAAAGATAATAGATGAAGGACGTGAAAATATTGTTGATCTTGGTTGGGAGATAGATGCTACGCGAGAGTTTAATATTAGAAATTTTAATATTCCTCCGGCGCAGCAAGATCCTGATTTTTGTATTGATCGATGGGTTCCAGAATACAGAAATCGTGCTAACATTCTTATGGGTGGATATTTTAAGCCGTCGATATTTTGGGAGTTTATCTCAGATAAGGACGCACCCACGTATTTCTCAGTGATACAAAGTTGGTTCTACGATCATAGAATTAATTTATTTGTTATCAAGAGAAAAGAAGGATGTCAGTACATGCCAAAAGACTTAAAACATTTCCGAAGTCTAAGTGATTCAGATTTGTTAGATTTGGGAAAGAGATGGTTTGTAAATCTTCAGAATAATGGATATGCTGATTATTTCTGGAATAGATTGAAAAAGGAAAGAAGTTGGCATTTTAGAGATAGAGGTTTGAAACCTGAACACAGATTGGTTATACCTAGATCACCAAGGAAGATTACAAAACCAGATGGCACAGTTGAGTTCGTTCAAAGAAATATCAAGTGTGTTAAAAGTTCCCGCTATCAAATGGGATCAAGACTTGCTGACGACTATGACATATTGGCAGATAGATATCAAGTCAGGTGAAGCACAAATGTTTGTTGATAATTCAAAGAGCAAGATGCTGCTTCGCATGTATGATCCAATGCAAGTTGTCAATTTGTCAAGAGGTGATCAAAGAAGATTGATTGAGACAACTTGTATAGCAAATAGATTTTGGAGAACAGAAGTTAGACGCTATCTCAACATTCTTGCTTTTTGTTTAGCCGAAAGAATTCATGGGAATAGCATAAGACTTTTGTTTGGTGGATAGCTTTGAAGTTCAAAGAACGCTTTAAAGAAATCTAGTCGCTAATGTCAAGGGGGAGTCTGTAGATGCAGATTTGTGTGACAATAGCAACGTAGATTTGGTTAACGTTTTTGTTCTTAGGAATATTTATGTAATCGTTGAATAATAAGTCATTAGGACATATGTTTGTGTTTAATGATTACGTTTGAACTTCAATATGAGATCTGTTTATGTTTATTGTTATGTTTGTGTGTTATATAATTGTTTTGCAGGTACAAGAATGTAGAGCCAAGGTTTATAAGTGTCATAGAATACTTAAACGATGGCTGAACGTTATGTACAAGCGAAATAAGCAATCCAAGAAACGCACGTCGTGCTGACGTCAGCAGCACATTGTAGTGTCCTCGTGCTGACATCAGCACGACACGAGGTTTTGGTGGATCGGGCTTAATTACTTTGTGTAAGCCCAAGCCACACGAACTAATAACCTAATAGTATAAATACAAAGCTAATTCACGAGATTAGTGATCGATCTTTACGAATTAAGTCGAATTGTTGCTCGTGTGACCTTATAAACGATCTACTACCTCGTGCATGTCCTTAGGTTGATTAATTACTTGTTAATTGACAAAAGGCAATAGCAATCTAGTTATCTCAAGAGGATTCCGCACTCTTGACATAACGAATCACGTCTTATTGCGATCCATTCAACAATAGGGACTTACAAGTGGTATCAGAGCCCTATGTGATGTGATATTGATGATGTCGTTGTTATGCCTTATTGTTGATATGTGATGACTTGTATATGGCTCTTAAGTATGGAATGTCTAGTTCACTAGATACACGTAAGAGTTGCCATGAGTTGTGCGCGTTAGTGGGATTAATAAGGTAAAGAATATACCTAAAAGTAATGTGAGATGTGGGAAACCGTTCTAGCCTTAGTGTTAGTTCGTAAAAAGTAAGAAAGATATAAATACGTGGGAAATGCTATAGCTAAATACGTGAGATTGATGTGGGAAGTGTTAAGCTTAACCTGTGCTAGTTTATGCCAAGCTAGTGCGTACGTGGTCGCTTGAGTGGCTCCTTGCGGCATAGTTACGTGGGACTAGTATTTCCGGGTGGAGTGACTAACCACCAATGTTAAAAGCATAACGGGATACTATGGAAATGGCATTGCCTTTCCTAAAAGATAATACGTGGGAAATCGTGCAAGTTGTAATGCTAGTGCGTAAAGATGTAAGACGTGAGAATAAGTTATTATAAGAATATGTGAGAAAGATGTACATGTAATTTAAGACGTGGGATTACAATGTGACGTGAGATTTAATAAGATATGTTGAGACGTGTGATAAGTATGATGTATCGTTGATAGGCACAATTAGGAGTATATACTCTACATGTGCTAATATGTATACGTGGGATATGTTTATGTGTGTTATGCCAAGATATGAGATGTTGATTAAGTTGTAAGTATATGATGATATGATATGAAGATACGATTGCATTGTAAGTATATGATGATATGATATGAAGATACGATTGCATTGTAAGTATATGATGATATGATATGAAGATACGATTGCATTGTAAGTATATGATGATATGATATGAAGATACGATTGCCTTGTAAGTATATGATGATATGATATGAAGATACGATTGCTTGTAAGTATATGACGGTATGATATTAAGATACGATTGCATTGTAAGTATGTGATGATATGATATGAAGATACGATTGCATTGTAAGTATATGATGATATGATATGAAGATACGATTGCCTTGTAAGTATATGTTGATATGATATGATGATACGATTGCATTGTAAGTATATGATGATATGATATGAAGATACGATTGCCTTGTAAGTATATGTTGATATGATATGAAGATACGATTGCATTGTAAGTATATGATGATATGATATGAAGATACGATTGCCTTGTAAGTATATGTTGATATGATATGATGATACGTTTGTGTTGCAAGTATATGTTAATATGATACGAAATGTGATGGGATGTGGGAACAAGTGAAGATGGGATTATCTTACGATGTTTATGGATGATATGTAATGTGATCATGTTTCGATATATAGAATACGAAGAAGTTTTATGAAAGTAAAATGAAGAACGTTTTGTAAAATGTGTGTATCTTACTTAGCTAATTTATTAGCTAACACTTGCTTTTATGAAAATGTTGTGTCCTTCAGGATAAGCAGGTTTGAGCTAGAGAAAGGTTTAGCTCGTGAGATGGGTAGAAGTAATAAAGAAGACTAGCAAAGATTGTCGAATGTTTAGACTTCCCATAGCCTTATGTTTTGGCTACTTTATTTATGACTTGTGTTTAATGTAATAATGTTGGCATTTATGTTAGTGCCATAACTTGGATTTCATTTATGTTGTTTCGATGATGCACTTGGTAACACCATTTTATAAAAGGTACCATCCGTTACGGATGGGGCAGTTTTTAAGTGATCTTTTCCGCTACGTTTTAAACGCCGTTTGGCAAAGTTTTTGAAAATCCAGGTTTTTAAATGACGGGTGTTACAAGATTAGCCTACAAATCTAACTACTTGGTTGAATAGCAAGTTACAACTCTGTATATTAACTCTACTAGCCTAAGCTGAGTACAACACGGATCCAAGCTGATAGCTCTAATCGTTGTGAGAGTTAATGTTATATGGATGCACACATTCTTGAGACACAAAGGCTGGTTTATATAGGCATCAACACTGCCTTGGATGCCGTCCATTTCTTTCCACGCGTCTTGATCTAATGGCTTCTGCTTGATCAGTACTAGGTGATAGTGACATTGTCCTTTTTGTTCCCTACTTGTTCACCAAGGTTGATCGTGCAGCAACAATACAATGGACACCTCATAGAATGTTTACAATCAACAACTGGCACTTCTAGAATGTCCTTTCTGATGCTTATCCAGTTGATTGATGATATATACAAAGTTGCAACAACTCTGGAGCACTTGCAAGACTCCAGGCTGATAATGTACCTTCCAAGCTGACTGTAAGACCCAAGCTGATTTCCACCCATCAGCTTGGTCTTCTATCCTTGTTCTTCATCTTTGATTCAGACCAAGTGCTTTGTTCTTCTTTGATGCAGCTTGAGAGATACCATCTTCCAGTGAAGATGTTCAGGCTGACTCAGCTTGGAACCATCCAAGCTGACTCAGCTCCAGAACCAAGGACTTAAGTATTTCTTGAGTTGTTTGTCATCTTCAAATCTTTCTTGTAATGTATGAGTGACTTGACTCCAACAATCTCCCCCTATTTGATGATGACAAAACCTTTGCAGCTTCTTTTGATCAGACTGGAAATACTTAAACAGATTGAAGGGTTATCAAGTTGATAACATTATACATTTGACCCTTTCAATCTTTTCCTTGGGTTCTTTTGATCTTTTTCAACTAATACAATATATACTTACAAAACTGAATGAAAAAGATAACATAAACTCTATTTACTTGATAAATACATTAAAGCATAACATAGAGTATTTACAAATTTTTGTTACATAAAGGACAGAGTTTGAGTTTTAATCAAGAAAGCTTTCATAATACTCTTCCTTTATGTGATCTGGAGTAGGCTTGTTCAAATCATAACCCCTTCTTGATCCTTCTATCATTAGAGCTTGATGAAATCTGCTTTGGTGATCACCAACTTGATTGCAGACCAGCTTGAGAGCATAAAGATGTACATTTGGAACCATTGTCAGCTCAGAAGCTCTTTGTAGCCCTATTTCTTCCTTGTGAGTTCTTATTATCAAACCAAGTTCAGGGGTTTCAATGATTTGGCCTTCCATTGGATTTGCAATTTCAGGAGGCAAACTGAAATTGAGCTTATCCATCTTTTCACCATATCCAGACTTTTGAATTACATGTAAGTCTCTTCTCTTTGAGAAGTCTTCAATGGTTACTTTCTTCATTCTTCTTTTGAGACCAGGCACAGTCTCATCTTCATCAGCTTCAGAATGATCTTCAGGAGCAAGTGGTTGTGGCAGTCCAGAAGAGTATCAATATTATAGTTTCTCATTTTGTCAAATCTTCTGGACAAATCACCAGCCACCACTCCATAATTGCTTGGCTTGTTCAGCATTAGAAGATTATACAGCTCCACACATTCAGCATATCCAAGAGTAAACAGCTCAGAGATCTCCAACACTTCACTTGTAGCTGAATCACCTTCTCTTCTCAAGTGGATTCTGGGGTATTTACTTGTTTTGACTTTTGTGAGCTTGACCCCAACAATCTCTTCTTGAACAGCCCTAGTCAGCTTGAATCTCTCCAGTTTCTCTTTTTCTGACAATGATTGCTTTCTGGAGATGACTATTGGCTTTCTTTTAACTTGAGCTGACTGCATCTTTTCTGGTGAGTCATCAAGGTGTTCTTCTTCAAGGTTCTGGAGAGCCCTTTGGTTTTCTCTTCTTCTTCCCTTATTCTTTGCCTCTTTTCTTCTTCATTGTACTGATCTTGAATCCTTAAAGTCTTTCTCTTTCTTTTTCTTCAAGGATCAGTTTCCTTGCCAATCTGGCATCTTTGGCAATTTGTCTTCTCTTCAGCTCAGCTTGATTCTTTCTAACAGCTTCTTCTTCAATCTCAAGCTGACTTCTTTGCCTTGAAGTTTCTTCAGTCTGTGTGCCTCCAGTCTGAGTGTCTTGGTCAGCTTGATCTTCCAATGGTTGAATAAAGGCCGAGGCTGATCCAGATCCTCTCCTCTCTGTAAAATATGTTCCAATGGGAATCTTGTCACTGTCATCAGAGGAGGATCATCATCTTCAAATTCAATAAGATCTGCATCAGCTTGAAGAGCTAAGACAACTTTAACTTCTACTCCTTCTTCCTCTTCATCATCAGAATCCACCACAACAACTTCTTCTTGTACTGAGGCTGACTCAGTCTGAATTTGAGTTTCAACTTGAGGTTCAGACTGATCAGCTCCAATATTCATTATAGCTCAGCAGCTTCAACTTTCTTCATTCACCTCAGTATCATCTTCCATAGTGGCAGCATCATCTCATTTTCTTCTTCCTTCTCCCCCTTTTTGTCATCATCAATGGGGGCAGAGGAGGTGGAGCTGATTGACTTTATGAGCTGAGTGAGATCATTTCTCAAGTAAGTGTCAAGCTCAGTCAATTTTGTAGTGTGAGATGAACTTGAAGTATTCAGTTCATCAACTGTAGAGCTGATTGCTGCAACCTTGTTTCTCAGCTCATCTGCAGACTCCTCCACTTTGAAAGGCACATTCACAACTTCTTGGAGTTGAGTCTCTAGATTGTTGATGTCTTTGAGAACCTTTTTGTTTTGCTTTTTCAGTCTGAGCCTATTGGCCTTGAATCTGGTTCTCATTGACTTCTTCAGTCTGTCTTGGGAGGTGGCAAGAAGATCTAAATACGTTCTGTTTTCCATTGACTTCTCTCATCCCTTGACTCCAACCCTTGATTGTGCCACTCAGTCTGGCACCATTTTCATCATTTTTGCCATATCAAACATGATTTCTTCTTGTTGGGTGGCCAGAATCCACTGAGTTGTCACAATATCTTGAAGTTGATCCTGCAATGATACCTGTTTACCCTGTAAAGCATCCATACGTTCACCAAGCTGTGTGATGTCAGCCTTGTGGGCAGTATTCATCTCAGTGAGCTTGGCTACCACATCCTTTAATATGGATCTGGCCGTAATGGGAGGACCAACAGTTTGCTTTTTAGCTTGAACCCTTCCAGAGGTTTCACTGGTGGCCCTAGAGGTCGGTATATGAGGTGAATTTAGAAGTAGTGGAGTTGATGGAGTTGTAGGACGATTTTCCTCATGAGAGTGAGTCTCAAGAGGTGGAGCTGAAGATGTCAGTCTGGCATCAGCTTGAGGAGAATTAACTTGTAATTCAAGCTGTACATTGCCTGCTTCAGGAAACTGATTTGATTGATCAGCTTCAGCATTGGCAGTCATCAGAACATCCCTTGAGGATGGATGACTACCAGACTGACCAAGTGACTGATCACCCCTTGTGGTGGTGATGAGTCTTTGACTACTAGGGTCGTGAGGACCATGAGTAGTTGTCTCACCTGCAAGAGACGATTGAGGTCTTGACGAATCAAGCCCTCTTGACCAAAGACAGTCCCTTGTGTTTCCACAAGTGCAGAGACGACTGCAGTTGATGTAATGTTAAGTGTAGAATTGGATGGCCCCTCTTCTGTGGTGTGTTGTTGCACCACATCCTCATTAGGACAGAATGTTGAGGCCTGTACTCCACCTTGTGATCTAGGTGGAGCATTGGCAGCCTGTGCAGACCCAGAGTGTAAAAGAGAAGAATCAGCTTGTGTACCTTTTCTTGGAGATCTTTTGTACACATGCCCAATATTTTGCAACTGTGGAAAACTCGACTCTTTATGGACTTGGGTTGAGTCCAGGGGTGTCCCTTTAATGATTTCACCACTCTGTTTGGAGAGTGATGAAGGCGATACAATTTGAGACTCAGTCTGACCTTGGGTGGAGGTCTGTCTTTCAATGCGTACACCCTTTTGGGAGGATGCAGCAGTAACAGTTTTCCCTTTTATCTTACCTGCACCCTTTTTAGAGGATGCAGATGGGCGAATCGGCTTAGCAACAGGTGAAGCTGAGTCAGCTTGGGAACGTTCCCTTGCAGAATCAGCCTCAAGGGGTAGTCTCCTTTGAGATGAGGAGACTTTAGCAGCTTTTGCAGCATGCTCCCCCTCAACTGATGCTTTCTTTCTCTTCTGAGATCTTTTCTTTTTGGGGATTTGGGAGTTTGGCTCATTTTGCAAAATTGGAGATTTTTGTGAGGGATCGGCTAGGAAGGGATTTTGTGGGTCCACTTCCCTACCCTCTAAAAATGAAGAACGATGAGATGGAGAAGGAGTTTCAGGGATATTAGAAGTTGTACCTTGATCACCACCCTGAATGGCTAAGTCTGAATAAGCTTGAGACTGATCAGCTTGCGTCGAAGGGTGGTCAGCTTCAGCTCCCTCTTAAGTGTAACATCCCAAAACTTTTTGACGTTGACCGTTAGCTTGTCGTTAGTGACCGTTAGTCACTATGTGTTTTATATGTAATTGTGTGATTTAAATGATTAACATGAGATATGTGTTAAAATGATTTAAAGTAATGAAATTAAAGTTGATAATGATTTATAAAGTCAATTAGTGTTCCCGATATGATACAAGAGTCGTTAAGTGTTCCCGGTTGCGTTAAACGAGCAGTTAAGTGACGAAACGAGTTGTAACGAAGTGCGAGGGCCTAGATGTAAAGTTTTCAAAGTTACTACAGCATATATAGGGCTTTTAGGTCGACCATAATGGATCAGATCTAAACCCTAAAATATTCTCACACACAAAACCCTAGGTGATTTTCAAGGATTCGGGTGATTTCGGTGGTGATTTCCATAGGTTTTCGATCCGTTTATCATCCCTACAGGTATAACATCATTCTTTGATTGTTAATTAAGTTCTTTAGTAAGATTTTGTCCAATCAATTCAGATCTTAAGGGTTGGGTATGAAGGATTTCAATTTATTATCGTTTATTAGGTTTTCGGTAATCAACCGGTAATAGATTTGATGCAATTGATTCGGATGTTAGGACCAGTTCACCTGGAACTGGCCAGTCACCAGTTCACACTTGCCAGTCACCAGTTGCATCTGGAGACTAGTGAAACTGGTGACCAAGATGATTTGTCGAGAAATATATTGAAGTCCAGTTGCACCGTACATTTAACGCAACTGAAGACTTCCTCCAGTTGAGAACTGACCAAGTTGAAGAAGCATTCCAGTTGAAGTCGAAGACAACAAATGGAAGAAAGAGAATGACAATGGCAGCGAAGCCCAGTTGACATTCTAGTCAGTTACAAACTGGAGATCATCAGTGGAAAGCCCTTACAAAGCTTTACACTGATTACGAGGAATTGACTTGTATGCTTTATGTACCTTTACCCGGATAATAAGCCTTATCTTATTATTTAAGTATTAAAAGGTACATAAAGGTGGTTGTGTAAAGTCACTTTAACATACGACTTTACACTGCCTTTTAAGGAATTAAATGCCATTCCTTAAATGCTCCCAACCACATTTGTACGGCTAAAGTTAACATCCCAATGTTAACTTTGCCTATAAATACAAGTCATTGCACAACCAAGAATTTAAGTATTCGATCTCACAAAGTTAATTCACAAAGACGAATAACTTCACACTTTGCAAACCTGCAATATTCTTGGTGAACTTGTGCAATATTCTCTCAATCGCTAAAAGGAACATTTCACAACTTTAAGTGTTTCGATTGTCTTGAGAAATTCCGATTGTAGATCAATTGTATTTCATAGGTTGTTAGGATATTTACATTCGTGTATTATCTTGGTTCCGCATCAACCTTGTAATTTGTTTAATATCAATAAATAAATTACACATTGAAAAATACATATTGTCTCATCAAGTTATTTGTATTATTGCATTGTTCTTTACTTATTGTCATTTATATATGTAATCTATCTAGAACTTGGTATATACACACTGCAACTGGTCGTCTCCAGTTCAGTGCATATATTGCAAAGTAACTCCACCATCGACATAGAGGTGTCTTCAGTAGTAACATCTAACGAGTTGGGACTTACCGGATCCTTTGATGACATCAATTGGTCATTGGAAACATGTTTTTAATGTCAATTTTAAGGTTACAAGTCGTGGGGTAGTGTTTGGCTTTGATTCGGGTCGAATTGGTGCAAAAAGCATGCGAAAAGGGATCTGCGATCTGATCTCGTCGAGGGGGAAAGGGACCCTCGTCGAGATTAAAAGTCAGTAAGGTGGGAGGGCTGGATGATCTCGTCGAGATCAAAATTTACCCTTGTCGAGATCACTGTACAGTCTCAAAAAGTATATATTTTGTAATGAGTATAACTTTCAAACCGTAACTCCGTTTTTGACAAGTAAGCTATCCACGAAATCGTGGGAGAGTGTATTTTCCAATGGTAATGTCCTTTAAAGATGAATAAAAATGAAAGGTGTCCAAATGATTGAAATAATGATCAAATATCAATTTCATCGAGTTTTGTGAACTCTAATTTAATGGTTGGATCTTTGTTGAATCAAGCATTGACATGAGTCACGTTTTTAAGCATTGTAGCTTGGTTATGATCATAAGTAAGTAGGTGTTTAGCTTGTTAATAGTCGTTTAATGGTTATAGGTAGTCGGGAATACTTGCAAAGCTTGGTAACTTAAGTTATCAATTGGTGTGCTCTTCTTGAGGTAAGATACATGACTTTTCTCACGCTGGAGGCACAACAAAATGTAGTTTTCTATAATTAACCTCTTAATCGGATTATCTTATGTGGAATGTATGCATGTTGAAATGATTTATGTTGATATGATGATGTTTAAAGTAGAAGTAAATATGTGCATATGAAGTATGATGCTTATAATTACGTTGCCATGATATGTTTAAGATATGTGTTGTTGATAATGTCGTTGATATGTCTTAATGTTGATATGTGATGGCTGATGATATACCCTATACGGAGCTTTAGCTCTGTATCCGAAGCAGAAGCAAAGGTAACTTCGTACAGGTAAAATTACTTATCTATATACCCAGAACGGAGCTCGATCTCCGTTCAGCACAATCATCTCGGAGCTCCTGAGGTAGCAAATACCCAGCTCCAAGGTAAAACATATCAAAAAGATCGGGTATAGATACTTTCTATGATTATTCGATCTTAATAACATCTTTGAAGTCCGAGACTTTCGGACACGACTTGTAAAGAGATCAACATAAATCTCCTCAAAGAAGGAAATAAGATATTCTCAAAGGAGGAAGAGATTTACCCTAACTCTCTTACCCTCCTCTCCAAGTTTTTACCCTCTATATAAATAGAGGAGGAAGCCATACGGCAGGGCATCTATTATCATCATCACACATTCGACCTCGATTACATCAAAACCCTAAACTATCCCATAAACCCTAAGTCGCACGAAACGACTTAAGACCAACAAATAACCAACGTTCTCGACCTTCGTAAAACACCCTCAGCTTCGTTAGACGGTTGAGAGTAAACAACATTAGGCGTAAAGCGGTCTTCGACCCTCTGACCGGAAGGGAATCGCCAACAAAACACCTCCAAACCCACTCATACCTCCGGTTGAGTCATAGTGCGATTATTTGATCAAACAAATTGGCGCCATCCGTGGGACCCTAGTCCTCAAGTCCGAACTCAGCCACGATCAAAGAAAAGCATTATGTCAAACCCCGATTTCCTTCCAGGATGGCATGGGTCGAACATCGCCTGTGATCAAAATAAAAACGACGATGGGATTCTCCCAGCCGAGGAACCCGACTCCTCGGAATCGCAGGAGAATCACCCATACCCAGATGACCGGTCAGTAGGCCGATCAACTCGCCGGCTGCGGTATTGAGCAAAGAAACAAGTCCAAGCACAAAAGGAAGCAACCACGAACAGGGCGCGGTCCCTGGATCAGAAGAAGATGTTGTGCAGTACCCCGATGATACCATGTCAGACGTTCCGCCACCAGCTATTGGCGAGAACGAAGAAGGACACACAAATCAGATCCAGGTGGAAGAAGGCAGTCTCGTGACAAAAAACGAGACCAACCCTACATCCCTCTGCGAAAGACCTTGGTAGAAAGAAGGAGACCAAGAGCAAGCATGAAGGCACACGGTACATTAAAAAATCAAACGTTAGCCTACCCGCCATACCCAACCTATCAGGGATCTCTGGCAGGGATGGCAACGACGAATATTGTACCAACGGCGATGTACCAGCCTTTATATCCATCGTTTTATTACGGAGGATACCTTTACCCATACGGAGCCCACAAACCCAGTACATAGGAACGACACCTGTCGGCGGGAGCTACCCAGGGAACATGCAGGCTGCGTGGTATTATCCGTACGGTGTCCTAAACCCATAGTATTTTCAGGCAAGTCCTGTAACCGGAGTCGAAAAGGACAAGGTTAAAATAAAGCGTCGGAGCCTAAAAAAGGGGCGTGCCTCACAAGGGACCTTCGCGAGCACATACCTCCGGTAAAGATACTGGAGATGCAAGAACTCCCGTGGTATGACGGCACCTCCGATGTCGATGCTTTCTCAGAAAAGTTGACAATGCAGCTCGAACCGAAGGGTGGAGCAACCCGGTAGTTTGCCATATCATCCTCTCTCCTGCAAGGGAAGCCAGGGAGTGGCTCGAGAGCCTACCCGAAGAAAGCATACATAATGCTGAAAACTTTAAATCTCAATTGAAAGAAGAATTCGGCCCCCACCTATGGGCGCACGATATAAAACAAGAAGAAGACGAAGAGACAGAAGATTTCCTGAAGCGATACGGAGACGGCACCCGAAACCTGGTGCGCCTGTCCGAAGAAGAAAGAATATCGGGAGCCATACATGGGCTCCGGTCAAAGGAATTAATAAGCTATGCGAACTGGTGGATACGTTCCACGAGTGGAAAAGTGCAGAAGAAATAGCAGAGAAAGCCATGGCTAAATGGAAAACAATGATAAAAAGAACGGGAAAAGACTGAAACAATGGATGTAGTAGCAGAGGAGTCCTCCCCCGTATACAGAATCAACAGCTACAAAAGAACAATTGCTAACCTTCGAAAGACTCCATCAGAGATCTTGTCATCGGAGGAGATAGCAAAAACGTTCGTCAAGCCAGTACCGCTATCCGGAAGAGGAACCAGAAATTTGGATAAATTCTGTTGTTTCCACAACGGATACGGTCATAGCACAGATTACTGTAGAGAACTATTAAGGCAGATAGATGATGCGGCAAAAGAAAATAAGTTAACACACCTGGTAAAAAGAAGCAGACCGAGCTTCGATGAAGCAGAACCAGAAGAGCACCGAATGAGGATACTGTCGAATAGCCTGATCAAGAAAGGACTTCCACATTACCACTTCGGTGGGTTGGATGATCAAGGCTCGGCGGACCCGGTGCTAATAAAAGTAATAGGAAGTGTGTGCCTGCGAAACACACAAGTGGACACGGGAAGCGGAAGAGACATCATATATGAGAAAAGTTTCCTCCGATTGCCAAAGAAGCTGCGGGAAACACTCACACCATTGGATGCATAAGTGGTAGGATTTTCCAGTGAACATGTCCGCCCATTAGGAGAAATATGGCTAGACACCACTATTGGAGGATTCCCTTGGCGTAGAACTTCTAAGATCTTGGCAGTCGTGATAAAAGCAAACTCGCCCTATGACATTTTCTACAGATAGAACCTCCCATCAGACTGGGGGCTTGATGATATACCCTATACGGAGCTTTAGCTCCGTATCCGAAGCAGAAGCAGAGGTACCTTCGTACAGGTAAATTACTTATCTATATACCCAGAACGGAGCTCGATCTCCGTCCAGCACAATCATCTCGGAGCTCCTGAGGTAGCGAATACCCAGCTCAAGGTAAAAATATCAAAAAGATCGGGTATAGATACTTTCTATGATTATCCGATCTTAATAACATATTTGAAGTCCGAAGACCTTCGGACACGGCTTGTAAAGAGATTGACATAAATCTCCTCAAAGAAGGAAATAAGATATTCTCAAAGGAGGAAGAGATTTACCCTAACTCTCTTACCCTCCTCTCCAAGTTTTTACCCTCTATATAAATAGAGGAGGAAGCCATACGGAGGGCATTATGATCATCATACACATTCGACCTCCGATTACATTCACAAAACCCTAAACTATCCCATAAACCCTAAGTCGCACGAAACGACTTAAGACCAACAAATAACCAACGTTCTCGACCTTCGTAAAACACCCTCAGCTTCGTTAGACGGTTGAGAGTAAACAACATTAGGCGTAAAGCGGTCTTCGACCCTCTGACCGGAAGGGAATCGCCAACAAAACACCTCCAAACCCACTCACACCTCCGGTTGAGTCATAGTGCGATTATTTGATCAAACAATGACTTATATGAGACTTAAGTATGAAATGTCTAGTTCACTAGATACACGTAGGAAATGTTATGAGTTGTGCACGTTGGTGAGATTAAACGTTAAAGTAGATGTGGGATTAGTTAGGTAATGAAAATACCTAATGTTAAAGTAAAGTGTGAAATGTGGGAAATCGTTCTAGCCTTAGTGTTAGTGCGTAAAAGTTAAAGTAAATTAAAGATGTTGATAAGTGATTAGTTTAGGTGGAAGTGTAGCCTAAGCTAATAAAGATAAGAAGTCTCGAGCATAAGTTGTGTTAAGCTTAACCCGTGCTAGTTGAAAAGCTAGTGCGTATGTGGTCGCTTGAGTGGCTCCTTGCGGCATAGTTACGTTGATCTAGTATTTCTGGGTGGAGTGACTAACCACCAATGTTAAAAGCATGACGGGATACTATAAGTGGTCGCTTGAGTAATTTCTTGCGGCATAGTTATGTTGATCTAGTATTCCCGGGTGGAGTGACTAACCACCAATGTTAAAAGCGTAACGGGATGCTTAAAGTTGATAAGTTGATTAAGTTGTAAATATATGTTGATATGATATGAAGATACGTTTGCGTTGTAAGTATATGTTGATATGATGTGATGATACGTTTGCGTTGCAAGTATATGTTGATATGATACGAAGATACGTTTGCGTTGTAAGTATATGTTGATATGATGTGATGATACGTTTGTGTTGCAAGTATATGTTGATATGATGTATCGTTGATAGGCACAATTAGGAGTATATACTCTACATGTGCTAATATGTATACGTATGACATTTTTATGTGTGTTATGCCAAGATATGAGACGTTGATTAAGTTGTAAATATATGTTGATATGATATGAAGATACGTTTGCGTTGTAAGTATATGTTGATATGATGTGATGATACGTTTGCGTTGTAAGTATATGTTGATATGATGTGATGATACGTTTGCGTTGCAAGTATATGTTGATATGATACGAAATGTGACGGGATGTGGGAAAGAGGTAAGGATGGGATGATCTTTCGATGTTTGTGGATAATATGTAATGTGATCACGTTTTGATATAAAATACGAAGAAGTTTTATGAAAGTAAAATGAAGAACGTTTTATCAAAATGTGTGTATCTTACTTAGCTAATTTATTAGCTAACACTTGCTTTTATGAAAATGTTGTGTCCTTCAGGATAAGCAGGTATGAGCTAGAGATGTGTGTAGCTCGTGAGATGGGTAGAAGAATAAAGGAAGATTAGCATTAGTTTCCTTATGTTTAGACCTCACCTTTAGCCGTTGTTCGGCTACTTATTTATTGTTTACGTTGTATGTAATAAGTTGGCGTTTATGTTGGCGCCATAACTTGGATTTTTCTTTGACTATTACGATGATGCTATTAGTAACACCAAACTTTAATGAAAGGTACCATCCGTTACGGATGGCAGTTTTTAAGTGATCCTTTTCCGCTATGTTTAAATGCCGTTTGGCAAAGTTTTTGAAAATCCAGGTTTTCAAGTCATTCACACTAAAGTGTTTCATGAGGGCTTCGTATTGTGCGTCTGTGAGTCCGGCTAGGGCAGGTTCGGTCTCCACATGTGCCACCTTAACGTTAGGTTTGTAATTCCTTTTCTTTCCTGGCTACCATTCACGATATCTAATGATTTCAAAGCAATTTTCCCGCTTATGACCCTCCTTCTTGCATTCGCTACAATGGTCAGTCTTCTCTTCCATGTTTCGCCTAAAATCTCTCGAACTCCCTTTATAATTGCGCTGAAAATTCGATGTCTTATCGCGCCATCCTTGCGCCTTGAAGGCAGTCGGCTCCACAATTGCTCGTTTACTTGATGTGATCAGTTTTTGTTCTTCTTCTTCGGAGGCGAGACGATAGGCCTCTCCAAGAGTGGGTGTCGTTTTCATTGAAAGAACATGGGTTCTTATGGTCAAAAAATCGGCATCTAATCCCATTAGAAACTCGTACAACTGTTCCTTTTCTTTGAA
>CM067170.1:128174196-128186935 GCA_034093135.1 Erigeron breviscapus | reverse complement strand
TGGTACTGGATACGAAGAAATAATCGATTTCAAGTCTTTAATGTCAGACACAAAACAAACACGTTCCTCACAAAGAGCTTTGAATCTCTTGGACACATCCTCAAACTCTTGATACACTCGAACAACACAAGCATGATTATTTCCTTGAAAACATGAACACTTTTGACTATTATGAAAACCATATGAACCCATGTTTGGTTCAAATTTGATCGGTATGGTTGACATTTTGACTCAAAAAGAAAAACTTGATGATTAGTCCAAAAAAAAATTCTAGCCGTAAGTCCAATTAAAAAAAATTTAAAATTTCAGCCCCAAAAAAAATATTCAACCCAAAAAGAATTCTAAACACTTAAGCCCAACTCAATATAATCAGCCCAAAACAAAAATATGAATTCAGCCTAAATGAAAAGAGCTTTGGCCCAAAGACAAACTTTTTAGACCAAACTAAACACACTCTTAAGCTCAAATGAGTAAATGACACCTTTTAAAGAAAATATGACACTTAAACCCAAAAGAAATATAATCCAAATGATACTTCGTCCCAAATTAAAAAGTCAGTCCAAGAATTAACACTGGATGCCTTACTTGACACTGCTCGTGACTTAAGAAAAATGAAAAGATCACATAATCTTTTTCAACTACACATATATAAAAATATAAAAGTAAAAAAAAAACTAAATGAAAGTCACGTAAAAAAAAATGTTGACAAATTCACACACAGTTATTATAAAAACTCAAAATATAATAACACTAAAAAATATGTTGACCAACTTAAAAGAATCACGAGTAGACTTAATAAAAAAATCGGATTGACTTGATCAAAAATTTGAAAGAATTAATTTCAACCCATCTTTGTAGTATCTCAAAAGTAATTCACGTGATCTGACAAGCTTTTTCAAAAGCAACAAAGTAACACCTTTATGAGTGTTAAAGAACAAAAAATACTAGACACGCAATGCCAGCAAATTCGATATCCTCAAGACACTTTTTCCACTGACACACGTTACTATTGACAATACAGCCTCCTTGCACGTTTAAAATAGCATTGGATGCCTTTGAAATAGAAAATTGCTTTCTGCCACACGTAAAGACTTATTGAACACTTCAATTGACAGCACACTTGAACTTATGAATGGAGACACCTTTTGTCCACATACAATACAATTATCACTCAGTTGACAACACGCTTTCTTTATCACGCGTTTGACTAAAGCTAGCTTTTGTCTTGAAAAATCAATACACACTCTCTTGAGAGTATACAATCTGGCACATGGTTTTAGTTACTCACAACAAAAACACTTCCATATACACTTAGCTCTTTCACACAATATTATCACAGCTTAAAAAAATCTGAACTCTCTCTTTCTTTCAATCAAACTCCTTTCTCTTTTTCTGACTTCAATTCAAAGAAAGACTTTGTACCTTACAATCAAACACAAACACAACTAAATTAACACTATGGTTAAACAAAATTTATGCCCGATTAAGAGATACAAAGAGACACACCAAACGCGATTCAAGACAACACAAACACATAACCAAGGTTCAAGAGATGGACAATTTGTTCTATACGCCGAGTTTATAGCTCGGTAAATGGGAGTTTGGACAGAAAAATTATCAGAAAAATGCACCAACACACAGAAAAACAAATGATCTTGACTCTTCACTTATACCCACACACTGACCAGCAAAATATCAAACGATTTGTGCAAGCACAAAACTAGAACAGCCAAGTTTCAAGTCTTCAAAGATGAAAGTGCTATTTGCCGAGATAATAGCTCGGCAAATGGGATTTTCAAAACAAGTTTTCACAAATTGCACACAAAGAATGGTACAAAGGTAAAACTCGATTAAAAAAAATTTTGGTCTATTTGCCGAGCAGTGAGCTCGGCAAATGAGGTGTTCGGGTGAAAATTGGTTAAGTGTAGGACAAATGGTTGATTTGCAGAGAATAGAGCTCTGCAAATGGGGTTTTGGAGAAATTTTGTCTAAGTATGACTCGAGTTGTAAAGAGTGCCGAGATATTATCTCTACAAATGAGGTTTTGATGAAAATTTGGTTAAGGAATGCTCGAATTGGGGATTTGTAGAGCAATTAGCTCGGCTTTTGAGTGATTCGACTGAAAAATACTAAGTGTTGCACGAGTTGTATTGAGTGCCGAGCTGGGAGCTCGGCAAATGGGTGTTTTGGAGTGACTTGGTTACAAGGTGTTTTGGTTGATCGGTTAGCTCTGCAAACACGGGTACGAGACACGGTTAGTGGTTTGGGCCGAGAATTCACTTCGGCAAAAACTTGATTTTGGTTTTGGTTGATTTTGTATTGGGTGCCGAGCTGGGAGCTCGGCAAATGCGGGTTTTGGAAATGTGATCGTGAATTTATCTCGGCATACACGGGATTTTATGAAGCTGGTCGAGAATTTATCTCGACAAATGCGGGAAAGATGATGCTGGTCGAGGAGTGACTTCGGCAAACACGAGGTCACAACATTTGGTCGTGAATTTAACTCGGCAAATGGCTATTTCGTGACCTCTGCAAATGAGGTTTTCAGAGACAATGATGAACAGTAACCACCTCGCCGGTAAACACAAAAAAAATCCGATTTCTTCCTCAATACTTCGAATTAGAACTCGTTTTCACCACCAAAATACTCACAAACAGATCGCGAACAAACCCTCAGTCAAATAACTCAGTTATGAAGATCGCCGGAAAATGTGTCAGATCGCCGGAAAATTCAACCGCCATCAAAAATTCACCAATCAGAAATTTGAACACATCAAAATGATCACCGTTTCACCGTGAATAAAACCTTATCAATTTCAGATTTAATCGATGAACAATGAAGACACAATCGAAGAGAGAAGATTGAAACAAAATGTTAATATTTTTTCTTTTCCTTTTTCTGCTTTTGTATTTTCTTTTTCTTTTAATTAATGTAAAATGTAATGAAATTGTAAAATCAAAGCAAGAATCACGTGAATTATGCTCTTTAAAAACCGTGACACTACTGTAGCAGAGAATAATACCACAAAACAGTTGACTTTTATAATTTTGAAGAACTTGAAAGTTGAATTTGTCTATTTGCCGAGCTCACACGTAAAACACACAATCTCATTGAAATTTGATCTCAAATTTGAAATTGACCACTGGTTAATCAAATCAAACACTAATCCACTCTTAATCAATGATCAGAATCACAATTAACCTCGAATTACAGTGAAAACAGAAAATTTCAGAATCAAATTAAACTCAAATTCTAAAATTTGAACAAAATCAGATATGTAAAAATGATTGTAGATCGTTCGGATACACCGATTATGCTCTGATACCAATTGTTATAAAGAAACTAGAGCTTAATTGAAGCTTTAATGGTGGATTTAAGGTAGTGTGTGAAATGTGTGTAAGTGTGTGAATGGGAGGTTGGAGATGATCTAGAGAGAGAAAGTAACTTAGAGAGAAGTAAGTGTGGGATTAATGTGAAAGGCTTATTACAAAGTTATTAAGGAAGGAGTATTTATACATAGGATCTAATTATAACTACTACTCCTTCCACTATAAGCTAATTTACAATTTAACACCATTTTATATTTCTAACATCTTACCACTACGAAGAGTACTTACATTGTTGATCTCCACGTTCTTGACATTCTTGGAACCGCCACTTTGATGTTGTGGATTGATCTTGGTATCACTTGGTAGCTTTCCCGGCTCCTTTCTCATTGATGCCACATCCTCCGCCAATTGCCCAACTTGCTTTTGCAAAGACGCAACCGTCTTCTCCTGAATCTCATTCTTTCTATCCATCTCTTTCAAGTAATCCATAATCTCCTGAGTTGACACATCATTACCTCCCGAAGACCCACCTTGGTTATTACCTTGTTGATAGTTCCTTGGGTAGCCTCTATTGAATCCCCCTGATTTTGACCACCTTGGTAATTCCCTTGGTTGTAATTTTGGCCTTGAAATGGTTGAGATGGTGCCCCACTATTTTGGTTATTTCCTTGAAAGTTCGGGTTGAGTTGGTTTGAAGAATTACCATATCTAAAGTTTGGATGATTTCTCATCCCCGGATGATAAGTGTTGGAGTTCATGTCATATTGCTTCTTCTCTCCATACACTTGATTCACTTCTTTAACTTGATCCAAGCCTAATGGGCATTGCAAAACCGAATGTCCCAACTCATCACACCTTTCACAAATAGGATAGTCTTGAGATACTTGATAAACACCCCGATTTTCAGCCTTCCCCAACTTAGCAAACTTTTGCTCCAATGCTTCAAGTCTATCTTTTGTAGCTTGATCACTAGTTGATGAAGAGGCTATTGGACATCTTGCTCTCCTATTCGATTGTGCTTGCCTTTTTGAGTTCACACTCATCTTTTCTAAGAACTCCCAATCAACATCTTCGGGATTAGTCAAGAAAGTGCCATTGCTAATCGAATTCACATCCCTCTTTTCTTCCGATAGCAAACCATCATAGAAAGCCGTAATCAACTCCCATTTGGCAATCCCATGATGAGGACATACTCTCAATAACTCATTAAACCTCTTAAAAGCTTCATAATTTTCATCCCGTCTTTGCATGGTGTAATACTCATCCAAAAATTGTTGTTGCATTTCAGCCCATGAAAAGATACTACCCGATGGCAATGTCAAGAACCATTGCTTTGCCTTATCCTTCAAAGTAAACTGAAAAGAACTAGCTTAACCTCATCCGGTGAAAATCCTTGGCCTCCTATAGTACCACAAATCGCCTCAAACTCCGACAAGTGCAAATAAGGCTCTTCCGCCGCCATCCCATGAAAACTTGGTAAAATACTCAAACACTGAGGTCTAACCTCAAATGCTCTACCTCTCAAAACCGGTGGAACTATGGGTGAAGCATTAACGGCTATGGCGGGTCGAAATGACTATCAACTCCTTGTGGTGGAGCTTGATAGTTCATATGTTGATTTACACGGTTAGTTGGTTGGTAATTTGGTTGAGCTACACGATGGTTAAGGCGAGGTGGTGGACCTTGAGGAAGAACTCTTGGTCCGTGGTTTATGTATTGAGGTTGGTTATATTGGGGTTGGTTGTATTGAGGATATTGAAGGTTTTGTGGTTGCTCATAATCTCCCATGGTTCCAATCATACCCATCCGAATTATTATCAAACCTCCCGTCATCCCAATGATTCACCCTATCATGAAGCCTATCATAAAACGACCCATCCGCATCCCGTGATGCATCTCCAATATGAGTCGGTGTTCTAGGTCGGTTTGGAGTTGTGTAACCACTCCTTATTGATCGGGGTGGGTTTCGTGGTGGAGTTTGATTTTGGTCATTTGGTTCAAGGTTGGTTTCTTGTGGAGTTATGGTGGGTTGGATGGTTGGTTGTGGATCTGGTTGATCACCCATGTTTACACGATGAAGTATCCGATTCCTTCTAGCTGTTTTCTCAATTTCCGAATCAAACAACAAAGGTGATGTATTCTTGGAATACCTCGTATGCATACACTACTTGAAATCTGCACAATCAACACACCTCGTGTAATACTGAACTACAAGAATGAAAAATGAAACAAACAAGAACTGAAACAAAACAAAACTAAACTAAATATTTTTGGATTTTTCTGAAAATTTTAAGTAAACTAATTGAAAACAAAATTTCAACACTTTGCACACCAATTCCCCGGCAGCGGCGCCAAAATTTGATCGTTGTCGTTGGACCGATCAAAAATATAAACTAAATACCAATAACTAGTATGGGTAAGTCGAGTATCGTATCCTCAGGGAATCATGGGAAAGTGTTGAACAATTTACAAACTTGATTAAACTAGGCATAAACTTAAAATTGATTGTTGGATTGATTTGATTAAAACTAAAAATGATTGAAACTTAACAAAATAATTCAATAATAAAAAGGTAGACCATTCTCACGATCCCAATTATGCTTTCAAAAGTATAACCTAACTTATATTCGTTGGAAATCACATAGACATGATTCGTTATAAAGCTTGTAATGAATGAACGTTAAGGACTAATTGATTAGGTTGTGATGATTCACGATAATGAAAACCGAGTAATTGACACAACTAAATTATTTATCCATTAACAAGATTACAATTTCATAAGAGATTATTCCAATAATTAATGATTAACAAGAAATTGAAATCAAAAGATAGATGGAATTCATTCAAAGTTATAAACAAATAATCATTCATTCAAACCAAATAACATTAGATGCAAAACACTAATCAAGAATTAAACATCTAATCCAACTTGAATATAAGAAAGGTTGAATACAATTGTCTTACATAATTGTTCACATGAGAATGATCTAAAGAAAATTAGCCTTCCATATTCATCAATGAATCTTCAATTCGGATTGTCATCTCCATGATCTTGTGATTTGATGATGATTTTGGGGCTTTGGAAAGGTTAGGGTTTGCTCTTGGTTTCAGAAAATATCAGTTGTTATTTCCCAAATTCGTAAGTGATTAATGATATAACTGAAAATTAAGAGATCCACAATAGTAGGAGACTTGTTCAGCAACCGGCGTAAGGTACGGTCAAACTGGGCGTAAGGTATGCCAGCTATATTTTGCCTGACGTAAGATACGCCTCTCCTGGGCGTAAGCTACGCCCTCTCTGTCTTCAACTTCCAGTTTTGGTTTCTGCACACACAACTAGCGTTAGCTACGCCTATGACCAGCGTAAGCTACGCTCCTTCGAATTTCACCTAGCGTAACCTACGCTCAAAGATAGCGTAAGGTACGCCTGTTGTATTTTCAGAATTCCAGATTTCCAGATTTTGGTTCTTGAATCGCTTGACTTGTTTCTTGACTTTGCTTGACCCGTTTATGCTCCATTTAACGCCAAGTTATCACCAAAGACCTGAAACACTTAAACAAACATAAAAACGCCCTACTCGTCTATTAACAAGCACAAAGTGGTCCAATTTTATCCATTAAGATCATGCGTTTTAGGCGTTTATCAGTCGCGCCGTGATTTTCTGCTTTTTTCTCAGATTTTTGGCATTTTAACACACCTTTGCACATACCGGTTCATCCAAAATCATTTCTCACCTGTGATTCTCAACAAATAACACAAAAATAGAACAAAACTACTAAAAACAACTAAAAATGATAAAAACACACGGGTTGCCTCCCGAGAAGCGCTTTATTTATTAACGAGTCATTAGCTTGACTCGATCAAACCTCGTTTTCAAGCAAAAAGCTGGAGCTTCTCGACCAAGGCTCCCTCCCTAACTTCTTCTTCATGGTAGAGCTTTAACCTATGTCCATTCACAATGAACGAGCTTCCATCCTCTCTAAACAACTCTACATATCCCGATGGATATACATGCTTGATGACAAATGGTCCATTCCACCTAGATGTAAGCTTTGGTTGGTGGATTTTGAACTTTGAGAGAAACAACAATACCTTATCTCCCGCTTTGAAGTCCTTTCTCTTGAGCTTCTTGTCGTGCCACACCTTTGTTCTTTCTTTGTACAACAACGAATTGTCGTAGGCACCATGTCTAAGCTCATCAAGCTCATGAAGTTGCAACATTCTCGTTTCACCGGCTTCTATCAAATCCATGTTGCAATGCTTCAAGGACCAATATGCCTTATGCTCAATTTCTACCGGTAAGTGGCAAGTCTTGCCATAGAGGAGACGGTATGGTGTGGTACCGATGGGAGTCTTGAAAGCCGTGCGAAATGCCCAAAGAGCATCATCCAACTTCTTTGACCATGACTTAGGGTTTCCATCAACGGTCTTCTCAAGTATTCTCTTCAAAGCACGGTTGGTGTTCTCAACTTGCCCACTAGTTTGTGGGTGATAGGAAGTTGAGAAACGATGAGTAACCCCATATCTCTTCAAGACTTTCGCCAATTGATGGTTGGCAAAATGAGTGCCCCGGTCACTAATCAAAGCCCTTGGCATACCAAATCGGCTAAACAAAGCCTTCAAGAAATCAATCACCACCTTGCCATCATTGGTTGGTAAGGCTTTTGCTTCAGCCCACTTTGAGACATAATCAACCGCAACCAAAATATAGAGACATTTGTTGGATGGCGGAAATGGGCCCATGAAATCAATACCCCACACATCAAAGACTTCACAAACTTGAATAGATTGTTGAGGCATTTCATCTCTTTTTGTGATAGTTCCTTGTCTTTGACATGCATCACATGTCTCAACAAGTGTTTGAGCCTCCTTGAAAATTGTAGGCCAATAGAAACCCGCATCAAACACTTTCTTTCCCGTCACCGATGGCCCATAATGCCCACCGGTTGGTCCATAGTGGCATTCATCCAAAATCTTTCTAGTCTCACCACCCCAAATGCACCTTCTTATCATCCCATCCGCACACACCTTGAACAAATATGGCTCCTCCCAAAAATAATGCTTGATTTCGGAAAAGAACTTTTTCTTTTGTTGAGAAGACCATCCCTTGGGCAAAATTCCTGCACACAAATAATTAGCAATATCGGCGTACCAATGTGCTTCTTCATCCTCCACCTGCATCAAAATCTCATCGGGAAAAGAATCATTAATCTCATGCTCCTTCAACTCCTCAAGGTGAGGGTTTTCGAGCCTACTTAAGTGGTCGGCGGCAACATTTTCAGCCCCACTTTTATCCTTGATCTCAATATCAAATTCTTGCAAAAGCAAGACCCAACGAAGTAAGCGAGGTTTAGCATCTTGTTTCGAGAACAAGTACTTCAAAGCCGAGTGATCGGTGAACACAATGGTCTTATTCAACACCAAATAAGGTCTAAACTTATCAAAGGCATACACCACCGCCAACAATTCCTTCTCGATTACGGTATAGTTTTGTTGAGCGAGGTTGAGGGTTTTGCTAGCAAAATATATGGGACGAACATGCTTCTCATCCCTTTGGCCAAGAACGGCCCCCAAAGCAAAGTCACTGGCATCACACATAAGTTCAAGGGGTAAAGACCAATTGGGTGAAGTCATTATTGGAGCATTTGTCAATTTTTCTTTCAAAAGAGAAAAAGCTTTAAGACAATCATCATTAAACTCAAATGGGACATCTTTCTCCAACAATCTAGTCATAGGTCTAGTGATTTTAGAAAAATCTTTGATAAACCGCCGGTAAAACCCGGCATGACCAAGAAAACTTCTTACCGACTTCACATTGGTGGGTGGAGGTAGTTTAGTCATGACATCAATCTTAGCCTTGTCAACCTCAAGACCCGCCCTTGACACTTTGTGACCCAACACAATGCCTCTTTGACCATAAAATGGCATTTTTCCCAATTAAGCACCAAATGTGCTTTTTCACATCTTTCAAGCATTTTATCCAAGTTTGTCAAACAACTATCAAAAGAGTTACCAAATACCAAAAAATCATCCATGAAAACTTCCATGGAAGTTTCAATCATATCTTGAAAAATGGCCAACATACATCTTTGAAAAGTCCCCGGTGCATTGCATAAACCAAAAGGCATGCGACTATAAGCATAAGTTCCAAAAGGACAAGTAAAAGTTGTTTTCTCTTGGTCATTAGGATCAATGGGTATTTGGAAGTACCCGGAAAAACCATCTAGAAAACAAAAGAACTCATTACCCGCCAATCTTTCAAGCATTTGGTCCATAAGGGTAAAGGAAAATGGTCCTTTTTGGTGGCCTCATTCAATTTACGGTAATCAATACAAACTCTCCAACCGGTGACCGTTCTAGTTGGGACCAATCCATTCTTCTCATTAGTGACAACGGTCATCCCTCCCTTCTTTGGTACACAATGTACCGGGCGTAAGTCCCAACTTGTTAGATGGTACTACTGAAGACACCTCTATGTCGATGGTGGAGTTACTTTGCAATATACTTACTAAACTGGAGACGACCGGTTAGATAAGTATATACCAAGTTCTAGATAGATTACTTATATAAAAGACAATAAGTAAAGAACAATGCAATAATACAATAACTTGTAAACAATCTTGATGAGACAATATGTAGTTTTCAAAGTGTAATTTATTTATTGATATTAAACAAATTACAAGGTTGATGCGGAACCAAGATAATACACGAATGTAAATATCCTACAACCTATGAAATACAATTGATCTATACTCGGAATTTCTCTTCTACAATCGAACACTTAAAGTAGTGAAATGTTCCTTTTAGCGATTGAGAGAATATTGCACAAGTTCACCAAGAATATTGCAGGTTTGCAAAGTATGAAGTTATTCGTTTGTGTGAGAAATAACTTTGAGAGAACGAATACTTGTTTTTCTTGGTTGTGCAATGACTTGTATTTATAGGCAAAGTTAACATTGGGATGTTAACTTTAGCCGTACAAATGTGGTTGAAAGCATTTAAGGATTAGCATTTAATTCCTTAAAAAGTGTTGTAAAGTCGCATGTTACAGTGACTTTACACAACCACCTTTATGTACCTTTCAATACTTAAATAATAAGATAAGGCTTATTATCCGGGTAAAGGTACATAAAGTATACAAGTCAATTCCTCGTAACCAGTGTAAAGCTTTGTAAGGGCTTTCCACTGAAGGTCTCCAGTTTGTAACTGACTAGAATGTCAACTGGGCTTCGCTGCCATTGTCATTCTCTTTCTCCCATTTGTTGTCTTCGACTTCAACTGGAATGTTTCTTCAACTTGGTCAGTTCTCAACTGGAGGAAGTCTTCAGTTGCGTTAACTGTACGGTGCAACTGGACTTCAATATATTTCTCGACAAATCTTCTTGGTCACCAGTTTACTGGTCACCAGATGCAACTGGTGAACTGGTCAGTGTGAACTGGTGACTGGCCAGTTCCAGGTGAACTGGACCTAACAAATTCCCCCTATTTGTCTAGAAATATAGTCTAAGTCTTTTCTAGTTTTTGTATCTATACAAGTGTGAACTATAGAGACTTGTTTGATTTAAATCTAAAGAAAAACCTAAGGCATTTATTGATCTATAAAAATGCCCTAGATATCTTAGATAGATTTAAATCAAACAAGTCTCTATAGTTCACACTTGTATAGATACAAAAAACTAGAAAAGACTTAGACTATATTTCTAGACAAATAGGGGGAATTTGTTAGGTCCAGTTCACCTGGAACTGGCCAGTCACCAGTTCACACTGACCAGTTCACCAGTTGCACCTGGTGACCAGTAAACTGGTGACCAAGAAGATTTGTCGAGAAATATATTGAAGTCCAGTTGCACCGTACAGTTAACGCAACTGAGGACTTCCTCCAGTTGAGAACTGACCAAGTTGAAGAAGCATTCCAGTTGAAGTCGAAGACAACAAATGGAAGAAAGAGAATGGCAATGGCAGCGAAGCCCAGTTGACATTCTAGTCAGTTACAAACTGGAGACCTTCAGTGGAAAGCCCTTACAAAGCTTTACACTGATTACGAGGAATTGACTTGTATACTTTATGTACCTTTACCCGGATAATAAGCCTATATCTTATTATTTAAGTATTAAAAGGTACATAAAGGTGGTTGTGTAAAGTCACTGTAACATGCGACTTTACAACACTTTTTAAGGAATTAAATGTTATTCCTTAAATGCTTCCAACCACATTTGTACGGCTAAAGTTAACATCCCGATGTTAACTTTAGCCGTACAAATGTGGTTGGAAGCATTTAAGGAATAGCATTTAATTCCTTAAAAAGTGTTGTAAAGTCGCATGTTACAGTGACTTTACACAACCACCTTTATGTACCTTTTAATACTTAAATAATAAGATAAGGCTTATTATCCGGGTAAAGGTACATTAAAGTATACAAGTCAATTCCTCGTAATCAGTGTAAAGCTTTGTAAGGGCTTTCCACTGAAGGTCTCCAGTTTGTAACTGACTAGAATGTCAACTGGGCTTCGCTGCCATTGCCATTCTCTTTCTTCCATTTGTTGTCTTCGATTTCAACTGGAATGTTTCTTCAACTTGGTCAGTTCTCAACTGGAGGAAGTCTTCAGTTGCGTTAACTGTACGGTGCAACTGGACTTCAATATATTTCTCGACAAATCTTCTTGGTCACCAGTTTACTGGTCACCAGATGCAACTGGTGAACTTGGTCAGTGTGAACTGGTGACTGGCCAGTTCCAGGTGAACTGGACCTAACAAATTCCCCCTATTTGTCTAGAAATATAGTCTAAGTCTTTTCTAGTTTTTGTATCTATACAAGTGTGAACTATAGAGACTTGTTTGATTTAAATCTTATCTAAGATATCTAGGGCATTTTTATAGATCAATAAATGCCTTAGGTTTTTCTTTTGTGTTTGTTAGATTTTAATCTTTTATCTACCTTGTGGTTACAAACTGGTAACTTCTTTTATACAAGGAGTAAAATTTACACAAGTTACAACAGAATGTAAAACAAATTACAAGAAGATAAAAATGAAGACAGAACTTAAACAGATGGCCCTTCGCCAGTTCTTCTTCTTTTGTCACAAGAGAAATAGGTTGAGTGTCTTCAGGGTCAATATTCAGCCTTTGCTCCAGATTCTCTTTATGTTGAATCTTGCCCTTTAGAAAATTTACCCATGCCTTTTCAAACCTATTCTTTTGTGCCTTCGCATCCAGCACATTTACCATCTCGACCCATTCACTGAACCCAAACTGCAACACACCAGGATCATCAGTCCTCACTAGTGGCCCACCAGCATACTTTACTTCAACTCGAAAGACCTTGGTGCCTGGCTTAATTGTAATGTTGACATTTGTTATAGTACCACCATGTCTCCTGGTTGACATGATCTGGGAGTAGTAGTTTCTTGC
>CM067170.1:128160924-128173196 GCA_034093135.1 Erigeron breviscapus | reverse complement strand
AACAATGGGCCTCAAAACAATGAAGCCCCAGAAAATGTGAATAATGAAAATGCTCAACCTCAGGCCGTGGAAAACGAAGAAGAGGAACCAGTGAGAGTTGATAACCGCATGCCCATGTATAATCAATATGGGGGATACCGACAGGGGTGTATATTTAAGGACTTCAAAAGCTGTGGAGCACCGGAGTTTAATGGAAGAGGTGGTCCCACTGAGTGTATAAGGTGGTTTGAAGAGATCGAGGCAGTGATCGAAAGAAGTCATTGCACCTACGACGATCGGATTTCTTATGCATCCGGCATGTTTAGACATGACGCCTTGAGTTGGTGGAACCAAGAGATAACATTGGGGCGGACTTACAACTTGGAATGGGCCGATTTCAAGGACAAAGTGAAGGCAAAGTTTTGTCCTCCCTATGAACTACAAAACTTGACCATTGAGTTCGCTAATCTCAATATGGAGGGAGCCGATTACAAGAGCTATGTTAGACGATTTCAAGAATTGTCTACCCTCATTCCTCACTTGGTGGGTTCCGAGCCTCAGGCCATCCAGAAGTTTGTATTGGGCTTGAATCCTCAAGTCCGATCTTATGTAAACTCTAACATGCCTACTTCTTTGGCCGATGCGGTTAAATGAGTTGGGAGTGTGACTGAAGATTTGTTGAGAAGCGGTGTTTTAAGCAAATCCTCAACAAACAAGAGGAAAGAAGTGGCAGAGTCTAGTGGGGTAAAGAAAGTGGGAAGGTTTGACCCCAAGAATGCATATAGGGGTAGAGTGATGGCGGCGGTGGAGCCGGCTAGGAGGCCTTATACTGGGCCTCATCCTTTCTGTGGGAGATGCAACAGACATCATTCCGCCAATGCTCCATGTGGGGCATGCTTTAACTGCAACCAAGTTGGACACGAATCCAAGAATTATAGAGCTCCAAGAACGGTCCCAATGAATGTGGCTCCCGTTCGGGTCGTCCCTCCTCAAGGTAACCAACGAAGTGGGGAATATTTTGAATGTGGTAGTCGTGACCACTACCGTAATAATTGTCCTCGATGGGTGGGACAACAAGTGCAAGTAGCCGTCCACCCCAACCAACTACAAATGGTCGGGCCTAACCAAAACCGGGGACAACAAGGCCATCAAGTGCAACCACGCGGCCGAGCCTTTGCGGCCAATGCAAATGAAGCCCGCAACGATCCCAACGTAGTAGCAGGTACCTTTCTTCTTAATGGTCACTATGCAACCGTTCTATTTGATTCCGGGGCCGATTATAGCCTCGTGTCCTCTAACTTTGTTCCTTTGATTGATGTGCATCCTTGTACTCTAAACTATGTGCTTGACATTGAAATGGTAAACGGGTCACTAACTAGACTTAGTCAAATACTTTGCGACTGTGTCTTGACTTTATAAGACGTCGACTTCTTCATTGACCTCATGCCTCTTGACATTGGTAGTTTTGACATTATAGTAGGTATGGATTGGTTAGCGGCGGTAAATGCGACGATTGATTGTGGTGAGAGAGTTGTTAAGATACCTTTGACTAACGGTAGAATTCTTAGGGTTCAAGGCAAAATCTCCGATTCCTCTAATCCTAAGGTCTTTAGTGCTACCATCACAAAGGTAGAATTGAAGACCGTTCCTATTGTTTGTGAATTTCCCGATGTTTTTCCGGATGACTTACTGGGATAACCTCCAACTCGTGAACTCGATTTCCGTATTAATCTTATCCCTGAGGTCGCGCCCGTAGCAAAAGCTCCGTATAGGCTAGCCTTAACCGAAATGCAAGAATTACAAACTCAGCTCAAGGAACTCCAAGAGAAGGGTTTCATTCGCCCTAGTCAATCTCCTTGGGGTACTCCTGTTCTCTTCGTCAAAAAGAAAGATGGATCCTTCAGAATGTGTATTGATTACCGGGAATTAAATAAGCTCACTGTGAAGAACCGATACCCCCTCCCTAGAATCGATGACTTATTTGATCAACTTCAAGGTGCTAAGCACTTCTCAAAAATTGATCTTCGCTCGGGTTATCATCAACTCCGGGTACATGAAGATGATATCCCCAAGACGGCCTTTCGCACAAGGTATGGTCACTTTGAATTCACCGTGATGCCTTTTGGGTTGACTAATGCACCGGCGGTGTTCATGGACTTGATGAACCGGGTGTGTCAACCATACATAGACAAGTCTGTCATTGTGTTCATTGATGACATACTTGTATACTCGAAGACGAAGGAGGAGCATGTTGAGCACTTGCGTGAAGTGCTTGAACTACTAAGGAAGGAGAAATTGTATGCTAAATTCTCCAAGTGTGAGTTTTGGTTGGAAGAGGTCCACTTTCTTGGTCACGTAGTGAGCAAGGATGGTATTCACGTGGACCCAAGCAAGATTGAAGCGGTCAAGAATTGGAGAAGACCCGAATCGCCATCCGAGATCCGCCAATTCCTTGGATTGGCGGGTTACTATAGAAGATTTATTGAAAACTTCTCCCGTATTGCACAACCACTCACTCTCTTGACTCAAAAAGAGAGAAACTTTGAATGGGGCGAAAGACAAGAAAACGCCTTCCAAACTCTTAAAGATATGCTATGTGATGCTCCTATTTTGACACTACCGGATGGAATTGAAGATTTCGTCGTTTATTGTGATGCCTCGGGGCAAGGTTTGGGTTGTGTTCTTATGCAAAGGGGTAAAGTCATTGCTTATGCCTCCCGCCAATTGAAGGTGCATGAGAAGAACTACCCGACACATGATTTGGAATTGGGAGCGGTTGTGTTTGCTTTGAAGTGTTGGAGACATTATCTCTACGGCACCAAATGTGTGATTTATACCGATCACAAAAGCCTTCAACACATTTTTAACCAAAGTGAATTGAATATGAGGCAAAGGCGTTGGCTTCAACTATTTAGTGATTATGATTGTGACATCCGTTATCATCCGGGCAAGGCAAATGTAGTAGCCGATGCCTTGAGTAGAAAGAGAGAGTAAAGCCGAGACGGGCTAGAGCTATGAGCCTCACGGTGGGACCAAATATTCTTGACCGGATCATTGAAGCCCAAATTCAAGCCATCCTACCGGAAAACTTTGGAGACGAGAACCTAGATGGCATGGAACAACAATTCGACCGAAAGATGATAATGGGCTATACATGGTTGAAAGACTTTGGGTTCCTATTTTCGGTGACTTAAGAACACTTATTATGAATGAAGCTCATCAATCGCCTTATTCGATCCATCCCGGGTCGGATAAGATGTACTTCGACTTGAAAAACTTGTATTGGTGGCCGGGCATGAAGCGTGATGTGGCTAGGTATGTGAGTGAGTGTCTTACTTGCTTACAAGTTAAAGCCGATCACAAGAAGCCACCCGGATTGTTGGTACAACCGGTGATGCCCGAATGGAAGTGGGAACATATTTCAATGGACTTCATTACTAAACTACCGAAGACGAGAAGCGGTCGTGACACGATTTGGGTGATAGTAGATCGGTTAACGAAGTCGGCTCACTTTTTAGCCATTCGTGAAACCGATAAATTTGACACTTTGGCTCGTTTGTACATCAAGGAAGTAATATCTAAACATGGAGTGCCGATTTCTATCATTTCTGATAGAGATGCCCGTTTCAAATCGAAACTTTTGGGAAGCCTTTCAAAAAGCAATGGGTACTCGACTCGACATGAGCACGGCATTTCATCCTCAAACGGATGGGCAAACCGAGAGAACCATTCAAACACTTGAAGACATGTTGAGGGCTTATGCAATTGATTTTGGTGGAAGTTGGGAAGAGCATTTGCCGCTAGTTGAGTTTTCATACAACAATAGTTATCATGCTACCATTCAAATGGCGCCTTTAGAGCGTTGTATGGTAGGATATGTCGTTCCCCTCTAGCTTGGGCGGAAATTGGAGAGAGTCAACTTATCGGGCCAGAAATTGTGGTTGAAACGACTAAGGTAATATCTCAAATTAAGGAGAAGTTGCAATTGGCCCTTGAACGTCAAAAGAAGTATGCCGATGTGAGGCGGAGACCGTTGGAGTTTGAAATTGGTGATTATGTACTTTTGAAAGTGTCGCCTTGGAAAGGTGTTGTACGTTTTGTAAAGCGGGGAAAACTTGCGCCAAGGTATATTGGTCCTTTCAAGATTCTTGAACGGGTTGGAAAGGTTGCCTACCGATTAGAATTACCACAAGAGCTTAGCGGTGTGCATGATGTGTTTCATATTTGCAACCTACGCAAGTGTTTGGCGGATCCTACACATCATGTGCCCATGGACGAGATTAGGGTGGATTCGAATCTTATTTTGTTGAAGAGCCGGTAGAGATCTTGGATCGTCAAGACAAGAAACTCAAGAATAAACGCTACACGATTGTTAAGGTTAGATGGAATGCTAGACGTGGAGCCGAGTTCACTTTGGAGCGAGAGGATCATATGAAGTCTAAGTATCCGCATTTATTTAGTAATTAGTGTTTTGTTGAATTTCGGGACGAAATTCTTTCAACAGGGGAATAATGTAACATCCGTGAGTTCTGACCCGTTGACTTTTCGTGTAATATGACTAACAATTTAAGTTAATGAATTATTTGGGTCGTTTTGTGAATTAAATGACAATGTGGGTTAGTCGGATCGATAATATGTTTTGATCGGTGTTTAAAGGTCTAATGATTGATATGGCTTGAGAAGAGAAACGGGTCGGCCCGTGGGTCATCCACGACCCATCAGCCCCCTTGACCCATTTCTCCCCCCCTTATCCTTTCCTTTGCCTTTCATTAGTTTTCTATCTCTTATCTTACTTTCTCTCAAGTAAAAAGGCAAGGCAAAACCCATTTCATTTCTTCATCTCATTTACATCGACCTTGTGTTTTGAAACTGGTTTAACACGAGAATCATAGTCATCTATACCACGTTATCGTCTATTCGAAGAATCAAAAGTTGAAGTTCTTGCATTTTTACCCATTTTGACCTAATTTCGGGTTTGAGCTCAAGAAGGAGTTTTGGTAAGTCAAGTTCATCCCATCTTCACCTATTTATGCTTATTTATATGTTGTTGGTCGATTTAAAGTATTTACAAGTCTTAAATCGGTCGAAATGAAATTAGGGTTCAATTAGGGTTTTGGTTTGGGTTGAATGATTTGGAAGTGTTCTTGATGTTTTGGAATGGAAATTTGTAATGGGTTATGTGTATTTATGTTTAATGGCACTAAGTAAGCTTCAAAATGAGTCTTGGATCATCGCTAGACGATTTGGTGGTCGAAAATAGGGTTTGGGTGAAGTTTGGATCGTATTTTAGACTCAAAATCTGCAGGATTGAGCCCAGTCGCGCCGCGAGCTCGTGTCCTCGCGCCGCGAGTTCGTGTCCAGTCAAGGTCAGAGCTTTTTCTCGCGTCCAGCCTCGCGCCGCGAGTCTCGTGCTCCTCGCGCCGTGAGCTCGTGTTCTCGCGCCGCGAGTTTCACCTGTTTTGCGCGTCAGTTTTCGAACGTTAATAACTTTTGATCCGTAAGTCCAAATAAGTCGTATGACCTATCGTTGGAATCGTAAGAGAGTCTAGTTTCCCGTAGTAACCTTCATTTTGTATGGATCTTCGTACATTTGTAAAAATGTCGAGTCAAAATGTTATGTTTCACACTCGATAATGTTAAGAAAATAATTGTGGGTTCGTGACTCAACTTAAACCTAAGGAACCAACTTATTTATGATTGTAAAGTTGACATTATGATATATGACATGCTTTGATAGGTTGTGAACGCGTGGGGCCCAATACTCGCTATTAATCTTTTATTAACTCGACTTAAGCTTCTTTGTCGATCAAGGTGAGTTTCGTATCTCCCTACTCGCTTGAGATTCGGGCTGAAAAGTGTAAACTTGCGTGTTTACTTACGTTGTTGATTGATTGATTGATTTGGTTTAATGTTGGATTGATGAGACGGTTTATCACGTTTGATTGACTTGGTTTATGTTTTGTTAAGTATTTCATTAATATTAGGATAGACATACATACATGGAAGTCGGTTGTGCCTTCATTGGGTTTTAGATGTGGTGGGAAGGCTGCGGGTGACCCTATATATAAGCATCTGGGGCTCGAAGAATGGATAATCCTCTTAAGTGTATGTACGTATAGTAGGTTTGATTTGTGATTATTGGTTTATGATTGACGAATATTGATTGTTGGTTCATGACAGACGATTCGTGATTGATGCATATACGATTGATTGTAAGCATGCATACATAGTACATAATCCCTCGGTTGAGGACTCAAACATCCTAGTGTATAGATGTATACACTTGTCCTGTGAGATGTTGGTGACATGAATCCGGGTATATAGACATATATACGCCGATGATTTTGAGATACAGCCTTGTTCATTGTGATGACAGGCGGGTATCGTTGCATAGGTGACTTGAGTTCACGCATAAGATAGGCATGTTGGCTTATTTGCATTCGGTACTTGCATTGATACGTATATCATTTGTGCATTCATATTACACACTTACTTGTCTTGTGTAATCTTGTTGTCGGACGTTATTGTGTTACTTAGAGGCTCGCTGTAAGTCATTCTGATTATTGACGCTGGTTCTTTATGGACCTTTACTACGAATTCACCAACCTTGTGTTGACTATGCTTAGTACACTTTTCAGGTAATCAGGTTATCCTCGGACGTGGAGTTTAGTTGCTTGCTTGCTGTTAAACCCGGGCCTTGGACTTTATGAATCAAGGATTCATCGACCTTCTCTTTTGCATTATACTTAGGATCGATCTGCCATCTTTGGGATGTTCTTTTGTTAACTTTGATGGCTATTTGCTCCTTATGTATTTTGATAGTTGTTTCGTATTGTAATGGATTCACTGAATCTTTATTTGCATTTAGTTATTGTTCTATTGTAATTCCACCTTGCGCTATATGATTTCCGTGATATTTCGAGCCTCGGCTTGGGGTGTTACAGTTATGCATTTGATGTGTTTAATAAGTTTGGGATATCTCTTGCAGGGCCTGCTCAAGGTAACTTACAGTTGATGACTAATAACTTAATATTAACATAATTGACAACAAATTAATAAATACTGCTTGTGTGCTAATTAGTTATTTTAATTTTAGAAAGCGTGAAACAATGTAAGAGGAAAAGAGATTGGAATTGAAGTGTAAGCAGATTGATCGTAAAAGCAGTTCTTCGTTTTTATCTTTTTTTTTATATTGGATATATATATGTATACAACTATATGTACCAGCGAGATATCAAATTGTGTAATGGGCGTTTATGCTTGATAGGTTATGAATAAAATGATTCATGCATTTGTATATATACTTTATTATAGTAGTATATATTTTGAAAAAAAGTAACCGTTGTAAAGCTAATACACAAATGAAGCTTAATAATTTATGTAATTGTACTTTGTGTTTACAGTATTTTTTTGTGATAAAGGATAATAATCTGTTTATATACTATTTCATCTAATTTATTTTAAAAACATCATCTTAGTCTATTAAAATTGGGGAAATATCGTGCTAAAAATCTATCAGATCGCAACTGATAATCTGAATCAGATTGGATTTAAAGTAGATTGGATTTAAAAATTTAAAAATTCAATATTTTGAAAACTGTTTGATATCTTTTTTAGATATTGAAGATACATTTCGATTTGAGATTCGAATAGATTTTAAAATTTTGAATTCAAATGTGAAACCAATTTCCTTAACAACAAAAGTACATCATAAATATGTTGCTGAATTATCAGTGCAAGTAAGCAACAAAGTAAATTAAGAACAAAATTATGCATTATTAATATGTTTTACATATTTGTTCTTACATTCCTAGAGATTAGTACTCGTAATACATTAAGTTATAATTTTAACACACCTTAAAATAACAAGTATCACCGTTGCATGCATCAAGGTTTAGTTCAAACCTAAGAAATTCTCCAACTTGAATTCCATTGTAAGACAATAACGTTTTCCAATCTAGGAAGCAAACAACATCATTTGAGCGATTCCGGTTACCAATATAGTCTTCTTTTGTAGATCGCCAAAATACTCAAAATGTCCATCATTTATCACTAATTTGTTGAAATTATACAAGTGATATAATTTAACAAATCCAGCAGGAATTGTCTACAAAACAACATACAACATATCTTTAATTAGAAGATTTTAGAGTAATAAAAAAATTTATACACACAAACTGTTTCAATATATACTATTTTAAATAATAAAGAAATTCATACCATACTATTTAATTCAGACCAGTGTCTGAAGATTGGAAGAACAAAATGTGGTTTTTCATTTAAATGAATATGACCATTCACCCTACAGATATGCGTTTCGTTATCCAACAAATATGTCGAATCAGAATCAGAATCATAATTTGATGTATCTGTTTGTTCTTCAGTAACTACAATGATAGAGTTATGTTATTAATTTACTATATGGTACAGGATATTGTATCATGTAATATAAACTATTTTTATACTTATTCTTATTTGTATTAATTATATAGTATGTTAAATAATTTAATTTATGTACCTTGATTTATATAATCCGACTCATTATCATCATCATCTGAATTGTTTTCTTCATTAAAACAGAACATAGTTTAATATTGTTATTTTCTAATTTATAGATCATATTAAACAAACTTATAATTATAATATTTATAATAAATATATTTATCTTAACCTGGTATATCAATTTCTTGATTTATCCATTCAGTGATAACTGTACGAATAAAAAAATCTTATAAGCATTCAAAATAGATACCGCAACATTAATAAACTCTAAAAATAATACGCTGTGTTAAGAATTATTACCTGGATCAACTGATAAATCAAGCCCAATTCCTTCACTATTAAAGACATCAATATAAAATACATTATCAATTGACATTTTGAAAAAAGAATACTTTCTTGATCAATGTTATTTCCAAAACATATGTTAGTCCATTGTCTACCATTGAAACCAATTGTCATTCTTCTCTGATGATCATCTACTGGATCATTATAGATTATATCAACCAATCCATTTTGACAGCTACCAATTACATCAGCACTAAAATTCGGTATCATTATACTACTCAAAAAGGAAATTGGTAGTAACTACAAAATAACAAACAGAACGGTTAAATTAAAATTTTTTATATAACTTAAAAAACATCTCAGAGTAAATACTGTTGTAAGAGTATATTATTTAACCATACCTGTTGGTCATATATAGAATCTGTTGCTTGTATCAAACATCTGGTTTCCGAATTTCTTTCAGCAATTAAAGCCATATCATCTTCAGAGAATTCTGTATTGTCTGACCGGAAAAAATAAATTTGAAGTACATCCTCTGTAACAAGTCGGAAGCATAATGTCTTGATCTCAACATCTCTACCTACAGTATTATCATAAAATAATGTCCAATCGCCTAAACACATCTTAAATCGATTGGAACCATGATCCCTAATCAGAACTATATATTGACGTCCACGATAATCAACAAGTTGTACAGTATTATAGTTTCTCGATAACTTGTTTCTAACAACTCCAGGTAAACCCTGTGTTATATTAGAAAATATACATTATGATATAATGTGGAACATAAAAGTAGAACAATAAATCTCAAAATAAAATATTGTATAAGTAAACTTACAATCACTAATCTGGGATTTTCTTCAGTATTTAATTCTTTTATGAATTGGAAACCGATCTAAAACAATTATGATTTCAATTAAATAATCTCTATTCAATTTTGAGATATCTTAATACAATCAAAATAATATAAAACAATTTAACTAAAATTTACGAGTATTTTCGTTTTACCAAATATGGCGCAACAAATAAAACATCATGAAAGAAGAATATAGTCTACCAACAAATTAATGAAATCTCCTTTCTACAATTTAACCAAAAAAACATTCAGAAATTCCTGAATCGCCATGTTTAATTTTTTTAAAATAGGAAGGAAACTAAGTAAGAGAGGGTAAAGTTACTGTAAATATTTTTCACTTACTTATAAAACATTAATTTTATATGAAAATTATTCTATTATGTGTCATCATCTCATTGGTTTGCTAACTTTGATTTTCAAACCGGTGTACAATTTATATAAAATATATTTATAAAAAAATCATAATATATTTTATAATTAATAATTGTTATATTACAATTTTTTCAAAATTTTTCGTAAATTACAATTTGTCATATATTTATATTTATATACATATTAAAATATTTTATACCCACTTTCTACATTACTTCACATTTATTAGATTAGACAGTCACTGCAAATGGAGGCTTCCTGTCGTTTTTGTCAACATGATACTTATTGTCATAGATTAATATGTTCGCTAATTATTATTTTATTAATTTTTTTGTATAAATTACCTTTTAATATTAATCTTATCGTATCTGAAAAGATATCTTTAACCTGACAAGTAATTTAAGATTAGATAATAGATTTTTCTATATGTAACAAAGATACGCACATATTAAATTTTAAAATCTATACAAGGGTTTTATTATATTGCGTCTAATTTTATAACATCCGTTTGTTTAGATCGTCCAGGATTAACACTTAATGTGTATTAAATAATTAAGATTAAAATCAGCTTTGACATTATGTATGCTCATCTTGTAAATTTATATCATTTGTATTGTTTATGAAATAATCACTTTTCACATAATTGAATTTCAATTACTTTAACTCAGTTTGGTACTAACAATCAATTAACTCAGTTTGTATAAGTTTGATCTTAAGTTGTATTAATTGTTTCTGAAAGTGAAAAATAATAGGAGAATCAATAAAAAATAATTAATTTATGTTTTAACGTTAATACCGGCTGTGTAGGATACTAACATGAGATGCGGCGATGAGAGATTAGTCAAATAAGGGATTATAGTGAGCCAATTTGTTTTATAAGGGATTATAGATTATAGATAAATATAATTTACAAAATTATAAAATATACCCTTTAACAAGTTTGTAGATTATAGATAAATATAATTTACATTTTAAAAATATAAAAATATACATTTTATTTTGATCCGACTCGACTACTTCATCTTGAAAAGAACCACCATATGTTTCTTGATGTTTTGACCCCATCGTTTTAAAATATCATTAATAATGACATCCAATTTTCATAGATATTGGAAATATTTATGGTGTTGTAATTTCACTCATGAACACAATTTCCAAGATTATATGCTTTTTTTGGTCAAAAACTAGATATTTTATAATATAAAATATGATAGATTACTTACTGTATAAGATTTGATATAACAATGCGACTTGTCCCTTTTTTATAAAAGTACTTTTGCTTTCTGCTCTAGATACGTTACAAAATTTCGTTGTTAATTCTCAGGCTGATTAGTTATTTTTAATTATAATGCAAATGTAATTGTCAAATAAGAATCGAATTTGGATTTGGTTTTCTTGATTTTAAATTCTCAGGTTGACTTTCTTGACTTATAGTTAATTTATTAAGGTTACACATCATACGACTAAATAATATAATCTATAAGCCCAAATGTCATTCACAGTTATATAAGCCCAATAAAACGCAATAAAATAATTTGATTGTTAAGAAATTAGGTTTATTTACAGGTGTCATCTCTCTTCTATTTTTAATTTTTGTCCTATATAAACCTTCTTTGCAATTAGATTCATTCATTTTTAAACCTCCAACCTCAGTAAATATAAAATTCTCGATAGATCTATATTTTTAAAAGATTTTAAGAATTTTAAGAATGGAATTTGATTTTATTATATTTACATTTATCGATTAAATATACAACCATGATTTCACCGTTTAAAGCATGTTAGTATTTTTTTTCCTGTTTTATAATTCTGTTTATGGTTATTTTTTTACAATATGTTGTTATTAATTAATTTATTTAAATATATGGTAAAAACCTTATTTTCCTTAATCTTTTTTACTAATCATTTAATAAATTTAAATAGATCTTATTTGTAAAATATAATTTTTTTTCATTTTTATTCTTATTATCTTAAACCATTAATTTTTCTTATATATATGATTAATACTGTATTATTGTTTCTATAGAATCAACTATTAAAGGGATAATGCCTATTATTGTTTTATCTAAAGCTTCATCGATATGTAAGTATTATTTTCTGTTATCTTTAATCACCATTCTTCTTTTTATAGAGATACTACTATTAATGGTTGTTTATAAATTCACATATTTTATTTGTTGGTATCAGTTTTATTTATTCTATATATTTTCTTTAGAATTTAGTATATAAAATTTTGTATATTTGTATTCAATGAGTTCTGTAAATAATTTTTCTTACA
>CM067170.1:128131680-128159924 GCA_034093135.1 Erigeron breviscapus | reverse complement strand
CTGAGACAGTTTGAGAGGCCTGTAGTTTGAGAGTTGCGCAACTAGGATTTGTCCCCTCACCCACTAAAATAGGTAGCGGTGGGATGTTTGGTTGCCTTGGTGGCGACATTCATTTCCAGTTCGTCCTCGCGGTGCTCTAACTACTATTTTATTGGTCGTCTCCATGGCACGACCCTTTTATTACTATTATTGCACGTGATTGACAGCATGTGCTTATCATTATCTTATCATTTGGGACATTATATTATGATTATTGGGACATAACCGGTCTTAGTAGTGGCTCAAGAACAAACTCATCAAATTATACTTTTTACCAAGTGTTATTGATATTATTGGTGACCGCATGGTTTGGGTGTGATATATCATTAGTCGATTGATATATTTTTCTTTCATGATGATTGACAGATGAGAACTTATAATTTACCATGGATTTTCAACGTCTTGAAATGACATTATGGTATTTGGAAAACCTGATAGTTTGAGATGAGAATTTTGTCGGTCATGTGGTTTGGGTTTATTGATATGTAATAATGTGTTTTTTAAGTTTTGAAATGGATATGGAACGAGATTTACTTGAAAACCTATGCACTCACCAACTACGTTTTCGTAGTTGACACTTTTTCTTCATGCTTTTCAGGAATTAGCGTAAGCTTTGAGGAATTATATGCATCATGATTGTTTGCATTGCATTTTGGAGTCAAAGATCAAACCTTGTGATGGGCAATGGAATCCACCTTGATCATTGTAGTATATCATCTCATGTATCTGCTATTTGTTTCGTGGACTTAATACCTAAGTATGGTGGACGCATTGTACTTGGGAATTGGTTCACATGCTTGTACATTGTTAAACTATTTTTCTCAAATAAAGCTATGGTGAATGTTTATCTATTATCCTTTGTTGTGATACTCGATTTTCTGTACATCTCATTGTTCCGCATTAGTTGGGGTGTTACATTTGTTCTGCTCTTGTATGGTTTCGTTGGATATTTGGCAAAGAATAAGTACTTGGTGCAAAATTCCTCCTATTTTTCTTTTTTCGGTCAAGGACTTGTTCGGATTTTATCAACTGGGGAGCATGGGAAAGGTGGAGAAAGAAACAATCAAATGCATTGTTTTCGTTGCTTGTTGGTGTTTATGGAAGGCGCGGAACGAGAAGAGTTTCAACAATGGAGATGTTAGTACGGAAAAGATTTTTCAAGACATAAGATCGATGGGCTTTCTTTGGTATATAAATAGGAAGAAACATTGTACGATTAGTTGGAAAGTTGGTGTAATTTTGTTTTGTATTGATATGTTTGTATAGTTTGCCGATCCACTATTTGGTGGTGATGCCCGTGTGAATAAAAGTTAAATTTCAAAAAAAATAAAATAATAATAATAAAAAAAAACTATCACTACCCATGAGTTATTATGCGCCATCCCCATGTCCCAAGTTCATGTAGTTATTATTAGAGTCTACATGATGCACATTGTTTACATATGTTAATAATATATGTAATATTATTTACGCATTGTTTTAATTATAATTATACTATGCTTAATTAACGTTGATATCTACCGATAAACTAAAACATGATTGAGATGTCTTGAAACGACACGTGGCGTAATCCTTGATCGACACGTGTCCTTTAATTTATTTATTTTATTAAATTAGTTTTTTAATTGTATATAAATTTCTTTCCTTATTAGTCTTAGAATTAAACTCTAACTCTTGGCTTATATAATACAAAAGACATTATAACCTTATTTGATTGATCGTTTTCTCATTAATAAAATTGTCTCTTTTTCTTTCTCAATTTTTCAACTCCTATTACTTATATTACTTATAATAAGTTATTAACATGAAGACTTCAAAATTTTGAGTTTACGATCCGAAATCACAAGGCTATTTGCCGTCATCCACTATGCTTACAAGTTCCGATTTTGATGTAATTGTAAAAATTTAAGGTAAATCCAAAACTTTAACTAAACATATATTATATTTATCATTACTGTTTATTATAACTTAGCTTCAATAATCGGTTTACTTTAACCACAATTTATTTCATGAGGCATATTCGAATTTCTTTTGATACAATCTATATAGTTACCGTACATCGTACGGGTATTAGGACTAGTAATTTATAAAAGAAGAACTTTTAAATAAATAACAATTATTATACTTATTTAATTAACTTTTATAGAGTATATATGTTGGTTAAGTAAACCAACCTAACCAAGCAACATCAAAGATAATGAAATACCCATTGCATTCCTTTGCATTACCATTGCCTTACTCATTTTCATTGCTTTAATTCAACCAAGCACCCATTAAATGTGGTCAAACAACCACCGAATCTTTTTCCGTCTCAAACCCATATACATAAATCTTTATATCTATATCTATATCTATAGAATATTATAAAGCAAATTCATTTTGATTTTCAACATTGAACTTAAAATTTCAATATTGATTTTAAGTTTCAACAATGTACACATTCTAATGCATGATGTACCATACATCATAGCCACATTACATCAATAACTTCCACTACTCACTGGCGCCACCACCACCAACACCAATCTCCGTCGCCGCTCGCACCACCACCCGTCACCGCTACCATCGCCGTCGCCATTACATCACTACCACCGCCGCCACCTCCATCACCATCGTAACACGCGAGTACCTTTCTCTTGTATATACAAAACAAGAAAGAAAGGGATTCATGGAGTGATTGAAGCAACTGTGTGAATAAAAAAGAATCGGAAAAATCAACCGATGAGATTCCGGTGACTGGGAAACACGCCGATGGTGGACGATTGTTGACGGAGGTTCATGTCAGATTTAGGGTTTTGCTTGTTCCTCCGACCAATAAAGTGCTTCTACCGATCTCCGGCAAAGTAAATTCTGGTTAAAACCCTGCTTTTTTGCGTTTTCCGGCCATCTACACCATTGGATCTTTTTCCATTCTTCATGGGGGATAATTTTAGATCCTGATGGTGGTTTTCTTTTAGTGTTTAAATTTATAAAATGTTGTACAAGTTAATACCAAAAACACACACACCTTAACGGACAGGGGACCCGATCAGATGTAGTATAGTTAAGTGATAAGAACAGGATCGTTCGCAGGGACGCGTTGCTTTACATAATCTAGTAATATGTGTAATTCTAGCGGTTGTGGGGTTGTCACGATTTCCTATTAAACTAATTAAAATACTGAAAAGTAAATAGAAGCCGCAACCGCTTATTCAGCGAGAGGCTTAGTCTGAAAAGAGTTTGAAAAAGCAAATAACAGTAATTAAATTAAAATACTTGTTTGGTATCTTCGATCTCATGGTACAACCAAATACTATTCTACCTATTTGCTAGACTGTTGGAAACTTAATCACGATCAGATTCTCGTTAGATTCACTTTGCCTAATTACTAGTGCTGTCGCTAGACTCACACTAACCTATAAACAAATTCTCGTTAGATTCATTGTTTAAGCATTATTGACCTAAAGTTTGTGTTACTAGTTCATCTTTAAGTTACCCGGCTCTTAAGCCATGACCAGATAATAATTCTCTCAGGTGACCACAGTGCTCGTTTCCTAGTCAAAGGATCGCGTCTGACATTGTTAAGCATCATGTTCTATTCATCCTAATTACTATGGTTCTGGATCTCGGTTACAAGTGAATCACCTTTTACAACTAGTTATAGACCGACTAGCGTTTTCCATCCTAGCATATTAGTCCTAGTGTATGATCATAGACAACCATCAGAATTAAACTAATATATTCAGATATAGAACCGATAATAATATGAAGAACTAGTAAAACATGGATCTACGATAAACAGTAAAACACACTCCAACAGATTCTAACAAAACAGGTAAAACATTAAACGTCTACATGATCACATTGATCCAAACAAGTATTCAGCCTACTAGCCGGACATTATTAAAGGAATAACAAAGTCTGAAAAGATGAAAGACATTGTTTACCAAACTGAAAGTAAAATAAAGAGTAGATCTAGACCGTGGCTGAAGATCGGAAGGCGTTAGAAGCTCCAAAACCTTCTGGAAATATGCAACTACGAACTAGGGTTGATAGTGGGCGGCTAGGGCTGCTGAATCGGCTCTCTCTTAGGGTTTTGAGGGTTAGTTCGACTTAAATTGGTGTGAAAGTCGGTTGCTGAACTGGGCCGCCCAGCGGCGCTGGCTGGGCTTGCCAGCGGCGCTGGATCTGGGCTTTGAGTGGCCAGCAGAGCTAGTTGATTGGGAGCAACGCTCGTGGATTGAGAGCAATGCTGTTTGTTCTCGTACTTCTTCGTTCGACTCCCGAATCACCTCCTTGTGTCTTGTAACTTCATAGGCTTCCTTCTTGAGTCACTTGATGTCATTTACCCTCTCTCGCATCTTCCATAAACCTGCGTAAACATACGATTCATTAAGTACCAATAGTTCTGGAATAATAACTCATTTGAACATAGAAATGAAGCCTTTCGATAGGGTTTTTATCACAATATGGACGCTCATCATATACCCCACACTTAAGTCTTTGCTTGTCCTCAAGCAAATAGTCCAAGAAAATAAAAACAATGATGAGTGGACATCTTAAGTGTTAAAGTGTTCTACTTTATTAAAAACATTTGAAAGATTAGTCATGCAAAATGATTTGAGAAAGCTTAAGACAAAATCAGTAAGCTATAGCTAGAGGCGAGATAATTGGTCAATCAAAACTGAAAGCTAACTTTTTATTTGTGTTAATACCTCTAAAGCAGTTCTATACTTCCACATGTTTTACAGCTCAATCTTACTGCTTTCTGCTGACTAGTTAAGCACTTAATTAAGGTTTGTATAGCAATCAGAACTACTAGCTACTAGCAAGGCATTCATATTTCATCGTGTGTGTACTTGTGAGTAACTACTTAGATATACCCTCACACTACAGTCATGCTCACTAGCTACATACTAAAGCAGTCATACAATATTATCATCTTTAATAGTTGAGACAGCGGTGACAGGTCGGTGGTTCCCCACTCGCAGAGCGACATAACTCAACTAAAAGTTCACATCAAGACAGCGGTGACAGATCGGTGGTTCCCCATGCGCAAAGCGACATAACTTGATGCGTTTGGATTTTACTCGTTAATAGTTCTTTGAACTTATTTAATCTACTGATTGTCTTTCTTAAAGGATTTACTACATTATTCATGCAATAGACATTATCAGAGACCCCAGATGACTCATACTTACTCCGCATGCAACTAGTTTACATTAAATAATGTAAGAATTAAGGCGAACCATACATCTAAAGTAGTTTCTACACAAACACGTATAATTAAGTCCAGTTAATACACCTATACTAATGACTAGAAAGCTCTAATTGCTAGGCATATTAAAGTCCGGTTAAATGTGCTATGGCAAACATAATCGCATACAGTTTCAGTCTAAGCTCTAATCCAGTTGGAAGCATGAACAACCACAAATCTATAGTTAAGCTAACAATTCTAACTAACCATTCATCTACCAAGGCTAATATTGCTTAGTTATCGTCATCTTTTGTCTACTTGCAAAGCTTATATTCTCAAAACAGTTTTCAGACACAGAAAAACTTTAAATTTGCATTAAATAAGTAGTAGAAAACTTTTGAATTATCAAACAATTAGACCAAGGGTTTTCCTATTCCATCCCTCCACACTTAAATTGTACAACATCCTCGTTGTACTAGACATAGAAACTAAGGGTAACAGGAAAAACACGTAATAATTAAAGAGTAAAAAGGATTAACGAAACTTCCCGGGTCTTAAATTGCATGATAGCTGTTGAAGATGGCATTTGCGGAGCGACTTGAATGATGTTGAATCTTCAATGACTTGCGTCGTCTCCATTTGATGGCGATCCATTGATGCGTCTCCACCTTCTTTTCTTTTTGGTATTTTCTGATTTTTTTGATTTTTTGGATTTTTGGGTTTTTCTGATTTTTTTTTTTGGATTTTTGGCGATCTGGTGCGCAAAATGGAGCTGGGAGCAGCCTGGAATTGGGAGCGGCGCTGGCTAAGCTAGAGCGGCCCTGGCTAAGCCTGGAGTGGCGCTGGCTAGCAGGGAGCGGTGCTGGACTGCACAGGTGCAGGTCCAGCGGCGTTGGGAGTAGTGGGAGCGGCGCTGGGATGCCCTGATGCATTCCCAGCGGCGCTGGATGACTCATAGCGGCGCTTTTGACTCCTGTACGTGTTCCGATGTCTGATTTCTTCAATGATTTGATGCTCGAACTCCCCCACACTTAGCTTTTGGCCAAATGTGTGGTTTCCTTCAGACTACAAAGCAAAATACTCCTGCACACTTCAATCAAAATATCAAAATGGAAAATAACAAGCTAAAACATAAAAATAAAAACAAAATACGATTGCAATAAGTTACTTGTTTCCTTCATCCATTGAAAGCTTGCATCTGTGAATCTCAAAACATTCTCATAATATAGATCAGAAATGATAATATTCAAAACAATCACTTAATTGCAATTAGTCACATATTCCTAAAAAGATAAAAATAAAAATGAAAATAAAAATACGGCTTGGGTTGCCTCCCAAGAAGCGCTAAGTTTAACGAGTCTTCAGCCGGACTCGGCCTAGGAACTAGGTTGAGGAAGAATACGGGGTCGGCCGGAGGCCGGTACCCGTCGGAGATTTGATGTAAAGGTCGGACTTATCCCTAAGGTGTGATTCTATCTTTCTTTTCTTAAGTTCCCATGCAAAGCTCCTAGCTTTGCACCTGGATCTGAATGGGTTGGTCTCACTAATGTCTTCCTTAGTCAAAACTACTTGGTTGTATCCCATGGTTAAGGTTATTTTCTTTGCTTTCACATTAACAGATGAACCTACCGAAAGCAAAAACGGTTGTCCTAAAATCACGTGATCTCTTGTAATCGAATCATCTTCAACTATAAAGAAATCAGTGGGGATATCTAATCCCTCTATCCTAATCACTAGGTCTCTTATGAAGCCTTTGGTTAAAACCTTAACTCCTCCGACTAACCTAATTTCTAAATCTTCCCATCTAACCTTATTTCTATATTTCTTCAAGTTATTCTTGTACATTCCTAAGGGCAAGATATTAGATGTGGCTCTAAGGTCTATGTAGGTATTCTCGAAACAGTTAGAACTAATATAGCAAGGAATCTGGAAAATGCTAGGGTCACCGTAAAATTTACCATTAGGTTCTCTAGCCATTATCTCATTTATTTTATCCCTTTCTAGGTTGGCTACACGCTCTTCCCACTTCATATCTCCTAAGATTCTCCTAATTCTATTAGCCATTTTTCTACCATTTCTAAGTTGTTCCTCTACCTTCTCCTTTAATTCTTTTAATTCCATGAAGCTCTCATGGCTGATTTTTCTCATAGGCTTGATTTCTATGGTTTCCTTGATTATGGTTGTATCTAATGGCTCATTAGGGTTTTGGTTATCCTCACTTATGTCCATCCTATGGCATTCTACACTAATCAATTCATCCTCCTCTTCTAAGTCAGACACTCTAATCCTATTTTGACCATCAGACAATGATATTTTACGTTTAAGGACATGGATGGTAGCATCCGCAGCATGCAGAAATGGTCGTCCTAAGATTAAGGGTGTCACTATTTCACTTACCGAATCAAGCACAACAAACTCAGTCCAAAATTCTAAATCCTTAACCCTGACATGGACTCGTTCGGCAATCCCCTTGGGTTGTCGGTAAGTCTGATCGGCTAACCGAATGCTCATGTTGGCGGGTTTTAGCAAACAAGGGGTAAGTTTCTCATAATCACAGTAGGCATAACATTAATAATTGAACCTAAATCAGCTAATGCACCCGAAAAATATTCATTATTAATAGTGCAAGGGATAAGAAAACTTCCTGGATCTTCAGATGCTTGTGGTAGCTGTGTCCCGTCATCCGGTGCTTCGGGATTCTGAACTTCTTCACTTCTGTCCGAGTCGTCCCCATCTTTGATTTTGCATTTGGAAGCGAACTGGGTCTCGACGTCTCCTTCTGGAAAAGAGGTTTCGCGCGAAACTGGTCTGACGGACTCCGGAGCGGCGCTGAAAGGCTCTGAGCGACGCTGGTTTGCAACCTGCGGGCTCCCAGCGGCGCTGGAAGGGTTCCAGCGGCGCTGGTTTCACCTGGAGGGTCACCAGCGGCGCTGAAAGTGAAGCGGCGCTGGGCTTCACCTGGAGGGCTTCCAGTGGCGCTGGAGAGTGTACCCAGCGGCGCTGGTTGCTCCTAGACAGATTCCAGAATTGCGTTTTGGTCTGTTTCGTCTTCATTTTGCTCCCGTATGACCTGTACCTGATTGGACACTTCACAAAAATCATTAGAAACCTCAGTAGAGTCATTACCTTCGGTGTACACGGCGTTCACATTCTCGTTCCGCCCGATCGGTGGTTGGTACTTTTGACTCGTGCTAGGGTTTGAGCTTGGACCGCCTTGGATGATTTGCCTTGGATTGGGGCTGCTCTCCTTTCTTGCATTCTGCTCAATGCATCTATCTATCCTCCTCTCCAGTTCCTTGATTGCGGCTTGTTGATTTCTAGCTCCTTCGTCAACCTTTTGATTGAGATTGCTTATTTTCTCATTGAGCGACTTTGATAGCTTGCAATTGGATCCTCCTTGACTTCATTCTCCACCTTTGGTTGCTCGGGTTGACCATTGATCCTTTGCCACCTATTTTGGAAAGAACCAAAGTTATTTCTAGCATAACTAGAATTAAAGTTAGAATTACTGGGGTTTCTTTGGAATAGTCCTCGTTGATAGCCTCCTCGATATTGATTCTGAACAAAGTTGACTTGCTCGGTAGCCTCTTCTTCACAATCTTCGGTATAGTGCATTCCTCCGCAATTGTTGCACCCGTGTGCAATCACCTTGAGGTCCTTGTCCATAATGTCCAACCTATCTTCAAAAGTAGAAAAACGGTTAGATAAAGCTTTAAGTTCATGAATTACCTCATTGTCGGAGCTGCTCTCAATGCTACCCACGGTCCTTCTCGGCCTCCTATCTCGATCCTTATCATCCATATCTCGAGCTAAGCTAGCTTGCACCATATCCTCCATCATCTTGTACGCGTCATTGGTAGACTTGTACAAAAAGTTACCACCGCCGGCTAGGTCTAAATCCTTTTGGGAAATATTGGTTAAACCATAGAAAAAGATTTCCATGATCTCGTCCTTGTTAAGTCCATTCCCATGGCAGTTTCTTATCAATTCCCTAAGCCTTTTCCATGCATCAACTAGTGATTCTCCTTCGTCTTGCTTGAAAACCTTGATGTCTCGAAGCATTTTCCTAGCTAAACTCGGGGAAAGAATCGCGAGACGAACTGTTCGCGAAGTTGATTCCATGTAGTGATGGTACCTTCATCGAGCTCATCAAACCAAACACGCGCCTCTCCCGTGAGAGACGATGAAAATAAGCGAAGTTGCACATTGTTATCAGTGACATCTCCTCCGTATTTGAACATTTTACACAAACTGGTGAAGTTGCTTACATGCTTATGGGGGTCGGATTTGGCTCGGCCGTCGTACTGGTTGTCTTGGATTAACTTAAGGTGGTGTCCTTTGACTGAAAACGAATCTCCTAAGTTTGGTAGGACTATAGCCGATCCCGGTGTCGGTGCAACGGCTCTCGTCCTTTCCATCATAGGTCGGTCGAAATCGTCCCTAATACCTCTAGGTGAGTTTGGTTGAGACATAGTGTCGGATGAGGTGTCGGATGATCCTAAAAGGGTTGCTTGATCGAAAAGGTTTGCTAAGTTACCTACGGGTGTCGAGTTGGATCTGTTGAGTCTCCTCCTTCGTGTGAGTCTACTTAGGCTTGGTGAGACACGTCTTACAACCGTTCCCGATCTCAAACGCATCAACTACCTAAATAATCTGCAAAACTCAAGGAAAAGATCAACGCACCAATATAAAGATAAAAATGAAAAATTAACTACTTAAGCTAAAAATGAAATGAAATTACTGCTAAACCCTAATTCTGACCTAATTTGACCTCTAAACCTAATTGACTTAAACTAAATACTGAAAAGTAACTACTTCGTGCCGAAACACAAAATAGGATCGAATTACACTACTAAACTAAGAATGCGTCGCGTTCCCCGGCAGCGGCGCCAAAACACTTGATGGTGGTTTTCTTTTAGTGTTTAAATTTATAAAATGTTGTACAAGTTAATACCAAAAACACACACACCTTAACGGACAGGGGACCCGATCAGATGTAGTATAGTTAAGTGATAAGAACAGGATCGTTCGCAGGGACGCGTTGCTTTACCTAATCTAGTAATATGTGTAATTCTAGCGGTTGTGGGGTTGTCACGATTTCCTATTAAACTAATTAAAATACTGAAAAGTAAATAGAAGCCGCAACCGCTTATTCAGCGAGAGGCTTAGTCTGAAAATAGTTTGAAAAAGCAAATAACAGTAATTAAATTAAAATACTTGTTTGGCATCTCCGATCTCATGGTACGACCAAATACCATTCTACCTACTTGCTAGACTGTTGGAAACTTAATCATGGCTCAGATTCTCGTTAGATTCACTTTGCCTAATTACTAGTGCTGTCGCTAGACTCACACTAACCTATAAACAAATTCTCGTTAGATTCATTGTTTAAGCTTTATTGACCTAAAGTTTGTGTTACTAGTTCATCTTTAAGTTACCCGGCTCTTAAGCCATGACCAGATAATAATTCTCTCCGGTGACCACAGTGCTCGTTTCCAAGTCAAAGGATCGCGTCTGACATTGTTAAGCATCATGTTCTATTCATCCTAATTACTATGGTTCTGGATCCATCGGTTACAAGTGAATCACCTTTTACAACTAGTTATAGACCGACTAGCGTTTTCCATCCTAGCATATTAGTCCTAGTGTATGATCATAGACAACCATCAGAATTAAACTAATATATTCAGATATAGAACCGATAATAATATGAAGAACTAGTAAAACATGGATCTACGATAAATAGTAAAACACACTCCAACAGATTCTAACAAAACAAGTAAAACAATAAACGTCTACATGATCACATTGATCCAAACAAGTATTCAGCCTACTAGCCGGACATTATTAAAGGAATAACAAAGTCTGAAAGATGAAAGACATTGTTTACCAAACTGAAAGTAAAATAAAGAGTAGATCTAGACCGCGGATGAAGATCGGAAGGCGTTAGAAGCTCCAAAACCTTCTGGAAATCTGCAACTACGAACTAGGGTTGATAGTGGGCGGCTAGGGCTGCTGAATCGGCTCTCTCTTAGGGTTTTGAGGGTTAGTTCGACTTAAATAGTATGTAAAGTCGGTTTTTGATCTGGGCCGCCCAGCGGCGCTGGCTGGGCTTGTCCAGCGGCGCTGGTTGATGGGAGCTCGTGGCTTGCCAGCGGTGCTGGCATGGTTTCCAGCGGCGCTGGGAGCTGCTGTTTGTTTTCGTACTTCTTCGTTCGACTCCCGAATCACTTCCTTGTGTCTTGTAACTTCATAGGTTTCCTTCTTGAGTCACTTGATGTCATTTACCCTCTCTCGCATCTTCCGTGAACCTGCGTAAACATACGATTCATTAAGTACCAATAGTTCCGGAATAATAACTCATTTGAACATAGAAATGAAGCCTTTCGATAGGGGTTTTTTTCACAATATGGACGCTCATCAGATCCCCAACAGTAAGAAGCAAAAAGGGGGCGGCCAACAACAACAAGCCGACACTGCAGACGGTTTAATTGATGAACCTTCACAATTCGATTAACATCATCTACATCAATTAAACACAAATATGTGAGTGTTGAATCCGTGTATATATATATATATATCATACCCTTCTTTATAAACCATATATATATATATATATTATATATATATATATATCATACCCTTCTTTATAAACCATTATATACATATTACCTAATTAACCATTTGAGTTTCCATTATTCAATCAATAGAAATTACTTGTGTATGTATATGTGTGATACAATATAGATCGACTATATATGTCTATATATCCTATATTCAGATCCCGCATAAAACACGGGTATGTTGAATTAATTTGTTTCAAGTATTTTCGATAATCAGTTTAAAATGTCGTTTATAGACCCATTTAGAATCTATAGCACATTTTCCCTCTGGTAAAGGCTAAGAGTCCATGTATCATTCTTGATGATGATTACAAGAAGAGAACGATGTCTATTATTTAAGAACAAGGATTGTGATGGCAAACTTAACCATCAAGAAACAAAAGATAAACATTAACTAAATATGGTAAAGATATCACCATATAATATAAATTCCAATAGTTAGAACCCCAAAATAGAAACAAAATTCGAAAGTTACACATGAAATCCAAGTCTGGTTAGGTTATCATCGACGGTTTCTTCAATCTTCATATTGTTATCCCGATATAAAAGTAAAATCAAAGATATTTTTTTTTTTGAACAGCAGTGGTGATTGGACTCAGCGGCATGCCTCTTCATCGTCCGGTATCAAAGATATATAGAATAAAAAAAAAAGTGGAAGAAGAAGAGAAAAAACCTTTCCGATCTTTGATGGTATGTTTCATAAACCTACTTTCTCTCTCTATTAACCCTTTTCAGTCTTTCCCTCTTTCCCTCCACTCCGGCCTTTTCTTTTAACTATTCAAAAGCACGCTCAACATTTATCTGTATACATTTAATATTAACATATATACACATAGTAATTACACCTTATAATACACACTAATTTTATCATCAAACATGTCACAATTTTGTACGGCATACTCACATTGCTTGACAATTAGGATGTTCTTATGTCACTTATAATCCTCCTTTAGTAGAATAGGGGATAGGAGATAGGGGGATATGGAATAATGGACATATTTATATATGAAGAATGGGTGAGAAGAGAATTTATGTATTTGTTAGTGAAAGACTCCTAATCTTCTTCTATGAAAGAAAAATGTTTTTGATGGAAGACTTACACATGTAGATGCGCGAAAACCACCGGATGGCATTTTTAGACCTCGTAATAAACGGTGTTTACATTGTTGATCCTTTCATTTGGTGGAAAATTAGTAATAGATCGTGTTATAGTAAGAATGGAATATTTGGATACCTTAAAAACTAATTTTCCCTCTTAACTGTGCAATGGAAGGCCCGACTAGCTCATAGATCATGGTTGGCTCACTTATTAAACAATTAAACGATCTATTGAATGACCCGAGCCAAAAAGATAACTATATAAAGCTCATTCGTTTAACTAATCTTGTATAAATTAGTATTAAACTAGCATTTTACCCGCACAATGCGGCGGCGGTGGTGGTATGGGTGGTGTGGTGGTGACGGAGGTGTGGTGTTGTAAATTGTTTAATTAAAAGTATTATAGTATTTTAAGTTGGATGTTTAAATTAATAAATAAAAGAGAGAATTAATTAATTATTAAGGGTAGAATGGTCATTTCGTATGAGGACATTTTTATGAAAGAGAGTTTTTAAAAGTGTTAGGAGAGAGAGTGATAATTTTTATAAAGTACTACCATGGTACCCGCGCGTTGCAGCGGATACCATTGACAATGCGTTCGATGTCGTGATTACCAAAAACAGTATAAGTGAGCAATCAATTAAGCGAGATACCACGATGATAACGTAGCTTCAATAGCAGCCAACATTAACAAAAAAATACATGTATTAACAGTATAAGTGGACATTCAATTGAAGTGAGAATGTGAAAATGGTTTAGATAAAATGCATTTGAATTGAAATAAAGAAAGGGCAATTTCGTACATTCGTATGATTACATTTCAACATTTTAAGAGAGAGAGTGTTATTTCTTTTATATAATAGTATAGATTAGTGATAATCTCATTCATGATCATGTATGGGTAAATTACATTTTGGTTCATTAACTTGACACGTTTTGCACTTTTAGTCATTAAACTCAAAAAAATACAAATAATTTACTAAACTAGCCACTTTTTTGCACTTTTGGTCACCGCGTCAACTTCGTTAGCTTTTCTCCGTTAACTTGCCCACATTCGTTCGTTTTCCCCCCACTTTTCATCCTTCCCATCGATTCCATTATTAAAAGTGATAATCGACGAAACTTCATAATTTAAATATTGTTTTGACATATTAGTGAAAATACATATTCATTTATTGTGTTTTAGAAAAGTTTGTTTATTTAATTTATAATTACTACTCTATTGGTTATAAAGTAGTTTGAATTCCTTTGATAAGTGTAACACCCCAACATGGCGGAATCATGAGGTGTCTTGAAAAGCACAGCACGACATGGAAATTACATAGAGCAACGCTAAATGAACCTTTATTACTTGTCATTAAGACATTTAGTTATTTCAACAAATCATTACAAATTCAACATGCAATTAGAATAATCTTTTAATCAAATAAATTCGTCCCAAATGGGAACATACGGTCATAATCCAACGTGGATAAAGTCAATCAAGAAAAGTGCCCAAAGATGCGCATATTCCTTGATCAGTCCAAAGCTATTATCCAATTGTCCATGAATTCTTACATTCTCTTGGTTACCTGAAAAGTGTACTAGCAAGTGTCAACACAAGGTTGGTGAGTTCGTAGGATTCAGATATCAACATCAATTATGCCAATACATCAAATAATTGTACAATATTATAGAGCAATAACAATACTTACTAAGCTCTTGTGTTAGGCATATATTCACACGATAATCATTTATCCAGATACAACAATCAAACAATTATGCCAACAATTACCGGTAATATCAATTCAACCCATCATTTCCAACATACATCGCACAAGGTTCCCTCCAAAACGGGGTGCGCACATTATCAAACATCGCACAAGGTTCCCTCCAAAACGGGGTGCGCACATCATCAAATATCGCACAAGGTTCCCTCCAAAACGGGGTGCGTACATCAATATCAACATCATCAACAACATCATTATCAACAATAACATCAAACACAATAACCAAATCAAGGTGATGGGATCATTTCAACATCATCAACAACATCAATATCAACAATAATATCAAACACAATAACCAAATCAAGGTGATGGGATCATTTCAACATCATCAACAACATCAATATCAACATCATCAACAACATCAATATCAACATCATTACAACAACATCAATATCAACACATCAACAACATCAATATCAACAATTACAACAAACACAATATCAACATATCAAACATCGCACAAGGTTCCCTCCAAAACGGGGTGCGTACATCATCAAACATCGCACAAGGTTCCCTCCAAACGGGGTGCGTACATCAATATCAACATCATCAACAACATCATTATCAACAATAACATCAATATCAACACATAACAACATCAATATCAACAATAACAAACATCAATATCACATCATCAAACATCGCACAAGGTTCCCTCCAAAACGGGGTGCGTACATCAATATCAACAATAATATCAAACACAATAACCAAATCAAGGTGATGGGATCATTTCAACATCATCAACACCATCATTTTCAACATATATCGCACAAGGTTCCCTCCAAAAAGGGGTGCGCACATCATCAAATATCGCACAAGGTTCCCTCCAAACGGGGTGCGTACATCAATATCAACATCATCAACAACATCATTATCAATAATAACATCAAACACAATATCAACACAAACAAGTCAATATCAACATATCAAACATCGCACAAGGTTCCCTCCAAACGGGGTGCGTACATTATCAAACATCGCACAAGGTTCCCTCCAAACGGGGTGCGTACATCAATTCAAACATCGCACAAGGTTCCCTCCAAACGGGGTGCGCACATTATCAAACATCGCACAAGGTTCCCTCCAAAACGGGGTGCGCACATTATCAAACATCGCACAAGGTTCCCTCCAAAACGGGGTGCGCACATTATCAAACATCGCACAAGGTTCCCTCCAAAACGGGGTGCGTACATCATCAAACATCGCACAAGGTTCCCTCCAAACGGGGTGCGTACATCATCAAACATCGCACAAGGTTCCCTCCAAAACGGGGTGCGTACATCATCAAACATCGCACAAGGTTCCCTCCAAACGGGGTGCGTACATCAATATCAACATCATCAACAACATCATATCAACAATCAACAACATCATTATCAACAATAACATCAAACACAATAACCAAATCAAGGTGATGGGATCATTTCAACATCATCAACAACATCAATATCAACATCATCAACAACATCATTCAACAATAATATCAAACACAATAACCAAATCAAGGTGATGGGATCATTTCAACATCATCAACAACATCAATATCAACATCATCAAACATCGCACAAGGTTCCCTCCAAAAAGGGTGCGCACATCATCAAATATCGCACAAGGTTCCCTCCAAACGGGGTGCGTACATCAATATCAACATCATCAACAACATCATTATCAATAATAACATCAAACACAATAACCACATCATCAACAACATCATATCAACAATAATATCAAACACAATAACCAAATCAAGGTGCTGGGATCATCCAACATCATAAACATCGCACAAGGTTCCCTCCAAAACGGGGTGCGCACATTATCAAACATCGCACAAGGTTCCCTCCAAAACGGGGTGCGTACATTATCAAACATCGCACAAGGTTCCCTCCAAACGGGGTGCGTACATCATCAAACATCGCACAAGGTTCCCTCCAAACGGGGTGCGTACATCAATATCAACAATAATATCAAACACAATAACCAAATCAAGGTGCTGGGATCAATTCCCATAAACACTCACATAAGCAGTCATCTATATATATATATATATATATATATATATATATATATATATATATATATATATTATTATTTTTATAGTATTATATATATATATATTATATATATATATTATATATATATATATATATATATATATATATTATATATCTAATATTATATATATATATATTATATATAATATTATATTATATATTAGGATAGATATTTAGGATAGTTAGGATATTTAGTAGTATAATATACCCCTTATTACATACTTCAAATGTCTATTTATTTTACTAGCATTTATTTTAATCGTACAACAAATCTAATCATTTGATTAGTCCGTAGTCAAGTAAACAATCAAAAAGGGATCACGGGTATTATTTCTTTACATAAAGTTATGTCGGTGTCCACTAGTAGCATTATTCAGCTAATGAACCAAACATGGTCTGTGATAAATTCACGGGTATTCATACTTTTCATATAATTGTGTCGGTCTTTGTCTTATTTGTACCATTATTATTTATCCACCAACACTGTTTGAAACTGTACATTATACTAAGGCTTCTTATATACGTTTCTTCCAAATGACTCTCTTAGTACAATATAGTTACCATACGCTACTACTTCTATATACACCGTACTCTATAATGTATTACTTAGTATACTTTCGATGCTTATATATAAGGTGTACCAGCGGCTAACCTACCACATCTAGAGCATACTAACTAATAGATTATATTCACGTGTATACATTAATAGTATCTATAAAATATAAATAATACGTATTCATGTTACCACAGTTACTCAGCATAACAATTACAAGTATAACTTCCATAACAAGTATGGGCAAATATCATAGCCTCGTAACATGGGCCTGATCTCAGAAATCCAACTTTGATTCATGAAGTCCATTATCACACTGTAATTGGTCCATCATACAGATAAATGTATACAATAATATCCAAAGTTTTTTATATTTTCATAAAATTTCACCAAATTTATTTACAATAGTTAGGGGACCAAAATGACAATTGTTACATAAGTGTTGTTGTTCATTTTTTTTTTCAAAATATTTTTTTAATAAAAATATTTTGAAGCTAATTTTCAGATTTGGTTTGTACGTGATACTTTTAAGAAAAGTTTGAATATGAGTTCTTAATGATAATATTTTTAAGTTTAATTACATGAAATAATATTTTTTTAAACAGCGATAAAATAGTTGTTAGTTGAAATTTTTATTTATAAAGTTAGATTTCTAATAGTCAAAACCTAAATAGGTTCGCAATTATAAATTGAGTAAAAAAACTATTTTTAATAAAATTTTCCTTGTTTTAATAAAAGTTGACGTATATTTTTTCTTATGAGATGGATGCCCGCACAATGCGGCGACAAATGTGATATCAACGATGTGGTGGTGACGGCAACTCTTAGTAGTGGTGGTGGGTGGCGGCCTCCACCTCTAAATGTTTAGCAAGCCCAAAAAAAAGAGATGCCAAGTGTCTCAAAATTGTCATAAAATTGAAAACTAGTTTATTTACTCGCGCTTCGCTGCGGATATAATGAACATAATGCAAGTAAAGTTTGTACTTAAAATACCGAATTTTAGATTTTGTTATAAATCATCGGTTTGTACTTAGTTTATTGTTTATGAATTTAATCTATAAACATATAAAGTTGATGTCCTAAAGGTTTTTTGACACTTTATTTATGATGTTATTTATGGTTCTCCTTGATAAGCCTAATATGTGTATCGTAATATATGCATGGTGGTATTAATAACCTGTTATTCATGAGTTTTATTAATTAGAATGAGGTTAATGCTGATATATAGATAAAATTATAATTCAGGTTTTTACCATGAGTAAATTTGATATGTGGAAATCGAACAGTTTCCTGGAATCTTAACATACATGATGATATAATATAATATAATAATCAATATAAATAATGTATGCGAATTATTTCATGACTTTACTTAATGAGGTGAATTATACAAAAGCCAAAACTATACACCGTTTTGGACATAGCCCATCATATATGACTTTCACAAGCCCACATGTTTAACAATCTTAACTTCATTAGCCCAAACAATTAGCCCAAACAGTTAGCCCAAACTATTACCTGTTAACCGGTTAAACACAACAAGAGCAAAACATCAATATAAAATCATTATGACTCACATACCTTTGATTAACTTCGTTATTAACCTTCATCGCCAAAACAACCACATAACCTTATATGCATAGCCGTGCACCGCACGGGCAACTTGATCGACTCACAAATTAAGCATCACAAAAACTTTAGATCCTCAACTTTATACGGGATCAAACAAATAAACTTACCCAAACGAACATTCGAAGTCTACTTTACCTAGCCGTGCAACGCACGGGCATGCACTCTAGTAAAAAGAAAAGTTTTTAAGCTTTCAAGTTATGAACAATAATATACTAATTACATATTTACATGTCAAATTTATAATCCCACTAATCAGATGTCAAATTTTTAATCTACTAATTACATGTCAAATCTTTTGCTATGTATAATACAGATGTCAAATTTTTAATCTACTAAGTACATTTAATCTACTAAGTACTTCCCATTATATCTCATTGGTTGAGCACCAACTTTATATGTTGGAGGTCTCCAGTTCGAGACATGGGAGGGACATTTAAAAGGAATTTCACAAATAAAGTCCTCCAGTGAAGCAGGTTTGAGTCCTGCAGAGGGGGCAAGGTTTTATCCCAATTAAATGTCGTGCCTTCGGGCGGTTTAGTTGGGGGTTTCTCCTCCTACTAGGTATTGAGGGTGAGGGGGCTCTCTAGCGCGGACCCGGTTAAGACAACGTAAGCTAGATCCCCTGTTGCGAGCAAATGATCCACACCTTCCAAAAAAAAAAGTACATTACATCTGTACATTTTTAGAAACACTATTTTTGTCATTAATTTTAGAGTAAATTACACTTTTCGTCCCTAAACTTGGCACGTTTTTCACTTTTCGTCCCTAAAATTTAAAAATTACAATTTTGACCTTAAACTTGGCAGAATTTTGCAATCGACGTCCTTTGGCCATACGGCGTTAAGTTTCAGCCGTTAAGTCCCACACGTGCAAAACACGTGAGGGACTAAAAGTGAAAAAGGTGTCTAGTTCAGGGACGAAAACTGAAATTTACATTATATATTGTCATCATCTTCATCTTCTCCGGCTGAGTGGCCGGAAAATTCGCCAGAAAACTTAAAATGCCGATATCTCACTCGTTTCTTCGAATTAGACCACGAAACCACCACCAAACTTCTCAAAATTAATTTCCGCACGAATCCTAACCAAAAGATTTCAGATTCAACACTTGCCGGAAAACTCAAAATATCGTGGTCACAAAAACCGAGCGTAATAGAGTAACCCGCCCTCCAATTAGATAAAACCGAGGTCTTCCATAACGAGAGTCGTGCCTCCACTAAATCAAATACTGGTTTCCAACTCTTGAATAAATACCTTAAGACCCAAATACGTGAAAGGAAAAATATGACTTACAATGTAGTTTATCCGCTAGCTCAGAAATTTCGGGTCATCAACACTGCTTCCATAAATATTAGACTTGTAGAAATTGATTTTTAACCCCAAAACAAGAAAGAAGACTCTCATAAGTCTAGTGATACACTCCACATTGGATTTAGATCAAGCAACAAATCGTCATGGTTTCATGTTACTGATCTTCTGTCTCAAATCGATCTGGAAATCACAAGGTTTTATTCGCGATAGAATTCTGAGCATGTTGATGTGATGATTTCTTCATTTCGTTGAGTTTGGTCGGCAGTTCGTTTTCCGGCGAGATTTTGAGTTTTCCGGCAAGTGTTGAATCTGAAATCTTTTGGTTAGGATTCGTGCGGAAAATAATTTTGAGAAGTTTGGTGGTGGTTTCGTGGTCTAATTCGAAGAAACGAGTGAGATATCGGCATTTTAAGTTTTCCGGCGAATTTTTCGGCCACTCAGCCGGAGAAGATGAAGATGATGACAATATATAATGTAAATTTCACTTTTCGTCCCTGAACTAGACACCCTTTGCACTTTTAGTCCCTCACGTGTTTTGCACGTGTTTTGCACTTTTAGTCCCTCACGTGTTTTGCACGTATTTTGAGAAGTTTGTTGGCGGTGGTGTTTGCTTGCCGGTGTTATAGATCAAGATGAGGTGGTGACCGACAAACATGTGAAGCTCATGAATGTGTATTGATTGCTTCTCTTGATTAAGTATGAAGATTTTATGTAGGAATTGGATTTAGATATGTTCTTGTATTTGGGGAAGAATGAGGAAGAACGGGTTTTAATTAAAGGATTTACTATTTAGAATGATTTTTTGACATGTTTTAGAACTGGAAAGTCTCATGCATAAGCATGTTGTATCATGTGCATTATGGTTAGTAAAGACACTGTTTGTACCTTATGCATGAGTGGTTGTAAAAAACATGTTGTTTTTTAGTATATAGATTAATTAATTGTATGGAAACAGGTATACAGTGTACTACAAAATCATTCATCTTATAACATTGCCCTTTACAGTGCAATGCGTATGAGGAGTTAAAGAAGACATGGGAATTGGTTTAGTTGTGTTGGTATATAAGGTATGTTGTAATTTTGGTGCTTTGATCTAGCAATGTTGCAGAAGATGGGATGAATGGTTGTTTTTGCTGCTGTATACATTTAGAACTTGACACATTGTGTAGGTTTAGTATTTTTGGTTTTGAAGTGATGTATTGCATAAGTAGAAGATTGTAAATGACGGGCATGTCCGTCATAGCCATGAGTCGGAAAATTGTAAACTTTTTGTGGTTTAATAGATGATTGTTTTTTATTAAAAAAAACAAAAAACATTGCCCTTTACAAATTAGTTGTGTTCACCACTTTCTACTTCTAGTTTTACTTTGTATTAGGCAACTATGCAGTCTTCACTCCTTTTTCAGCATCTTTCTTACCTTCAAAACAATACACTAATATTATGGTAACACACTAACACGTAGAAAATTGAAAGTGACAATTGATCATAATCAAACAAAAGGTAAGCATGAGTAAAATTTTAAAAGAGTCATCATCAAACGAAGCGTCTGACTAGAACCTTTACGTAATTTTAGATAATTGATCATAATCACACATAAATTTATATCCAAGTAAAATATTTTGCTTTTGAATTTTAATGACTTTAATTCAATTTTTTACATAATTTATTTTGTACATATCCAAGTAAATTCAATTTTTTACATAATTTATTTTGTACATATACCTTAGTAAACAATACTTGAATTTTAAGTACTTGAATTTTGATCTAAAGCAGAAAGTTATATGCACCTGTATAACAATCTATTCAACCCCAACTGAAAATATCAGAAATACTACACATGTATATTTAAAAATATATCAGAATTAAACGACTACACATTTTGTAGACCAAAAACTACTACACATTTTTATTTTATTTTTGAAAGGTGCAGATCATTTGCTCGCAACAAGGGATCTAGCTTACGTTGTCTTAACCGGGTCCGCGCTAGAGAGCCCCCTCACCCTCAATACCTAGTAGGAGGAGAAACTCCCAACTAAACCGCCCGAAGGCACGACATTTAATTGGGATAAAACCCTGCCCCCTCTGCAGGACTCAAACCTGCTTCACTGAAGACTTTATTGTGAAATTCCTATAAATGTCCTTCCCATGTCTCGAACTCGAGACCTCCAGCATATAAAGCTGGTGCTCAACCACTGAGGTATGATGGGAAGTACAAAAACTACTACACATGTATATTTAAAAAATATTAAAATTAAGAAAGCTTTGTATATAACAAAACCATTACAAATTATTATGCTTCTATGAACGTTGCATCTGAAATATTTAATTATGCATGTTAGCTATAGCATAATAAACATATGAAAGGGACCGTACAATATTACCGGATAATTTATGAGATCGAGCATCATCACAAACTTCACCTTCAAAATTACACCTGAGATCGAGCATCATCTCTTTCAACTATCTAAGGTTGAAAGGTATTAGTCAACAATTAAAACTAAATCTGAGCATGAAACATAAAACTGGATCTTGATTTTAAATCTTCACTGCATAAAGGATCCTTATTATAATGGTTACATGAGATGACAATTATTACAAAAGTAAAACCATTATAGCCGGATCTGCTCCACCTTGTCTCCACATTTCAAAGCTCAAATGCAGATAAAAACGTTTTGTAGCAACTAAATAACAGGAAAAAAAACATCTACTCCACCATCCACAACAAAACCTTACCCATCGAGATCCAAAACATGTCCAAACAAACTCATTAGATCTTGAAGATTACAAAACCACAAATGAACAAAACATTGGACAACCATACAAATACCTATCTAAATCATTTCGGTCCTAAGTCCTAACACACATAACTCAATACTAGAATAATCTTCCATTCTCTAAAACAAATCAAAGACAAAAGTGCATAAAGTGTTGGTAATTCCAATCAGTAATCAACTTCGAAACAGACAGCATAACAACGATATTTCACATCAAAAAAACAAAAAAGTCTAGCTTATCGATCCAAGCTCTATCATGTATATGTGTGTGTGTGTGTGTAATTCAGAATTTATCCTAATTTCATCAAAAGTAGCTAAAAAACTTACAAACAGAATAATCAGTAGCAGACACATTCAATTAATTTTGGCAATGACTAACGTATACCTGAAGAAAATACAAAAAGGGCTTGTGATAAGCCGTAATTTTATCCTTCACCATTGCATAAACAATTTTCTGTTAGACTGTTTCACTTTCAATTTGATAATTACTTGACGACTGCATCACACTTTTTCCATCTTCTTTTCCTTCTTAGCAGGCTTCATTCTACATCAAATATACTCATGAAAAGCCAAAAAGACCAATAAGTTGAGCCTTTAAGCTAATTAGCATCAGTGAGTTCAAGGGAAACGTACAGGTAAACCGTGAACTCGTGGGACGTGTACTGTTTGACCATAAGTACTCGAGAATAACGCTACAATTATGTGCAAGCCTTACCATGCAGTTTTTAGAAGAATGTTGGAACGTGGAGCAAACTGCCCAAGATGTTTGTACCTTCAATAATGTTTTTAAATGAGTAGCTTCAATTATCAATCTGTTGCATATACAATTATCGTAAATTACAGTGACTTCATAAACGAAAATCATAAAAAGAACAAATACAATCATATATATGAATGAAAACTTTTGTATCTTACCTTCTTAAATGGGAAACAAATTTTTGACGACTCATAGGCTTCATCATCTCGAGCTCGTCATAGAAGTTTGAAGCTACAAAAACAGCAATTTTTCAAATGATAACAATATGTCAAAGTAATAACTACATTCAATTCTTTCGAACTTTAATTCTTACTGAGACGTTGATGAGTCGAGTAACCCCGATACTTAAGTGCGACCAAGTCGTAAGCTCGAGCTACTTTCTCTTGCATATCATAACCCATGAATTTAAATCAACATTTTTAATAATATAACCCTTGAGTAAACCCATATCTGTGTTTAATTAACTTGCACATTAGTACTACTACCTTTATTTGAACTTTAAAGCAATGTTTTGAAAACAAGACCGGATACTGAACCGGTCTTACAATATTTCACACCGGTCGGATCGGTTGGATCGGAGTTGGACCGGGTTTTAACTACATATATATTTATCAAATTAATACAAAAAGAATTTTAACTTAAACATTATATGAGTTCAATAATATAATTCTAGCATCAATTATTCAAAATAAAATTAAATTCTAATCCAAAAACCATATTTTACATATTTTGACACCTAAATCTTAAGTTTGAATACGTTAAATTATTATAAAATGCTAATTATCATTATTTTTCTTTAATTATCTCTGTTCCAATAATACCAAATAAAAAAATCCATATTAGTACTATATAGTTATACTAATCTTACAGATTATGTCTATGTACTCAATAAAAAGATAAATAAAAAATGAAAGATTAAAATGGATCATAAATGGCAATACCAAACACTTGGTGAAAGTGTGAAGCATCATATATTATCTGTACCACACTACCAAAAAAACTCAACTAATACATCCACACACACACAACCATACACACTAACAAACATATACAGTCACACACTCATAAGCACACAGTCCCTCGCACCCTTTTGATTCTTTATTATTATAGATCACTTTCCATTTCTTATTATTATAGATATAGACTTAGATTTCCGTCAAAATCTTTAACTCCGATTAGTGGGTAGCAACGGCGGTGGAGCTGTAGTGGTGGATGATCGGATGAAGATATACGGTGGCTAGGTTCGTTTTTCATCTTTCTTTCAAACTTTGTGGTCTCTGAAGAGTGAAATTAATGAATAGCTTGACCAAAGCTCCAAACGTGATGAAAAAAGAAAAGGGATTTAGGTGTTTGACTAAGCGTTGACCGGTTTACACCGGTTCAAACACCGGTCCGGTTCGATCTGACAGTCCAGATTCAAGCAGTTTGCAGCGGTTCAGTTCCACCCATCCAACCGGTGTTGATTGGACCGGATTTCTCAAAAAAGCGGTCCAACCGCGGTCCGATCGGTTGGCCCGGCCGGCTTGAAAACATTGCTTTAAAGATACTCACCGATATACTCTGGGAGATGACCCAAGTATCCCACATGACCAATAATAAAAACAAAGATAATAACTTTAGTGGAAAAAAGAAGATATGGAAAATAAATTTGAAAAAAACCGTGTCTTCGTTTTCTGGTTTGCCCTTCTTTCTTGCAACTACATATCTACCATGACACCTATGTCTAAAAAGAACAAAAATGATAATAACGCTAACGTGCATACTTAAACCCAAAAAAATAGAATTAAAGAATAGTATCTATATCAAAGCTCGCCGACGATCGTATATTGCTATATGTGTGTGGTTGATTATGAAAACTTAAAAATTAGGGTTTTACCTGTTAGAGGGAGTGGCGGCGATGGCGCAATACAAATAGATACAGAGAGGTAAGTTATTCCGATCGGCGGCTAAACAGAGAGAGCGATGGAGAGATGAAACCAAGTTTTATATTAGGACTCCGGCGAGAGTAATAGAGGAGATTAGGGATTACTGGATTAGGGATAGAAATTAGAAAATAGATGAAAGGGTAATACAGGAAAATTCACTTAAAAGAGTGGAAGGGATAATTGTTTGTGAGGAGGGTATAATAGTTATTTCAAAAAAAAAAAAAGAGCAGTTCTTTTTATAATGAAAATTTGCGTTATTAATGCAATTTTTAAATTATGCTTATTTTAGAAGCCTGTAAAGTTTCCAAATACATTTTGTTTTCTCAATTTATTATATATATATATATAGTTTCCTTATTTTGAGAACCATTTTTTTTTAAGAACCATGAGAACTCTTAAATTATATATTTGTTCACATGTTTTTTTTTCATTCACATGTGAAATGATATAAAAATATATGTTGTAGAAGAAACTTTTCTTAAAAAAGTTTCTTCTACAACATACATTTTATATCATTTCACATGTGAATGAACAAAAAAAACATGTGAACAAATATATAATTTAAGAGTTCTCATGGTTCTTACAAAAAAATGGTTCTCAAAATAAGGAAACTATATATATATATATATATATATATAGTGGGATAAATTGAGTCCAATTTGAGTATATATATATATATATATATATATACGAGCCATTTTATTCATTTGGTGGTGGTACGTTTGGAAAGTAAGAAATAACAAGCTACACAACAATACTAATGAGACCGGTTTGGGCATTTTTAATGCTACTGTAATGATATCTTATGGTTGGATTCATAATAGGGACAAGAAAGACGGGACATCTTGGGATGCTTGGAACCTTTATCCGCTTTAGTTGGTTGCGTTTTTGGGTGGATTCTTTTTGCACAGGGACGTCATTGTTTTTTTTATATAGATTTGCTTCCCTGAAACTTGTATGGAATCACAACAAAAACATCACGAAGTGAAAACCGGTGGCTCGGCCTTCGCTGATGGGGTTTTTTCTTGTGTCTCGGGTCACTGTAATTGGCACAAGTTTTTTTCAACTCTTTTGTGATTCTAGCAGTTAAAGTTTCTGGATGAGTCTAGATGTGTAAGGTTGTATTCTAGATTTACATAGTTTGTACTTTGATCTCTAGCGTCTTGCTAGTTGATCTTTTGATTATTAATATAATTCCGCCGTTCTAAAAAAATATATATATACGAGCATGATATCCACGCGTTGTGGCGGAATCATGGACGGTGGTAGCCGGGGTGTTGGTGATGATGGATGACGGCGGTGGTTATCGACAGAAATAAAAGGGGGGTGTGTTGTTTCGGTATATAGAAAGAAAGAATATTTTGTGTGTGTGTGTGTGTTGTTGTAACACCCTTCATTTAAAAATACGGGTTTCCAAAAATTTTCGCCTAACGGCGTTATAACAAAGCGGAAGTAAACTTTGAAAGTCCAAACCAATTAAAATCTGTTTGGTTTATTTAATCATTGGTGTTACTCGGTCATATCGTCAAAACAAGTTTAAATAGAAACCCGTCGGCTGCCAACACAAAACAACCGACTACATAACATGCAAACTACATAAATGCCAAAACATAAGCAAGAGTCTAAAAATGTGCAACAACTATGGGTAGCTAAGGTCATCAGCAAGCTATCTACCCATTCCTCGCTCTTATTCATCAACTACCTCAGCTACGCTAAACCTGAGGGAGCAACACATTTCAAAAGACAAGTGTTAGCTAACGAATTAGCTAAGTAAGATAACACTCAAGTTATAAAACATTTATCCATTTCAAACATTGTGGATTTAATCAACGTCATTAAGGCACAACACACATCAAGCATATCACATCATCAAAACTACATAATAGGATGAAACACCCTAAATGTGCCTATCCTTCATTCTGCATTACACACATATAACCACATAACTGCATTACTACTTTTAACTGCGTAACTACATTTTAACTGCATTACTACGTTTTAACTGCTTTACTACATTTTAACTGCGTCAATGTGTAACATAAGTTACACCCGACTAGATGACAACCATTCAGTTGAACATCAAACGTCGTTAAGGAATGGCAAGCCAATCCCCGAGTAATCCGTATGCACAAGAAAAATGAGGGCGGGTCAGACCCCTCGTATTACTCAACTGCATCTCAATGACCATGTTGCAAGGAGCCACCCAAGCAACCTACGTCAACGCACTTAGCCGGGCTAGGGCAAGTAAGGGTTAAGCTTAACACTTTCCTGCATCAAAGTTTAACCAGCTCGATCCTGCATTATTTAGTTTAGGTGACTGCATTACCTAAACATTTACTACGTTTACTGCTTTTACGTTTTGGGCCCTTAAACGTGCACGTGTCATGGCAACTTAACAAGTCTAGTAAACTAGATGAGCAATGTAACATTCATGATTTTTACCGTTTGACTGTGCATGTAATTTGATTAACTATTTCAATAAACGGAAATTTGGACATAATTGTGTACATTTATCTGTAAATTGGGCCAATTATA
>CM067170.1:128110571-128130680 GCA_034093135.1 Erigeron breviscapus | reverse complement strand
TAAGACCTTAAACGCGCGCGAGTTTGCAATTGGACAGAGTTTGTGTATATTTTCTATTAGAACTATTTTCAAATACGTATTACGCGTGTATATTTATACTATACTGTTCATAAACGCGTGCTAATATGGACCGTATATCTTAAAGCCCATAGCCCATTAACAACCGCGTGTTAATATGTAAACACGTGATGACCACGTGTTTAGGCAAACTCGTGTTACTGTTGCACGAGCTTGTATATGCCACGTGTTTAGACAAACTCGTGTTACTGTAGCACGAGTTTGTATACACTTCCATTTTGTCATCTTTTAAGTATACTTAAATACTCAAAACGTGACTTAGTTTATCACTTGTATCTGTATGTTATTTATAATCACTTCATACAAGTCGTAAACATTAAACATACCAAAACTCTGATCAATATGTAATCATTCACATTACTTAAGTCCAAATAACAAGTTTAAACATAACATAAGTCTATGATTACATATTACAAAACATAAACATATACTGATCAAATCGTTGTTGCTGTTGTCAACAGAATCATGCACTTACATTCTCGTTAGGTAACAAACAACCTCAGCATATTAGGTATTCTAGTTTTCCTAGGTACTCTCAAAAGAATCCTAAGTGTACATTACAGAGGGTTAAAGATACTGTCACTGGAATGACTAAATACAAAGACCAGTATGGTTGGTTGTCACCTAATAACATAAAGAAAGTAAACAAGATCACAGAACCCATCAAGAAGAAACCTGTTAAGAACATAGTTAACAAAGTGCTTGCTAACTCAAAACATGTTCGTGTTTCAGGTGACGTGTGCTTAACTAGTAGCAGTAAATGGATCCCTAAGGATAGATTTGTGCATGCTTCTAGTAAAGTCAAGATTGATGGGAATACAACAAAGGTCAAACAAGTGTGGATTGTCCGTAGATTGAATACATTAGATAATGCTAAGAAATCTAGGACTAGTCCCGCTTGTCTCAAAACATGTGCATAAACTTTTACATTTTCCATGCTTGTAATATGTATGTGTGTTTTGAACAATTTTGTGTGTGCTTGTTTAATGTTTGAATAAAAAGTTTGTTTGTGCTTTATTTTGCTTGTTGTTAATTTTAATGTGTACTTGCATGTTATCCCTCTAACCTGCAAGGACCCAATCTACATGGGTACCTAAACCATATTCTTGTCCTTGCAGGAATATCTAATTTGTGTATGGTATGTTGACTCTGGATGTTCTCGCCACATGACTGGAAATAAGTCAATTCTTTCGAATTTTGTTGAAAAGTTTATGGGAACCGTCAGATTCGGAAATGATCATATCGCTCCTATTCTTGGTTATGGAGACATTGTTAAAAATGGAGTCACTATCAAGAGAGTTTCCTACGTTGAAGGACTTGGACACAATCTCTTTAGTGTTGGTCAATTTTGTGACAATGATCTTCAAGTTTTATTTAGGAGATATGAATGCAAAGTGCAGACTGAAGATGGTGTGGATATTCTGACTGGAACAAGAGACAATAATTTGTTCACAATTGATCTCAACAACATCCCATTCAATTCTTCAGAAATTTGTCTTCTTTCGAAAGCAACTGCACAAAACTCTTGGTTATGGCATCGCCGTCTTTCTCATCTTAACTTTCAAACGATTAATACACTCGTGGATAAACAACTGTTGAAGGTCTTCCGGACTACAAGTATGAAAGTGAACATGTTTGTCCAGCTTGTGCAATTGGAAAGATAAAGAAAGCGTCACACAAACCAAAGAAGCACTTAAGTACAGAAGGTCCTTTGCACCTTATTCATATGGATTTGTGTGGCCCAATGAAAGTTCAAAGTATCCATGGAAAGCGATACATTCTAGTGATCGTAGATGATTATTCTCGCTACACTTGGGTATTCTTTCTTCATGCAAAAAGTGATACTCCGCAAGTGATTATTGATTTCATAAAGAAGACCCAAGTCAATCTTAAATCATCTGTTAGAATTGTTCGCTCCGACAATGGCACTGAATTTAAGAACTCAACTATTGATTCTTTCTTCAAGTCCATGGGTATTTCACACCAATTTTCTGCTGTCAGAACACCTCAACAGAATGGAGTAGTGGAACGTCGAAATCGAACTCTTGTTGAAGCAGCTAGAACGATGCTTGCCTATTCGAAGTTGCCACCGAATCTATGGGCTGAAGCTGTTGCTACTGCTTGTTTTACTCAAAACAGATCCATAATAAACAAGAGGTTTGATAAAACTCCGTATGAGGTGATCAACAAAAGAAAGCCCAATGTGAACTTCTTGCACATCTTTGGATGTGTGTGTTATGTTCTAAATGATCGAGAAAATCTGGGCAAATTTGAACCAAAAGGCGATGAGGCGTATTTCATCGGTTATTCAAGAGAATCCATTGCATATCGTGTTTATAACCGAAGAACCAAGAGAATCGAAGAGAGTATGAATGTCAAATTTGATGAACTCTCAGGTATGGTTCTTGAACAACACAGTTCAAGACCCGAACTTCAATGTCCACAAGCTTCCGCAACAAAGACTAATTCAAATGTCAAATCATTCTCTACTCCGACTTCACAAGATTTGGATATCTTATTTGAAGAATTTTTCCACGTTTCGAAGCAAGTTTCTGAATCTGATGAAAATTCAAATGAACCATCAAGTTCAAATTCGAAAGAGATGAATCCTAATGAGTCTTCACCATCACAAACATCAGATGTTAGTTCACCATCTGATTCTCCTCCACCTACAGATTTTCAAGATTTGCATACTCAACCTCATGTTATTTCTCAAGTGACAAACCAATCAACCAATCCAGAAGATTATGCCAAAGATGACTTTGTTGAACCAATTGCTACTTCTTTTGAACAATTGACAGAACAACATACTCCTGATTTTATTGATTCTGAAGAATCTGGTGATCCAATTGATCCAATTCCTCACACAACCAAATGGACTAGAGCTCATCCGATTTCTCAAGTCATTGGTAATCCAACAACTGGAATTCAGACAAGATCTGCTTCCGCGAATGAATGTCTGTTTGTGAATTTCCTGAGCATTGTTGAACCAAAGACAGTGAGTGACGCTCTAAATTGTCCAGATTGGGTAAAAGCTATGCAGGAGGAACTCAATCAATTTGAAAGACTTGAGGTGTGGAAATTGGTTCCCAATCCTTACAAGAACAAGGAACCAATTAAAACCAAGTGGATCTTCAAGAATAAAAAGGATGAAAATGGAGTTGTTATACGCAACAAAGCACGATTGGTTGCAAAGGGATATTGCCAACAAGATGGAATTGACTACGATGAGACATTCGCACCAGTTGCACGAATTGAGGCTATTCGGATGTTTCTTGTCTATGCTGCCTACAAGAACTTCACAGTCTACCAGATGGATGTTAAAACTGCCTTCTTGAATGGAATCCTCAAAGAAGAAGTGTACGTTGAACAACCAGAAGGTTTTGTGAGTTCCAAACATCCAGAATATGTTTACAGGTTAGACAAGGCATTATATGGTCTGAAACAAGCGCCTCGTGCATGGTATGATGCTCTATCCTCTTATCTTGTGAAATCTGGTTTTAGCAAAGGTTCGATTGACACTACCTTGTTTATCAAACGACAAGGGAGTGATATCATTCTAATCCAGATTTATGTAGACGACATAATTTTCGGGTCAACTAATCCTAAATACTGCAAGAATTTTTCTGCTTTAATGATCAAAAAGTTTGAAATGAGCATGATGGGTGAATTAAACTTTTTCCTTGGTCTTCAAGTAAAACAGTTGTCAAATGGTACTTTTATTTGTCAATCTAAGTACATTTTAGACATGTTGAAAAAGTTTGATATGATGGATTGTCAATCAATTGGAACACCCATGGAAGCTCGAACCAAAATTAATGCAGATTTAAATGGAAAATCTTTTGATCAAAAGAAATATCGCAGTATGATAGGGTCACTAATGTATTTGACTGCTAGTCGCCCGGATATTATGTTCGCCACATGCATGTGTGCCAGGTACCAGGCCAATCCAAAGGAAAGTCATTTCCAGGCCGTTAAACGGATTTTCCGATACCTGAAAGGCACAGTGAACCTTGGTCTCTGGTATCCACGGGATACTGGGTTTCAGTTAATTGCCTATTCGGATGCTGACCATGCAGGTTGTAAGCTTGATCGAAAGAGTACCTCTGGGAGTGTACAGTTTCTTGGGGATAGATTGGTCAGTTGGTCTTCGAAGAAACAAAACTGTGTATCCACATCTACTGCAGAGGCTGAATATGTTGCTGCAGCAAGCTGTTGTTCACAGGTTCTTTGGATGAAGACGCAGTTGACTGATTATGGATTCCAATTCAACAGAATTCCCATCTACTGTGATTCTAAGAGTGCAATTGCTATTTCTTGCAATCCTGTACAGCACACAAAGACCAAGCACATAGATGTTCGGTACCATTTTCTTAAAGATCATGTCGAGAAAGGTAACATCGAACTCTATTTTGTCCCAACAGACTACCAACTTGCTGATCTTTTCACCAAACCTTTGGATGAAAACAGGTTCAATTTTCTTAAAACCAAGTTGGGAATGCTAGATTTACAAACTTAATTGATTTCCATGCCATGTATTCTGTGTTCATTTTCTGTTTCAAACATTGATGTGTTTTAATTGTTATTACATGCAATGTTTGAGGGGGAGAAAAAGGGTAGAATGCATGATTTTAGGGGGAGTTTGTAAACTTAGTATAGTCAAAAATGCTTAATTTGGGGGGGAGTGTGTAAATGCTTATGAATATTTGTTTGCTTATTTGTTAATTGTATGTTTTATTTGTCTAAATTTTTTTTCTTTTCTTTACTTGTATGTATGTTTGTTTTTAAAACTGGAAAATCAAATACAAAATTATAAAATGATAAAATGATAAAAAGATTTCTTTTCAATTTAATTTTGGTTTATTTTTTTAATTTTTTAGTTGTTTTTATTTTTTTTCGTTCTTTATTATGTTTGTTTGAACAGAAAACCCAAAATGATGTTTAAGCCCAAAACAATTTGAGCCCAACTGGCATGAAAAGCCCAATACCAGTTGAGATACGGGTTGACACGCGGGTCACACCCAGACCCGCGACCCGAATTTGAGATTTAAAAGGGATATGGGCGGGTCAACTCACTTTTATTCAAATTCAAATCCAGTATCTTCTTATTTTTCTCTCTAAACTGATCAACATCACATCAATCAATCATAATCTTTTTCTTAAAGATCATGTCGAGAAAGGTAACATCGAACTCTATTTTGTCCCAACAGACTACCAACTTGCTGATCTTTTCACCAAACCTTTGGATGAAAACAGGTTCAATTTTCTTAAAACCAAGTTGGGAATGCTAGATTTACAAACTTAATTGATTCCATGCCATGTATTCTGTGTTCATTTTCTGTTTCAAACATTGATGTGTTTTAATTGTTATTACATGCAATGTTTGAGGGGGAGAAAAAGGGTAGAATGCATGATTTTAGGGGGAGTTTGTAAACTTAGTATAGTCAAAAATGCTTAATTTGGGGGGGAGTGTGTAAATGCTTATGAATATTTGTTTGCTTATTTGTTAATTGTATGTTTTATTTGTCTAAATTTTTTTTCTTTTCTTTACTTGTATGTATGTTTGTTTTTAAAACTGGAAAATCAAATACAAAATTATAAAATGATAAAATGATAAAAAGATTTCTTTTCAATTTAATTTTGGTTTATTTTTTTAATTTTTTAGTTGTTTTTATTTTTTTTCGTTCTTTATTATGTTTGTTTTTAAAACTGGAAAATCAAATACAAAATTATAAAATGATAAAATGATAAAAAGATTTCTTTTCAATTTAATTTTGGTTTATTTTTTTAATTTTTTAGTTGTTTTTATTTTTTTTCGTTCTTTATTATGTTTGTTTTTAAAACTGGAAAATCAAATACAAAATTATAAAATGATAAAATGATAAAAAGATTTCTTTTCAAAACTGAAAGAAAATCAAATACAAAATATAAAATGATAAAATGATAAAAAGATTTCTTTTCAATTTAATTTTGGTTTATTTTTTTAATTTTTTAGTTGTTTTTATTTTTTTTCGTTCTTTATTATGTTTGTTTGAACAGAAAACCCAAAATGATGTTTAAGCCCAAAACAATTTGAGCCCAACTGGCATGAAAAGCCCAATACCAGTTGAGATACGGGTTGACACGCGGGTCACACCCAGACCCGCAACTCGAATTTGATATTTAAAAGGGATATGGGCGGGTCAAATCACTTTTATTCAAATTCAAATCCAGTATCTTGTTTTATTTTCTCTCTAAACCGATCAACATCACATCAATAAATCATAATCTTTTTCTTAAGACATAAGAATCAAAGGAAGATTAACAAGTGGTCTCATTATCAGTTCATATTATATCCATTCATCGATCATATCAACAGTTTTTGAGGTGAGATTTCATATTTAGTTTTGTTCTCCAACTGTTTGATTGTATGCCAATATGAACTGCCATGATCATTTTTGAACTTTATGATGTTATGATTCATGTTTTGATGAAGATAGATGCATGATTAGGATTAATAAATGTCATTTTAATCAATATGATTGCATTTGTGTTCTTTTGATTGATGTTTCTGGGCGGTTTAAGTAAAGGGCTGGGCTTAAGTATGAATGTTTGAAGATTTGGCTTGTTTGCAGAGCTCCCAGCTCGGCAAACGCTCTATTTGTTCATCTTGGCCTTCAAATCTTCATATTAACTGGATATTTTTGACAAATCACTACTAAGGGGGAGATTGTTAGAAATATAAATGTAGTAGGTGATTTGTATACTTTATGTTGTTTTGTACTTATATTGTAAACATGTTAATATGGAAGGGGGCATAGTGTAAAATGTTCTTATGTATATAAACCCCCTCCATAATGTAAATTGTAACCTTTTCACCCATAATACTATCTAAACTTTCACTGATTCTCTCTCTACTCTCTCTCTACTTTATCTCACTAAAACCGCCATTGATACACACTAAAACACACACTAAAGCTCAAATTATACATATAATAACCTGATCAGTGTCAGTCAACTGTGTGATGATGGCTTCAAGGTTTTATTTGATATTTCACAAGGCACCATATTCAACAGAGATGGAAAGGTGGTACTGATTGCACCAAGGAAGGGAAACATTTATGTCATTGATATGAATCCTTCTACCACTGAACAATGTTTCTATTCAAAGGCAGATGAAGACACAAACTGGGTGTGGCACAAGAGATTATCCCATCTGAACTTCAAGAACATCAATAAGTTGTCTAGAAAACAACTTGTTGATGGGATACCCTCTATGTCTTTCAATTAAGACAAGCCATGTCCAGGTTGTGAAATGGGTAAGCAGAAAAGAGCTTCATTCAAGACCAAACAAAGCTTTAGTATAACTGAACCTCTTCACATGCTTCACATGGACCTCTTTGGACCAGTGAATGTTCAGACTAGAGCGGGAAAGAAATATACCCTTGTTGTTGTTGATGAATATTCAAGATATTGCTGGGTAATTTTCCTCAGGTCCAAAAGTGAAGCTGCTGCTGAAATCATTGCTCTCATCAAGCAAATTGAGCTCAAGCACAAGCGAAAAGTTTGTCAGCTCAAAAGTGACAATGGCACTGAATTCAGAAATGCTACTCTGGAGTCCTTCTGCACTGAAACTGGCATATCTCAGAACTTCTCCTCAGCTCACACACCAGAGCAGAATGGTGTTGTAGAAAGAAAGCATCGTACGCTGATTGAAGCTGCTAGAAGTATGTTGAATGAATCTGGTCTTCCCAAGAATTTCTGGGCTGAAGCTGTTGCAACTGCCTACTACACTCAGAACAGATCTGTTTATGTCAAAAGACACAAGAAGACCTCCTATGAAGTACTCAGAAATAGAAAGCCTAATATTGGATACTTCCATTTATTTGGGTGTCCAGTATACATTCTGAATGATTCAAATCAGCTTGGAAAATTTGATGCAAAAGCTGATGAAGGATACTTCTAGGATATTCATCAAATCGCAAGGCCTTTAGAGTCTTTAACAAGAGACTTGAAAAGGTTGATGAGTCAATTCATGTTACCTTTGATGGATCCAATTCTGCAATCTTTAAAAATTCCATTCCTGTACCACCCTCAGAAAGTCCAATAAGTTTTGGTGATTCTGATCCTATTGCTGAAACTGATCAGTCACCTGAACCTGCTTCTGAACATCTCCGTTCAGAACCAGTAATAAACAAGCCTAGCAACATTCCATTTTATCCTCCAGTCAGTTTCAAACTACCTTCTGAACTGACTATTGGATCAGATGTACATGCTGCTTCTCCTCAGATATCAGGCTCCACTGAGCAACCTCAATCTGAAGAATTTCATGATGCAAGTCATGATCTGCAGGAAGAAGAAGAAGCTGAAGATGTATTTTCTGAAGCTCCTCCTGAAGTTACTCAGAGAAGTTCTTGCACTGATATCATTGTTCATCCTGGTCAATACTCTAAATGGACAAAAGCACATCCAATCGAGCAAATTATTGGAGAGTCCGGTAAAGGGGTTCAGACCAGAAGAGCCACAAGCGATCAATGCTTAAACGTCAGCTTCTTATCTCTAATTGAACCCAAGAAGATTGACGAGGCTATGCAAGACCCAAGCTGGGTGAAGCCATGCAAGATGAGCTCAACCAGTTTAAAAGAAACGATGTATGGGAACTCGTTCCTTGTCCCAGTAACCTGAAGAAGGAACCAATTGGGACAAGATGGGTCTTCAAAAACAAGATGGATGAAGATGGTCATATCATCAGAAACAAAGCAAGACTTGTTGCAAAAGGATATGCACAAGAAGAGGGAATAGATTTTGATGAAACTTTTGCACCAGTTGCTAGACTTGAAGCTATCAGAATATTTTTAGCTTTTGCAGCTCATCATCAGTTTAAAGTCTATCAAATGGATGTCAAAAGTGCATTACTGAATGGAGAACTAGAAGAAGTCGTTTATGTGTATCAACCACCAGGATTCATCAATGAAGAAAAACCACATTGGGTGTACAGACTGAACAAAGCCTTATATGGTCTGAGACAAGCACCCAGAGCCTGGTATGATACTCTTACTAAACATCTTCTTAAAAATGGTTTTAAACGTGGTGCAATAGATAATACTTTGTTCATATTGCATGATAAAAGTGATATCCTTTTAGTACAAATTTATGTTGATGATATTGTGTTTGGTTCTACAAATGAGAAGATGTGTGAAAAATTTTCTAAAATCATGTCTTCTGAGTATGAAATGAGTATGATGGGTGAACTGACATATTTTCTGGGACTTCAAGTAAAACAAACTGAAGATGGTATTTCATAAACCAGGAAAAATATGTCAGAGATTTATTAAAGAAATATCAATTTGATTCAGTCTCATCAAAAGATACTCCTATTTCTGCTCCATTAACTTTGGATTCTGATCCACATGGAAAACCAGTGGACCATACAAAATATCGTGGTATGGTTGGTTCACTGATGTATTTAACTGCAAGTAGACCAGACATAATGTTTGCAACATGCCTTTGTGCTAGATTTCAGTCTGATCCCAGAGAAGCACATGCAAATGCTGTTAAAAGGATCTTCAGATACCTTAAAGGTGTCCCCAGATTGGGTCTTTGGTATCCCAAAGGCTCTAGTCTAGATCTAATGGGTTATTCAGATTCTGATCATGCAGGTTGTAAGATAGACAGGAAAAATACCACAGGTGGGTGTCATTTCCTTGGTGGCAAATTAGTAAGCTGGACCAGTAAGAAGCAGACTGCAGTATCACTATCCACTGCAGAAGCTGAGTATATTTCTGCAGCAAGTTGTTGTGCTCAGATTCTATGGATGAAAAACCAGCTAACTGATTATGGTGTTACTTACACAAAGACTCCAATCTTTTGTGATAAAACTAGTGCCATTGCCATATCTCACAATCCTGTGATGCACTCGAAAACCAAGCACATCGATCTCAGGTATCATTTCATTCGTGATCATATTCTGAAAGGAGATATTGAATTGCACTTTATTCCCACTGATAAGCAACTCGCTGATGTTTTTACAAAACCTTTAGATGTCAAAACCTTTAAACATCTGATCAGTGAGTTGGGTATGTTAAATCCTTAGACTGGTAATCTTGTTATGAACGCCTCAGTGACACTGATCTGGTTCACCAGTCTGAGCGATCCATGTAATTTTTGCTCGCCTAGCTATCGAACGCCTTTGTGATACTATCTTGGCACTTATTAATTCATGGATCATCACTTCAGGGGGAATGTTAAATATTTTTCAAACTTTAAGATAAACCTTCATTTTTGAGGGGGAACCTTTTACTCAGAAAAACGTATTTAACTGAAGCACTTCAGAAAATCAAAAATATTTCAGTTGAATTTTATTAACTGAGATGGTTCAGATCTCTTTGGAACTGACCATGCTCAAAATTTATTTTGTCATCACTGAAAGACAACAATCCTTTCAAGATATTTTTGATACTTGGTCAATTGTGTGTACACGTGGCCTACTGCATACTATGTTTTTAACTTACGTTGGTCATGCTTATGTGTCACACAAGTTGCGCCGTAAAAGGGAAAGAAATGAGTACTTTTTCTGAAAAAGTGTTGCAGGGTGGGGTCACTCAAACGTCTCTGCATTTAATGCGGACTTGACCCAGAAATTGTTTTTAATTGGAAAATCACTTTATATTCCATCTTAAATTCAAATTCCTTTTCATTCTTTCATTTACTTCGTTTTTCATTTACTTCCCAATCATCAATCTCTCTCATATTTACTCTCAAATTCCTTAACTCTTCATATTCCTTTCACTTTCAACTTTCGATTCTTAAAAATGTCTAAATCATCATCTTCTTCACAACACAAATCGCTCATCAATTTTGAATATACTCCATCGGGTGATGTGAAAACATCTGCCACATGGCCAAAGAATTTCACTCCTTCTCAAATCCGATTTAACATGAGCAATTTCTTGGCTCAATTAAATGTGAAATCCAAAACCTTAATGGGAAGAATTAATAATTTTTGGGAGCAATCCCCTTTCCATTATGCTCTGATCGCTAATCCTCAGGCATTGTATCATCGATACTTGCTTGAATTCTGGTATACTGCTGTGGTGAGCAAAGATGAACAATCCATCTCCTTCACTCTCAATGAGGGCACCAAGCAGTGTGTTATCACTCTTGAGGGGTTCAGAAATTCCCTTCATCTGAACTACCTCAAACCTTCCCAGGTATTTGCTAAAAGACTCAAAGGAGTCAATTTCAGGGAGGTTCTAGTCGCCACCGGTCATGGCGATATGGAGGATGCTGATGGTAATCTGAAGACCTCCGGACACATATTTATGTCTGGATTTGGTAATTGCTGGAGGTTCTTCTGGACCCAGATTGTGGAAAGTCTTGGTGGCAACCATGGAGGGTTGGACCAACTTTCATTACCCCAAGTTGAGATGGGGTATTATATTTGGAATGGGATACAAGCAGACTTTGCTGAGATTCTCTTTTCTCAGCTAATTACAAAACTAAAAGGAAAGAGAAGTCTGTATATTGCCTTTCCACGATTTCTAAGCTTATGTTTCATGGATATTCTTGGTGAAGCTTATAATCAAGCTGGACCTGAAGCTTCAGTACCTGAATATAGCAGAGATTTCTCAAAGGCATCCACTTCTGAAGATGAGCCTGAACTATCCACTGCTATGCTTCAGGTATTTAATAAAACTGTTTCAGCCATACTAGCTGGTTCAGAAAGGTCACTAAGTGGGCCACAAAAGAATGTGGGACCCGTTAGTCGACCTAAAGATAAGTTGTTGAACATCATTTGTGTTCCAGTTTCTGTATCTACTGTCCCTGGCAATGATACTACGGTTGAGCCGATCATTAAATCTGGTAACGATGCACCTGCTTCTGCAGATGTTGAACCAGAAACTGGTGCGGGTACTAGTGACCCAAACCAGGGCATATCTGACCAGAATGCAGTGGTGAATGCTTTCTGGGATGACGATGAGCTACCTCAGGGGAATCTCGATTCCCTTGCTGATTTTGAGTTTGACGAGGGATTATTGGAGGCGAATCAATCTGATTCTGAGCCAGCCACCATCCTCGCAAACGCCCCTCCTCCTCCCCAGAAATCCAAATTCAACCAGACCAACAAGAACAAGATATTAATCCTTATGTTCCACCACCTCCATCTCATCAACATCCAATTTTTCCACCGGGCACTAATCCTGCCTATGTTACAGCCGGTACATTTAATCCATCACTTCAATTTCTTCACCCCCAAATTCACAAAATTCCACCCCCTATCAATTATGATCTCCCAATGGAAACGGACTTCGATTCTGAGACAGAATCTGAGAGTCCAACTGATTTACAACTGAGCAATGTTCTTAAAGGGCTTGGTAATCTACCATTTGTTGCTCCTGCTTCTGCACAACCTCCACCACCTTTAAATGTAGAAGCACAGTTAGAAAAGACTCAAACTGAAGTCCAAAGCCTTATTCTAAGGGTGGAGGACTTAACCAAGTCTCTAACTGCCAATACTAGTTCTGTGGCTGAAATGAAAGGAGCTCAGATGTTTCTTGGAACTGAGTTAACTAAGGTTGCTGGAAACGAAGGACTAGTAGTTGGGAAGCTGAATTAGCTGGTGATGACTTGCAACAAGGTGAGCTCTGCAATCAGAGAAGCCTTCAAGCTAACAAAAAGAGATGTGCAAGCTTCAGTAGTTGCAAACTTGACATCTTGTGTTCAGCTAATGAAGCAAGATTTTATGGTTGTTGGAAGAGAAGTCCATGAGTTGGTTAAAAAGCCAAGTATAAATGAGAAAGAACTTGGGGCTTCCATAAGTGTTGGTATTTTAGATAATCTGAAGTCTGAGCTAACTCAGAATCTAGTCACTCAGATTTCAGAATCCGTTTCTGAGAAGGTTGGTGAGAAGGTTAGAGTGATGATTGCTGAACTAACCAAAGACACATATGACAAAGTGGACAAGGCTGTGAATGAAGTAAAAGATTCAGTGTCCAAACTTGAAGGTTCAGTTCAGAACCAGTCCAAACAGTTAGAAGAAATTCTAACTCATCTCAAGAAGGAATATATTGTTGCTCCTCCTGTTCCCTCATTCACTGAAGAAGATAGAAAGCAGTTGAAAGAGATAGTAGATAAAGAGTCGCTGAACCTGAACTCCAATTTCAGATTAAGGTCTCAGTTTGCTCAAGCTTTCTAAAGGAATTTCTGAATGCTTACAACAACAAAGTTGGGAACCACTGAAGGGCATGCAAATGGCCATTGAAGAATTGCTAGATTGCCTTCAGAGATTCCCAAAGGGGGAAGTGGTGTGCCTATTGGTTTGCTTGCTAGTACTCAAGAGATAATCTGAAGCAACCAAGAAGCAAACTGAGGTGCCATCTGGTAGTGTCTCAGTTCAGGGAGAAACTGAATCTGAATCTGGTAAGAAAGATAAGGGCAAGGCCCCATTAGAGGAAGAACCAACAAAGAAAAGTTCTAAGGGTTCTGGGATTATTGTTGGTGAGAATGTGGATGAGCATGGTTATCCCCTGCACGATCTTGATGCTGATAGTAAGAAGTTGGAGGCTTTGCAGAAGCAGGTCTCAAATCAATTCATTATGTGGAGGGAAAACAAAGAAAGAGAAAGGGAACAACATCTGAAGATGGGGACCCTTGATCATATAGATGCTGCAGCTCTTGGTTTGTCACTGGAAAGATATTTGAAAATCAAAAATGATCCAAGAGTGCAGAAGTCTGTTGTTGAGATGCTCGAGTATGAATGTGGGATGAATTACTCACCTCTGGAACAAAAGCTAGAGAGTGTAACCTTCAAGTTGTCTATTGAAGACTTGAAGAGAAATAGAGAAAAGGAAATGGCAATTAAAAGGAAGGAAATTCTGGCCGAAGTTCTGAAGGTTGAAAAAGAGTTGTTCAGACCAACCACAAAGCCCAAAGTAACTGGAACAAGGTCTGCAAGAAAGAATTCTCGTGATGTTGTCTTTACTTCCCTCAAACCATCTGATGATGCTGCTGAACTTGAAAGAAAACATGAGAAGAATCAGTATGATCATTACATGAATCATCGATCGCATCAGGCCAAAATCATTGATATAGAAGTTACAAAGGCTGATGGATTGAAGTTGTTTGATTTGATTGTGAAAAGAGAAGGTAGGGCAGCTGAAGAATATAATCAAGTTTCAGTTCATGAGTTTGGGATTTCAGACCACAGGGAGATGATCCAGATTCTGAAGGGGAAGCCGAAATCTGTTTTGATTGGTGCATGGTTGTCCAGAATACAACAAAAGATGCAAGCCAAAGTAGAGATTGAAAGCAGATTGTTTGGAAAGAAGGATCATTCTCCACTGAAAAGGAAACCTACTGAAGCACCTTCTGGTTCAAGGCCTGCCAAGAAGTAGTTCCTTTTTCATTTTATCATGTACTTGTAATATATTTACATTTGTAACAAACATTTCAGTTTGTATATATATGTTGCAAATTGTAACCAATAAGTAGATGGTAAGTTTAAGTTAGAAAAACCACAAGTAAAATTCTGAGACATCAATGAGAGATAAGATGTACTTAGAAATTTTTTTACAACTTAAACAAAAACTTGCATTTCAGACTTACAAACATGTATAGATAGAAGTCTGTGATGCATGCACTATTTCAGAACAAATAGGGGGAATTTGTTAGGTCGGAAATCGACCAAGTATAATTTGTTCAGAAATAGCTTGAAGTTCAGTGAAAACGTTTGTACAGAATTCTGAGCCGTCTCAGAATTACTTCACTGAAGCTTCACTTCAGTTCAGATCAAGATAAATCTGAAGCATTCATTCTGAAGTCAAAGACTGAAGTATGAAGAAGAGAATCATCTCAGAAGCGAGCAAAGAGTGATTCTACAAGATCGAAGACTGAAGCATCTCAGTGTAAAGTATTTACAACACTTTACACTGATTACGAGGAAGACTTTTTACTTTACATACCTTTACCCAGTTAATAGATTTATCTATTAATAAAAGGTACAAGGTAAAAGTATAGGTTTGGAACATAGTACTATAAGTCACATCAACTGACTTATATACTCTTCCTAGTAAAAGCATGTAAGGAATTAGGTTTAATTCCTTAAATGCTCACAACCACTTTTTATACGATCTTGTCCATGTCATCATGAACTTGGTCTATAAATACAAAGTCTTCTCACAACTTGCAAATGGCTTGAAACTTTAGCATTGCAACTTGTGAGATATACTCTAAGTAAAACTTACGAGTATTTCCAAGTTATTTAGATCACTTGTTTTTCGGGATTGTTTAGATACTTAAACTTGGGTGTTTATCTTTGTTCCGCAACAATCCTTGTATTTGTTTATATATCAATAAATCAAATACATTAGAAAGGAAACAACGTGTCTCAATGCTACATACTTGATTATACATATATATATCTTTATATAGTTTCTGCCATTTAGTTCTTGCATTTTACTTTAAGTTAATTGTTTCTTGTTATCCATATCTGGATCGTAAACTGAACTTGTCCATCAAGATCAGTTGTACTTGCCAGTCAGGTTTAGTTAATCATCTATATTTGGGACTCACAGAAAGGGAACAACATCTGAAGATGGGGACCCTTGATCATATAGATGCTGCAGCTCTTGGTTTGTCACTGGAAAGATACTTGAAAATCAAGAATGATCCAAGAGTGCAGAAGTGTGTTGTTGATATGCTCGAGTATGAATGTGGGATGAATTACTCACCTCTGGAACAAAAGCTAGAGAGTCTAACCTTCAAGTTGTCTATTGAAGACTTGAAGAGAAATAGAGAAAAGGAAATGGCAATAAAAGGAAGGAAATTCTGGCCGAAGTTCTGAAGGTTGAAAAAGAGTTGTTCAGACCAACCACAAAGCCCAAAGTAACTGGAACAAGGTCTGCAAGAAAGAATTCTCGTGATGTTGTCTTTACTTCCCTCAAACCATCTGATGATGCTGCTGAACTTGAAAGAAAACATGAGAAGGATCAGTATGATCATTACATGAATCATCGATCGCATCAGGCCAAAATCATTGATATAGAAGTTACAAAGGCTGATGGATTGAAGTTGTTTGATTTGATTGTAAAAAGAGAAGGTAGGGCAGTTGAAGAATATAATCAAGTTTCAGTTCACGAGTTTGGGATTTCAGAGCATAGGGAGATGATCCAGATTCTGAAGGGGAAGCCGAAATCTAATTTGATTGGTGCATGGTTAGCCAGAATACAACAAAAGATGCAAGCCAAAGTAGAGATTGAAAGCAGATTGTTTGGAAAGAAGGATCATTCTCCACTGAAAAGGAAACCTACTGAAGCACCTTCTGGTTCAAGGCCTGCCAAGAAGTAGTTCCTTTTTCAGTTTATCATGTACTTGTAATATATTTACATTTGTAACAAACATTTCAGTTTGTATATATATGTTGAAAATTGTAACCAATAAGTAGATGGTAAGTTTAAGTTAGAAAAACCACAAGTAAAATTCTGAGACATCAATGATCTATAAGATGTACTTAAAAAATTTTACAACTTAAACAAAAACTTGCATTTCAAACTTACAAGCATGTATAGATAGAAGTTTGAGATGCATGCACTATTTCAGAACAAATAGGGGGAATTTGTTAGGTCAGAAATCGACCAAGTATAATTTGTTCAGAAATAGCTTGAAGTTCAGTGAAAACGTTTGTACAGAATTCTGAGCCGTCTCAGAATTACTTCACTGAAGCTTCACTTCAGTTCAGATCAAGATAAATCTGAAGCATTCATTCTGAAGTCAAAGACTGAAGTATGAAGAAGAGAATCATCTCAGAAGCGAGCAAAGAGTGATTATACCAGATCGAAGACTGAAGCATCTCAGTGTAAAGTATTTACAACACTTTACACTGATTACGAGGAAGACTTTTTACTTTACATATCTTTACCCAGTTAATAGATTTATCTACTAATAAAAGGTACAAGGTAAAAGTATAGGTTTGGAACATAGTACTATAAGTCACATCAACTGACTTATATACTCTTCCTAGTACAAGCATGTAAGGAATTAAGTTTAATTCCTTAAATGCTCACAACCACTTTTATACGATCTTGTCCATGTCATCATGAACTTGGTCTATAAATGCAAAGTCTTCTCACAACTTGCAAAGGGCTTGAAACTTTAGCATTGCAACTTGTGAGATATACTCTAAGTAAACTTACGAGTATTTCCAAGTTATTTAGATCACTTGTTTTTTCGGGATTGTTTAGATACTTACACTTGGGTGTTTATCTTTGTTCCGCAACAATCCTTGTATTTGTTTATATATCAATAAATCAAATACATCAGAAAGAAAACAACGTGTCTCAATGCTACATACTTAATTATACTTATATATATCTTTATATAGTTTCCGCCATTTAGTTCTTGCATTTTACTTTAAGTCAATTGTTTCTTGTTAATCCATATCTGGATCGTAAACTTAACTTGTCCTTCAAGATCAGTTGTACTTGCCAGTCGGGTTTAGTTAATCATCTATATTTGGGACTCACATAACTTGTAACGAAACTGATGATATCATGAATGTAATTCACAACAAAATTGGGTAATTTGGATCTATTCGACTATTCCGATAAAAATCTATATAAACTATGAAAATATACAAACCGTGGAGATGAATCATGAAAAAAAAAAAGAATTTTATGACTGCAATTAACTGTTCCTTTTATATCATTGACGTAATTTTGTTGATTTAAAATCTTCCAATTGTAATTTCATTTCTCCATTAAAACACTTACAAAGTCAAAACAGTTTCCTTTTATGTTAGCCATCTTCTATGTTTTGAACATTGTTAGCCATATTTTAAAATGAAAATTCTGGAAAACTTTAGAGTTATTTATATATTTTCTTAATAAAAGTTTATTTTTATTTAAACTAATTCACATGATCCCAAATAGATTCATACCAAGGATTGATTTATGGAACTTTTTTCTTCAAAAAAACCTTTATAAAATGAGTTAAGCCCGCAATAACTAACGCTTTAGATTCATATTCTTTTCCTTTCTAAAATGACGACATAAATTGAGCATTTGAGCGTCTATAATCTTTTTGAACGATATTGAGTGTATATATACATTGTTATTGTTATTTTGTTCGTTTTCTAATCATTACCAGCGAAATATGAATAAGATAAGGGGCACGGGTGTAGTGCCAAATCCTTGGCAAATTGGCAAGCTTTAAGCCAATAAGGAATGGACATGTGGATTAGCCAAAAATTAGCCAAAACTAGCCAAAATGTATGGTGTAGTAGTAAACTTGCCAATTTTTTGGCTAAAAAATACTTACCAAATAAACCCTAAACTTTCATTAATTTTAAAAACACAATACAAATAAATAAAACATATACTAGTTTTGGCCGATGCTACTGAACGTTGGGAGCGTATGAAGTGACCGTTTTTTCTTTTTTGTTTTTTGTGAAATTCGAACGTTAGGAGCGGGTGTGGCTTTTTTTTCTCTTTTTCCAACCTCTATATATACATACACATACTTTCTAACAATATTATCTCAAATCCTTTATCTTTATCAAATCATTTCATTCATCACAACCAAATGGCGCATCCGTGGACTGAAGCAGAAGATCTTTTGTTGTCGAGGTGTTGGATGTTGAGGCATCCTGACCCAGTGACCGGTAGATGTGAAATGAATAACCCAAATGCGAAAACTTGTGGAACGACATTACTGAAATGTTCAACAGGGACACGACTGAAGGTCCACGGAGCGAACATCAAGTAGCAAGTCACATGAGAAGAATTCGGCATGCATGTAAGCAGTTTGAGGCAATTTGTATGAGGTTGAATGCACAGGGGAGGATCGTCGATGATGATATGCTTTATGCAATGGCGCATCAGGAGTATCGTGAGAAGTATGAGAGGCGTTTCAGTTACGAGCAGTGTTTCAGGGAGCTTATTATGGTTGCTTATTAGTTGTTTTGAATTATGAAGTGTGTTTTAGTGTTTTAATTAAGTGTGTTTTAGTGGTATGAATTATGTAATGTCTTTCAGTATTTTAATAAAAGATGTCTACTTGGTAATTTAATTATGTAAAATGTGTTTTTTTAATAAGAATAAAATGTGTTTTGTTTAATTTATATTTGAAAAAGTTGTATATATATGTATAAGTTGAGGGGGGAAAGTATATATAAAAAAAACAAATACACGCTCCCACATGCCTTTTTCAGCCAAAAGTGGCCACGTGGCCTTGCCCAACGTTCACTTTCATCGGCCAAAACTAGCCGATGTATCTTGCCAATGCTTGCCGATTAAACTTGCCGATACAAGCCGATGCATATGCTATAGTATAGCCGATGAGCCGATGCTTGCCGATGGTTTTTGCCGATAAAATAAGCCGACTACACCCTTGCCCCTAAACGTTGAAAAAGGAAGTGTGTATCATGGGAATTTGAAATACCATTAAATAAGAGCAATTCGCTTCCATCACACACAAACGTATTTTTCCCTTCAATACGCTCCCTATCTTCACCAAAGTCCACTATTTCGAAGTCCCAGCCACAACGAGCGATACAGTTTAATGGTCAACAATGGTGGTTCAATGTCATGAAGCTTAATCCCCAGAAAGAAGTTTAATATTGTGTGTCGTTTGTTTAATATTGTATTAATAGTGTGTTAAGTGTGTCTTAAGTGTGCTTAAAAATAAATAAGGTCTTAATCACTCTTAAAGTGATTAAAGCATGTACTAGAATATTCCATCTAGATATTTCTATCTAGATATTTCCATTTGTATTATTGTAATATGATGTCATGCATGATGTCATGGAGCCTTTCCTTTGCCTATAAAAGGAAGCCTCCCCCCTCATTTGTAAATCATCCAAGAAAAGAAATAAAAACTTCTTTCTATATTTCTCTCTCTACTCTAAAATAATTCTCTCTTGGTTCCTAAGTGCTCCTTCCGAGCCTTAGTATTTCATAGCTCCTTCCGAGCTACTAAGCGCTGCTTCCCAGCCTTAGTGTTTAATTGCTCCTTCCGAGCCACTAATTGCTGCTTCCCAGCGTTAGTGTCACTAAGATT
>CM067170.1:127954541-128109571 GCA_034093135.1 Erigeron breviscapus | reverse complement strand
AAGTCTCATCAGTCAGACATTTCTTAAGATTCGAAATGTGAAATGTGTGATGAACGTGTTCTAGATCCTTAGGTAAATCGAGCTTGTAAGCCACGGAACCAATTCTTTGAACAATTTCGAATGGTCCGATATAACGAGGACTAAGTTTCCCTCGTACGCCAAAACGTGCAGTGCCTTTACAAGGTGACACTTTCAACATGACTTTGTCTCCCACTTGAAACTCAAGTGGTTTCCGTCTACGGTCGGCATAGCTCTTTTGGCGATCTTGAGCCGCCTTCAGACGTGCCCTAATTTCGACAATTTGATCAGTAGTCTTCTGAACTAGTCCATATTTAAATAAACGACGTTCTCCAGCATCAAGCCAACAGACTGGAGATCTACACTTTCGTCCATATAAAGCCTCATAAGGCGCGCATTTGATGCTAGTGTGATAGCTGTTGTTATATGAAAATTCAGCCAACGGCAAAAAGGTATCCCAACTACCTTTGAAGTCAATGACACATGCCCGAAGCATGTCTTCTAAAGTCTGGATGGTACGTTCACTTTGTCCGTCCGTCTGTGGATGGTAAGCCGTACTTAAGTGCAATTGAGTGCCTAGGGCGTCTTGAAAATATCGCCATGATTGTGAAGTGAAACGACCATCACGGTCAGAGATAATAGACAAAGGAACGCCATGAAGAGATACTATCCTTTCAATGTATATTTGAGACAATTTCCTTATCTTCCAGTTCTCCCGAATTGGAATGAAATGAGCAGACTTCGTCAATCGATCGACAATGACCCAAATAGTATCGTATCCTTTCAGGGTTCGAGGTAACTTCGTAATGAAGTCCATAGTAATCTGTTCCCATTTCCAGTCAGGAATTTGGGGTTGTTGGAGAAGTCCAGAAGGCTTTTGGTGCTCCGCCTTGACCATTGAACAATTTAGACACTTCGAGACATAAGTGGCGATATCTCTTTTCATACCAGGCCACCAATAAAAGTCCTTCAGTCCATGGTACATTTTGTCAGCGCCAGGATGGATTGGATATTTAGATCGATGACTTTCGTTCATCAAGAGTTCTCTAAGTCCATTATATTTGGGAATCCACGCCCTGTCTTTGACATGTCGGATCCCATCACCATCCACTTCAAATAAATATTCAGTATTCCACAATGCTTCTTCTTGATACGCCCTGGTTGTAGGGCCTCTTTTTGATCATCCAAAACTCTATCCTTTCGTGGATTTTGAGCTGTCTTGAAGCGTAAGCAATGACCTTTCCCTGACTGTCTCCTTACGCTATCAATGTTTCGTCATTCGGTAGAGGTATTCTCACAACCTTCTCGTAACAACTAATATCAGCGCGAACTCTAGACAACCAGTCTATATCGACTATCACGTCAAAACTTCCTAGTTCTATGGGAATAAGATCTATCTTAAAGGTTTTACCAGACAATGTTAAATTGCAATTTACCAGATGGTCTCTAGCAACATACTTTTGACCGTTCACATATTCGACGATAAAATTTTCTTTCATGGGGATAGCTACTATATTGATTCGAGATTTAAATTCTAAGGATATAAAGCTTTTATTAGCACCGGAGTTGAATAACACAAAGACATAATGTTTATTGAGTATGAATGTACCTATCACAACGTTGGGATCACGTCGTGCATCAGCAGCATCCAAAGCAAAAACTCGACCTCTACCTCGTCCATCTTGATTCCTTGTTTGGTTATTCCCCGCATGGTTCCTTACTGGAACTATTGCATTGTTGTTCGGGTTCAGATTAAGTCTTGGACATGCAGGTCGCAGATGGGTTTCGCTCCCACATTCGTAGCATTGAGCTGGTGTCTTGCCCTTACAAAACTTCTCCAGATGTCCCGCCCTTTTACAACGGCGACAAATAGGACAATTTCCTCTGTGATGGAGATTACACCTATTACACCTAGGATCTGTGCCAGTGTACCTCGTGACGTCCTGAGTAACTACCGCAAAGTTTCTGGCAGTCTTAAACCTCTTGCCATTTCCACCGCCACCATATCCACTACCAGAGGCATGATCACTCCTTCTCTTGACCACTTCAGTTCCAACAGAAGAACCAGTGGTTCTTTTCAAGTCTATCACCATCCGGTTGGTTGCACTAACTGCCGCTTGAAGAGTAGTAGGATTAAAAGCGGCTACCAATCTTCGGACATCAGGTGACAAGCCATAACAGTACCTCTCGATCAATTTCTCCTCCGTATCTACCATACGAGGAACTAGTCTTGTCAGCTCATGAAAACGAGTAGTGTATTTCTCGTTGTCTAGCCCGACCATAGTATGATTCCAAAATTCGCCTTCCATTCTCTGTACTTCCTCCCTAGGACAGTATTTCTCCATCAACATACTTTTAAACTCAAACCAAGGTATCCGATTAGCTTGGTCTCGACCTCGGGTCCTAACCTGTTCGTTCCACCATGATAGAGCGTGCTTTTGAAGTTGAGTGGAAGCATATTCCACTTTGTGCTCTTCGGCACAACGACTAATATGAAGCCCCGCCTCTATGCTTTCTAGCCAGTTGATTAGACCTACCGGACCCTCGGTACCATGAAATTCCTTTGGTTTACAATAGGTAAAGGTCTTGTAGTCACCCACTCGAAGTTGAGCTCGAGGAACAACTTTTCAGCAGTAGGTTCAACGTTGTTACTATTATCAGTATGATGATTATTATTTGCGTTCATGCTTGCCGTGATCTGAGCAACTAAAGTAGGCATGGCGGCCAACAGTTGCTGCGTCACAAATGCTGCCATATTATTATCCCCGCCAGTATTTGGGGTAGGTCCAGGACCAGTGTTCACCTGGACAGTAGCAGTTTCTGGTTCTTGCTGGATTACAGGTTCTTCCGGTTCAGCTTCATTATTCAAAGGAGTGGATCGAGTAACTCTCTTTGGTGCATTTTTCTTGACTGGAGCTTTTTCTGAACCTTGCTTTTCGTCTTAGGAGCCATAAGTCTAAGATATGAACAAAAATGTCATTTAGAGATTTCCTTGATAGGTTAAATAGAAAGTAGCTTTGCAAGACAGATGACAGTACAATGCAAGTCACAAATTGCTGACTTGTATGAATTCATGTACTAGACAAGACAAGAAAAATATGAAAAATCATATTTCTAGAGCTGAGAATAAGCAGTTGACATAGTCTGAACAAGTAAGTAAGCCAAAAGACAATCGTATTTCATTGATGTTCAAAATTTTACATAGTCTGGTATGTACAGTCCAAAAACATGTGGGAAACTTCATCCACAACGTTAGACTACATAGTCGGAGCAATACGATTTATAGACACGTGGGAAATTCATCCACCAAAAGATTACAACTCAAAGTACAGAAGTACGAGTTGTTATAAGTTCTAGGCTTACAATACAGAAAGACTTATTACAAAATTACATCTTGCAAATAACAACGATCAGCAAAGCCACCACCAAAACCACCACAACAGACAGTATCCAGATCAACCTCCCAATAGTTTCCTTCCCCTCTCTAGCAACAGTCAACGCCTCCTCCGCCTGATGATAAGCTCCAGACAACGCCTGAGCTTGATTCTCTATTTTCTCCCTTGTACAGATGAGGGAATTGTTCATCCTTGACAATTGTCGGCGATAATATTCCGACCTATCAGCTGCAGATGCAACTGGCATAACAGCACTTGGGTTGTAGACAGGCGCTCTGGAGGGACCCGCCGCATACGGATCTCCCTGAAAGAATGAAAGTCCCAGTCCACAGTTGTCCTGAACTGGTGCAGAAGGACCAGGAGCATAGGGGTCTCTAGGAGCATAAGGCAAATGAGCTCCCTCGGTAGTACTCCTCTGATATGGAGATACCGGTGTTACAGATGATTGAACATGGATAGACACATGTTCGCCTCCAGATTCACTGGAAGATGAAACAAGGTTGATAGGGCGTGATTCATTGCCTGATTCCTCCATTGGTTCCTCTTCATAAGAGTCAGGAACATAAGGAATGGAGTTTGTTATGACAGGAACTGGAGGTGTACAAGGTACAACAGCATTTGAGCTAACTCCATCCGACATGACTAGTCTGAAAAGATAGTCAAAGAATCCATATAAGTCAAATGGATAAGGCAGTACGTCTCAAATGGATGATACAGTACGCAAAATGAGTTTTAAAGAAATCTTTGTCTAGATTACACACATTTGGTTTGGGTTTCTATTACCAATCATATTTGAAATGCTTATATATAGGGTCACCCGCAGCCTTCCCACCACATTTTAAATATGCTGTTAATATAATCCAAACTATCACGTATATAAACCTTATGCATACACATACGATTTGAGTTTCTATTCCTAACATACCTTCAATGTTTATATATAGGGTCACCCGCAGCCTTCCCACCACATCTACAGTATGTTGAGAATATAGCTCAAACTATAACGTATATACAAAATCTAAGATATTTATTTCGAGCCTTATATTATTTTACATAATCGGGACGTAGTTGATCAAGTTAGGTCTAATTATAGACAAATAATATAACTCCTGAAATAAGTATCCTAAACCTAAATAGACTTAGATTCCCTTTTGAAACGAAATGGCTATAGATTGAGTTTTTCCAGCGGAAAAACTCGGTATTAACTATAACCTGTCTCTGATACCAATTTTTGTCACACCCCGTTGTAGCGGAAATACAGGGTTAACAAAGAATTGCATACTAATCAGAAGGTTAATAGAGATTACATCCATTTATACCAATACAAGTCAATACAAGTACAATCGTTCAAAGTGTGGACCCAAAATACGGATACAAGTCATCCTCATTTGGAACTGGGCCCACAGAATACAAGTTCAATAAATTGGACAGTCAAATACAATTAAAGCCAAAAGCATGAGAGTCCTCAATGTCTGATGCTAATTGTACGTCTAAAGTCAAAAGATTGGCCCTATAATGCCAAAGACGATTCCAAGACTTACTGATGGTCACCTGAAAAGCATGAAATTTGAGAGGATCAACTATCGAAATAGTTGGTGAGTTTACAGTGTGTTTGACTAAAAGATCAATCGTCGTTTGTTGTAGTTATTTAAGACAGGACTGCCGAGATCGATATCCGGCAATGAGACTAAACCACTTAGGCTTCTACTTCCAACATACTTTCAACGCTTATATATAGGGTGTACCATCGGCGTACCCACCACGCCTACAGTATGTTGACAATAGTTTTGTCGCCATTGTGATAACACCATTTCACGTAATTATTAGACATGACTGTACAGACCGAAGTCCGACAATTATATGTTGACTGTACAGACCGAAGTCCGACAAAGATATTAAGACTGTACAGACCGAAGTCTAACCCAAATAATATGACAAGACGGTTCAGACCGAAGTCTAACCTAAATAATATGACAAGACGGTTCAGACCGAAGTCTAACCTAAATAATATGACAAGACGGTTCAGACCGAAGTCTAACCTAAATAATATGACAAGACGGTTCAGACCGAAGTCTAACCTAAATAATATGACAAGACGGTTCAGACCGAAGTCTAACCTAAATATATGACAAGACGGTTCAGACCGAAGTCTAACCTAAATATATGACAAGACGGTTCAGACCGAAGTCTAACCTAAATAATATGACAAGACGGTTCAGACCGAAGTCTAACCTAAATAATATGACAAGACGGTTCAGACCGAAGTCTAACCTAAATATATGACAAGACGGTTCAGACCGAAGTCTAACCTAAATAATATGACAAGACGGTTCAGACCGAAGTCTAACTAAATAATATGACAAGACGGTTCAGACCGAAGTCTAACCTAAATAATATGACAAGACGGTTCAGACCGAAGTCTAACCTAAATATATGACAAGACGGTTCAGACCGAAGTCTAACCTAAATAATATGACAAGACGGTTCAGACCGAAGTCCTAACCTAAATAATATGACAAGACGGTTCAGACCGAAGTCTAACCTAAATAATATGACAAGACGGTTCAGACCGAAGTCTAACCTAAATAATATGACAAGACGGTTCAGACCGAAGTCTAACCTAAATAATATGACAAGACGGTTCAGACCGAAGTCTAACCTAATAAATATGACAAGACGGTTCAGACCGAAGTCTAACCTAAATATATGACAAGACGGTTCAGACCGAAGTCTAACCTAAATAATATGACAAGACGGTTCAGACCGAAGTCTAACCTAAATATATGACAAGACGGTTCAGACCGAAGTCTAACCTAAATATATGACAAGACGGTTCAGACCGAAGTCTAACCTAATAATATGACAAGACGGTTCAGACCGAAGTCTAACCTAAATAATATGACAAGACGGTTCAGACCGAAGTCTAACCTAAATAATATGACAAGACGGTTCAGACCGAAGTCTAACCTAAATAATATGACAAGACGGTTCAGACCGAAGTCTAACCTAAATAATATGACAAGACGGTTCAGACCGAAGTCTAACCTAAATAATATGACAAGACGGTTCAGACCGAAGTCTAACCTAAATAATATGACAAGACGGTTCAGACCGAAGTCTAACCTAAATAATATGACAAGACGGGGGGATCATTTTAGTTTGTCAAAAACACAAAGAAACAGTTTAGTCAGCCAACAACATGGCAAGTCAAGACATATAGATCGATTTTCATAAGACATGTATACACATTTTTAGACAGCCGTCTCATGGCAAATATAAGACAAATGATTTCATTTACCAAATCTCATGGCGTAGACAAAGACAAATCATTTACAAAGTATTTGTGTATACAGTACATGCTTTCAGGCCCAAAGTAAAGGAAAAAGGGCGCCATAAACTCACCTTAGCAGTCTACGAGCTAAAGAATGAGTAGTCCGAGAATATGAGCAGTCTAGTCTCCACGTCTATCCAAAACCTAGGATAAGAGTACCAATGGTGAGGATCAAATCTCACGACGACAAGTATCCTACGTACCACTACTTAGCTATCAATCCTAGAATGCCGTTACCGAGAATGTGATTCGACGTTTAATATTATTTGACTCAAGTTCGTCTTTTATTACTAAATTTGAATAAAAAGTCAAAAGTTCCAGCCAGTTACCACTGCGCCGCAGTGAGCCAGAACTATGCTCACTGCGCCGCAGTGGGCTAAATGAACAAAAGGGCCGAGAAAAGACACTGCGCCGCAGTGAGCCATCGCCAAGCTCACTGCGCCGCAGTGAGCTAAAAATGCACAAATGCACGAGCACTGCGCCGCAGTGGGCTAAATGAACAAAAGGGCCGAGAAAAGACACTGCGCCGCAGTGAGCCAGAACTATGCTCACTGCGCCGCAGTGGGCTAAATGAACAAAAGGGCCGAGAAAAGACACTGCGCCGCAGTGGGCTAAATGAACAAAAGGGCCGAGAAAGACACTGCGCCGCAGTGGGCTAAATGAACAAAAGGGCCGAGAAGACACTGCGCCGCAGTGGGCTAATCAGCCAGAAAGCACTGCGCCGCAGTGGCTAAATGAACAAAAGGGCCGAGAAAGACACTGCGCCGCAGTGGGCTAAATGAACAAAAGGGCCGAGAAGACACTGCGCCGCAGTGGCTATGAACAAGGCCGAGAAGCACTGCGCCGCAGTGGGCTAATGACAAGCCGAGAAAGCACTGCGCCGCAGTGGCTAAATGAACAAAAGGGCCGAGAAAGACACTGCGCCGCAGTGGGCTAAATGAACAAAAGGGCCGAGAAAGACACTGCGCCGCAGTGGGCTATCAGCCAGAAGCACTGCGCCGCAGTGGGCTAAATGAACAAAAGGGCCGAGAAGACACTGCGCCGCAGTGAGCCAGAACTATGCTCACTGCGCCGCAGTGGGCTAAATGAACAAAAGGGCCGAGAAAAGACACTGCGCCGCAGTGTCCATCGCCAAAGCACTGCGCCGCAGTGGGCTAATAACAAAAGGGCCAGAAAGACACTGCGCCGCAGTGGGCTAAATGAACAAAAGGGCCGAGAAAGACACTGCGCCGCAGTGAGCCAGAACTATGCTCACTGCGCCGCAGTGGGCTAAATGAACAAAAGGGCCGAGAAAAGACACTGCGCCGCAGTGAGCCAAATGAACAAAAGGGCCGAGAAAGACACTGCGCCGCAGTGGGCTATAACAGCCAGAAAGCACTGCGCCGCAGTGGGCTAAATGAACAAAAGGGCCGAGAAAGACACTGCGCCGCAGTGAGCCAGAACTATGCTCACTGCGCCGCAGTGGGCTAAATGAACAAAAGGGCCGAGAAAAGACACTGCGCCGCAGTGGCAAATGAGAAATGAATTTTGTGTGTGTGTTGTGTGTGTTTTGGTCAGGCAGAGATAAGAAAAGAGGGTGATGGGGGGGTTTGTTGGTTCCCTCCCAGCCTTTCAAACCAATTTAAGCCCACGTGGCTTCTTTTGACAATAATCTATACCCTTAATTCGGTAAAATGCTTACGATTAAATACCGTTTGACCAAAAGGTTATAATTTAAAGTAAAGGTATTTTCCCTCGTCTCATTTTAGTCAAGACAAGCCAATAAAGTTTCGTCAAAAGGGAACTTTATAATATTAAGTCTAGACAGTCTAATTATTTTGTTCAAGACATAACCTTTAAATATTAATTTAAAGTTATTTTAAAGACTCGGCATTCGTCTAGATAGCTAATAGTCTACGTCATCAAGATACGTCTATTTTGACTAAGTCAAAAGTCCAAAAGTCTAATAAGTTCCACGTCAAATGACAGTCTAAATTCGACGAGATTATGATAATGACTAATCTTAAACAAGATTAAGACTAACTCGTTGTTAATTAATTACGAGTTGTCACACATACCTTCTTCAGTATGATGTCCACCCATCTTCCAGAGATGACATCTTCTTTCACCACATGCTGCTGTTGTTGAGCTTCCAAGGCCATGAAACACATGTCCCTTTCCTCTTCATCATCATCAGATGAGTCATCAGAGTACTCCCATTTTCCCCCAGTTTGTGCAATTAAGCACTGGTCCTTTTTCTTTTCCATGGACAGGAGGGCAATCTGGGCCTTAAGCTTCTTGTATTTAGCTTTGTAGCTATCATCAGGCCGATTGAAATTAGGGACAGAGGGGCCAGTTTGGTTGTTCAACTGACTAGATCTGCATTCCTTCATAAAATGACCTTTCTTACCACACTTATAGCATGTAAGATTGGTCTTATCCAGAGAGCTGGAGCTGGAAGCATTGTTGGGGCCATTAAATCTTTTGGATTTATGCTTAAACCTGTTAAAGGTTTTAGCAATCATGGCGACCAGATCATCATCGTCAGTTTCATTACAACCATCACTATTTTCAGTGGTCAGTCCAGAGTTTAAGAAACTGTTCAACATCTCCTTCATCGAGTGTACCTGGACACTCTCAGCAGACATTAAAGCAGCACAAGGTCGCTCAGTTACACTAGCAACCTTGGGACTCTGGGCATGGTTCATGGCATCTTGCTCAGCCACAAGTCTTGCAGCATTATTATCTTCAGTGAATCTGAAGGCTCCATAGAGCGATGCAAGAGTATGGGTGTGCAAGGTTTTACCTTGTCTCAAGACAAGAACCATGCTTTCCCATTTGGAAGGAAGAATATCACAAAACTTCTCAAGAAGAATATCCTTATCCTTCTCTACACCCAAGCCTCTCAACTGATTGATGAGGCTAGAAAATCTGGTATATGTACCAGTTAGACTTTCATTGGGCAAGGCAAAGAAGGATTTATACTTCTTGTTCAAAGCAACTTTTCTGGTGACAATAGTATCATCACCTCCTTCAAACTGAATGACTAATTCGTCCCACATTGATTTTGCACTGGGGAACAGCACAAGTGTTGGAATTAGATCTTCAGGAACAGCCCCAAGGATCATGTTCTTGAGTCTGGTGTCCAGATCAACAAGTCTACGATCCTCATCCGACCAATGGTCTTCAGGCTTTTCTCTTGAACCTCTTCTTCCAGTTGGATCAAGAAGAGGACTGACCCCAAGGGACATGGGTATATATGGTCCATCCTTAAGGATTTTCAACATATACCTTTCAATCCCACCAAAATGCAAAAGCATTCTAGCCTTCCATGTACCAAAAGTCTCACTGTTTCCATCGAATTTGGGAACAGGAGTGTTAGAGTAGTGTACATGGACATGGCTTGGGGAAGTAGGAGGAGGAGGATTGGTGTTTACATTTTGAAAAGGTTGTGCGTTATTATTCAAGGGGTTTTCACCTGAACCAGAACCATCTCCACCTTCAGTAGTGTTCATCTTAGCAGATCTAGGCAAGTTTATTAACCTTCTGCTCTGATACCACTTGTAAGTCCCAACTCGATAGATGGTACTACTGAAGACACCTCTATGTCGATGGTGGAGTTACTTTGCAATATATGCACTGAACTGGAGACGACCAGTTGCAGCATGTATATACCAAGTTCTAGATAGATTACTTATATAAATGACAATAAGTAAAGAACAATGCAATAATACAAATAACTTGTAAGATAACTTGATGAGACAATATGTATTTTTCAATGTGTAATTTATTTATTGATGTTAAACAAATTACAAGGTTGATGCGGAACCAAGATAATACACGAATGCAAATATCCTAACAACCTATGAAATACAATTGATCTACACTCGGAATTTATCAAGACAATCGAAACACTTAAAGTTGTGAAATGTTCCTTTTAACGATTGAGAGAATATTGCACAAGTTCACCAAGAATATTGCAGGTTTGCAAAGTGTGAAGTGTTGTATGTTTTTCACTTTGTGAGTTGAACACTTGAATTCTTGGTTGTGCAATGACTTGTATTTATAGGCAAAGTTAACATTGGGATGTTAACTTTAGCCGTACAAATGTGGTTGGAGCATTTAAGGAATAGCATTTAATTCCTTAAAAAGCAGTGTAAAGTCGTATGATAAAGTGACTTTACATAACCACCTTTATGTACCTTTTAATACTTAAATAGTAAGATAAGGCTTATTATCCGGGTAAAGGTATATAAAGTATACAAGTCAATTCCTCGTAATCAGTGAAAAGCTTTTTAAGGGCTTTCCACTGATGGTCTCCAGTTTGTAACTGACTAGAATGTCAACTGGGCTTCGCTGCCATTGCCATTCTCTATCTTCCATTTGTTGTCTTCGACTTCAACTGGAATGCTTCTTCAACTTGGTCAGTTCTCAACTGGAGGAAGTCTTCAGTTGCGTTGACTGTACGGTGCAACTGGACTTCAATATATTTCTGAACAAATCTTCTTGGTCACCAGTTTCACTAGTCTCCAGATGCAACTGGTGACTGGCAAGTGTGAACTGGTGACTGGCCAGTTCCAGGTGAACTGGTCCTAACAGGAGCAACCTTTTATTTCTAAGTGTGTATGAGTTGATGAAGTCTGGTAGACAAGAGGTGTAATCGGAGTTAAATTCGGAGTGAAATTTAATGAGTCTCTCCCCCCGCCTCTTGTACTTCTAGCAAGTCTAGATAAGAACTTTACAACTCCCACTAAGCTTAGAAATCTTTAGGAAATTCAGCATGCTTAGAGTCAACATTTTTTTAGGACCAAAACAAAATTCTGATAGAGAAACAAGTTAATGATGTTTATATCGGTTCTCTTATTGATGATTACATGAAATTCTAAGTAAGAAATCTAAGTTTGCCCATATTCGGTTAGGTATTAATAAAACTTTGTTAGGAGTAGGATTAAATTCTAAGGAGATAAGTTAATGGAGCAGATTATGTACTACAAGAGGTGTAATTTAAGGTAACAAATTGTCACTCTCCCACCTCTTGCAACTTTTGGAAGTTATGATAAGGATACATAGTGCTCCCACTTATCTCTGGATCTCTAAGAACTCCATTATAAGAAGCTTCAAGTGATACATTTGATGTGGAAAACTGTACATATATGTAAGACTTGATTACCTTATTGTCCGGATTTCATAAGAAATTGTAAGGGACAAATTTAGAAGGAATCCTAGTAAATATATATGGATAGATTTCTATAAGACATTTGGTCAGTGGTAGCTAGATGCATTAGATACAAATTATGTCTGAATATTCTAATTTGGGATAAGCTCCATTAAAGTTGATGAGATAGAACTCATGATGGAAGGTCACTAATTCCCTTAACCATTTAAAACTTAGGGCATTTAACACATGTTTAAAGTCAATAAGAATGAGATTTGATAAAAATTCATCATGATTGCTCATGAATTTTGGTCTTAATGGATGAAATTCATGTCTCATTGTCCTTTTGTTGAATTATTCATTTTCATGATAACAAAAGGTTGTGAAAGTGCATTATATCAGTTAGTGCTATGATAAGGGTTTCTATCCAGAAAGTGATAACCAATAAGATGAGAGTTTAAGCTAATAGTGACCGTGTTTTGGGTCATTTAAACCATGTAACTGTCAAAGTTATAGCTTTAGTAATTGTCACACCCGCCCTAGACGGGGCATGACTTACATGGATTCACAACACAAGATATACTGAACGACACAAAACGTTGTCGTTTTAAAATACATTTATATAAAAGCATTGTTCACAAAATTATATTACAATTTATGAAAGATATTATTCTTGAAAACATTTATTTAATATTAAACAATATTAAACAGTAGACAGAGACTTTAGCAAATTGACTTGTCTTTACTAGAGTTTGAGGGTAGGCCATGGTCCAGTATGTTGTACGCAGCGGAAAAATAGTCCCATACACAGAGTATCGTCTAGTTACCTGAGAATACATGCTAAAATACGTCAACATAAAGTTGGTGAGTTGCATAAGTTTTTCATATAGAAAATATAGTTTCACAAAATGCCAGAGTTCAGTGTGACCATTGCCTTACCGCAATGTCAAATAGTTATGATACAATATTAGCAAAGAGTATCATATGTTTTTAATTAAAATATAGAGTATGAACCACAAGATTTAAAGTAACTATTTGATCACACAATGGATCAAATAGAATATAAGAGTAGATACTGTATACATCAAGTTCTAAGCTCATGAACCGAAACTAGACAAGTGTGTGTTTATTTGCCTCCAGAGTAGGTACCTTGTTCAGGGTACCCTAAGCTTTCCAAATATATATGCATCCGTATCCAGTTGGTATGACCAACACGGATGGGGGTGCCTACCCCAATAGTACTATTCAATATACCCACGTTTATGTTTCCATAATTAATCGTTCATGATAATGAGGACTTTGAGTGAACAGAGCAACTTAGAATCAACCATATATACATTTCTAGAATACTTGTGTTCATCATAACAGTAAAGAGTTTGTATTTTACCCCGAAGGTAAAATAAATAAAGTGGAGTTACAAAATATATATAATATATATAATTTCGTAAATATACATATAAGTATAACAAACAGTTTTATTTGCATGTATCTCAGCCCCAATATATAAAAGAGTTGAAAAGGGGATTATAGAAACTCACCTTAGTGATAATAGCAGAAATCAAGTAGATGAAATAAGCCTTGTATAGTTATACCAGAGAGTATTTAGAAGAGATTATGTAGTAGTGTGTGTTTTAAAGTTTAATATCGTCTGCTATTTATAGACAAACGAATTCGTTCGTTTGAATTATTTTAATATTATACTTACTCGCCAATTTAGAATAAAAGAAGCGTAGGAGAATTCAACGGAAAAAAATCAACACGGACGTTCTTAATATTATTATTATTATTATATTATAAAGTTAATCATGAATAAGGGATATGTATATATATAGTATTCTTTTTGTCCATACACTTAGCAAATTAGACCCGTGATCTATAATTTATAAATTTTAAATTATAAAGTAGATAAAAGTGTGTTTCCCACTACCTCTTGGACGTTTCTAATGATAGATTTCTTTTATACTAGTAGTATATATTTATACATTGTTTTAATCCTAAATTATGCATACGGGCTCCTATTGAGAAAATTCAAGTTTCTATAAGATCAGAAAATTAAGATCTACAACTTTCATTTTAATAATGTTTACTCAACTAACCCCTGTGAGCGGGTTTTGGACGTTTATATTATAAGAATAAAGTATGAAAGCGATATTTACTATTCAGCACTATTCACTTTTGAATTTATTCGGAAATCAGATTCAACGTTGAGTTTAAATTATTTGACGTGGGTCCCACCTTTATATTATTTTATTTTATTACCTTTTTACAATTTACTTTCTACCTTTACTATTTACAATTTATTTTTACCTTTACTATTTAAAATTTACTTTTTACCTTTACTATTTAAAATTTACTTTTTATCTTTAATATTCACCGTTACTATTCACGGTCACTATTCACGATCACTATTCATAAATACAGTTATTGATAGTATAAGTATGAAAAAGTATTTACAAGCAGCTGTCAAATAACTATTTGAGTTCTTGGCAATAATTATCCATAATTTATTAAAAATATTTGTTCAGTTTATTATGCCATAAAATGTTTGTTCATATTGTTTGATGTACAGAAATTTTTTAAAATATTTGTTCAGTTTATTATGCCATAAAATGTTTGTTCATATTGTTTGATGTACAGAAATTTTTAAATAGCACACATAATAGTAAATTAGTCAACCTGAAATTTTGGCGGTTGTCACATTCTCCCCCAGTTATTTAAATTTCGTCCCGAAATTTAGCACGTGTGGTTGGAATGTAAGGCTTTTTCAAACAAGTGAGGATACTTTTGTTTCATTTGATCCTCACCTTCCCAGGTAAACTCAAGACCTCGCTTTGAATTCCATCGGACTTTGACAATAGGAATTCGACTCTGTTTCAACTGCTTGGCTTCCCTATCCATGATCTCTACTGGTTCTTCAACAAAGTGCAGTTTGTCATCCATTCGAAGTTCTTCCAGTGGAATAATTTGTTTTTCGTCAGACAAACACTTTTTCAAGTTTGAGACGTGAAACACATCGTGTATACGGCTAAGTTCTTGTGGCAGTCTAAGTCTATAAGCTACCGGACCAATTCTTTCTAGTACTTCGAAAGGTCCAATATACCTCGGGTTTAGCTTACCTCGTTTTCCAAAACGGATGGCTCCTTTCCAAGGAGATACTTTCAGCATAACTTTGTCTCCTACTTGAAATTCCAAAGGCTTTCTTCTTACATCAGCATAGTTCTTTTGACGATCTCGTGCTGCCTTTAATCGGTTTTGTATCTGTACGATCTTCTCAGTAGTCTCATGAATGAGTTCAGGACCTGTAATTGGACTGTTTTTCTTTACTGGAATTTTGTCACCTAATTCAACCCAACAGATGGGTGGACGACATTTTCTCCCATACAATGCCTCAAATGGTGCAGCCTTGATGCTAGTGTGGTAACTGTTGTTGTATGAGAACTCACACAAAGGCAAGTGTTTTTCCCAACCATTCCCAAAATCAACTATGCAAGCGCGCAACATGTCTTCAAGCATTTGAATGGTCCTTTCACTTTGACCATCGGTCTGCGGGTGGTATGCAGTGCTCATATCTAACCGTGTACCTAAGGCTCTCTGTAGAGTCTGCCAAAATCTGGAAGTAAAATGACTATCCCTATCAGAAATAATCGAAATAGGTATTCCATGGCGTGATACTACTTCCTTTATGTACAATCTAGCCAGCTTGCTCATTTTATCAGTCTCTTTTATGGGCAAGAAATGTGCAGACTTAGTGAGTCCGTCTACAATTACCCATATCGTATCACAACCATTAGCAGTCTTTGGTAACTTTGTGATAAAGTCCATGGCTATACATTCCCACTTCCACTGGGAAATCTCTGGTTGTTGTAGCAATCCAGATGGCTTTTGATGCTCTGCCTTCACCTTTGAGCATGTTAGACATTTGCTAACATAGGTGGCTATGTCAGCTTTCATGTTAGGCCACCAGTATAATTCTTTTAGTCCATGATACATCTTATCTGATCCAGGATGTATCGAATATCTTGACTTGTGTGATTCATTCATCACCAAGTTTCTTAAATCTCCATAGCTTGGTAGCCAAATCCGGTTAGAAAAATACCGGGTTCCATTGGGTCTAACTACAAATTACTCTTCCATCCCCCTCAAAGCTTCTTCTTTGAGATTGTCTTTCCTTAATGCTTCAAGTTGAGCTTCACGAATTTGGGAAGTAAGATGAGTATGAATGGTCATACTTAAAGCTCGTACTCGAAGTGGCTTTACTCTTTCTTTATGACTTAAAGCATCTGCTATAATGTTTGCTTTGCCCGGATGATAACGAATTTCACAATCGTAATCACTGAGCAATTCTACCCATCTACGTTGCCTCATGTTCAAATCTTTCTGGTCAAAAATATGTTGGAGACTTTTATGGTCGGTGAATATAGTACACTTTGTACCATATAAATAGTGTCTCCAAATCTTTAGAGCGAATATTACAGCTCCTAGTTCAAGATCATGAGTCGTGTAGTTCTTCTCGTGCACCTTAAGTTGACGCGAGGCATAGGCTATCACCTTATCTTTCTGCATCAAAACACATCCCAATCCTTGATGAGATGCGTCGCAATATACCACAAAATTATCCGTTCCTTCGGGTAGTGACAAAATCGGAGCACTACAGAGCTTCTCCTTCAGCAGTTGAAATGCTTTTTCTTGTTTATCTTCCCAGGCAAACTTCTTGTCTTTTTGAGTCAACGACGTTAAAGGTTGGGCTATCCTAGAAAAATTCTCGATGAATCTTCTATAATAGCCAGCAAGACCTAAAAATTGTCGTATTTCTGTTGGTGTTTTTGGTGCTTCCCATTTCTTGATAGCCTCAATCTTGGCAGGATCTACATGAATTCCATGACTATCAATGACGTGGCCCAAGAATTGTACTGTACGAATCCAGAATTCGCATTTTGAAAATTTTGCGTACAATTCTTTCTTCCTGAGCAGTTCCAGTATAGTCTTCAGATGTATCTCGTGTTCCTCCTTGGTTTGAGAATAAATCAGGATATCGTCTATGAACACAATCACAAACTTATCCAAATATGGTTTACACACACGGTTCATGAGGTCCATGAAAACTGCGGGTGCATTCGTCAAACCAAATGGCATCACTTGAAACTCGTAATGGCCATAGCGGGTTCTAAATGCCGTCTTGGGAATGTCTTCTTCTGCAACTCTAAGTTGATGGTAACCGGATCTAAGATCGATCTTTGAGTAGTAACTCGACCCTTGTAACTGATCAAACAGGTCATCAATCCTAGGAAGTGGGTACCGGTTCTTAATCGTCAACTTATTCAACTCTCTATAGTCTATACACATGCGAAAAGATCCGTCTTTCTTCTTGACGAATAAGACTGGAGCTCCCCAAGGTGAGGAACTCGGTTGGATGAATCCCTTCTCTAAAAGTTCTTGCAATTGACTTGCAAGTTCTTTCATCTCGGAAGGAGCTAATTGATATGGTGCTCGCGCCACTGGTTGAGCACCAGGCATTAAATCTATTTTGAATTCTACTTCTCGGATCGGTGGAAGTCCAGGCAAGTCTTCAGGAAAGACTTCTGGAAAATCACGTACAATGGGTATGTCTTCAAGCTGCTTCTCTTGAGGCTTTTTCTCCGATACGTGGGCTAGGATCGCATGGTATCCCTTTCTGAGATACTTCTGCGTCTTCATGCAAGATATAATGTTACATCGTACTCCATTCTTATCACCTTGGATAATCAACTTCTCACCGTTTGCAATTGGAATTCGAACAACTTTTTCGTGACAGACTATTTCGGCTTGGTTTTTAGACAACCAGTCCATACCAATGATAACATCAAAGCTTCCAATTTCGAATGGTATTAAATCTATAGAAAATAATTCTTTTTCTAATTCTAAGGTACAACCTTGGATTATGCTTTCGACTTCGATCATTTTACCATTTGCTAATTCTATAGAATACTTAGCATCTAATGGGATAGGTATAATTGGAAGTAGATGAATAATTTTATTTGACACAAAACTTCTATCAGCACCAGGATCAAATAAAGCAGAGACACAATGATTATTCAAATGAAACATACCCGTGACGATGTTTGGGTCTTGGTGGGCTTCTCCCGCATTGATCATGAATGCCCTTCCTCGAGCATTGTTGTTGTTGTTGTTGTTGTTGTTGTTGTTGTTGTTGTTGTTGTTGTTGTTGTTGTTGTTGTTGTTGTTGTTGTTGTTGTTGTTGTTGTTGTGGTTGTTGTTGTTGTTGTTGTTGTTGTTGTTGTTGTTGTTGTTGTTGTTGTTGTTGTTGTTTCTCAGCTTTGGACATTTATTCCTGAAATGTCCTTCTTCACCACACTCATAACATCTTATTTTTGTTCCATTGTTGACAGTTGGATTAGGGATTCTACAGTTCTTGGCCAGATGACCAATTTTCTTGCAATTATTGCATTGTACTGTGCAAAGACCGGTGTGATGTAAAGTACACCTATTGCAATATGGCCTGGTTCCTATATAACTATTATTTGATGATGGTCCTGAGGTCTGAGCAGGTCTCTTTGTCTGTTGATCCCCTTGATTCTTCCCAAAGTTATCTTCCCATCTCCTTTTCTTATTGAACCCTTTTTGATCACCAGACTTTCCTTCTGTATTAGCACGAAGTTTTGCTTTGTCAGCCAAACTGTTTGCCAACCGAACCGCATGTTCGATGTCAGTGGTTTCGGTAGCAGTGATCAAATCCTGAATCTTTGGTGGAAGTCCAGAAATGTACTGCTCGATCTTCTTATAATCAGGTGTAACCATGATTGGGCAAAGAAGTGCCAACTCATGAAAGCGGTTGGTGTATTCAGATACTTCGTATCCCTTCGTCTTCAAATTATGAAATTCTACCTCCATTTTCTGAATTTCGCTCCTTGGGCAATACTTGGCTTTCATACGTTCCTTCAAATCTTCCCATGACATTTCATAAGCTGCATCAATTCCTACTGTAGTGGCGTACTCATTCCACCAGGTAAGAGCTTGATCTTGTAGTGTGCAGGTAGCATATTTTACTCGACTATCTTCAGCGCAGTTACTAACACGAAATATGGACTCCAGCTTCTCGAACCATCGGATGAGTGCAATTGCTCCTTCAGTACCATTGTATATAATGGGTTTACATTGTTGAAATTCTCTGTAAGTACAACCTCTAGGTGTACTATTATTGTCATGATTATTGTTTGCGGCTTGAGTTGCAAAAGCTACTGCTATACTTTCTGCTACAATTCTAGAAATATCTGTTGCGTTCATTTCTGGTACTTCTTTTGACGTCCGGATCCTTAAATATAAATAAAGAAATTGATGAGATACTACCACATCATACCATAACCACAATTCAATAGTTATGACTAAAAGAAGTGTAAATCAAGATAAAGATAGTAGATTTATTTGATAACAAACTTTGAGATATAAACATCTCAAGAATCCATTATTTTATCTAAAATTACATTTCCCGACATATACGCCGTAAATAGTAAGTAACTAGACAATATCTACTGTGACAGAGTAGATGGGCTTATAGTAGTGGCTCTCGATATAGCCTCAAACATAGCTTCAAATCTTGTTATCTTCTCCTGTAGTTCCAACACGGTGTCTTCAAGACCATGTATCCTGAAGTGAGCTTCCTCCATCTCACTTTCCAGTGCGACTATCATATTATCTTGATTTTCCACCTTCCTCCGCAGTATGTTTGTTCTTTCCCTCAACTCCGTAATACACTTTTCTGCTCGGACTATGCGTAGGACCAATGTAGGGACAGTGTCATGCAAAGGTTCCATAGTTAATGCAGGAATATTTGTTGGACCGTTGGCTCTTCTGAACTGGTCAGAGTTAAGGAGTCCTTCTTCAAATCTCCATTCCGCCAGGAATCTTGGTATAGCATTAATAGATCTCCGCAGCCGCTGAGCGGGTGGTTCAGGATGAGTAAGTCGAGCACGTCGTGACTGAGGGTGGTTAAACATCGGATATCTAGGCGTTCGGGTCCTTCGTATTAAAGATCGAGGTGAGCTTGAAGACCTTCCCCAGATGGATTTGAAAAAGTAAAAGTAGGCGTAGTGCTAGTAAAAGCATTAGTGGTGACAGTAGTGTTTGGTCCACGGACAAGTGCGTTATCAGCTTCTTCTCCAACGTGATCGGTCTCCTACATAGGCTGATTTACTACATGACGAGGAGAGTCGGAGGGTTCAAGTACAGGTGGAGGTGATCGAGACGTGATCTCCTCCTCACGGTCGGATAAGTATTCCACTACGAATCCCGACATTATTCTGTTGCTATATATATATATATATATATATAAATATAATATACATTAATATATATAAGATATAGAGTATGAACCACAAGATTTAAAGTAACTATTTGATCACACAATGGATCAAATAGAATATAAGAGTAGATACTGTATACATCAAGTTCTAAGCTCATGAACCGAAACTAGACAAGTGTGTGTTTATTTGCCTCCAGAGTAGGTACCTTGTTCAGGGTACCCTAAGCTTTCCAAATATATATGCATCCGTATCCAGTTGGTATGACCAACACGGATGGGGGTGCCTACCCCAATAGTACTATTCAATATACCCACGTTTATGTTTCCATAATTAATCGTTCATGATAATGAGGACTTTGAGTGAACAGAGCAACTTAGAATCAACCATATATACATTTCTGGAATACTTGTGTTCATCATAACAGTAAAGAGTTTGTATTTTACCCCGAAGGTAAAATAAATAAAGTGGAGTTACAAAATATATATAATATATATAATATATATAATTTGTAAATATACATATAAGTATAACAAACAGTTTTATTTGCATGTATCTCAGCCCCAATATATAAAAGAGTTGAAAAGGGGATTATAGAAACTCACCTTAGTGATAATAGCAGAAATCAAGTAGATGAAATAAGCCTTGTATAGTTATACCAGAGAGTATTTAGAAGAGATTATGTAGTAGTGTGTGTTTATTTGCCTCCAGAGTAGGTACCTTGTTCAGGGTACCCTAAGCTTTCCAAATATATATGCATCCGTATCCAGTTGGTATGACCAACACGGATGGGGGTGCCTACCCCAATAGTACTATTCAATATACCCACGTTTATGTTTCCATAATTAATCGTTCATGATAATGAGGACTTTGAGTGAACAGAGCAACTTAGAATCAACCATATATACATTTCTGGAATACTTGTGTTCATCATAACAGTAAAGAGTTTGTATTTTACCCCGAAGGTAAAATAAATAAAGTGGAGTTACAAAATATATATAATATATATAATATATATAATTTCGTAAATATACATATAAGTATAACAAACAGTTTTATTTGCATGTATCTCAGCCCCAATATATAAAAGAGTTGAAAAGGGGATTATAGAAACTCACCTTAGTGATAATAGCAGAAATCAAGTAGATGAAATAAGCCTTGTATAGTTATACCAGAAGTATTTAGAAGAGATTATGTAGTAGTGTGTGTTTGTTTGCCTCCAGAGTAGGTACCTTGTTCAGGGTACCCTAAGCTTTCCAAATATATATGCATCCGTATCCAGTTGGTATGACCAACACGGATGGGGGTGCCTACCCCAATAGTACTATTCAATATACCCACGTTTATGTTTCCATAATTAATCGTTCATGATAATGAGGACTTTGAGTGAACAGAGCAACTTAGAATCAACCATATATACATTTCTGGAATACTTGTGTTCATCATAACAGTAAAGAGTTTGTATTTTACCCCGAAGGTAAAATAAATAAAGTGGAGTTACAAAATATATATAATATATATATATAATTTTGTAAATATACATATATATATATATATAAAATATACATATAATATACAAGTAGTTTATATATATATACATATATATATATATATACATATATATATATATATATATATATATATATATATATATATATATATATATATATATATATATATATATATATATATATATATATATATATATATATATATATATATATATATATATATATATATATATATATATATATATATATATATATATATATATATATATATATATATATATATATATATATATATATATATATATATATATATATATATATATATATATATATATATATATATATATATATATATATATATATATATATATATATATATATATATATATATATATATATATATATATATATATATATATATATATATATATATATATATATATATATATATATATATATATATATATATATATATATATATATATATATATATATATATATATATATATATATATATATATATATATATATATATATATATATATATATATATATATATATATATATATATATATATATATATATATATATATATATATATATATATATATATATATATATATATATATATATATCCACTACGAATCCCGATCTGTTGCTATATATATATATATATATATATAATATACATTAAATTATATATTCTAAACATATATAATCAAGTAGGGATTATTCATAAAATTATGCATGTATGTGGGTGTTGTTTCTATATGGGGTTATAGTCTAGGTCCATCAATTTGCTACCTAGTTCACTATAACTTGGGCTCTGATACCAATCTGTCACACCCGCCCTAGACGGGGCATGACTTACATGGATTCACAACACAAGATATACTGAACGACACAAAACGTTGTCGTTTTAAAATACATTTATATAAAAGCATTGTTCACAAATTTATATTACAATTTATGAAAGATATTATTTTTGAAAACATTTATTTAATATTAAACAATATTAAACAGTAGACAGAGACTTTAGCAAATTGACTTGTCTTTACTAGAGTCTGAGGGTAGGCCATGGTCCAGTATGTTGTATGCAGTGGAAAAATAGTCCCATACACAGAGTATCGTCTAGTTACCTGAGAATACATGCTAAAATACGTCAACATAAAGTTGGTGAGTTGCATAAGTTTTTCATATAGAAAATATAGTTTCACAAAATGCCAGAGTTCAGTGTGACCATTGCCTTACCGCAATGTCAAATAGTTATGATACAATATTAGCAAAGAGTATCATATGTTTTTAATTAAAATATAAAGTATGAACCACAAGATTTAAAGTAACTATTTGATCACACAATGGATCAAATAGAATATAAGAGTAGATACTGTATACATCAAGTTCTAAGCTCATGAACCGAAACTAGACAAGTGTGTGTTTATTTGCCTCCAGAGTAGGTACCTTGTTCAGGGTACCCTAAGCTTTCCAAATATATATGCATCCGTATCCAGTTGGTATGACCAACACGGATGGGGGTGCCTACCCCAATAGTACTATTCAATATACCCACGTTTATGTTTCCATAATTAATCGTTCATGATAATGAGGACTTTGAGTGAACAGAGCAACTTAGAATCAACCATATATACATTTCTGGAATACTTGTGTTCATCATAACAGTAAAGAGTTTGTATTTTACCCCGAAGGTAAAATAAATAAAGTGGAGTTACAAAATATATATAATATATTTATAATATATATAATTTCGTAAATATACATATAAGTATAACAAACAGTTTTATTTGCATGTATCTCAGCCCCAATATATAAAAGAGTTGAAAAGGGGATTATAGAAACTCACCTTAGTGATAATAGCAGAAATCAAGTAGATGAAATAATCCTTGTATAGTTATACCAGAGAGTATTTAGAAGAGATTATGTAGTAGTGTGTGTTTTAAAGTTTAATATCGTCTGCTATTTATAGACGAACGAATTCGTTCGTTTGAATTATTTTAATATTATACTTACTCGCCAATTTAGAATAAAAAAGCGTAGGAGAATTCAACGAAAAAAAATCAACACGGACGTTCTTAATATTATTATTATTATTATATTATAAAGTTAATCATGAATAAGGGATATGTATATATATAGTATTCTTTTTGTCCATACACTTAGCAAATTAGACCCGTGATCTATAATTTATAAATTTTAAATTATAAAGTAGATAAAAGTGTGTTTCCCACTACCTCTTGGACGTTTCTAATGATAAATTTCTTTTATACTAGTAGTATATATTTATACATTGTTTTAATCCTAAATTATGCATACGGCTCCTATTGAAAAAATTCAAGTTTCTATAAGATCAGAAAATTAAGATCTACAACTTTCATTTTAATAATGTTACTCAACTAACCCCTGTGAGCGGGTTTTGGACGTTTATATTATAAGAATAAAGTATGAAAAAGTATTTACAAGCAGCTCTCAAATAACTATTTGAGTTCTTGGCAATAATTATCCATAATTTATTAAAAATATTTGTTCAGTTTATTATGCCATAAAATGTTTGTTCATATTGTTTGATGTACAGAAATTTTTAAATAGCACACATAATAGTAAATTAGTCAACCTGAAATTTTGGCGGTTGTCACAGTAATTGATACTATATTCCGAGTAATCCAGAAAATGTAAGGTATCATAAAGCCTAAATGAACAGTCATTAGGGTTCTTTGAACCTTAATCACTTACTCTCATGGTAGCCATTTATGGATTTTTGGTAAGGAAACACATAGAACTAGATTCAACGCATTATGTGTTAATTGGAATATTAATATTAGCAGACTTAAGTATCTTTAATCTATAACTACTTATCTAAGCCAGCTGCTTCCTTAAATTATGGATAGTCATATTGCTCATGCATGTGTTAATGACATAATCATGCAAGGTGACTTTCCTTTCGAAAGAACTTAAAGCTGGAAAATAGACCTTAGAACTATCCTCTTTAAAGTTGGTGGTAAGGTAAATACTATCCAGTTTCTAGTTTTATGCCATTCTTTTCCTGTACGTATATTGCTATCAACAAACTCATTTTCCTTTGGTACTTTTGAGTCTTATAGTTGATTTTTAAGGCATCTAATCATACTAATTGAAAAAGTATTTACAAGCAGCTCTCAAATAACTATTTGAGTTCTTGGCAATAATTATCCATAATTTATTAAAAATATTTGTTCAGTTTATTATGCCATAAAATGTTTGTTCATATTGTTTGATGTACAGAAATTTTTAAATAGCACACATAATAGTAAATTAGTCAACCTGAAATTTTGGCGGTTGTCACAGTAATTGATACTATATTCCGAGTAATCCAGAAAATGTAAGGTATCATAAAGCCTAAATGAACAGTCATTAGGGTTCTTTGAACCTTAATCACTTACTCTCATGGTAGCCATTTATGGATTTTTGGTAAGGAAACACATAGAACTAGATTCAACGCATTATGTGTTAATTGGAATATTAATATTAGCAGACTTAAGTATCTTTAATCTATAACTACTTATCTAAGCCAGCTGCTTCCTTAAATTATGGATAGTCATATTGCTCATGCATGTGTTAATGACATAATCATGCAAGGTGACTTTCCTTTCGAAAGAACTTAAAGCTGGAAAATAGACCTTAGAACTATCCTCTTTAAAGTTGGTGGTAAGGTAAATACTATCCAGTTTCTAGTTTTATGCCATTCTTTTCCTGTACGTATATTGCTATCAACAAACTCATTTTCCTTTGGTACTTTTGAGTCTTATAGTTGATTTTTAAGGCATCTAATCATACTAATTGAAAAGTCATTATTTAAGGCACTAAGAAACTTAACTGATTTCCATGTATAAACCGTCTAGTTTAAGGGACATGGCATTCGATCTTAGGATGTATTCACATATGTCACTTAACCATTTATTTAGAACTTGTACTTGCATGCATTTTAGGAATTATTTTGATTCTTCCATTTTTCACAGAAAACACATTAGTCTATGAATTTAATAATAAAGGAATAGCTCACCTGATAGGAATCACGTAAGGAGTTCTTGTTTAATATAAGAGACATAATTATTGACTTATCCCACTTCTTATGCTCAAGTAATCTTTCATAATACTTTATCAGAAGGAGCAATGGGTGTCATGTCTTAAGGAAAAACAAGACTCGATAAGAGCAAAATCTAGTGAAACTTATGATGAAGCAAAACTTATTTTAGGTTTTGTAATTAGAGTTGATTAATGTTGAGATTTAAGGCTAATTAAAGAAGAATCTAATAGGGGCATAATTTATTTAAATTGAAGATGTGATATATTCTACTATAACACCAAAATAGTAGACTAAGTAATATTCTACTTAAACAATTGCGTTCACTTTGGTTAATAACAATTGTCCAAGCATTAGGAATAACATGTGCAAGGTAAATGTAACACATCACCTTTGGGCAGAAGTGAAACATATAAGTTTAATGCACATGTGAAGTTTGCCATACATGAATGTAACACATCAGCTTTGGCCAGAAGTGAAACTTTCAAGTATTTAGGACAGATGTCATATGTATGTCAATGAACAAGTTTTAATAAATATGCAACATAAGTACAACACATCACCTTTGGGCAGAAGTGTGAAATTCATGCATATTAAACTAATGTCATATGTGTGTCTACTTTAACATTTAAGGACATTAGGACACACATTTATATAACTGAGATTGTTCATTAAGTTAGACATATACATTTCATGACAATGCTTAATTATACTAAATGACAGAGTAAGAGTAGCACATCACCTTTGGGCAGAAGTGGTACCTTGATAAGGTCATTTAGTTAAGCTAAATAAAATCAATCAAATAAAATAAGTTGAATGATTTTGTATGAATGAGGGTTTACAAAACATGATATAGGTTTTATTAAATTAGTGAACTAAGGAAATTAATGCTACTATATCGGCACTAAGTGAGTTCCCGGCAAAAATTATTGAGTTCTCGGTAAAATTGAATTCACGGAAAAAGTTCATGATGTAGCGAATATTGTTTTTTTTTTTTTTTTTATGGATGTATAAAATTTTGGTTTTATTAATTAAATATCTCCAAGAATTATTTTTGCAACTTTAGAATAATAAAGTACATATTTTTGCAAAACCTAGGGATGTAGTTATTAATGTTAGGAAACATTAACACATCCTAATTTAATCACAAAAATTCAGGTGATTAATTATAATAAATTTTGATAAAACAAGATGAGGATCTTGAAAAAAATACATTAGATTCAAGATCAAACTATAAAATCTGATGACTTTCTTATGAACATTAAGATGAACATCAAGAAAAGTTATGAATACTAAGAGCGATTCTTGATGATCATTAATATTAAAATCGAAATATCATTAATATTAAAATCGAAATATAATCATTAATATAAATTGATTTCGAAAAGAACTTAGAAGAAAGTGCATAAGATAATAATACGTTTCGTTAAAGAATAATAGCAGTAACATGGATGAAACTTAAATATGCTTGTGCCAATAAACACAATTGCAGGAGACGTACATTAATTCATTATAGTGTGAAATCAATTCATCAAATTAATAGATCAATTTTAATTATGGTTTATGATTTTGATTAGATAAAATTGGGCTGCACATAACTAATTACCCTAGTCACAATAAACCAATTGTTTTCTTTCGGCGGCAGCAAATAAAGGTAAAAACAATTGACTTATATGATCTATTAACATCTTATTTTCCTTTTTTTTTGTTTTTTTTTTGTGGCGGCCGAACAAAACAATTCATGAGATTTTGTTCTACATGGCGACAACATACATAAACATAACATCGAATTCTAATTTCCAGATTTAATTCGATCTCTTATGAAACATAAATAATTGATTAAGCAACATCGCTCTGATACCACATGTTGATCAATTATTGTATAAACTAAACACATAATGAATTAGGGATGTGTACCTGATCATCCAGTAGTCGTGAAGGAAGACGACATGACTCGGTTGAGGGTCGGGTTCCCGTTTAGGGTATGTTCTAAGGATGAGTTATGAGTAGAGAGGGAGATGGAGGTGTTGGTGTTCTTGTCTAATCATTAAGCCTCCCTATTGATCTCTATATATAGCACACCCAAGGGGAAACCCTAATTAATAAGTAAGGGTAATTACGTCCATCAAATAATTACCTATTAATTATTTAGGGGTAATTAAGTCATTGATCATTATAATTAGATAAATGATTATAAGGGCCACATATATAAATATATAAATACATAAGTATATGTATTTATTCTAACATTCTCCCACTTGGCCAATCCAGCTTGTTTGTAAAGTTTCTTCTTAATTATCCTTTTTATGATGACATCATGTATCTACATATATATGATCAACACTATTGTAGATGTGTTGACTACCAATTAGTAAGGGGTACATTCTATTACATGTTCCTCCAATGCTTACTTTTTAAATAGCTAACGTAGGTTTAAATGTGTCTCGCGATTTGGAATGTCGCGAGAGAATTCTCATGTTTTTAATTAAGTGTTTTTTTTGAAAAAATTAGGATCTAGCTTAATTATAAGCAAAATTTGACATGACAGACTGATCCTGGTCTAACTTTAGACCACACGTAGGTGAAACAACGCTTTTGGGCCTCGCGGATATGCCTGTTGTGGCATCCATCCAAGAACTGGCTGTTGATTTACAATCGGTTTATCAATTTCTATCATCAGGAACTTATCTTCATGAACAAATTATAGGTAGTGACAAGAATATAATAAATAGTACATGTAGGTGGAAGTGAATCATTCAATTCAACAAAGAAAGAAAAGAAGGATTCAAGTTTCAAGAAATGTAAAGTAGCTTTAACCACTTTCTAACCATTTGTATAACAAGTATACATATATAAATAAGAATATTGGTGAAGAGGAGGAACTAAGAAAAGTGAATGATTGTTGGGGCAAGCATGTAACTTTTGAATGAAGCTAATAATAATATTAACATTCCATGGTGCATCTACATCAAGAAAAAGGTCAAAGGAAAAGCCCAATCTAAGTCAACACCACTTGTTTGGCTTGTAAAGTGCATGGCATGTTGTTGCTTTGAATTCAAATGCTTCCCCTTATTAGAGACTACCTGTGTCAAAGTGGAGCTACCACTTATGCCCCAATATCAACATACCTCTTTTGGGACCCTAATTCCTCACATTTTATCATTTTCTCTGTGTATTTTTTAGGATTTATACTTCAATGTGATGATGCATTGCTGAGGCAGTTGTAGCCACACATTTAAAAGAAATCTTTTAATGTATTCAATATATATATGATTGTGTATTAAATCAACGTGCAAAATATTTGCTAATAAGGAGAAGCTAGTTCAATACTTCAATCCAATCCATTCATTCGTTAATAATACGGATGGTAAATTGGCAAATGATAGTAAATTTGGTCACTGGGGTTTAATCTCTAAGACAAGCCGGTTTTGCCAATAATTTGACATCGGGTCTACAGGAAAAATTCCTGTGAAATTGGACACTTAAAGGCTTCATGCGGCCAGCTAAGCTGTGACCTTTCGCCAATGAGCCTTTATCTAAGCGATTTTGTCAGTATGTCATTAAAAAAATATTTTAAGAATGAACAACGAGATTTTATGCCATAAGTAAAGACCTTAAAATGAAAATGTCATTAGAAAGTGTGTTTTATTTAGAAACCTATTTGTATATATCTAACGATTTTGATATCATTAATCTAATCATATGTATAACATTCTTTAGTTATATATTACTAGGTGGTCCGAGCCGCCCGATGGGCGGCGTCGGTTTCTGAAACGTCTGTATTGCGTTTGTCGCGGTTATCTGTTTTTCTTTCTAGAAGCAATAACACAACCGTACCATACCAAAATGTGATGTTGGAAATAAAATTTGACAAAGAAACCTTAAAATGAAAATGTCATTAGAAAGTGTGTTTTATTTAGAAACCTATTTGTATATATCTAACGATTTTGATATCATTAATCTAATCATATGTATAACATTCTTTAGTTATATATTACTAGGTGGTCCGAGCCGCCCGATGGGCGGCGTCGGTTTCTGAAACGTCTGTATTTTACATGGTTATCCGTTTTTCTTTCTGAAACGTCTGACCGTCTGCGTTTGTCGCGGTTATCTGTTTTTCTTTCTAGAAGCAATAACACAACCGTACCATACCAAAATGTGATGTTGGAAATAAAATTTGACAAAGAAACCTTAAAATCAAAAAAAGAAAAAGAAAAAAAATGCAATCAACAAAAAGCAAAAAAAAAAAAAGAAGATAAAATTAAAAAAAAATAGCTGAAAATAAAATTTGATTAGAAATTAAAAAAAATACAAAAGTATTATCAAAAAATAAAATGACAAAAAACCATTAATTACAAGAAAATATATTATAAAACAAAAAATTAAAAAGAAAAACCAAAAAATAAAATCAAAACATTATAACAAAAGGTTTGAAAGGAGTTGTATATAACCTTTGGATGGCTGAAGGGGTAATTTTACAAAAGAAACAAAAGTAAAAGGGGTTAATTGTAAAATTTAATGACTACAAAATACAAAAATAAAATGATGGTGTAGTTAGAATCGAACCAACAACCTATCCAAAGAAAAGTGATCCTACAACCACTCCACCTAATTGAAACTTCGATATAAGTTTTGGTTTATTAGGTATATATAGGATCTGTGTTTTATGACACTAAATGACAAAATTACTGTTCACTTCCATTTGTGTTAATAAAGGTTAACTAGTGAGTTCTAATGTTAGTTACGTACAGTAACATTTTTTTTACAGACCGACTGATCAATCCATTTGACCCAAACCAACATGCCAACTTACAACTCAAAATCTGTTTGACTTGAAATGAACTCGTCAACCCACGCCTCATGTGACCTGGCATCAATCCGTCAACACACAATCAATATTACCTGTTTGACTTAAAATCAATCAATCAACCCGCAAACCACCTCTCACCAACTCAATTGACCTGTCAACCTGAAGTGAACCACCGACCCACCAATCTGCTTATTTTTCGGGTTGGTGGACTGGGTTTGGGTGATGGGTTGGCAAATTCGGATTCATGTTAGATATTTTCAACTCGTCAATCTCAAACAGGACCAATTGACATCCTAGTTTTATGCCCTATCCTTGGTAACAACGTCTGTTTTTGATAATGAATAAAAAGTGTACAGAATCTGTAAAAATACGCTAATTAACATAATCAGCCATGCTGGGCCAGCCTAAAGCCCAATCCATGGTGTATTATCTTTTGTTTTTGATAATTTGCAAGCTTTTTATGTCTTATTTGAACTCTAAAGTCCATTTTCAAAAGTAAACGCATTTTGCATTTTTGCTACTTCTTTGGATACTTTTATGCACTTTATTCAGATTTAGTGGAATTTATTGGAACTACTCCAGATTTAGTGGAATTACCTTGAGGACGGAGGACAACAATCTAAATAATTTTTTTCGTTTGCCTGTTTTCTTGTATCAAGTTTTAATTGAAATTGGTAAGTATAAGAGGCAAGTTAATAACATTGATCTATTTACACGACATGTGGCATAATATTTACAGGATTTTATAACTTTCTTAAAACGACATGTGGCATAATATTTAAACGACACTTATCCTTCTTAACATACATATTAATCCCAATAATTAATTGCATACAAAAATATTACCTATGAGACATGAGATCACCATATTATTTAATTACTTATTAATCCTAAATTTATTAGGAAACTACTTTATATATAATCCATATCGTTGCCTACTAATAATTTTTTATACATATAACTAGTGTTATACCCGACCGTTGGTCAGGGATAACAATCAAATATATATTTTAATAGGGGTCATTAATTTTAAATGTCAACCGTTATTATCGGACAAAAAATGCATCGTTAAACAATACAACGTAAATCTTAAAACACAACTTTGGTGACAAAATAAAAAAAATTGCAAACTTTCTTGTAAGATAAAAATAAGAACATAATAACTTTGATGGTGAAAAATAAACTAAAATTGTAGTACCATGAATCCTCAAAAATAAAACTTTAATGGTGAAAATACAAAAATATTAAAAACGATTTAGTGGTTAAAGTGTGAAGCAGTAAAACATTACTACCCTAAAAGTAATGATATAAATTAAAATAAAAAATGAAAACACAAAGAAGGCAAGTGACATCTATACAACACTAACTAATAAATGATTTAAAAAAAAAAACAAAGCAGACAGGCTAGCTGCTGAAGCCAGCAGCCAGCCGAGCTGCTTCACTATTCACACCTAATGTTTTTAAATAGGTTATAATATAATATAATATAATATAATGTTTATATAATTTTCGGCCTAACCCATGAACTAAATTCCATCACTTTAATTTGGTATCTTACAAACTAATTATCGGTCAAACTCCATAATAAATTCTTATGGGTAAGTTTCAGTTACAACTCTTTGTTCCAAACTTTTCATTAGTTCTTATTGTTAATTATTTTTCTTCAGAAAATATTCAAATTGGTTATATTTGTTTTATTATTTAGGCCCGTCCGATAGACGAATAGTCTCAAAAAAAATATATATCAAAGATAAATATCAAAATAATAAAAATAAAAAAAAAAATAAAAACAGGTAAAAAAAAATAACAAAACATGAACAAAACAAATTTATAAGAATAAACTCTTTTGTAGTAGAAGAAGAAGAAGTCATAATCAAACTACAGTTGACAACAAACTGAATTAAGAGAGATGAAAAATAACAATAACATAACAATTAATATCAAATATTAAATAAACACAAACAAAATACCAAAAATAAAATTAAAGCGATATAAAAAAAACGTATGTTTTTTTTGTTGAGAAATTTAATTAACCTGATTTGTTTATTAAAGATAGGAAGGAGATGAATAATGTGAATGATGATGATTAGTACAAATTTATGGAGTATATATAATAATTTATTGGGAGAGTTTTAAGAATAATATATATTTTTAAATTTTAAAAAGATTTGTTTTGATAGAAAAGGATTTATGATAAAGTTTTAAATATATTATCTATTTAATAAGCAAATAAAAAAAATATTAGAAAAATAAAAAAAAAGAGCTCCCGGATTAATTAGGAGAGAGTTTTAGTCTAAAAAGAGCTTTAAGGGATGTCAGGTGTACCCCCAACCTCGACTTTTAGTTATAATACTAGTCTTAATACCCGTACGATGTACGGTAGCTATATGGATGTATCATAAAGAAATTCGAATATGCCTCATACATGATTCGTGAGTATGAAATAATTTGGTTAAAGTAAACCGATGTAACACCCGTCGTTTAAAAACTCGGATTTTTCAAAACTTTGCCAAACGGCATTCAAAATAAGCGGAAAGGATCACTTTCAAAATCTGCCCCATCCGTAACGAATGGTACCTTTAAAATTTGGTGTTACTACTAGCATCATCAAAACAATAAAAGTAAATCCAAGCTTTGGCACCAACATAAATGCCACATTAATACAAGTCTTTAAGCATACATGAAATAGCCAAACATGAGGCTAAAAGGAAGTCTAAGCGTTTAATATCTTAGCTAAGCTTCTTTATTCGTCTACCCAAGTCTCACCAAGCTAATCCTCGCCTAGCTCACTTGATTATCCTGAAGGCACAACATTTTCAAAGAACAAGTGTTAGCTAATAAAATTAGCTAAGTAAGATAACATAACTTGAAAACATTTGCCATTTAAATATATTAACAAAGTCATCTTTTAATGTTAATATCACAAACATATAGATCATTGCACACATATCATATCATAACACAATAGGATCATCATTTACCTAATGTGCCTAACTTTTCTTTCTTTATCTTTCTTTCTTTACTTTATTTCTTTGCCTAGATGTAGGCTAAGTGACTTATGCCACTTACTTAGGGATGTGGGGTTGTGTGTAGGCGGTCATAGACCATACATGGAGTCCTCACACCCGACATGATGGGTAAACCCATAGGTGGTCCATCGGCGTCGTTAAGGAATGACAATGTCAATCCAACTGAATAAACCGTTTATGCCTTTACGCATTGGTGGTTAGTTACTCCACCCGGAATACTCAAACGTAACTATGCCACAAGGAGCAACTCAAGTGACCACGTACGCACCAGCCCCGAAGAGCTAGCACGGGTTAAGCTTAACACAAGACTTTACATAATGCTCGAGACTTTAATCGCTTAATTAGTTTAGGCTACTCTTTCACCTAAGCTAATCACATATCATCTTTTACTTTAGGGCCCTTAACGTGCACGTGAACATGGCAATCCTAATCAAGGACTAGTGACTAGGTGATCAAGCCACACATGCAAGCATATATCATATCATTTCATCATTTCATACATACATAATCATTTCATCATTTCATGCATATATACTTACCACATACCATTGCAACCTGCATATGAATGTTAATCATCATAAACGGTAAGTAATATATCCCTTTGCAACCTCCCGTAGTCACCCATGAACATAAAATGTACATACATATTCAATTGGAAGGTTTAACTTATGAAAACGTGTTTTGTTGTACCAACAGGTGACAAAAGATGTTATCTTACCTCGATACAGCTTACCAACAAGTTAAGAGTATCTTATAGTGCTTGCTAAGTGCTCCCGACAACCTAGAATGAATATAAGATCGAAATATAAGCTAAACGAAATGTTTTATGAAAACTGGACAAGAGGTGCGCCGCACCTCTCACATGGTGCGTCGCACAAAGTCAACAGGGAGTTCTAAACATAAGCAGGTGCGCCGCACCTACCCCTTTGGTGCGTCGCATAAAATCAGAAATTCTGAACATGCGGTGCGCCGCACCTACCCTTGGTGCGTCGCATATCGGGCTTTTGGCTGAACACCATTTTTCCAAAATGGCTTGTGGTGCGCCGCACCACCCTACTGGTGCGTCGCACCTGGAGTGTCGACCAGAAACCTAATCTTTGTTCTATGATCAAACGAATTCCATACGAATCCATACCCCAAATCCAACCTGGGGACTTAAAATTAATCCTTTCAATTGCATTTTCATCAACTTAAACCATCCTATTAATCCCTTAATCCTTTACATCATTGTTCAATCTTTAAAACACCCGAACAACATGAATTCAATAAACGTTTGATCAAATAACCCAACCCAAACCCTATGGCCTGGATCGAAATCACTACTAAGACATACATGATCAGATTCAAGAGTATGATCAACCATAATACCTGTAGATGACTTCGAGGATTCGAAATCTTAATCAAACTTGATCGAAATGACACGAAATGATTGATTCTTGGAGAAAACTTGTCTTGAGAGGGAGGGGATCTGAACCTAGGGCTTAATCACGAAATGTTGCAGCTATTGGGGTCTCACTAGACCTTAAACCCCTGACCATAAGTTTCCTTTAGTGCCCATAGGCCCCTCGACTTCCTAAACTTTACTTTCGTAGCTTAATTAACTTACCGGGAGACTTAACGATCTAACAAGCACTTAACTTTCATACTTTACTTTAAATTACTTTCATTCAATTCACTTTACTTCATTTCATATTAAACACATAAGCATTTAATCACATAATCCCTTATAAGGCACATAACATAATAAACCTAACGTTAACTATCGGAAAGTCAAATAGTCAAACATAAAACGTTTGGGATGTTACAATTACCTCCCCCTTAAGAGGATTCCGTCCTCGGAATCGCCTCGGAAGTGAACAAATCTGGATATTTCTCTTTCATCACTGCCTCGGTCTCCCAAGTTAAACTTTCACCGTGGTTATGCTTCCATTTAATCAACACAAGATCAATCAACTTTCGGCGAAGTTTCTTTTGCTTTCTTCCGAGTATCGCTACTGGTTCATCCACTATTCTTTTCTGAGGATTAATGCTCACATCCTCAATTGGAATAACACTTGACTCATTGGCCAAACACTTCCTCAAATACGAAACGTGAAATGTGTGGTGAATTCCATCCAATTCTGGGGTAGTTCTAATTGATAAGCTACATCCTTGATACGTTTCAGAATTTTGAAAGGTCCTATGAAACGTGGGCTTAGCTTTCCTTTCTTTCCAAAACGAATTACTCCTTTCCATGGGGAAACTTTCAGCATTACCAAATCACCAACTTGGAATTCAATTGGCTTCCTTTTCTTGTCGGCATAAGTCTTTTGTCTTTCTCTAGCCACACGAAGAGCTTCCTTTGCCACATTAACTTTTTCAGCTGAGATTTCAATGATTTCAGGACCCGTAAACTGCTTTTCACCGGGTTCCATCCAGCAACTCGGAGTCCTACATCTCCTACCATAAAGCATTTCAAATGGTGGCATTCCAATACTTGCATGGTGGCTGTTATTATAAGTGAATTCGATCAATTTCAAGTGTTCATCCCATGCTCCACCATATTCTAATACACAAGCTCTCAACATGTCTTCCAACGTTTGTATGGTCCTTTCACTTTGCCCATCAGTTTGAGGGTGATAGGCGGTGCTCAAATTAACTCTAGTACCTAACTCTCGCTGAAGACCCTTCCAAAAGTTAGACACAAATCTCGTGTCTCGGTCTGAAACAATGGATAAAGGAACACCATGCTTTGCTACGATCTCATCCACATACATCTTTGCCATCTTAGTTAGTGGTACATCTTGTCTTGTTGCCAAGAAATGAGCACTCTTTGTCAATCTATCCACAATAACCCATACCATGTCATTTCCTTTCGGTGTTCTTGGTAGTTTGGTCACAAAATCCATAGTAATATGGTCCCATTTCCATTCCGGAATCTCCAATTGATGCAACATTCCATATGGCTTTTTGTGATCAGCTTTCACACGTGCACACGTCAAACATCTTTCAACAAAATGAGCAACTTCTCCCTTAATGTTTGGCCACCAATAGATGGGCTTCAAATCTGCATACATCTTGGTAATACCTGGATGGACTGAATATCTTGACCTATGAGCTTCTTCAAGGATCAATTCTCGGTTATCACCAAGCAATGGTACCCATATTCGACCCTTATAAGTCTTAAATCCACGGCTGTTCGTCTCCATCACAAGTCTTCTCTTCTTTCCAATACTCTCATTATCGATATTATCCTTCATTAAAGCCTTAACTTGTGCTTCCTTGATGCGGTCGAGTAACCCCGACTTGGCTTGAATAACCATGCTCATCAATCTACAAGAAAAATTCTGCACTTTCCTACTTAATGCATCCGCCACCACATTGGCTTTACCGGGATGATATTTAATCTCACAATCATAATCTTTCAGAAGTTCCATCCATCTCCTTTGCCTTACATTCATTTCCTTTTGTGAGAACACATATTGCAAACTCTTATGATCCGTAAACAATGTACATTTGGTGCCATATAGGTAATGCCTCCACAACTTCAAAGCAAACACTACTGCAGCCAATTCAAGATCATGGGTCGGGTAATTCTTTTCATGAGGCTTCAACTGACGTGAAGCATATGCAATAACTTTGTCCCTTTGCATAAGGACACAACCCAAACCTGAAATAGAAGCATCACTATAAACAACAAGATCATCAGTACCTTCGGGTAAGGCTAGGACAGGAGCTTCACATAACTTTGTCTTAAGCGTTTGAAAGGCCTTTTCTTGAGCTTCTGTCCATACAAACTTTACTCCTTTCTTTGTCAATTCAGTCATTGGCTTAGCTATTCGGGAGAAATCTTGAATAAACCTCCTATAATAACCAGCTAAACCGAGAAAACTCTTAATCTCCGTGGGTGTCTTTGGCTGTTCCCATTTAGATACAGCTTCAATCTTGGCAGGATCAACTTTAATACCTTCAGAAGAGATAACATGCCCGAGAAATTGAACTTCTCGGAGCCAGAATTCACACTTGGAGAACTTTGCATATAGCTTTTTCTCTCTAAGAACCTCAAGAACAGCTCTTAAGTGCTCACGGTGCTCGGCTTCAGACTTTGAATAAATTAAAATATCGTCAATGAAGACAATCACAAAATGATCTAAGAATGGGCGACATACCCGATTCATTAAATCCATAAAAGCGGCTGGAGCATTTGTCAATCCAAAAGGCATGACAAGAAACTCATAGTGCCCATAACGTGTACGAAAAGCTGTCTTGGCCACATCTTCCTTTTTGACTTTTAATTGATGATAGCCAGACCGCAAATCAATCTTAGAGAAGTAAGAAGCACCATGGAGCTGATCAAAAAGATCATCAATACGCGGGAGAGGATACTTATTCTTAACCGTTCGTTTGTTCAGCTCACGGTAGTCTATGCACATGCGCATAGAACCGTCTTTCTTTTTGACAAAAAGAACCGGAGCTCCCCAAGGCGAGGAACTTGGTTGTATGAAACCTTTGTCAAGTAGCTCTTGAAGCTGGGACATTAACTCTTTCATTTCTGTGGGAGCTAAACGATATGGTGCTTTTGCAATAGGAGTAGCACCGGGTACGAGATCAATCTGAAAGATGACCTCTCGGTCGGGAGGAATACCGGGAAGATCATCCGGAAAGACATCAGGAAATTCAGAAACTACATCAACATTAGGGATCGGAGACTTCCCTTTTCGTGTATCAATAACATAGGCAAGGAAGTGATTCTTGTTATGCCGAATGCAATTGAGAGCCTTCATCAAATTAATAATCTTTATACTCCCCTTCTTCTTATCTCCATAAACGGAAATGATCTCACCATCCGGAGTAGCGAATCGTACGACCTTTTGAGAACATATAATAGTAGCATCATTTTGAGACAACCAGTCCATACCTATCACTATATCAAAACCGGCTAGAGTGGTAGGCAATAATTGAACCGGAAAAGAGCGACCTTCAATCTCAATAGAACAATCATCATAACCTACTTGAATGTCACTAATGGTACCGTTAGCAATTTCAACCTCTATAGAGCAATCAAGAGGAGTAGTGACCCTATCAAGCTTAGGAGCAAATAAGGTGGACACAAAAGATCTATTTGCACCCGAATCAAAAAGTACAGAAGCAGGTTTTGAGTTAACAAGAAATGTACCGCTTACTACCTCGTCGTTATCTTTGGCAGCTTCGACTGTCAGCTGAAAGGCTCGAGCTTTAGGCTTTTGGACAGCCGTCTTCTTTCCATCATCTCTTCCTTGTGGGCAATCTTTAATGAAATGACCGGTTTGTTGACACCGATAACACTTTGGCTTGTCCTTGCATCCTGAAGTAGGATGACCCGTACCACCACAAGTATCACACCTCCGGGTCTTATCTGAACATGGACCCGAGTGAGGCGCCTTACAAGTACCACACCAATTCTTTGGCTTTGCATAGCTGCTGCCCCCATTTCTTGAAGACGGACCTTTCTTGAACTTCCTATTAGATCCACTTGACCCATCATGCTTCCTTTTTATACCTGATTGCTTATCATCATTAGCTCTCACTACAACCTTTTCACCTTTGAAATCATCATCCAACCTCTTGGACTCCTTAATCGCAGCAGACAATGTAATGTGTTGTCTACAAAGGCCACGATAGCTAGCGGGAAGACCATCACAGTAAGCTTCAACCTGATCCACATCTCTACGAACCAAATGACCAACAAATTTCAGCTTTTCCATAAACGAGTGGGCATACTCAGTTATGGCACCCGGCTTAGCTGTTAAAGCTCTGAATTCTTTCTCAATCAACCTCAGTTCGCGAGTACCCACATATTCTTCCAAGAACTTCTCCTTAAAGGTACCCCAAGGCATATTAGCTAGCACCTCGGGGGTCAAAGAAATAGTAGCAACCCTCCACCAATTTCGAGCATTCTTCTTCAACATACGGGAAGCACACAATACCTTCATATCCTCAGGGCAATAACATGAAGCAAACACAACCTCGATATCATCCAACCATTCCATGGCACCTACAGCATCTAGAGTACCATCAAATGCCTTTGCTCCACATTTCTGAAAGCTCTCATACTTAAAGTTACTAGTACGAGGAGCGACTACAACACGAGGCTCCACCACATTATTAACACCATTCACATTAGCAACAACATTTTCAGGAGCAACTTGTGACCTTACCATTGATGGCTCGGTACGGTTTGAGCGGTTGGAGTAATTCCCATCCGTATGCTCAGCCCGTTGTAAGCTAGCTTCTCTTTCAGCCCTAAGTTGATTCAACTCCTCTTCATTTCTCAACAAAAGAGCTCGAATAGCCCTCAACTCTTCATGCATTTCAGCTTGAGTAGGAACTTGCTCAATCACGGGGTTAGCTCTATCAATTTCAGACCTTGTAGGTTGTGCACCCGAAAGTGGTCTTCGAGGAGGCCTTAGGTTAAAACCATTTCCTGTCCCGTTTGGATTAACCGGAGCATCGCTAGCATTAGCTCCATCTCTTTGACTACTAGCACGGGTATTAACCATCCTTCTACAATTTTTAGTGACAAATGTTAGAGATGAATCGAATGAGAACAAGGTATGGTCAGGCCTACTAAATTACATAAGCATAACATAAACATATATAAGCCATAAACCTACCCTCACACTCATCCCAACCCATCCTAAAAGCATTTTCCTCATATAGCTAAAGCATTACTACTTAAGCCAATCATTTCTCGTACGGTTTAAGTCCAAAATCCTAAGGTCTTGGTCGAATTTTGATTCACTTAAACCATTTCTCTGATACCAACTTGTAACACCCGTCGTTTAAAAACTCGGATTTTTCAAAACTTTGCCAAACGGCATTCAAAATAAGCGGAAAGGATCACTTTCAAAATCTGCCCCATCCGTAACGAATGGTACCTTTAAAATTTGGTGTTACTACTAGCATCATCAAAACAATAAAAGTAAATCCAAGCTTTGGCACCAACATAAATGCCACATTAATACAAGTCTTTAAGCATACATGAAATAGCCAAACATGAGGCTAAAAGGAAGTCTAAGCGTTTAATATCTTAGCTAAGCTTCTTTATTCGTCTACCCAAGTCTCACCAAGCTAATCCTCGCCTAGCTTCACTTGATTATCCTGAAGGCACAACATTTTCAAAGAACAAGTGTTAGCTAATAAAATTAGCTAAGTAAGATAACATAACTTGAAAACATTTGCCATTTAAATATATTAACAAAGTCATCTTTTAATGTTAATATCACAAACATATAGATCATTGCACACATATCATATCATAACACAATAGGATCATCATTTACCTAATGTGCCTAACTTTTCTTTCTTTATCTTTCTTTCTTTACTTTATTTCTTTGCCTAGACGTAGGCTAAGTGACTTATGCCACTTACTTAAGGATGTGGGGTTGTGTGTAGGCGGTCATAGACCATACATGGAGTCCTCACACCCGACATGATGGGTAAACCCATAGGTGGTCCATCGGCGTCGTTAAGGAATGACAATGTCAATCCAACTGAATAAACCGTTTATGCCTTTACGCATTGGTGGTTAGTTACTCCACCCGGAATACTCAAACGTAACTATGCCACAAGGAGCAACTCAAGTGACCACGTACGCACCAGCCCCGAAGAGCTAGCACGGGTTAAGCTTAACACAAGACTTTACATAATGCTCGAGACTTTAATCGCTTAATTAGTTTAGGCTACTCTTTCACCTAAGCTAATCACATATCATCTTTTACTTTAGGGCCCTTAACGTGCACGTGAACATGGCAATCCTAATCAAAGGACTAGTGACTAGGTGATCAAGCCACACATGCAAGCATATATCATATCATTTCATCATTTCATACATACATAATCATTTCATCATATCATGCATATATACTTACCACATACCATTGCAACCTGCATATGAACGTTAATCATCATAAACGGTAAGTAATATATCCCTTTGCAACCTCCCGTAGTCACCCATGAACATAAAATGTACATACATATTCAATTGGAAGGTTTAACTTATGAAAACGTGTTTTGTTGTACCAACAGGTGACAAAAGATGTTATCTTACCTCGATACAGCTTACCAACAAGTTAAGAGTATCTTATAGTGCTTGCTAAGTGCTCCCGACAACCTAGAATGAATATAAGATCGAAATATAAGCTAAACGAAATGTTTTATGAAAACTGGACAAGAGGTGCGCCGCACCTCTCACATGGTGCGTCGCACAAAGTCAACAGGGAGTTCTAAACATAAGCAGGTGCGCCGCACCTACCCCTTTGGTGCGCCGCATAAAATGATCAGAAATTCTGAACATGCGAATGTGCGCCGCACCTACCCTTGGTGCGTCGCATAAAATGATCAGAAATTCTGAACATGCGAATGTGCGTCGCACCTACCCCTTTGGTGCGTCGCATAAAATGATCAGAAATTCTGAACATGCGAATGTGCGTCGCACCTACCCCTTTGGTGCGTCGCATAAAATGATCAGAAATTCTGAACATGCGAATGTGCGTCGCACCTACCCCTTTGGTGCGTCGCATAAAATGATCAGAAATTCTGAACATGCGAATGTGCGTCGCACCTACCCCTTTGGTGCGTCGCATAAAATGATCAGAAATTCTGAACATGCGAATGTGCGTCGCACCTACCCCTTTGGTGCGTCGCATAAAATGATCAGAAATTCTGAACATGCGAATGTGCGTCGCACCTACCCCTTTGGTGCGTCGCATAAAATGATCAGAAATTCTGAACATGCGAATGTGCGTCGCACCTACCCCTTTGGTGCGTCGCATAAAATGATCAGAAATTCTGAACATGCGAATGTGCGTCGCACCTACCCCTTTGGTGCGTCGCATAAAATGATCAGAAATTCTGAACATGCGAATGTGCGTCGCACCTACCCCTTTGGTGCGTCGCATAAAATGATCAGAAATTCTGAACATGCGAATGTGCGTCGCACCTACCCCTTTGGTGCGTCGCATAAAATGATCAGAAATTCTGAACATGCGAATGTGCGTCGCACCTACCCCTTTGGTGCGTCGCATAAAATGATCAGAAATTCTGAACATGCGAATGTGCGTCGCACCTACCCCTTTGGTGCGTCGCATAAAATGATCAGAAATTCTGAACATGCGAATGTGCGTCGCACCTACCCCTTTGGTGCGTCGCATAAAATGATCAGAAATTCTGAACATGCGAATGTGCGTCGCACCTACCCCTTTGGTGCGTCGCATAAAATGATCAGAAATTCTGAACATGCGAATGTGCGTCGCACCTACCCCTTTGGTGCGTCGCATAAAATGATCAGAAATTCTGAACATGCGAATGTGCGTCGCACCTACCCCTTTGGTGCGTCGCATAAAATGATCAGAAATTCTGAACATGCGAATGTGCGTCGCACCTACCCCTTTGGTGCGTCGCATAAAATGATCAGAAATTCTGAACATGCGAATGTGCGTCGCACCTACCCCTTTGGTGCGTCGCATAAAATGATCAGAAATTCTGAACATGCGAATGTGCGTCGCACCTACCCTTGGTGCGTCGCATAAAATGATCAGAAATTCTGAACATGCGAATGTGCGCCGCACCTACCCCTTTGGTGCGCCGCATAAAATGATCAGAAATTCTGAACATGCGAATGTGCGTCGCACCTACCCCTTTGGTGCGTCGCATAAAATGATCAGAAATTCTGAACATGCGAATGTGCGTCGCACCTACCCCTTTGGTGCGTCGCATAAAATGATCAGAAATTCTGAACATGCGAATGTGCGTCGCACCTACCCCTTTGGTGCGTCGCATAAAATGATCAGAAATTCTGAACATGCGAATGTGCGTCGCACCTACCCCTTTGGTGCGTCGCATAAAATGATCAGAAATTCTGAACATGCGAATGTGCGTCGCACCTACCCCTTTGGTGCGTCGCATAAAATGATCAGAAATTCTGAACATGCGAATGTGCGTCGCACCTACCCCTTTGGTGCGTCGCATAAAATGATCAGAAATTCTGAACATGCGAATGTGCGTCGCACCTACCCCTTTGGTGCGTCGCATAAAATGATCAGAAATTCTGAACATGCGAATGTGCGTCGCACCTACCCCTTTGGTGCGTCGCATAAAATGATCAGAAATTCTGAACATGCGAATGTGCGTCGCACCTACCCCTTTGGTGCGTCGCATAAAATGATCAGAAATTCTGAACATGCGAATGTGCGTCGCACCTACCCTTGGTGCGTCGCATAAAATGATCAGAAATTCTGAACATGCGAATGTGCGCCGCACCTACCCCTATAAGGCACATAAACATAATAAACCTAACGTTAACTATCGGAAAGTCAAATAGTCAAACATAAAACGTTTGGGATGTTACAAAACCGATGATCGAATCTAAGCTATAATAAACAATAATGATAAATATAATATATGTTTAGTTATAGTTTTAGATTTACATAAAACTTTTACAATCACATCAATATCGGAACTTGTAAACGTAGTAGATGACGGCAAATAACCTTGTGACTTCGGATCGTAACCTCAGATTTTTGAAGTATTCATGTTAATAACTTATTATAAGTAATATAAGTAATAGGATATGAAGAATTGACAAAAGAAATATAGACAATTTTATTAATTAGAAAACGATCAATCAAATAAGTTTATAATGTGTTTTGTATCTATGAACCAAGAGTTATAGTTTAATTATAAGTCCAGTTAGGAAATTAAACACATATAAAAAAGACTAATTTAATAAAATAAGTATATTAAAAGGACATGTGTCGATTAAAAATTACGTCACATGTCGTTTCATGAATATCTGAATTAATTTACATTGAGTTAATAAGTGATGAAATATTATTGATTTAACTTTTAAAAAAAAAACTTTTGGCAAAAACAATTAATTGGAGTTTTCACTTTCATAGCTAGTATTGAGTATAATTCCAAATTATTTAGACTTTTTTTTTTCAATAGATATGTATTGGAATTTAAATAGTAATAAACAATAATATGTTCTCTTATCTAAAGTATATAAAATATATATAATATACAGAACCATAATTTGCTTTTAGGAGATAAGTTGAAAAAAAAATCCAAGCAATAGTTTTTTTTCTTTGGAATTGGAATTAATTTGATATAATATATCGCATGTGGATATCCATATTTAATTATTATTATAAGGTAAGTAGAAACTAATTAAGAATTTTAATTTGATTTAATTAAGAATACTAAAAGGGACACTTGTCATTCAAGTAATACGTCATGTATCGATTAAATAATACCTCAATCCTGTTTTAGTATATTGGTAGATAGATAGATAGATTATTTATTATCAAATTCTTCAAACTATTAACTTTAAAATTAAATTATCAAAGTTTTAGTTTTTTCTTTTCACCGTTATACACCGGAAACTAAAGCTAAAAGTTAACTTTTATCTCTATTTGATGAATTATTCATAGTTATTAAATATTTAGTTTAATGGATATATTAAATATTTAACAATATCAAAAATTAGTTTATATAAAAAAAAATTATAGCTAATAGTTAACATTTAACTCTTATTTTTAATTTAATTTTTTTATTTATTGCTACATGTTTAGTTGTCTTTTTTAAATTTTGGGTTCGAATATTTGGCATAAATTTGGGTCCAAAACTTTGTCGTGTAGAAAACGTATTTCTCGGCAACGCACGGGTACAATAGTAAATAGTTCTATTATATATACGCATTTGGATGCCAACCGGGTTGGTGAGTAAGCAAAATCAATATAAAATCGGCACTACATCATCTATTAGCCGGTAAAAGCCCTATAAAGACGTGTTTGTCGGTTTGGATCCCCATAAAAGAACTTTTTTTAGTACGAGTCTCATAAAAGGAAAACGTGACAGGTTAAGGTACTTTCCAATCAATTATCCCAACTTTAAATTACCAAATACTCCATCATATTGTCAGTACCGCTGCAACACGCGATACCCTCTCTAGTTAAATTCATATATCAAGTGATACTTCCAACTCTTTAGAAAATAAAAACTATACTTCCAATTCCGCGCAATGCACGGTTAATTTCACTTGGAAGATTATCGTTATGATTATCACGTTATAAATTTTACGTAACGTCGTATCGTGGGCATCGCCCGAGTAAAAAACTACGTAATATCTATTTCATAAAAATCCATAACATTCCTCGAATCCTCGTTACCACCAAATTAAAGTTTTTACTTGGTGGAAAAGATGTTGGGAAGGTTCCACAAGAAATTTATGTTGATGAAGAGTTTTGAACCCCGCCCCCTCTGCAAGCAGCAAACAATCATAAAACAAAACACCACCTCATCTATCTATATTGTTGTTCTTTTATTTCGCCTAGAATAGTAATAACTATGAGTGTTTTTTGATTGACCAAAAGGTGGAATTATTGTTCACATGAAATCATGAATATTCTTTTAAATGGGTTTGTAATGTAATTTATTTTCCACAACACTTTTTATCATTTTTTCAGATAAAATTTGACATTTTAGGCTACTGTCAATGTTATTTGCTTATCTTTTGATATGATAGTTTGCTACACATTAGTTGCTCAGTTAAATTACTAAGAATCAATTCTACTCACTTGTTATCGTTAAATTGATAATTCCGCATTAAACTTACGAAAACGCTTTCCGGCTCAATGTTACGAGTGTTGGAGTACCAAAAACATTTTCTTCCCCAAAAACATTTTCCAAATCATCATTAACACCATACTACCATAGTGGCAAACAGAAAGACAGAAGAGAGCAAGTAACCACACAAAGATAAACAAGAATCCTAAAGGGCAACTAAACCAAGGACCAGGTTCAACAACACCTGAGAATTATGAAGCCTTGACAAGTATAATCAAGGACCCTCTCTTCAGCACAAAGAGTTAGTAACACTAACGCAACAGAAAATATAACAGCAAGAACACCCAAATAAACAAACACAGATCATCAAGCAACAACTACTAGCAAATAGTCAATCAAGGTGCACTAAATACTTTGATCAGAGAAAAAATACGAAACCCAACCTATAGGCCCAACTTTCCATAATTAAAGCAATCTAGGTGCAAAAGAATTTGCTACAGAGAGGTAGAAAAAGAAGACTTATAAACGATCTTCAGCAGTAATTCCACACACATAAACAAGGCAACAAACATTAAGTGAATCCCAAACAGCCAAGGATTGCAATGAATATCTTCAGCAGTAATTCCACACACATAAACAAGGCAACAAACATTAAGTGAATCCCAAACAGCCAAGGATTGCAATGAATATCCTACAATACTTCCAGTATTCTAAATCTTATTAACGAAGATAAGATTTCTTAGAAAAAATTCTTTTTAAGTTTTTTGATATTTCTTGTGAGAACAGAGAAAGGAAGGAAAAAAAAAAACTATGATTTTAATCGAAAAACAGAATTAGGGAAACAACCATAGAAACTAAAGTAAACAAGAAACATCAAGCCTTGGCCCTGATATCATGATAAAACAATGATTATAAGATGAATAAGATAACAAACCAACCATAATCAGATGGTATTAAGAACAAAAGTCAAGAGCTACAATAATCCAATACAATTATAAGGATGGAAAGGAACAAACATTCAAGCCTCACTACACAATCAGATTACATCATGAAAATATGATCAACAATATGATCAACAATAAGAAGGTTTGTTGTATATTTCCTCAAACAGAAAAAACAGCTGAAGATAGAGAATAAGATACTTACCATGCATGCACTAAAAACTCAAGCGTCATACCACTTCTCAATAAAGGATTGATCGACCAGATTCATCAAAATCCGTTTTACGAATCCACCGCTAAGGAAAACAAGAAAAAATCAATTACAAAAGAGGGGTATCAACTTATGAGTGGGTTATTTTCAAGTTAAGTATTATTTATAACGTGTCAACACACAATATCCAGTTCATTTTATCTAGAAATGGTCAAAGGTACATTCATAAGCATGAAGCTCCTAATTAATTTGTTCATAGAAGTGAGATTGTCATTGAAATAGTACAGCTTCCGTAATGTATTAATTCATTCATAATTTAAAGCATCTTGGTTTAACTAAAGCTGACCGTTGGCCCGTTACCAAATCAACTATTTCACCAAGTTTTATGTCAGTAAGCTAACCTCTGGGCTAAAAGTGAGGTTGTTATCGAAACAGTATAGCTTCTGTAATTTACTAATATATTCATCTTCTAAAGCATCTTGGCCTCTTGGGTCAACCAAAACTGAAAAGTTAGCAAATTACCCCTTTTGACAAAGTTTTATATCGGTAAAATTACCTCCGGGATAAAAGCGAGGTTGGTTTTCAAATAGCAAAGTTTCTGTAATTAATTAACTTTTCATACTCTAAAGCATATTGGGTCAGCAAAATCTGACCCGTAACCAATTACGCATTTCATCACGTTTTATATTAGTAAGCTTACCTTTGCCAAGTAATCAGATTTAGCATGAAGAGCTCCTCCCAGCCAGACGGAATGACCTAGATCCCAAGGGGGCTTAATCACATTCAGCTTTGTGTCCTTCGAGATGATTGCAGAAAGTTCGTTGGTAAAACGCTCCTTAAAATTACGTAAGTTACATGTTCCTCCAGTGAGGAGTATATTGGAGTAGAGTTTCTCTTTGACAGAATCAGGACAACGATTGACTGCATCACGTGTGGCCTTATGTATTCCAGGAATAGATGGTGTTCCATTTAGGGCTGGTTGAAATAAAATCTCAGAGCACATAATTTTCTCCTTTCCTAGGTCAAAAGATTTTCCAGCCGGCGAGTCGTAAGTCACTGGCATAATCTTGCACAGCTCATCTTTGTAATCTAAAGCCACATAGGCATGTTTTTCTTTCATCTGTTGGATAAACGCTTTTCCACGCTGTGTACTAAAGAGCTTCCTATATTTAAAGAGTAGGCTATGTAACATATCAGTTAGCTCGAGTCCAGAGATAGGCATTTGGATGGTAGCTCTAGGGACAGGATGACCGTCTTGAATGGGGACGATATTGGAGATGCCATGACCAATATCCACGGAGATCCCTGTCGTAAAACCCTGATTCAATAATGACAACACTGCTTGGTTCGAGTAACACAATGATGGAACTTTGAATTTCTCAAACATTAGTTCAGCAGATTTGGCCCTGTCGAGATATGTAACAGCTGGTTGTTCACTTAGAAGAACAGGTAGGGTTTCTGCATGATCATGAAGCCCAGGGAAGATTGCATGACGCCAAATTGTTTCAACTGCATCTAGGTCAGCAATCATACCTTGTCTAATGGGAAACCATTTGACTGAAGATAAATTTGATACTTTTTCATTATTGATAACATATATGCCAGATGAACTTCGTTCATAAACTACTAACTTTCCATTCTCAGTGCCCACGAGAGTGCGAGGGGTATCCTCATTAGATAAACCAGCCTGTTAAGCATTATAAAAGCATTAAGACAAATTATGCGAAAGCCCTTTTTTCTTTTCAACAATTTGCTATATATAGTTCAGTACATAAGGCACCTTTATCCAAGCAGATCCATGATCAACAACTATTGTCGGGCTTTCTGCGAGTGGTTCAAAGTTTCTCTTACCTGCACAAGGATTTGTTAACAGGGTGCTTAAGCAATCTAAATATTTGACAAACCCTTCATGCACAGTTATTAAACAGACAAATATACAGAAAAAGAATTGGCTTAGTTCTTTGATGGAACATGACTCTTCTTTTTTTGTTTATGTTTGTAAACAGTCCATAAATTGTTCATGAACATTTGATAGTTTGTGCATAAGTGTTTATCTAATGCTTAATCTATATCTATACTACATTATAAAAAGGATTTGACCCCCTCCTATTTTCTGAGTCAAAGAACTTGATCTATCTATATCTAATATCTATATCTATATCTATATCTATATCTATATCTATATCTATATCTATATCTATATCTATATCTATATCTATTTAACTACATTATATAAAGATTTGACCCCCTCCTATTTTCTCAAAAAAGAACTTGATCTACTCAAACTACCCATCTCCTTTATTCACTAATTTGAATATCTCCGCCTAATATACCTATAATACTCTTAATGAAATTATTTATAACATATATCCATCAATCCTTAAAATAACTACACTACATTCTTTTACAGTAATTACTTTTACATTACTAGCTACACCGTCACCGACGCCGCCACCACCGCCCGCTGCCGCCACAGCCACCACTGCCACACCGCGCATCGCGCGGGCATGTGACTAGTTTACAAGTCGGGAAAAGTGAGTATGGGGCTGTTATGCATCCAACTTGAGTGAAAAACCTGTCACATATTATTTTTTTAATATTTTGAATAAATGTTTGGGCCCCCATGATTTTTATGGTTTAAAAAAAGGTATGTGAGAGATTTTTCACCCCACTTAGGTGCCTAACAGCCTCATATTCCCTTCCCCCTTACAAGTTTGAAGTCTAATTAATTTGCAGGGCCGTCTGAGTCAAAGTTTAATATTTGAACAAAAAAGGGGGTTATTCAAAGTTTTGGCACACTTATGTTTAATGTTCAACATTAAATTTCAAAATCTTCTCCCAAATTATTGACGAATTGTCAAATTTTGTTTTTCATGTAACTTTTTTTCGGTCATTTTCTCCAAGAATGTATATAATCAGAATCAGTCAAAACCAAACGATAAAAAAATAAATAAATAAAGGAATGATAAACAAAAATCTACACAAAGAAAGTAAACGAAATTTTAAATAGGAGTTTTGGGTTACCTGTACTCGTCATGACGAAGAAGGAATGATTTAATCGGGGGCGTAATAGAATCTGACCTAGATTTGGAAATGGAAATAAATTCCGTGCTATTTTGTATTTGATCTCTTTATTTTTTTCTTATGAGCCGCCCAGCGAATATAACAATTTACATTACCATCTCTAACTATATTAAAGGAGATTAGGTGATGACCTAAGAAAAGGCTTATGTGTCGGCCTTTAAGGTTATCCACATCATAAAAAACACATAATGGCTGATGTCATGTGTGTTTTTTTTTACTTCCATGGGAAGATTTGATCCAATCTTCTTTAACACTCTTCTTTCTCTTTCTTTTTCTTTTTCCCAAAAAAAAACTCAAAAGTTACAGATCTTTTTTTTTCACTCAACCTTTTTCTCTTTCAATCTTCTCTTTCTCTCTTCTCTTCTCGTCATCTTTCTTTTTGAGTCTTCTAATTATTTTTCTCTTATCATCACTATCTTAATTTTTAGCCCGAAAACCCTAATATTTTTTTGTTGGTTGTTACAGTCTCCGATCAGATCAACGATGGTAGCTCATCTCCGGTCAGATCCACGGCAGCGAAGGTCATCTCTGATCAACTTCTCTCATTCCTCACTTAATAACATGTTCTCCATCTGCTTTTAAGCTAACAAGGTAAAATTCATTTCAAACAAATTTTCATTGTTATTAATATTTATTTCAAACAAATTTTCATTGTTATTAATATTTATTCAGATCTTTGAAATTTTTTTGACAGTTATTGTATTTATTCTTTTGATTTTGATTCCGATCTATACAAAACAATGAACAAAAACTTTTTGTAAGTTTTTTTCTATTGGCTTCTTCATCTTATTCTTAGTCATCCATCTTCATCAATCTATCTTCATCAATTCTTAGTCATCCATCTTCATCAATCTATCTTCATTTATCAATTTTTGTAGTTATAAAAATTGTTAGCTATTTATATTGTGGATGTGGTGGTTTTGTTGGAAGAGATATTTGGGTTGCCTGGTATTGAAGACTTGGTGGTTTTAATTATCAATTTTTGTATTTGTTATGTGTTTTGTTTTTCAGGCTCGGGTTCTTTGACTCGATGATGACATGAGCGAACCAGATTCTGAAATGGCTGATCCAAATGAAAAAAATTTGGATGTAATGAGCCTGCCAAGAACCATATATGGTGAGTTTTTTTTTTAACTTCAATTCTTTAAATTGTTTCTGGAGTCGTGACTGGTCAATTGGAGTCTGGAGACAGGTATAAAAATATCACAATTATATTATTAGATGTTAAATGAGAAATCAATGTCAAATTAGTTTATCATATTTTCATATGATTAACAACTTGATTTAGAGTATTTATTATTCCATAGAGCTATTTAAATGAGAAATCAATGTTAATTAGTAAGAGTATTTAATAATTTACTTGATCTTCAGGTTGTTTTGACCAGTGAAGCTTACCAATGACCAGTGACCAGTGAAGCTTACCAATCTTCTATTAAAGATCTTTTTCTCTTTCTTTTTTTTTTTTTTTTTTTTTTTTTTTTTTTTTTTTTTTTTTTTTTTTTTTTTTTTTTTTTTTTTTTTTTTTTTTTTTTTTTTTTTTTTTTTTTTTTTTTTTTTTTTTTTTTTTTTTTTTTTTTTTTTTTTTTTTTTTTTTTTTTTTTTTTTTTTTTTTTTTTTTTTTTTTTTTTTTTTTTTTTTTTTTTTTTTTTTTTTTTTTTTTTTTTTTTTTTTTTTTTTTTTTTTTTTTTTTTTTTTTTTTTTTTTTTTTTTTTTTTTTTTTTTTTTTTTTTTTTTTTTTTTTTTTTTTTTTTTTTTTTTTTTTTTTTTTTTTTTTTTTTTTTTTTTTTTTTTTTTTTTTTTTTTTTTTTTTTTTTTTTTTTTTTTTTTTTTTTTTTTTTTTTTTTTTTTTTTTTTTTTTTTTTTTTTTTTTTTTTTTTTTTTTTTTTTTTTTTTTTTTTTTTTTTTTTTTTTTTTTTTTTTTTTTTTTTTTTTTTTTTTTTTTTTTTTTTTTTTTTTTTTTTTTTTTTTTTTTTTTTTTTTTTTTTTTTTTTTTTTTTTTTTTTTTTTTTTTTTTTTTTTTTTTTTTTTTTTTTTTTTTTTTTTTTTTTTTTTTTTTTTTTTTTTTTTTTTTTTTTTTTTTTTTTTTTTTTTTTTTTTTTTTTTTTTTTTTTTTTTTTTTTTTTTTTTTTTTTTTTTTTTTTTTTTTTTTTTTTTTTTTTTTTTTTTTTTTTTTTTTTTTTTTTTTTTTTTTTTTTTTTTTTTTTTTTTTTTTTTTTTTTTTTTTTTTTTTTTTTTTTTTTTTTTTTTTTTTTTTTTTTTTTTTTTTTTTTTTTTTTTTTTTTTTTTTTTTTTTTTTTTTTTTTTTTTTTTTTTTTTTTTTTTTTTTTTTTTTTTTTTTTTTTTTTTTTTTTTTTTTTTTTTTTTTTTTTTTTTTTTTTTTTTTTTTTTTTTTTTTTTTTTTTTTTTTTTTTTTTTTTTTTTTTTTTTTTTTTTTTTTTTTTTTTTTTTTTTTTTTTTTTTTTTTTTTTTTTTTTTTTTTTTTTTTTTTTTTTTTTTTTTTTTTTTTTTTTTTTTTTTTTTTTTTTTTTTTTTTTTTCCTAAGTGTATCACAACAACTACTTCAAGAGTTTTTGCAGGTACATTTCTAGATTGTATTTAAGCATTAGCATATGACAAACAAATGAACATGATAGTAATGCACTACCTGTTAGTTAGCAATCTGGAGGCCAATTGTGAAGCTCACCAGTTTTATTTCAGCCATAGGTCCAGTGACCCGTTTCAGTAGTAACCTTCAGCGAGTATCCACCATCGATGAAGTTTACTGGAACACACCAGTGAGTCACTTCAGTCATGATTTAATCCTCCACCAGTGAAGGTAACCACTGGACGCTTTATTATATTTGTAGATGACTATATAAATTGGGATTTGCATTTTATGCTTAGAATAGAAAAATGGAGTCTGGAGTCTGGAGCCTGGAGCCTGGAAACTGGAAACTGGAAACTGGAGACTGGAGTCTGGAGACTGGACAGTGGAGTCTGGAGTCTGGACTGGAGACTGAAACTGGATCTGGAGACTGGAAACTGGATCTTCACTGCATGATGCATCTGGACGATCCAACTGGATGATGCATCTGGAGGATCCAACTGGATGATACATCTGGAGGATACAACTGGAGCACTTTTTTTGGGGAAATGGTCCGGGGTCATTTCCGCATCAAAAGTATAAACAGCTTGAAATAAAATGCTTTTGTATCTTATTTAAACCATTTTAACATATACATCATTAATTGATTTGCTCAAATGGAAAGATTACATCTTTGATTCACTAAGTGTTTGTTTTTTAGTCCCATGAAGGGACAAAGTAGCTAGATTTTTCCACTGTATAAGTTTCTTCATTTTTAGTTGCTTAATGTGTTCTTGTCCAATTATTTTATATAGCAAGATATGGAATCAGACTGGAGAATCAAACATGCAACTCAACTTTATCATTTTTTATCATTAATATACGACATGATTTTTAAGTATTTGATTTCGTAGTTTATTATGCTTTATTATATTTGTAGATGACTATATAAATTGGGATTTGCATTTTATGCTTAGAATAGAAAAATGGAGTCTGGAGTCTGGAGCCTGGAGCCTGGAAACTGGAAACTGGAGACTGGAGTACTGGAGACTGGAGTCTGGAGCTGGAGCCTGGAAACTGGAGACTGGAGACTGGAGACTGGAAACTGGAAACTGGAGACTGGAGACTGGAGACTGGAGACTGGAAACTGGAAACTGGAAACTGGAGTCTGGAGACTGGAGCCTGGAACTGGAGACTGGAGTCTGGAGACTGGAGACTGGAGACTGGAAACTGGAGACTGGAAACTGGAAACTGGAGACTGGACTGGAACTGGAGACTGGAACTGGAGACTGGAGACTGGAACTGGAGACTGGAGACTGGAAACTGGAGACTGGAAACTGGAAACTGGAGACTGGAGACTGGAACTGGAACTGGAGACTGGAGACTGGAAACTGGAGACTGGAGACTGGAGACTGGAAACTGGAGACTGGAGTCTGGAGACTGGACAGTGGAGTCTGGAGTCTGGAGCCTGGAGCCTGGAACTGGAAACTGGAAACTGGAGACTGGACTGGAGACTGGAACTGGACTGGACTGGAGACTGGAAACTGGAGACTGGAGACTGGAAACTGGAAACTGGAGACTGGAACTGGAGACTGGAACTGGAACTGGAGACTGGAACTGGAGACTGGAGACTGGAAACTGGAGACTGGAAACTGGAAACTGGAGACTGGAGTCTGGAGACTGGACAGTGGAGTCTGGAGTCTGGAACTGGAGACTGGAGACTGGAGCCTGGAAACTGGATCTGGAGACTGAAAACTGGAAACTGGAACTGGAGACTGGAGACTGGAACTGGACTGGAGACTGGAAACTGGAAACTGGAGACTGGAGTCTGGAGCCTGGAGCCTGGAACTGGAGACTGGACTGGAGACTGGAGACTGGAAACTGGAGACTGGAGACTGGAAACTGGAGCCTGGAGCCTGGAAACTGGAGACTGGAGTCTGGAGACTGGAAACTGGAAACTGGAGACTGGAGTCTGGAGACTGGACAGTGGAGTCTGGAGTCTGGAACTGGAGACTGGAGACTGGAGCCTGGAAACTGGATCTGGAGACTGAAATGGAACTGGAACTGGAAACTGGAGACTGGAGACTGGACTGGAGACTGGAAACTGGAAACTGAAGACTGGAGACCTGAAACTGGAGACTGGAGACTGGAACTGGAGACTGGAGACTGGAGTCTGGAGACTGGAGACTGGAAACTGGAGACTGGAAACTGGAAACTGGAGACTGGAGACTGGAGCCTGGAGACTGGAAACTGGAAACTGGAGACTGGAGACTGGAGACTGGACAGTGGAGTCTGGAGTCTGGAGACTGGACAGTGGAGTCTGGAGTCTGGAGACTGGACAGTGGAGTCTGGAGTCTGGAGCCTGGAGCCTGGAACTGGAAACTGGAGACTGGAGACTTTTAACTTGATATTGAAAGTTGCTTAAAAAATGTATTCATAAGAACGACTAAACAAGTAAAGGTTTTCTCCGGGTTATTCAATGAGACATGTCTTTGACTTAGATATTTTTGTCAATATAGAACTTTTTATAAAATATTTATTTTATAAAATGTCTATCAATAATCCGTGTTTTCACACGGGTCTACAACTATGATTGTATATATAAAATGGTTGTATATATAAAGGAGATTAAGGGATTAAGGGGATAAGTTAGGTGGGGTTTTCGGGTTAATATATGTTTTACATATTTTCAATACTTTGTGAAATTGAACCTTAAGTTTTCATTTATAAATACATTTGGTTGGTTTTAAAATAATTTTTTTGTTGAAAGTTAACAACATTATCTTTGTTTTGGTTGAAGTTATAAAATTAATTTCAACCATGATCATGTGTTAGGTTTTATTTTTGGTCCTTATCCCTTCATTTTAATAGTGTTCATTTATGTTTATGAAATTTGAATTAACTACATAAAATGCTAAACCATTAACTATTTAAAAACAAAACATTCCATGGATTGCCAAAAACTATTTAAAAACAAACACTAATCAAATTAATGATTAATATAACCAGTAACGTAAACAAACATGTAATCTAAGCTTATCATTTGTTACATTTTATTGTTGGTCATTATTTTACATTTTAGAACTTTTTATTTGTCTTAATCAATATTTGACTTAATGCTAAAACATTTTTAAAAAATATTTTTTCATAACAAATTATTAATATTTTAAACATAACATCCCATGAATTGCCAAAAAGAAATCAAAAACAAAGACTAAATTGAATATTTAATATAACCAATACATGTAACTAATGAAATTTGTTATATAAATGATAGAGGTCAACACATATCTATATTTACAAGGACATATAGATTTCATTTATGATTTTATTACGTTTCATTCTATAATGGGCTTATATAGTTTCAAATACTCTCAGACTGTTGAATCAGACTGGAGAAATAAAATTAGGCTGGAGAATCAAACTGGAGAAATGGAATGAAACTGGAGAAATGGAATCAGACTGGAGAATCAAACTGGAGAAATGGAATCACACTGGAGAATCAAACTGGAGAAATGGAATCAAACTGGAGAAATGGAATCAGCCTGGAGAATCAAACTGGCGAAATGGAATGAAACTGGAGAAATGGAATCAGACTGGAGAATCAAACAGGATAAATGGAATCAGACTGTAGAAATGGAATCAAACTGGAGAATCAAACTGGAGAAATGGAATCAGACTGGAGAAATGGAATCAAGCTGGAGGATCAAACTGGAGAAATTGAATCAGACTGGAGAATCAAACTTGAGAAATGGAATCAGACTGGAGAAATGGAATCAAGCTGGAGAAATGGAATCAGACTGGAGAATCAAACTGGAGAAATGGAATCAAACTGGATAAATGGAATCAGACTGGAGAATCAAACTGGATAAATGGAATCAAACTGGAGACTGGAGACTGGAGACTGGAAACTGGAGACTGGAGTCTGGAAACTGGAGACTGGAGACTGGATCTGGAGCCTGGAGACTGGATCTGGAGACTGGAGACTGGAGATTGGAGTATGGAGACTGGAGACTGGAGACTGGAGTGAGACTGGAGACTGGAGGATGCACCTGGACGATCTTCACTGGAGGATCCAACTGGAGGATGTATCTGGAGGATCCAACTGGAGCACTTTTTGTGGAAATGGTTCGGGGTCATTTCCGCATCAATAAATCCCAAATTGCCAAAATGAACTTGATTTTGTACGTCGTTAGATAAATATGTAACGTCAACAAAAATTTTAAACAACGGACATCGATTGACCGTGTTTCTACACGGGTCTAAAACTAGTTTATATCTAAAGGTTGGGCTATATTTGGCTTCTTTTTTTTTTCTTTTTTTTTCTAACACTCTCTCCTAATTAATTTAGATTTTCTTTTTTCTTTTAATTATATTTAAAATCTATCATAAATTTTTTCTTATCAAAACAAATTTTTTTAAAATTTTAAACACATATAATATCATAAAACTCTCACAGAAGTTATTATATATACAACCTAAATAAATTTTTATTAATCATTTTCCATCATTTCTCTCTTTTCTATCTTTAAAAAAAAATCATGGTCATATAACTTCTCAAAAAAAAACATACGTTTTTTTATATTACTTTAATTTATTTATTTTTTATTTTGTTCATTATTTGATATTGAATTATTATGTTACTGTTATTTATCAACTCTTTTAATTTATTTTTGTAACACCCGTCATTTAAAAATATGGATTTTCTAAAATTTTCGCCTAACGGCATTAAATGATAGCGGAAAGTAAACTTTAAAAGACCAAACCAAAAGGATCTGTTTGTTTCATTTATTAAATGTTGTTACTAGCAATGTCTTCACAAATAGTTCAAGTGGAAATCCAACGGTTGCCCAACATTAAACAACCGACGTCAAAGGTAATTACATAGTGATCAATAGCATCTAAATAAACGTCAAATGTCTAATGAGAAGCAACTATGGAGTAACATCCCGAATTGTTAAGGCCAATGGAAATTTACCTTTATTATAGTTTTGATATTAAAATAAGTCTCTAGTATTTTATTTTTGGCTAGGGGGTTAATTTAGTTGGAACTTTAATAGATAGCGGGTAAATATACCCATAAAATATGAGAAGTGATATTCGTACCACTAAACTTGATTGATTTACCACACTGTACAAGTGTCACAGCACACTGTACAAACAGTTAATGCATAAGTTGTGTAAATTAATCAAGTTAGGTGGTACTAATATCACCCCATAAAATATACATGGGGCGTGGCATCAAAGGGAGGATGCCAGCCATCTTTCTTGCTAATGAGTCACAATTCCACCTATCTTTCTATTATCTTCTTCAACCTTCATTCCATAACTTTCTAATCAAAATCACTCTTTTAATTAATCAAATTCATTCAAGGGAATAACAAACATAATAATAAGAATCATAGTGAAAGATTGAATTTGGAGAATTGAGAATGAGGTGGTGGTAAAGGACGAAAATTAGGAAGAAGGAAAGGGGAAGAAAATGGTGAATTGAAACCCTAAACTGATCTCTTCCATTCTTTGAGGTATTGATTCTTTAATCTAATTTTCTCTTTTTGTGAATTAGGGTTCTTGAGAGGTTCAAATTGGGGGTTTTCTTTATATTGAGTTAATTGCTTTAATACAAGTTAGGGTTCTTGAAATTTAACCAAATTAGGGGTTTCTAGTTGGGTTGCATGAAAGTTTTGATGAGTGTTAGTGAGAACAAAATTTGGACAGATTCTGTCTCTGATTTTGCAACGTATAAAACACCCCTGTATCAGATTATTCACTTGTTGATCACTAAAAAGAAAATGTAGGTTATTGTGTAAGCTTTAAGTGGCCACTGGAATGAGCTTAAAATATGGTGTAGAACTCTAGTTATGAATTTTTGAACTCAGTATGGTCATGCTGATCTTTCAGCAAGAAATGATTTTGTGTCCGTTTTTGAAACGAGTAAAACACACATATACGGGTCAAATCTTGTGTTGGTCACTGAAGATAAAATGTAGCTATATGTGTTAATTGAAGTGGCCACTGGAATGAGGTCAAAATATGGTGTAGAACTCAAGTTATGATCATTTGAAGTCAGTAATGTCAAAGCTGTTTTGTTAATGACAACAACAACAGTATTGGTTTTTAAAACGACCAGAAGTCACTTTTAAAGGATAGCTCACATGTTGGTCACTAAAGATAAAATGTAGATATATGTGTCTCCTAAATTTGGCCACTAGAATCATATAAAAAGACTAAATAGAACTAAAGTTATGCTTGTTTGAAGGCAGCTTGGTCAAATATGAAAATGGTAATTTTGTTATGAAAGTGAGTTGACATTATGATAAGAGATTCATGTTTTGAAAATCAAACCAAGAGCAATATGAGATTGTAAAAGATGAGTTTAGTGCTAAGATGCTATTGATTGTGGCTAAGTGACCTTGTATGTGATCTATGATATTCAATGTACTTGTGATTCATTGCTAGGTTGAAGCATACGTATTGTGTACTTGCGGTCTTGTTGATTTATGATTTTGGTTGTCGCGGAGGAGGTGAGTATTCTTGCATACCTTTATATATGCGTTGGGTCGATTACCATATGATGGTGGATTCCGTGTGTTGTAATCGATTTGGCGTTAAGCCCAATTTGGGGCATTGTGATTATGAGGCCTAAGAACCTCTGAGGCCTAAGAACCTCTTGATAATATGATGTATGAGGCCTAAGAACCTCTGAGGCCTAAGAACCTGAGGCCTAAGAACCCTGAGGCCTAAGAACCCTGAGGCCTAAGAACCTCTGAGGCCTAAGAACCCTGAGGCCTAAGAACCCTGAGGCCTAAGAACCCTGAGGCCTAAGAACCCTGAGGCCTAAGAACCCTGAGGCCTAAGAACCCTGAGGCCTAAGAACCCTGAGGCCTAAGAACCCTGAGGCCTAAGAACCCTGAGGCCTAAGAACCCTGAGGCCTAAGAACCCTGAGGCCTAAGAACCCTGAGGCCTAAGAACCCTGAGGCCTAAGAACCCTGAGGCCTAAGAACCCTGAGGCCTAAGAACCCTGAGGCCTAAGAACCTCTGAGGCCTAAGAACCTCTGAGGCCTAAGAACCCTGAGGCCTAAGAACCTCTGAGGCCTAAGAACCCTGAGGCCTAAGAACCTGAGGCCTAAGAACCCTGAGGCCTAAGAACCCTGAGGCCTAAGAACCCTGAGGCCTAAGAACCCTGAGGCCTAAGAACCCTGAGGCCTAAGAACCCTGAGGCCTAAGAACCCTGAGGCCTAAGAACCCTGAGGCCTAAGAACCCTGAGGCCTAAGAACCCTGAGGCCTAAGAACCCTGAGGCCTAAGAACCCTGAGGCCTAAGAACCCTGAGGCCTAAGAACCCTGAGGCCTAAGAACCTCTGAGGCCTAAGAACCTCTGAGGCCTAAGAACCCTGAGGCCTAAGAACCTCTGAGGCCTAAGAACCCTGAGGCCTAAGAACCCTGAGGCCTAAGAACCCTGAGGCCTAAGAACCCTGAGGCCTAAGAACCCTGAGGCCTAAGAACCCTGAGGCCTAAGAACCCTGAGGCCTAAGAACCCTGAGGCCTAAGAACCCTGAGGCCTAAGAACCCTGAGGCCTAAGAACCCTGAGGCCTAAGAACCCTGAGGCCTAAGAACCCTGAGGCCTAAGAACCCTGAGGCCTAAGAACCCTGAGGCCTAAGAACCCTGAGGCCTAAGAACCTCTGAGGCCTAAGAACCTCTGAGGCCTAAGAACCCTGAGGCCTAAGAACCTCTGAGGCCTAAGAACCCTGAGGCCTAAGAACCCTGAGGCCTAAGAACCCTGAGGCCTAAGAACCCTGAGGCCTAAGAACCCTGAGGCCTAAGAACCCTGAGGCCTAAGAACCCTGAGGCCTAAGAACCCTGAGGCCTAAGAACCCTGAGGCCTAAGAACCCTGAGGCCTAAGAACCCTGAGGCCTAAGAACCCTGAGGCCTAAGAACCCTGAGGCCTAAGAACCCTGAGGCCTAAGAACCCTGAGGCCTAAGAACCCTGAGGCCTAAGAACCTCTGAGGCCTAAGAACCTCTGAGGCCTAAGAACCCTGAGGCCTAAGAACCTCTGAGGCCTAAGAACCCTGAGGCCTAAGAACCCTGAGGCCTAAGAACCCTGAGGCCTAAGAACCCTGAGGCCTAAGAACCCTGAGGCCTAAGAACCCTGAGGCCTAAGAACCCTGAGGCCTAAGAACCCTGAGGCCTAAGAACCCTGAGGCCTAAGAACCCTGAGGCCTAAGAACCCTGAGGCCTAAGAACCCTGAGGCCTAAGAACCTCTGAGGCCTAAGAACCTCTGAGGCCTAAGAACCTCTGAGGCCTAAGAACCTCTGATCCTAATAACCTCTGAGTTACAAATGATCTATATTTGTCAAATAACTCTTTAGGATCGAGATACTTAAAGTTGTGAAGTATCCCAGTTTAAGATCGAGAGTATTTGGACAAATTCACTTCAATGCAAAATGAATGCTTAAAAGTATTTATGTCAAGGAAATGACTTTGTATTTATAGGCAACAAAATTCACCAGTGAATTTTGTGCCGTACAAATATGGTTGCATACATTTAATGATCCGACAAGAACATTAAATGTATTGGATAAGGAATAAGGATAAAGTCACATCAAATGCAAGTGTATCCTTTTATCCAACCACCTTTACACACGTATACTTTGGTAAAGAACAAGTGGATTGTTCTTTGGAAAGTGTGTAAAGGGAAAAGTCAATCCTTGATATCAGTGTTCAGACTTGTAGGATCTAGAACACTGACAATCCTCCAGTGTACAGATCTGGTAAGACTTTCCAGTGGACTCCGCCATTTGTTAAGTCTTCTTTCTTCAGACTTCAGTCTTTGACTTCAGTCAGAATGTCTTCAGTAGAGTTGATCTGGACTGGGGTGAAGTCCAGTGAGCTCATCTGGAGAATACTCCAGATTTCCTATACAAGTATTTGCTCACTGGTCTTCCATTATTTCTGGACAAATCTTCAGAGGGACTCCAGATTCCAAGTCTGGAGTAGGTCCAGTAGAACACGTTTCTGGACAAATCTTCAGTAAGGCTCCAGTAGTCGAGTCTGGAGCTAGTCCAGTAAATCTGGACTAAATCTGGACCTAACAAATTCCCCCTATTTGTTTAGAAATAATGCAAGTGTTTTCAAGCTTGAATCTATACATTTTGTAAGCTTGAAAAACACAAGTTTCGATTTGTCTAAAAAATCTAAGTTACTGGAAAACACTTTATAGATCATGAGTGTTTTCAGTTTCATCAATTAAGTTCTAACTTAGACTAAATCTGATCATTTACTTATAAAAATAAAAAATTGCAACTATTATTACATTCATCAACTGATAAATAGTATACAATTTTCATAAGACAATAATTTACAATAAGTAAACAATAAGAGTCAGGCCCTTCTTTTCGATGTCCTTTCTGGAGCATCTTCAGTAGCCTTTCTCTTTGGTGATGGAGAAGATGGTATTGATTCTGACGTTCTTATGCCCATTGCAACTTCCATTTGTTGCTTTCTTCTCCATACCTTCTCAATCCTTTTAAGAAATGCTTTAACATCAGTCGACACATTTGTCTTCCCCCTGAACGTTAAAGCGATTTCCTTCAGTTCACTCCATCCAAATGCTTGGACTGAAGTACTTCTCCTTTCGTCAGTAAAGTTACCCTCCCTGGTCAACTTTACTTCAAACTTTGACATGCCTTCATGATCTTCAGCCAACTTGATTTCAGCACCAGTGATCCTTCTAGCATCAGCCCTGAAGTTCAACATTTCATTGTATTTTTCTTTCAGCTTGGCTTGCTGGATCAAAGCTTCAGTATCCTTGGACACTCTCCTTTGCTCTACAGCAGATTGGAGTTCTTGACGATTGATTTTTCGAGAAGTGTCCAGGGGAATGAAATTGCTTACATCAGCATCTTTGATTGCTTTGATTTGTCTGGCAGTCAACTTTGGTAAACCAGTAAGTCTCTTTCTGTACTCTATCTCCAGAGCACCAGCATTCTTTCTTATCTTTTTCTGGAGACTTACCAGTTCATCCTTTTGATTTCTTTTGAAAATCTCTATCATTATGCATTCTTGCTCTAACTTCCTGGAAGTTTCATCATCAGCATCTTCAGTATGCTCTTCCTCTTCACCAGATACCACTTTTTCTTTTCCTTTAACAGCCTTCAGTGTAGTTGGAATATCTGGGAAGGTCTCAAACTGGGGCTCACTGGCTTCAGTACCAGTAGCTTCTTCAGTTAGCCCGGCTTCAGTGCCATATGCTCTTTGTCTTTCAGTTTGGTCACCAGACGACCTTTCCCCCTTGGAACGATCTCCAGTACTTGACTTGAGATCATTCCACAATTGTTCAAGCATAAGTCTGTCTAGTGGACCAAAAGTTGTACCTTCTACTGGAGTTGTTTCAGACACAACTTTCTTGAGTGCCTGCACTTCCTTCTGAACATTTGCAACAGCTGTAGGCAAGTGTTTTGGCAACTTCTCATCCAGTAACTTTTCTACTTGGGGTAACACCCCATCATAAATGCTACGAAGAACAGTCCCAGAAACTTCTTCACATAATTCTTTCAACATATTGTTTCTGAACTTCCTTGTACATTCATCACTTATAGTGCTAACAACTGCACCCTGTTCCAGTGTGGGTCTACTCTCCAGAGAACTGACCCTGAAGACCAAATTCTGAACATCTTCTTTCAGACCTGCCAGTTCGCCAGTGACTGCAGTCTGAACAGAATTAACCAACCTTGACTCTAAGCCCTGGACTGCCACCTTGATCTTTTCAGTGTTGTTGTTTGTGGCCAGTACCAGTTCATCAAGCTTCTCATAAACCAGCTTCTCATTTCCAGCAAAGACATTCATCTCAGATGCCAGGTTATTTGATAATAAAGATTTGAAGTCTGAAATAACCTGAGATGAAGTCTGGAGTGATCTCTCCAGGTCCGCCACCTTACTTAAAAGGCCTTGGACCTCGGCAGAAGAAGAAGTGGAGAGACCAGTGGGAGGTTCAAGAGTTGAGGGTAATCTGGTCATTAGAGGAACTTGTGCCCAGTCCTCTTCAGTTGCAGCTTCAGACGTTGCAACTGGTGACTCCGGCGCACGAGGAGGAGGTTGAGATTCTGAAGGTTGAATGGTTGCTGGAGTGAAGTATTGGGTGTTTTCTGGAATTGAAGGTGGTGGTGGTGGTGGTGGTTTGGTTGTGGTGGTGTAGGTGTTGGTGGTGGTGGTGGTGGTGGTGGTGGTGGTGGTGGTGTGGTGGTGGTGGGGTGGTGGTGGTGGTGGTGGTGGTGGTGGTGGTGGTGGTGGTGGTGGTGGTGGTGGTGGTGGTGGTGGTGGTGGTGGTGGTGGTGGTGGTGGTGGTGGTGGTGGTGGTGGTGGTGGTGGTGGTGGTGGTGGTGGTGGTGGTGGTGGTGGTGGTGGTGGTGGTGGTGGTGGTGGTGGTGGTGGTGGTGGTGGTGGTGGTGGTGGTGGTGGTGGTGGTGGTGGTGGTGGTGGTGGTGGTGGTGGTGGTGGTGGTGGTGGTGGTGGTGGTGGTGGTGGTGGTGGTGGTGGTGGTGGTGGTGGTGGTGGTGGTGGTGGTGGTGGTGGTGGTGGTGGTGGTGGTGGTGGTGGTGGTGGTGGTGGTGGTGGTGGTGGTGGTGGTGGTGGTGGTGGTGGTGGTGGTGGTGGTGGTGGTGGTGGTGGTGGTGGTGGTGGTGGTGGTGGTGGTGGTGGTGGTGGTGGTGGTGGTGGTGGTGGTGGTGGTGGTGGTGGTGGTGGTGGTGGTGGTGGTGGTGGTGGTGGTGGTGGTGGTGGTGGTGGTGGTGGTGGTGGTGGTGGTGGTGGTGGTGGTGGTGGTGGTGGTGGTGGTGGTGGTGGTGGTGGTGGTGGTGGTGGTGGTGGTGGTGGTGGTGGTGGTGGTGGTGGTGGTGGTGGTGGTGGTGGTGGTGGTGGTGGTGGTGGTGGTGGTGGTGGTGGTGGTGGTGGTGGTGGTGGTGGTGGTGGTGGTGGTGGTGGTGGTGGTGGTGGTGGTGGTGGTGGTGGTGGTGGTGGTGGTGGTGGTGGTGGTGGTGGTGGTGGTGGTGGTGGTGGTGGTGGTGGTGGTGGTGGTGGTGGTGGTGGTGATAGATGGTGGCGGTAGGTGGTGACTGGTGGTGGTGGGAGTGAAGTGTGTTTTCTGGAATTGAAGGTGGTGGTGGTGGTGGCATTTCTGGTGGAGGTGGTGGCATTTCTGGTAGATTTTCTTCTTCTTGTACATCTTCACCCAGAAAATTCATGTTAACATCAAAACCTTCAGACATTGGGGAGTCAACATCATCCCATTCTTGAGCAATCCCAACTGTCTGTTCACCAGACTGTTCACCAGTCTCTACATTTACCTGTTCACCAGCCTCAACATTTAAGTCAATTGGAGCCTCTTGCTCACCAGAAATATGTTCATCAGTCTGAACATCTACTTCAACTTCCTCAACAACCTGCTCTACAATCTGGGCAACATTTTCAGCTTGTTCATCAGTTTCCTGCCCAACAACCTCTTCAGATTCAAAAATTGGTGACCCATCCAGATTCATAACATCACCAGGATGTCTTGCTGGATTCACCTGGAGTCCAGCTCTCATCAGACGCCTATTAGTTCTAGGTCGTCTGGAAGGTTCAACAACTTCTTGACCTTGACCTTCTGGAGCAACTTGTCTAATTGGCTGTACAGCCTCTATTATCTGTACATCATCACCAGATGGTCCTTCAACTGGAGCCATTTCAACTTCTTCCTTTTGGAAGGAAAGCATGGACTGAGGAATATCTACCTCATCCACTGGAGACCTGAGGTTGACCAGGTCCCTCATATACTCACTCACAGAAAAGTGAGTAGTATCCATATCATACTGGTCTCCAAGAGCATTTTTAAACATTAGGGAAAGGAAACGAATATAAGGAACGAACGGTTTTCTTCCTTTCACCCTAAGTCGCTCAACCAAGTCATCAAAAAGAATCTGGGCAAAGTCCACCCTAAGCCCAAACCACAAGCAGTAGGCAATCTGGAGGTGGGTTTGATTGATCTGGTCTAACCCTCCAGAACTGCCTCCTAGACACTCAACAATATGTGTGAAGAAATATCTCCATGAGTCTGACAGCTTGCTCATGTAGATAGTCCCCTTTCTGGATAGCTGGCCATGCTCATCCAATATATCTGTATGCCCCATTAATCTGCATACTTCCCTTGTATTTATACCAGTGGGAAGCTCAATAGGCAACTCATTCTGTTCGAAATAGTTTAAATGTAGAACAGACCTGAGTAGACTTGCAGTGAAACCAAGGGATCTGGTACCTCCCTTGAGAGTATAATTGATCGATGAAGTTTCATCGTCATATTGAGCAGAGTACCAGAATTCACATAGGTACTCGTGATACATCCTTCCTGGATTCAATGTTAATGCACCATATAATGGGCAAGAGAGAAAGAATGAGTTTAATCTCCCAATAATCGATTGGGCATCATGAACACTGGACAGAGAGAGTCTTGCCATCCAGTTATTCATATTGATTCTTATGGCACTTGCCTCAAGATTGATATGAGGTGCCCTAGCAACATTTTCCGAAGGAATGTATTCATTGGCAAGCAGATTTTTAGTTCTTGATTGTCTAGGTGCCATTTATAAGGAATAGATGAAAATGAAATTGAATATATAGGTTATGATGAAGATTTGATGAAAGAATGAATGAAAATGGAGTAAATAAGAGAGATAAATATGATTGGAAAATTGAATGAAGAAGTAAATGAAGGAATTTGAAAGATTTGGGAGTAAATATGTTCGAAGTAAATGCAATTGAAATTGAAAGTGGGTATATATAGGAGAAGGAATGTGGAACTCAAACGGTTTATTTGAAATTATCAAATAGCATTTTTGATCGGGTTCTGAGATCCGCATTAATTACATCACATCATACATAAATGCATGACGGTTTACAGCCCACAAACAGTAACAACTTGTACTTTTTGTTTTCCCAAGGTAAAAAGACCATCATTGCGTTGAAAAATTTACATGCCACGTAGGATTAAAATATCTTCAAAAAGGTTTGCTTACGTGGCACACACAAAGACCAAGTATTTAGAAAATATTATGACATAGTTCAGTGCATCTGGAGGTGACTGGACACTCCAGTAAAGTACCAGTGAAAACCATTTTTGAAAGACTGGTAACTTCAAACGTGCACGTCAACTAATACAGACAAATGAGAGGGACACATTTACAAGGAGACATAAGTCAACTCAAACACGCACTTCAACCTGTCTAGTTACCAGTGAGAGGGACACATTTACAAGGAGACATAAGTCAACTCAAACACGCACTTCAACCTGTCTAGTTACCAGTGAGAGGGACACATTTACAAGGAGACATAAGTCAACTCAAACACGCACTTCAACCTGTCTAGTTACCAGTGAGAGGGACACATTTACAAGGAGACATAAGTCAACTCAAACACGCACTTCAACCTGTCTAGTTACCAGTGAGAGGGACACATTTACAAGGAGACATAAGTCAACTCAAACACGCACTTCAACCTGTCTAGTTACCAGTGAGAGGGACACATTTACAAGGAGACATAAGTCAACTCAAACACGCACTTCAACCTGTCTAGTTACCAGTGAGAGGGACACATTTACAAGGAGACATAAGTCAACTCAAACACGCACTTCAACCTGTCTAGTTACCAGTGAGAGGGACACATTTACAAGGAGACATAAGTCAACTCAAACACGCACTTCAACCTGTCTAGTTACCAGTGAGAGGGACACATTTACAAGGAGACATAAGTCAACTCAAACACGCACTTCAACCTGTCTAGTTACCAGTGAGAGGGACACATTTACAAGGAGACATAAGTCAACTCAAACACGCACTTCAACCTGTCTAGTTACCAGTGAGAGGGACACATTTACAAGGAGACATAAGTCAACTCAAACACGCACTTCAACCTGTCTAGTTACCAGTGAGAGGGACACATTTACAAGGAGACATAAGTCAACTCAAACACGCACTTCAACCTGTCTAGTTACCAGTGAGAGGGACACATTTACAAGGAGACATAAGTCAACTCAAACACGCACTTCAACCTGTCTAGTTACCAGTGAGAGGGACACATTTACAAGGAGACATAAGTCAACTCAAACACGCACTTCAACCTGTCTAGTTACCAGTGAGAGGGACACATTTACAAAGCACCAGTAATATTTTCTGAAGAATTTGTCCAGTGAGAAAATAAATTCCCCCTGAACTTAAAACACTTTTAATAGAAAAATATTTTTCAAGTCTTCCCTGGAATGTTGTTCCAGAAATCTAATAATGCAAAGATAGTACACATAGGCGTTCAATATCTGAGCAGTCACCAGATTTAAGGATTTAACATTCCCAACTCACCAACAAGATATTCAAAAGTTTTGACATCCAGAGGTTTGGTAAAAATGTCAGCGAGTTGTTTGTCAGTGGGAATAAAATGGAGTTCAATGTTGTTTTTCATAATATGATCACGAATGAAGTGATACCTTAGATCAATGTGCTTCGTTCTGGAGTGCATGACTGGATTGTTTGAGATAGCGATGGCACTGGTATTATCACAAAAGATTGGAGTCTTTGAATATTTAATACCATAATCAAGCAACTGGTTCTTCATCCAGAGTATCTGAGCACAACAACTGGCTGCAGACACGTATTCAGCTTCAGCAGTGGACAATGAAACTGAAGTTTGCTTCTTACTGGTCCAGCTGACCAGTTTGCCACCTAGGAAATGACATCCACCAGTTGTGGATTTCCTATCTATCTTACAACCTGCATGATCTGAATCTGAATAACCCATTAGATCCATGCCTGAGCCTTTGGGGTACCAAAGACCTAGACTGGGGACACCTTTAAGGTACTTCAGTATGCGCTTTACAGCAAGCATATGAGATTCCTTTGGATTAGACTGATATCTGGCACATAAACATGTTGAAAACATAATATCTGGTCTACTGGCAGTTAAATACATCAGTGAACCAACCATGCCTCTATAGACAGTGGTGTTCACTGGTTTACCATCTGGATCGGAGTCCAGTGTCAGTGGTGCAGAAATTGGAGTTGGTTTAGATGGTGAAGAGTTCATATCATATTTCTTTAAAAGATCTCTAACATATTTCTCCTGATTAATAAAAATGCCATCTTTGTTTTGTTTAATCTGGAGTCCAAGAAAATATGTTAATTCACCCATCAGACTCATTTCATATTCAGTGGACATGATTTTTGAAAATTTCTTGCACATGTTTTCATCAGTAGACCCAAAAATAATATCATCAACATAAATTTGTACCATTAACAGATTACCTTTCTCATGAAGAATGAATAAGGTATTGTCAATTGCACCTCGTTTAAAACCATTTTTCAACAAATGTTTAGTCAGAGTATCATACCAGGCACGTGGGGCTTGTCTGAGGCCATATAGCGCTTTGTCCAGACGATATACCCAATGTGGATGCTTTTCATCAACGAAACCTGGAGGTTGTCTGACATAAACTTCTTCTTCAAGCTTTCCATTCAAGAAAGCACTCTTTACATCCATCTGGTAGACCTTGAACTGATGATTAGCAGCGAATGCTAAGAATATTCTGATCGCTTCAAGTCTAGCCACTGGAGCAAATGATTCATCAAAGTCGACATCTGACTGGCAGTAGCCTTGTGCTACCAGTCTGGCCTTGTTTCTGATTACGTGGCCATCTTCATCTACTTTGTTTCTGAAGACCCATCTTGTTCCAATTGGTTCTTTCTTTCCAACTGGGAAAGGAACCAGATACCAGACTTTGTTCCTTTCAAACTGGTGAAGCTCTTCTTGCATAGCAGTCACCCAGCTTGGATCTTCCATAGCCTCGTCAATCTTCTTTGGTTCCATCAAAGATAGAAAACTAACGTATAAGCATTGATTACTGGAGGCTCTTCTGGTCTGAACTCCTCTACTGGAGTCACCTATGATCTGATCAATAGGATGAGCTTTTGTCCATCTGGAGTCCAAGAAAATATGTTAATTCACCCATCAGACTCATTTCATATTCAGTGGACATGATTTTTGAAAATTTCTTGCACATGTTTTCATCAGTAGACCCAAAAATAATATCATCAACATAAATTTGTACCATTAACAGATTACCTTTCTCATGAAGAATGAATAAGGTATTGTCAATTGCACCTCGTTTAAAACCATTTTTCAACAAATGTTTAGTCAGAGTATCATACCAGGCACGTGGGGCTTGTCTGAGGCCATATAGCGCTTTGTCCAGACGATATACCCAATGTGGATGCTTTTCATCAACGAAACCTGGAGGTTGTCTGACATAAACTTCTTCTTCAAGCTTTCCATTCAAGAAAGCACTCTTTACATCCATCTGGTAGACCTTGAACTGATGATTAGCAGCGAATGCTAAGAATATTCTGATCGCTTCAAGTCTAGCCACTGGAGCAAATGATTCATCAAAGTCGACATCTGACTGGCAGTAGCCTTGTGCTACCAGTCTGGCCTTGTTTCTGATTACGTGGCCATCTTCATCTACTTTGTTTCTGAAGACCCATCTTGTTCCAATTGGTTCTTTCTTTCCAACTGGGAAAGGAACCAGATACCAGACTTTGTTCCTTTCAAACTGGTGAAGCTCTTCTTGCATAGCAGTCACCCAGCTTGGATCTTCCATAGCCTCGTCAATCTTCTTTGGTTCCATCAAAGATAGAAAACTAACGTATAAGCATTGATTACTGGAGGCTCTTCTGGTCTGAACTCCTCTACTGGAGTCACCTATGATCTGATCAATAGGATGAGCTTTTGTCCATCTGGAGTACTGACCAGGATTGTTACTGACAACAATATCAGTGCAAGAATTCAGTTGAGTCTCCTCTGGAGTTGCTTCTGGAGGAGGATCTTGCCAGACTACTTCAGTATCTTCATCTGAGTCATTTAAATCACGATTTGCATCATGAAATTCTTCATTTGAAGGCATTTCCTGGAGTACTGGTTCAGTTTGGAATTCTTCATAAGAAGACATTTCTGGTACATTCTCAACTGATACTGATACTGGGGGAGTAGTACGCACATCTGAACCAATATTAATTTCAGAGGGTAGTTTGAAAATAATAGAGGGATAGAATGGAGTACTACTGGAGAGTTTCTTTTTCTGAACAGGTTCCAGATCAGGATGACTGGAAACTGTGTCTTTTGATGTACACTGATCGATTCTGGGTGTGGCAAGCAGTTGCAATTGCTTCCGCCCAGAAACTGGTAGACAGACCAGATTCAGCAAGCATACTCCTGGCAGCTTCTATCAGCGTTCGATTCTTCCTTTCCACCACTCCATTTTGTTCTGGAGAGCGGGCTGATGAGAAATTCTGGGAGATGCCAGTGTCAGTACAGAATGACTCCAGAGTTGCATTCTGGAATTCTGTTCCATTGTCACTTCTTAACTGACACACTTTTCGACTGTACTTGAGCTCAATTTGCTTGATAAGACTGATGATTTCAGCAGCAGCTTCACTTTTAGACCTTAGAAAGATCACCCAACAATATCTGGAGAATTCATCTACGATCACCAGGGTGTATCTTTTACCAGCACGAGTCTGAACGTTCACTGGACCAAAGAGGTCCATATGAAGCATATGAGATTCCTTTGGATTAGACTGATATCTGGCACATAAACATGTTGAAAACATAATATCTGGTCTACTGGCAGTTAAATACATCAGTGAACCAACCATGCCTCTATAGACAGTGGTGTTCACTGGTTTACCATCTGGATCGGAGTCCAGTGTCAGTGGTGCAGAAATTGGAGTTGGTTTAGATGGTGAAGAGTTCATATCATATTTCTTTAAAAGATCTCTAACATATTTCTCCTGATTAATAAAAATGCCATCTTTGTTTTGTTTAATCTGGAGTCCAAGAAAATATGTTAATTCACCCATCAGACTCATTTCATATTCAGTGGACATGATTTTTGAAAATTTCTTGCACATGTTTTCATCAGTAGACCCAAAAATAATATCATCAACATAAATTTGTACCATTAACAGATTACCTTTCTCATGAAGAATGAATAAGGTATTGTCAATTGCACCTCGTTTAAAACCATTTTTCAACAAATGTTTAGTCAGAGTATCATACCAGGCACGTGGGGCTTGTCTGAGGCCATATAGCGCTTTGTCCAGACGATATACCCAATGTGGATGCTTTTCATCAACGAAACCTGGAGGTTGTCTGACATAAACTTCTTCTTCAAGCTTTCCATTCAAGAAAGCACTCTTTACATCCATCTGGTAGACCTTGAACTGATGATTAGCAGCGAATGCTAAGAATATTCTGATCGCTTCAAGTCTAGCCACTGGAGCAAATGATTCATCAAAGTCGACATCTGACTGGCAGTAGCCTTGTGCTACCAGTCTGGCCTTGTTTCTGATTACGTGGCCATCTTCATCTACTTTGTTTCTGAAGACCCATCTTGTTCCAATTGGTTCTTTCTTTCCAACTGGGAAAGGAACCAGATACCAGACTTTGTTCCTTTCAAACTGGTGAAGCTCTTCTTGCATAGCAGTCACCCAGCTTGGATCTTCCATAGCCTCGTCAATCTTCTTTGGTTCCATCAAAGATAGAAAACTAACGTATAAGCATTGATTACTGGAGGCTCTTCTGGTCTGAACTCCTCTACTGGAGTCACCTATGATCTGATCAATAGGATGAGCTTTTGTCCATCTGGAGTACTGACCAGGATTGTTACTGACAACAATATCAGTGCAAGAATTCAGTTGAGTCTCCTCTGGAGTTGCTTCTGGAGGAGGATCTTGCCAGACTACTTCAGTATCTTCATCTGAGTCATTTAAATCACGATTTGCATCATGAAATTCTTCATTTGAAGGCATTTCCTGGAGTACTGGTTCAGTTTGGAATTCTTCATAAGAAGACATTTCTGGTACATTCTCAACTGATACTGATACTGGGGGAGTAGTACGCACATCTGAACCAATATTAATTTCAGAGGGTAGTTTGAAAATAATAGAGGGATAGAATGGAGTACTACTGGAGAGTTTCTTTTTCTGAACAGGTTCCAGATCAGGATGACTGGAAACTGTGTCTTTTGATGTACACTGATCGATTCTGGGTGTGGCAAGCAGTTGCAATTGCTTCCGCCCAGAAACTGGTAGACAGACCAGATTCAGCAAGCATACTCCTGGCAGCTTCTATCAGCGTTCGATTCTTCCTTTCCACCACTCCATTTTGTTCTGGAGAGCGGGCTGATGAGAAATTCTGGGAGATGCCAGTGTCAGTACAGAATGACTCCAGAGTTGCATTCTGGAATTCTGTTCCATTGTCACTTCTTAACTGACACACTTTTCGACTGTACTTGAGCTCAATTTGCTTGATAAGACTGATGATTTCATCAAATGTGACATGAATTGACTCATGGACCTTCTCCAGTCTCTTGTTGTAGACTCTGAAGGCCTTGCGAATGGCTGAATAGCCTAAGAAATACCCTTCATCAGCTTTGGCATCAAATTTGCCTAGCTGACTGGAGTCGTTCAGGATGTAAACTGGACATCCAAAAACGTGAAAATAACCAATATTTGGTTTTCTATTTCTTAAGACTTCATAGGCTGTCTTTTTGTGTCTTTTGATGTACACTGATCGATTCTGGGTGTGGCAAGCAGTTGCAATTGCTTCCGCCCAGAAACTGGTAGACAGACCAGATTCAGCAAGCATACTCCTGGCAGCTTCTATCAGCGTTCGATTCTTCCTTTCCACCACTCCATTTTGTTCTGGAGAGCGGGCTGATGAGAAATTCTGGGAGATGCCAGTGTCAGTACAGAATGACTCCAGAGTTGCATTCTGGAATTCTGTTCCATTGTCACTTCTTAACTGACACACTTTTCGACTGTACTTGAGCTCAATTTGCTTGATAAGACTGATGATTTCAGCAGCAGCTTCACTTTTAGACCTTAGAAAGATCACCCAACAATATCTGGAGAATTCATCTACGATCACCAGGGTGTATCTTTTACCAGCACGAGTCTGAACGTTCACTGGACCAAAGAGGTCCATATGAAGCATATGAAGAGGTTCAGAAATGCTGAAATTCTGTCTGGTCTTGAAACTGGTACGTTTTTGCTTACCCATCTCACATCCTGGACATGGCCTTTCCTTTTTGAAGGAAACTGAAGGTATCCCATCTGCAAGTTGTTTTCTGGACAACTTATTAATGTTCTTGAAATTTAAATGGGATAACCTTTTGTGCCATAACCAGTTTGTGTCTTCATCAGCTTGAGTATAGAAACACTGCTCTGAAGGAGAGCTTTCCATATCCATCACGTACACATTCCCTTTTCTGGGAGCAATCAACACTACCTTCCAGTCCTTGTTGAATACGATACCCTGAGCAACATTGAATAAGACTTGATAGCCATCATCACACAGTTGGCTTACACTGATCAAGTTATATTTCAAACCATTCACAAATGCAACACGTGTGAACTTGACTTGTCCATTGTTCAGAACACCATATCCCTCAGTCTTTCCACAACCATCATTTCCAAAAGTAATGGAGGGTCCATCAGAAATGGTGAACTCCTCCAGTAGGGTCTTACATCCGGTCATCGTCCTGCCAGCTGCACTGTCAAGATACCAGATATATTTCTTTCGATCGCCCTACACATACACCAGATATTGATCAGTTAGATTTGGGAACCCATCGACTGATGGGTTCACTGGACCCTCCCTTATAGGTCCCTGGGGCAATCTGGTTCAGTTCACTTTCTTCAACAGTGGTCTTAGTTGAAAAGACCACTGGGGATGATGGTTTTAAAACCTTTTTCTTTTTCTCAACTGGAGAAATAAATTTGTCTTTCTTAGCAAAAGGTTTTGTATTTTGTCTAGGGCCAGATGAAGTACCCTCAATAAAGTTTAATCTTGCATTAAAACTTTGTGATTGACGAGTCAGAATTTGAATCTGGCTCTCTAACCTGGACAAAATATTTTCTTCAGATGATACCTTAGCCTTTCCAGTCCTAGGCTTTGGTAAGGGATTGGTCTGAGGCAAAGGTCTATTCCGATAGACCTCTTTAACTGGAGCAGTCATCTGGAGCTCTCCAGTCTTAACCTCTGGGGATTGAACTGGGTAAAAATTGGCCTTGGGAGTTACAGGCTCATCATAAATAGTGGTGGGCCTGAACTCCTCTGGTAATCGATCGATTACTGGTATTAATGATGCTATATGAGTATTTCCATCTAAATATGCACGTTTTTGAGCAGGAAATTGTTTTACTCCAGCATCATATGGCTTTTTGGTTTCTAGCCATGATTTTATTACCAGTTTTTCTTTCTCTAAAATGATCTCAAGATCTTGTTTTTCTTGAATCAATTGTTCAGTTACCAGAACCTGGGCTTGAAATGCCAGTTCAATGTCTTGAAGTTCCTTTAATTTTGATTTTAAAGCATTTATTTCAGAAGAATCTGTTTCTAGACCATTTACACAATCAGATCTAACAGTTTCTACAAAAATCAAATCAGAATTAAGAGCTTCAGCAATGTCCAATTTTAGTTCTTGGTCAGTTGCATTATCATAATCACTAACCTTCTTGATAACAATGTCCACCCATCGTCCAGATGTGACATCTTCCTTCACCAGGAGCTCTTCGTCTGCCAGAGCCATGTAACAGCAATCTCTTTCCTCTTCTTCATCAGCAGATGATTCATCAGAAGGAACCCACTTCTCTTCAGTTGTTGCAATCATGCACTTATTATTGGTTTCAATTTGTTGTGCCATGAGAGCAATTTGGGCCTTAAGCTTTTTATATTTCATTTTATAGCTATCATCAGGCTTATTATTTGAAGAGAATGGACCAGGCTTGGATACAAACTGGTTGGACCTGCACTCTTTCATGAAATGACCCTTTTTGCCACACTTAAAGCATGTCAAATTGGTCTTGTCAGTGGAAGAACTGGATGCAAATTGTCCAGATGGCCTATTTGCTCTTGCTTTGAAACGGTTAAACGTTTTAGCAATCATTGCAATAAGGTCATCATCTTCAGTTTCATCACAACAGTCTGGAGAGACTTGACTGGACTCTCCAGAATCCATGAGTTCAGACACCATCTTCTTCATAGAAAATACATTCTCAGAAGATATCAGTGCTGTACTTTGTGGTTCAGTATGACTAACCACATTAGGACTACTGGAGGCATGGTTATAGGCATCTTGTTCTGCCACCACTCTCTGAGCTTGATTTTCTTCAGTGTACCTGAAAGCTCCATAAAGAGTTGAGAGAGTGTGTGTGTGCAGAGTTTTTCCTTGTCGTAAGACTAGGATCATGTGAGACCATTTGGTGGGTAGAATGTCACAAAATTTCTCCAGAAGTATATCCTTGTCCTTCTCAACCCCAAGACCTCTCAATTGGTTTATGATACTCATAAATCTGGTGTAAGTACCAGTGAGAGACTCGTTAGGTTGAGCAAAAAATGACTCATACCTCTTGTTTAAGGAGACCTTTCTGGTGACAATGGTGTCATCTCCTCCTTCATGTTGGTTTAAAAGTTCATCCCACATGGTTTTAGCACTAGGAAAAAGAACTAGTGTGGGAATTAGGGTTTCTGGAACGGCCCCGAGGATCATGTTTTTGAGAAGGGTGTCTAGATTCACCAATCTCCTCTCCTCTTCAGACCAATGTTCCTCCCTCTTTTCCCTTCCTCTTCTAGATCCAGAAGGATCAAGAAGGGGATTGAGAGGTGATGTTGGTACATAAGGACCTTCTTTTAAAATTTTCATCATGTTCCTCTCAATACCAGTGACATGCAAAACCATCCTAGCATTCCACGTACCAAATTCATCACTGTTCCCACTGAATTTAGGAACAGGATTATTTGAGTAGTGCACATGCACGTGTGGAGAAGCAGGAGTAGGAGGAGGTGGAGGTGGATTAGTGTTATTAACAATTGGTGGTTCATTTTGATCATTAATATTTGCATTAGGATCGGGACCAAGATTAAAACCTTGTGTATTTTCTTGGTTAGCCATCAAGAAACAGATCTAGGCAATGTTTAGCCTTCGGCTCTGATACCAAATGTGAGTCCCTTAAGTTCGATGGTTAAACCAGGAAAGTGCAAAATACAACAAGTCTAATAAGCACTAGAATGGACTAGTATTACTTTAATATAAATGCAAGTATATAAATAAAGTAATACAAGACTTAAAGCAATAAACAAATAAAGTGGAACATTATGTATTTTTCATGGGTATTTTATTTATGATGTTAAATAAAACACAAGGTTGTTGCGGAATCAAGATAATACAATTAAGTATGTATCCTAACAACCTATGAGTTACAAATGATCTATATTTGTCAAATAACTCTTTAGGATCGAGATACTTAAAGTTGTGAAGTATCCCAGTTTAAGATCGAGAGTATTTGGACAAATTCACTTCAATGCAAAATGAATGCTTAAAAGTATTTATGTCAAGGAAATGACTTTGTATTTATAGGCAACAAAATTCACCAGTGAATTTTGTGCCGTACAAATATGGTTGCATACATTTAATGATCCGACAAGAACATTAAATGTATTGGATAAGGAATAAGGATAAAGTCACATCAAATGCAAGTGTATCCTTTTATCCAACCATCTTTACACACGTATACTTTGGTAAAGAAGAAGTGGATTGTTCTTTGGAAAGTGTGTAAAGGCAAAAGTCAATCCTCGATATCAGTGTTCAGACTTGTAGGATCTAGAACACTGACAATCCTCCAGTGTACAGATCTGGTAAGACTTTCCAGTGGACTCCGCCATTTGTTAAGTCTTCTTTCTTCAGACTTCAGTCTTTGACTTCAGTCAGAATGTCTTCAGTAGAGTTGATCTGGACTGGGGTGAAGTCCAGTGAGCTCATCTGGAGAATACTCCAGATTTCCTATACAAGTATTTGCTCACTGGTCTTCCATTATTTCTGGACAAATCTTCAGAGGGACTCCGGATTCCAAGTCTGGAGTAGGTCCAGTAGAACACGTTTCTGGTCAGATCTTTAGTGAGGCTCCAGTAGTCGCGTCTGGAGCGAGTCCAGTAAATCTGGACCTAACAAATGGTCATGCCGAAATTTCTAATTTTTGTGCGTTGTCTTTTATAACGAGTTTTGGTAAATGTATTTGTCGAGATTTATAATTGAGTATATTTATAAAAAAAAAGTTCTTATAAAATGGTCGAGTCTAGTTTGCTCCTTTCATATGGGTAAACTAGAGCCAGCTTCATTGCAATCTACCCATGCCTCGCACTTGATTCATCATCTAGCTCAAGCTTTCTATACCTGAGGGAGCAACACATTTCGAGAAACAAGTGTTAGCTAACGAATTAGGTAAGTAAGATAACACATAGGTAATAAATCATTTGTCCATTTAAACCTTATAGAGTAGTCATATTATATCATTAAGGCACAAATCACAAGTTATTACATCTATTACATCACATCTTGCATCAAACATCTTTCATATAGGATGGATCATCATAAATGTGCCTAGACATATTTTACATCTCACATATAACATCTAAACATTATTGTAGTTGTGACATAAGTCACACATCTCATATAACATCTAAACATCTTTGTAATTGTGACATAAGTCACACATCTCATATAGGTGTAAGTTTGTGTGTAGGCGGTCATAAGACCTAACAGGAAACCTCACACCCGACTGGATGGATAAGCCTTACGGCGGTCCATCAATGTCGTTAAGGAATGACAAGCCAATCCCGGAGTAGTCCGTATGTTCAAGACAATGGGGCTGGTTAGGCCTCCCGGAGTTACTCAATCACATCTTACCATGTTGCAAGGAGCCACCCAAGCAACCACATCTACGCACTTAGCCGGGCAAGGACAAGTACGGGTTAAGCTTAACACTTTCATCTAAATTACGAGCTCGATTTCACATCTCATATAGTTTAGGTGTACACATTACCTAAACATTCATCATATAGTTTCATCTTAACATTTGGGCCTTTAAACGTGCACGTGTCATTGCAACTTACAAAGTCTAATGAACTAGATGAACGAGCCATGTAATCATCACATTTCAAATCTACACATGCACATATACATATCATCTATCATTGCATATAATAGTTTATCTCAAATCTATATGCATCAAGTTATGTCGCTTTGGGCGTGGGGAACCGCCGACTTGTCACCGCTGTCTTGATGTAAGGTATAAACTCTAACCATTAGTTGAGTTATGTCGCTCTGCGCGTGGGGAACCACCGACCTGTCACCGCTGTCTCAAATATTAAAGATGATAATATCGTATAACTTCTTTAGTGTTTAGCTAGCGAGCATGACTGTAGTGTGAGAGTATGTCTAAGTAGTGACTCACAAGTACACAAACGATGAAATATAAATGTCTTGCTAGTAGCTAGTAGATCTGATTGCTATACAAACTTTAATTAAGTGCTTAACTAGTCAACAGAAGAAAGTAAGATTGAGTTGTAGGACATGTGGAATTATAGAACAGTTTTAGAGGTATTAACACAAATATAAGGTTAACTTTTAGTTTTGATTAACTGATTATCTTTGCCTCTAGCTATAGCTTACTGATTTTGTCTAAAGCTTTCTCAAATCATTTTGCATGACTAATCTTTCAAATGTTTAATGAAGTAGAATAACTTGCACACTTAAGTTGTCCGCTCATCATTGTTTTATTTTCTTGGACTATTTGCTTGAGGACAAACAAAGACTTAAGTGTGGGGGTATATGATGAGCGTTCATTTTGTGATAAAAACCCTCATCGAAAGGCCTCATTTCAATGTCTTAAATGAGTTAATATTCCGGAACTATCGGTACTTAATGGATTCTATGTTTACGCAGGTTCACGGAAGATGCGAGTGAGGGTAAATGGCATCAAGTGACTTAAGCTGAAGGCCTATGAAGTTACAAGACACAAGGACGTGATTCAGGAGCCGAACGAAGCGAAACGATAAGTAGCATGAGATGCCAGTGCCGCTGGCCCAAGCCTAGCGCCGCTGGAGCCCATCCAGCGCTGCTGGGAAGCCCAGTTCAGTAAACCGACTTTACCCCCTATTTAAGCAGAAGCAGCCCTTAAAACCCTAAGAGAGAGTCGATTCAGCAGCCCTAGGTGCCCACAACAAACACTAGGTCGACTTTGCAGATTCCAGGGAGGTTTTGGAGCTTCTAACACCTTCCGATCTTCATCCTCGACCTAGATCTACTCTTTTATTTTACTTTTAGTTGGTAAACAATGTCTTTCATCTTTTTAGACTTTGTTATTCCTTTAATAATGGTAGGCTAGTAGGCTGAATACTTGTTTGGATCGATGTGATCATGTAGACGTTTATCTATTTTACTTTATTTGTTAGATCTGTTGGAGTGTGTTTTACTGTTTATCGTAGATCCATGTTTTCCTAGTTCTTCATATTATTATCGGTTCTATATCTGAATATATTAGTTTAATTCTGATGGTTGTCTTTGATCATACACTAGGACTAATATGCTAGGATGGAAAACACTAGTCGGTCTATAACTAGATGTAAAAGGTGATTCACTTATAACTAAGGGATCCAGAACCATAGTAATTAGGATGAATAGAACATGATGTTTAACAATGTCAGACGTGATCCAGTGACATGGAAATGTGCACTGTGGTCACCGGAGGAAATTATTATCTGGTCGTGGCTTAAGAGCCAGGTAACTTAAAGATGAATTAGTAACACGAACTATAGGTCATTAATGCTTAAACAATGAATCTAACGAGAGTTTGTTTATAGAGTAGTGTGAGTCTAGGGACAGTACTAGTTAATTAGGCAAAGTGAATTTAACGAGAAATCTGAGCTGTGATTAAGTTTCCAACAGTCTAGCAAGTAGGTAGAGTAATAACCGGTCGTACCATGAGATCTGAGATGCCAAACAAGTATTTTAATTTAATTACTGTTATTTGCTTTTTCGAACTATTTTCAGACTAAGCCTCTCGTTGAATAAGCAGTTGTGTATTCTATTTATTTTTCAATATTTTTAATTAGTTTAATAGGAAATCGTGACAACCCCCAACTGCTAGAATTACACATATTACCAGATTAGGTAAAGCAACGCGTCCCTGCGAACGATCCTGTACTTATCACTTAACTATACTACATCTGATCGGGTCCCTGTCCATTAAGGTGTGTGTGTTTTGAGATAATTACTTGTACAACATTTTATAAATTTAAACACTAAACAAAACCCACCATCAAGCACCTTTCCTAATCTCACACTTAGGCGCCCCTCGACTTTACATCTTTACATCTAAAGCTTAAACGACTTAACGAGAATACTTACCGATACATTAAACACATCTTAATCATCTTTGGCATCTTAAACACATTAATATATACTGTACATCATTAAGGCATTAAAGCCTCACACATATAGCACATTAATCACATATAAGCATTAAATTTCTCACCTTAAGATGATGATATATGAAAGAATTAATGGATAAGATCAGGAAAGAAAGTAAGTGAATCTCATGTCAAATTTTAAGGATTTTTTTCTTCCCAATTATTAGGTCAATTTATCATTTTCTGTCTTCATATGTGTATAATCAGATTTAAATTTTAGTAAATATAATGAAGAAAAATTAATCTAATTATGTTCTGTCCTAATAATCTAGACATGATTAACAACCACAGACAGTATTTATTTTACTCAATACACGATTAGATCAATATACAACTTATTATATACTTTTACAGAAATTAAAAATAGCTCACCAAGTTTGGCCAATTAGTTTGGCGATTTTAACAAAATTATACGATTAGTAAGTTAATTACTTAAAGTTCTATGGTTTGTTAATTACCTAAATAGATTTTTTTTCATTGTGATTTTTATGATTATATATATATACTATATTATATGATCAATTGTCACTATCACTATATGATCACATGAACCCATAAAAAAATACTACATGTCATAGGTTTAAATCTTGTCAGAGGCAAATAGAAAAAATCAAACTATATCTTTTGATCTTTGTGTAAGATTGGTGAGTCACCAGACATGAACTTTATCTGGTGTGTACTCTGATTGCCAAGACGATATATGAAACCAGAAGGTCCACAACCATTGACCCTGTAATAACCCTAAGCTATTTCAAAATCCATCAACAAGATTATCTATCTATACTCCCTTATAAAAGAAACTGACTCCCCCCTCCTTAATTTTAAGAACCTGAAATGACACATTTACCCTCTGTTTCGGTCAAAAATTACCTAAGATAATTTTAGAAAGGATTTTAGACAACTCAAGAACCGAAGATTTGTAAGTGGGGTTTGGTGTTTAAGGATCTTCAAATAAAGGTAAAGTTTTCTTAAAGATAACGATCAAAAATAAAATTCTTTGCTAAAAAGAGTTTTGTGAAAGCCTTTGAGACAGAAATACTTTGAGTAATTAAGAAAACTGTTTAAGATAAAAGTAAAGTACTGCGAATTAACCCTAGGATCTTAAAGAAAAATAGAAAATCACGACGACACCAGAATTTTGTTGACGGGGAAAAACCCTTGATCCAGTTAAGTGATCTTAGGTAAAAAACCCCGGGAGGATTCAATCGACCCTTCCTTAGTTCTTTTATTAGATGCATCCATGAATGTCAGCATTTCATGCCCAGCTGTAGCGTCTACCATTGCGTCTATGTGTGGCAAAGGAAAAGGATCCTTAGGATAGGTCTTGTTGAGATCTGTAAAATCTACACAGACCCTCTATTTTCCATTCTTTTTCTACACCACTACAACATTTGCAAGCCATTCTAGGAACTTCACTTCTCTGATCATCTTCGCTTTCAAGAGTCTTTCAACATCCTCTTGAATAATCGCATTTCTTTCCGGTGCGAATTTTCTTCTTTTTTGTTGAATAGGCCTGAAACTTTTATCAAGTCCTAATTTATGAGTAATAATATCTTTAGAAATACCTGTCATGTCTTCTTGTTTCCAAGCAAAAGTAGATTTTCTTCTGCTCAGAAACCCGATAAGATCTTTTTCAAGATCCTCTGGTATCTTTTTTCCAATGAACACCTTGATGTCAGGATCTTCATTCGATAATGACATTTCTTTCACATCTTGATCTTTAAACTCCTCGACATCAAAGATGTTCTTCTTTGATTGCTATGCTTCAGCAGGCTTGGTTGTAGATTTCATCGACGCCATATAGCATTCCTTAGCATCCTGCTGATCTCCCTTTATCTTCACAACCCCCCAAGGAGTTGGGATCTTCACGCATTGATGGTATGTTGAAGGTACGACTCTCATCTCGTGTATCCATGGCCTACCTAAAATAATATTACAGCCAGGTAAAGAATCAATGACACAAAATTTTTGCATCGAATTTACCCCTTCGACATAAACTGGCAATTTAATTTCGCCATAAGTATTTTTCGTTTCACCACTGAAACCAACGAGAACTGTGGATTTCCCGCCAATTTATTCTTCAGAGATCCCCATCCTTTACAATATTTCCAATCTTATGATGTTGACTGAACTGCCATTATCGATCAAGATCCTGCGCACAAAATGGTTAGCCACATATAAAGTTACAACCAAACCATCATGATGAGGATCCTGAATGTTGTCCATATCATCTTCTTCAAATGTCACTTTATCCATGCGTAACACACTGGATCTTTGGACCGGCTTATCTCCTCTTTCAGATTTTGCTTCCTTTGCATTTCTTTTCGCTGCTGAAAAAGATGTGCCACACACCTCTGATGCTCCTGCAATATAATTAATTATTCGAGCATTAGCTGGAGGTGATTTGGGTCTTGGGGGTTGTTTTTGGTTCTGCTTGCCCAAATCTTTGACATCAATATCCTGAGCTTTCTTTCTTCCAAAGAGTTCTGTCAGATATCCTTTACTAAGGAGTATCCCAATTTCTGGCCTAAAGGCATAGCATTCTTCTGTGGTATGCCCAAAATCTTCATGGTAGGCACACCATCTTGATTTGTCTTTGTTCGCGTCTGGTTTTCGATTCCTAGGAGGCCATCTGGCTTTGTCCCCAAGATTCTTCATTGCCGCTACTATTCCTGCAACATCAACAGGAAAACAATATTTTGATAATTCAGGGTATTGAGGATCTCCCTGTCTTTCTGCTGCTTTCTGTTGCACAACCCTTGTATAGGGTTTATTCTTGCTTGGACGGAACACTGGAGTTTCTGCCCTTCTATTTGGACGATCATATGTTGAAGGTGTTTCCATCCTCTTTCTTAGCAATTCGTCCTCTTCGAGTCTAACAAACCTTAAAACACGATTCCTTGCCTCATCTAAAGATCTGCAAGGCGTCATAACAAGATCTTGATAGAATAGAGAATCCTTGCTTAATCTCATTTTCAAAGCTTGGACTGCAGTGGTCATATCTAATTTCGGGATTTCTAAGGACTCTTTCGTAAACCTGTTAAGATATTCTTTTAAAGATTCATTAGTTCTTTGAGTGACTTGATAAAGATCACCCGTTATTTTCTCAAAAACCCTACTACATGAAAACTGTAAATTAAATTGATTAACTAATTGCGCAAAAGAAAATATAGATCCAGTGGGTAAATTAAGTAACCACTTTAGGGCTGCTCCTGATAATGTAGCCCCAAAACCTTTGCACAAGCATGCTTCTCTTAAGTCTGTCGGGATTGGAACTGTCTCCATTTTCTCCAAGTATTGAGCCACATGTTCCTGAGGATCTGTGGTTCCATCATATGTCTTCATATGAGGCGCTAAAAACTTCTTGGGAATTTCCACATTAGCAATAGCTGGTGCAAATCCGGAAATTCTGTATGAAGATGGATCTGCTTCTGGGATTGGCTGAAAAAATCCCAGAATTGTCGAAATCAGTTCCTTGATTTTCTGCAATTCTCTCGCCAAATATGCATTTGCCACATTATCCTGCATTTGGTTAGCATTATTTTCGCAATTAAAGGAGAGAGGAGTGAAACCTGGAACCCCTGAAGATGATGGAGGGGTTTGTTCATTATTATTATTTGAGTTATTTCCTGCATGAAAGAAGGAAGCTGATCCAGGTTTTGGAGGGGGAGTAGAGAATAGATGACCCATTGACTGAGTCCCTGAAGTCCCTTGGGTCCCTGTTCCTCCAAAATTAACGCTCCTGTTGTTTATGGGAGATTCTTCTGGTGCCTCGAGATCGTGAATCCTGACTTCCCGATTTCTAGGCTCTTGATTCCTGCTTCCCATCATCCTTGATTCCAAGATGTCGAATCTGGAAAGATTCTCCGATTGTGCCTTCTTCATTTGTTCCTGAAGAACCCTAAACATAGAAAAAACATCTGTGTCAGCACTGGATTCATGATGAGTAGTTTTTACCTGTGAATCCAGAGATGATTCTGGATATGGTCGTGGCGTTGGAGGCATCGGGCGATTCGGATCATATCCTGCAGACGAATCATCAATAGCCTTCCCAGTATTTTTATTATTATTTTTTGGAGGCTTATTAATTAAATTCTTCAAGGTTACAGATCCAGAAGCAGCAGAGGAAGCATTTTGAGAAGTCGACATTTTTTGCAAATCGATTTGAGAAAGTTTTTGAAACTGAAAATCTAGGAGTGTGATTAAATTGCAAAAACACCTTTTTGCCCCACGGTGGGCGCCAAATTGTTTCGGTCAAAAATTACCTAAGATAATTTTAGAAAGGATTTTAGACAACTCAAGAACCGAAGATTTGTAAGTGGGGTTTGGTGTTTAAGGATCTTCAAATAAAGGTAAAGTTTTCTTAAAGATAACGATCAAAAATAAAATTCTTTGCTAAAAAGAGTTTTGTGAAAGCCTTTGAGACAGAAATACTTTGAGTAATTAAGAAAACTGTTTAAGATAAAAGTAAAGTACTGCGAATTAACCCTAGGATCTTAAAGAAAAATAGAAAATCACAACGACACCAGAATTTTGTTGACGGGGAAAAACCCTTGATCCAGTTAAGTGATCTTAGGTAAAAAAACCCCGGGAGGATTCAATCGACCCTTCCTTAGTTCTTTTATTAATTTTGGTTGGTTACAATACAATGAGGGTGAGAGTGATTTGATCGAGCTAATAAACGAAAAAGAAAGTAAGTATGCAGTGAGTTTGTGTGTGAGAATACAAGTGTCAGAGCAGATATCCTATCCTCGATCAATCACCTCCTATTTATAATGTAAATTCCTAACTAACTATCCGAAAAATCTGGGATCCTCCGTGTGATAATATTCAACGTGCTGGAGTTGAAAAGTGGACGTTGAGTCTTCCTTGACACGTTTATTCTTCAAGTTTGTTGCGATATCCTCGGGATTGCACGTTTATTTTCTTGCTCAAGAGGCTGAATGAATGTAGACACTTATTGTCGACCGTTAGCCAATTCCTGAATATCCTGAATGATGATCCTTAGTTCACGATCCTGCAAAACATAAAAGCATTATCGTGTACAACAAAATCATATGTTAGTGATATCTTTAATCAGGATCATAGTTATAGAAAATTTGACCCCAAACACCTTTCATCTTAATACATCATTATTTTCATTTTATAGACTGTGAGTAAAATACCCTTAAAAAAATTCAACCTCTATCTCTCTCACGTAGAATAACCATAACTCAAAATTCGTCCCCCTCTTCCCCCCTTTCATATCCCACTGCAACAATTCATCACAACTCCGACCGCAATAAAATTACTTTTACGTTAATAACCACACCATCATTGCCGCCGTTACCGTTGCTGCATTGCGCGGATACCTATCTAGTTTATATAGAAACATTAAACCAAAAGTTTGATTTTCAATAGGTTTAACAAAAGATAGTAGTTAAAAATACAAGGATGTAACTTGTTAGGTCGGAAATAGACCAAGTATAATTTGTTCAGAAATAGCTTGAAGTTCAGTGAAAACGTTTGTACATAATTCTGAGCCGTCTCAGAATTACTTCACTGAAGCTTCACTTCAGTTCAGATCAAGATAAATCTGAAGCATTCATTCTGAAGTCAAAGACTGAAGTATGAAGAAGAGAATCATCTCAGAAGCGAGCAAAGAGTGATTCTACCAGATCGAAGACTGAAGCATCTCAGTGTAAAGTATTTACAACACTTTACACTGATTACGAGGAAGACTTTTTACTTTACATATCTTTACCAGTTAATAGATTTATCTATTAATAAAAGGTACAAGGTAAAAGTATAGGTTTGGAACATAGTACTATAAGTCACATCAACTGACTTATATACTCTTCCAAGTACAAGCATGTAAGGAATTAAGTTTAATTCCTTAAATGCTCACAACCACTTTTATACGATCTTGTCCATGTCATCATGAACTTGGTCTATAAATGTAAAGTCTTCTCACAACTTGCAAAGGGCTTGAAACTTTAGCATTGCAACTTGTGAGATATACTCTAAGTAAACTTACGAGTATTTCTAAGTTATTTAGATCACTTGTTTTTCGGGATTGTTTAGATACTTACACTTGGGTGTTTATCTTTGTTCCGCAACAATCCTTGTATTTGTTTATATATCAATAAATCAAATACATCAGAAAGAAAACAACGTGTCTCAATGCTACATACTTGATTATACTTATATATATCTTTATATAGTTTCCGCCATTTAGTTCTTGCATTTTACTTTAAGTCAATTGTTTCTTGTTAATCCATATCTGGATCGTAAACTTAACTTGTCCTTCAAGATCAGTTGTACTTGCCAGTCGGGTTTAGTTAATCATCTATATTTGGGACTCACAATTGGTATCAGAGCAGCAAGGTTGAATTATATCAATTCTTTAACCTTTGATCTGCATAGATGGCTGACTTTCAACAAGAACGTACTGACCCTAATAACACTACCCCATCTACTCCACCCCCTATCATCAACAACAATATACCATCGCATAATGTACACGTACACTTTCCAAATAATCCTGTTCCCAAGTTTGATGGGAACAGTGAAAACTTTCAAACATGGAAAGCATGCATGCTAAAGTATATTGCTGGTGTTGAAAGACATTTGCCCGATATCTTAAAAGAAGGACCCTTTGTCCCCATGAATGCTTCTACTGTTGTCAGAAATACCGATGGGACTCCTAGGCAGTCACCCAAGGAGAAGGATCATTGGTCTGAGGAAGATCATAGACTTGTAGACCTTGACACTAAGTTACAAAATATGATTTTATATGCAGTTCCTGAAACCCTTATGCCCACTCTTGTTTTACTTGAAAATTCCAAATTAATGTGGGAGGAACTAATGACACAGTTTGAAGGCACAAATGAGACAATTGTCACAAGAAAAGTTGCTTTAAACAAAAGATATGAGTCTTTCTTTGCTGTCCCTGGGGAAACTTTAACTCAAACTTACATCAGATTTACAAATCTGATAAATCAACTGAAAGCCCTGGGTGTAACCAAAGATAAAGAAATTCTGTTGGAAAAATTTTGTGACATTTTACCTTCTAAATGGGAAAATTTAATCTTGGTCTTGAGACAAGGCAAAACTTTGCACAGTCATACTCTTGCTTCCCTTTATGGAGCCTTCAGATATACTGAAGAGAACAAAGCTGAGAGAACTTTGGCTGAGCAGGATGCCAAGAATCATGTTTCTACCAGTTCTGGTATGGTTCAGTATTCTGAACCACATAGTACTGCTCTACTATCTTCTGAGAGTGACATTTCTGACTCGATGAAGAAGATGGTTTCTGAAATGTTAAAAACTGGTGTCTCTGGTAATGTTACTCATGATTGTAATGAGGATGACAATGATGATCTGGTTGCCATGCTGGCTAAAACGTTCAATCGTTTTAAGGCCAAATCAAGTCTATCTGGCAAACCTTTTGTTTCCAGCGCTTCTATTGACAAGTCTAATCTTGAATGCTTTAAATGTGGCAAGAAAGGACATTTCATGAAGGAATGCAGATCTAGTCAACCATCATCATCACAATCTGCTCCTAACCATTCTATTTTTCAGAAATCTGATGACAGCTATAAGGCCAAATCAAATCGATCTGGCAAACCTTTTGCTTCCAGCGCTTCTATTGACAAGTCTAATCTTGAATGCTTTAAATGTGGCAAGAAAGGACATTTCATGAAGGAATGCAGATCTAGTCAACCATCATCATCACAATCTGCTCCTAACCATTCTATTTTTCAGAAATCTGATGACAGCTACAAGGCCAAATACAAGAAGTTAAAGGCACATATGGCTCTTCTGGCACAAGACAACTCAAGCAACAGTTGTATGATTGCCAAAACTGAAAAATGGGAAGAATCTGATGAATCATCTGATGATGAAGAAGAAGTTAGGGACATGTGTTTCATGGCACAAGAAGATCAAGGTCATTTGGTCAAATCCGATGTTGAATCTGGTCGCTGGGTGGATATTGTAATGAAAAAGGTCAGTAATTTTGGCTTTGAAAATAATGAGGAACACAAACTGGACCTTTTGGTTCTTTTAGAGTGTAAGTCCCTTAATTACTTCGAGATGGTTAACCCAAGAAAGTGTAAATACAACAAGTCTAATAATCACTAGATATGGACTAGTATTACTTGTAAATAAATAGGCAAGAATATATAAACAAAGTAATACAAGACTTAAAGCAATAAACAAATAAAGTGGATCATTATGTATGTTTCATGGGTATTTCATTTATTGATGTTTAAATAAAATACAAGGTTGTTGCGGAATCAAGATAACACAATTAAGTGTGTATCCTAACAACCTATGAGTTACAATATGATCTATATTTGTCAAATAACTCTTTAGGATCGAGATACTTAAAGTTGTGAAGTATCCCTGTTTAAGATCGAGAGTATTTTAGACAAATTCACTTAATATGCAAAGGTAATGCTTAAAAGTATTTTTGTCAAGGAAATGACTTTGTATTTATAGGCAACAAAATTCACCAGTGAATTTTGTGCCGTACAAATATGGTTGGATGTATTTAATGATCCGACAAGATCATTAAATGCTTTGGATAAAGAATAAGGATAAAGTCACATCAAGTGCAAGTGTATCCTTATATCCAACTACCTTAACACACGTGTACTTTAGTAAAGAACAAGTGGGTTGTTCTTTGGAAAGTGTGTAAAGGCTTAAAGTCAATCCTCGATATTAGTGTTCAGACTTGTAGGATCTAGAACACCAACAATCCTCCAGTGTGCAGATCTGGTAAGACTTCCAGTGGACTCCGCCATTTGTCAGTCTTCTTTATTCTTCCTTCAGTCTTTGACTTCAGTCAGAATGTTTTCAGTAGAGTAGATCTGGACTGGGGTGAAGTCTTCAGTGAGCTAATCTGGAGAATGCTCCAGATTACCTATACAAGTAAATGCTCACTAGTCTTCAATTATTTCTGAACAAATCTTCAGAGGGACTCCAGATTCCAAGTCTGGAGTAAGTCCAGTAGAGAAACGTTTTCTGGTCAGATCTTCAGTGAGGCTCCAGTAGTCGGGTCTGGAGCGAGACCAGCAAAACAAGTTTTCTTAACAAACCTAAATAAGGTTCCAGTAGTCCAGTCTGGAGCAAGTCCAATAAGTCTGGACTAAATCTGGACCTAACATAGAGGCTGACATCTCATTTGTTGAGACAGTGCGTTCAGAAAGCCTAAAAATGTTTGAAAATAATGCTTCTGAACTGAACGCCAGTCATGCCAGACTGAAAGAACTGAAAGATGTTCATTTGGCTCTAAAAAGTTATCAGTCTATGGTTGCAACTTTAGAATTGGAAAAGGAAGAATTAAAATCCATCCTTGAAAAAGAACAAGCAATTATTAAATCTTGGATGAAAGCACCAAGGCCAGATGCTGCAATTAAAAATACTTTTGCATCACAAAGAGCAGCATATGAGTCTGGTGATCTTCATTTGGCATCCATAATCACTGATTTAGATGCACTTCCAAAGGAAATAAAGCCAGAAATCATTTTTCCTAAAGTTGGCAAGCAGAAAACTGTAACTAATAAAGCCCAGAACAATCTGAGGGTAAATCTGAAACAGCTCAGACAACTGTTTCAGAAAGGAAGGCTAAATCCAAAAAGCCATCCCCTCAGACTTCATCTAAGGTTCCTAAAGACCTAAAGAAGAAGAAAAATTTCTCCCCTACTGAGCCATCTACCTCAGATTCTGGTAAGGCTCAGGTGTCTAATGAAGAATCAATTTTGTTAAGGTTAGAAAGTCAATTTCAACTATTGGCTAGACAAGTGCAGAGTTGTAATGCACGTTTAAAAAATGTTGAAACTCCTTCTCTTCAACCTAAACAAAATACAAAACCTTTTTCTAAGCAAATCAAGCAGAAATCTGAAAAGAAAAAGGTTGAAAACCCCATCAAACCAACTACTTTTGTGTCATCTGAAATAATGACTGAAATCCCCTTTGATCCTTCTATTCCTTATAAACCAAATAAATCTGAGACTGCTAACAGAGAGTCTAGTGAACCCATCCAAAGATGGGTTCCCAAAAAGAACTAATCTTTGTTTGTGTGCAGGGAGACCGAAAGAAGAATATATGGTTTCTGGACAGTGCTGCTGGCCGAACCATGACTGGTTATCAGACCCTGCTAGAGGAATATAGGGTGCAAGAGGGGCCCTCAATAGTTTTTGGAAATGATGGTAATGGAAAAACTGAGGGATATGGTGTGATGAATAATGGTCAAGTCAAATTCACACGTGTTGCATATGTGAACGGTTTGAAATATAACCTGATCAGTGTCAGTCAACTGTGTGATGATGGCTTCAAGGTTTTATTTGATATTTCACAAGGCACCATATTCAACAGAGATGGAAAGGTGGTACTGATTGCACCAAGGAAGGGAAACATTTATGTCATTGATATGAATCCTTCTACCACTGAACAATGTTTCTACTCAAAGGCAGATGAAGACACAAACTGGCTGTGGCACAAGAGATTATCCCATCTGAACTTCAAAAATATTAATAAGTTGTCTAGAAAACAACTTGTTGATGGGATACCCTCTATGTCTTTCAATAAAGACAAGCCATGTCCAGGTTGTGAAATGGGTAAGCAGAAAAGAGCTTCATTCAAGACAAAACAAAGCTTTAGTATAACTGAACCTCTTCACATGCTTCACATGGACCTTTTTGGACCAGTGAATGTTCAGACCAGAAGAGCCACAAGCGATCAATGCTTAAACGTCAGCTTCTTATCTCTAATTGAACCCAAGAAGATTGACGAGGCTATGCAAGACCCAAGTTGGGTTGAAGCCATGCAAGATGAGCTCAACCAGTTTAAAAGAAACGATGTATGGGAACTCGTTCCTTGTCCCAGCAACCTGAAGAAGGAACCAATTGGGACAAGATGGGTCTTCAGAAACAAGATGGATGAAGATGGTCATATCATCAGAAACAAAGCAAGACTTGTTGCAAAAGGATATGCACAAGAAGAGGGAATAGATTTTGATGAAACTTTTGCACCAGTTGCTAGACTTGAAGCTATCAGAATATTTTTAGCTTTTGCAGCTCATCATCAGTTTAAAGTCTATCAAATGGATGTCAAAAGTGCATTCCTGAATGGAGAACTAGAAGAAGTCGTTTATGTGTATCAACCACCAGGATTCATCAATGAAGAAAAACCACATTGGGTGTACAGACTGAACAAAGCCTTATATGGTCTGAGACAAGCACCCAGAGCCTGGTATGATACTCTTACTAAACATCTTCTTAAAAATGGTTTTAAACGTGGTGCAATAGATAATACTTTGTTCATATTGCATGATAAAAGTGATATCCTTTTAGTGCAAATTTATGTTGATGATATTGTGTTTGGTTCTACAAATGAGAAGATGTGTGAAATTTTTCTAAAATCATGTCTTCTGAGTATGAAATGAGTATGATGGGTGAACTGACATATTTTCTGGGACTTCAAGTAAAACAACTGAAGATGTATTTTCTGAAGCTCCTCCTGAAGTTACTCAGAGAAGTTCTTGCACTGATATCATTGTTCATCCTGGTCAATACTCTAAATGGACAAAAGCACATCCAATCGAGCAAATTATTGGAGAGTCCAGTAAAGGGGTTCAGACCAGAAGAGCCACAAGCGATCAATGCTTAAACGTCAGCTTCTTATCTCTAATTGAACCCAAGAAGATTGACGAGGCTATGCAAGACCCAAGTTGGGTTGAAGCCATGCAAGATGAGCTCAACCAGTTTAAAAGAAACGATGTATGGGAACTCGTTCCTTGTCCCAGCAACCTGAAGAAGGAACCAATTGGGACAAGATGGGTCTTCAGAAACAAGATGGATGAAGATGGTCATATCATCAGAAACAAAGCAAGACTTGTTGCAAAAGGATATGCACAAGAAGAGGGAATAGATTTTGATGAAACTTTTGCACCAGTTGCTAGACTTGAAGCTATCAGAATATTTTTAGCTTTTGCAGCTCATCATCAGTTTAAAGTCTATCAAATGGATGTCAAAAGTGCATTCCTGAATGGAGAACTAGAAGAAGTCGTTTATGTGTATCAACCACCAGGATTCATCAATGAAGAAAAACCACATTGGGTGTACAGACTGAACAAAGCCTTATATGGTCTGAGACAAGCACCCAGAGCCTGGTATGATACTCTTACTAAACATCTTCTTAAAAATGGTTTTAAACGTGGTGCAATAGATAATACTTTGTTCATATTGCATGATAAAAGTGATATCCTTTTAGTGCAAATTTATGTTGATGATATTGTGTTTGGTTCTACAAATGAGAAGATGTGTGAAATTTTTTCTAAAATCATGTCTTCTGAGTATGAAATGAGTATGATGGGTGAACTGACATATTTTCTGGGACTTCAAGTAAAACAAACTGAAGATGGTATTTTCATAAACCAGGAAAAATATGTCAGAGATTTATTAAAGAAATATCAATTTGATTCAGTCTCATCAAAAGATACTCCTATTTCTGCTCCATTAACTTTGGATTCTGATCCACATGGAAAACCAGTGGACCATACAAAATATCGTGGTATGGTTGGTTCACTGATGTATTTAACTGCAAGTAGACCAGACATAATGTTTGCAACATGCCTTTGTGCTAGATTTCAGTCTGATCCCAGAGAAGCACATTCAAATGCTGTTAAAAGGATCTTCAGATACCTTAAAGGTGTCCCCAGATTGGGTCTTTGGTATCCCAAAGGCTCTAGTCTAGATCTAATGGGTTATTCATATTCTGATCATGCAGGTTGTAAGATAGACAGGAAAAGTACCACAGGTGGGTGTCATTTCCTTGGTGGCAAATTAGTAAGCTGGACCAGTAAGAAGCAGACTGCAGTATCACTATCCACTGCAAAAGCTGAGTATATTTCTGCAGCAAGTTGTTGTGCTCAGATTCTATGGATGAAAAACCAGCTGACTGATTATGGTGTTACTTACACAAAGACTCCAATCTTTTGTGATAACACTAGTGCCATTGCCATATCTCACAATCCTGTGATGCACTCGAAAACCAAGCACATCGATCTCAGGTATCATTTCATTCGTGATCATATTCTGAAAGGAGATATTGAATTGCACTTTATTCCCACTGATAAGCAACTCGCTGATGTTTTTACAAAACCTTTAGATGTCAAAACCTTTAAACATCTGATCAGTGAGTTGGGTATGTTAAATCCTTAGACTGGTAATCTTGTTATGAACGCCTCAGTGACACTGATCTGGTTCACCAGTCTGAGCGATCCATGTAATTTTTGCTCGCCTAGCTATCGAACGCCTTTGTGATACTATCTTGGCACTTATTAATTCATGGATCATCACTTCAGGGGGAATGTTAAATATTTTTCAAACTTTAAGATAAACCTTCATTTTTGAGGGGGAACCTTTTTACTCAGAAAAACGTATTTAACTAAAGCACTTCAGAAAATCAAAAATATTTCAGTTGAATTTTATTAACTGAGATGGTTCAGATCTCTTTGGAACTGACCATGCTCAGAATTTATTTTGTCATCACTGAAAGACAACAATCTTTTCAAGATATTTTTGATACTTGGTCAATTGTGTGTACACGTGGCCTACTGCATACTATGTTTTTAACTTACGTTGGTCATGCTTATGTGTCACACAAGTTGCACCGTAAAAGGGAAAGAAATGAGTACTTTTTCTGAAAAAGTGTTGCAGGGTGGGGTCACTCAAACGTCTCTGCATTTAATGCGGACTTGACCCCAGAAATTGTTTTTAATTGGAAAATCACTTTGTATTCCATCTTAAATTCAAATTCCTTTTCATTCTTTCATTTACTTCGTTTTTCATTTACTTCTCAATCATCAATTCTCTTTTCATTCTTTCATTTACTTCGTTTTTCATTTACTTCCCAATCATCAATCTCTCTCACATTTACTCTCAAATTCCTTAACTCTCCATATTCCTTTCACTTTCAACTTTTGATTCTTAAAAATGTCTAAATCATCATCTTCTTCACAACACAAATCGCTCATCAATTTTGAATATACTCCATCGGGTGATGTGAAAACATCTGCCACATGGCCAAAGAATTTCACCCCTTCTCAAATCCGATTTAACATGAGCAATTTCTTGGCTCAATTAAATGTGAAATCCAAAACCCTAATGGGAAGAATTAATAATTTTTGGGAGCAATCCCCTTTCCATTATGCTCTGACCGCTAATCCTCAGGCATTGTATCATCGATACTTGCTTGAATTCTGGTATACTGCTGTGGTGAGCAAAGATGAACAATCCATCTCCTTCACTCTCAATGAGGGCACTAAGCAGTGTGTTATCACTCTTGAGGGGTTCAGAAATTCCCTTCATCTGAACTACCTCAAACCTTCCCAGGTATTTGCTAAAAGACTCAAAGGAGTCAATTTCAGGGAGGTTCTAGTCGCCACCGGTCATGGCGATATGGAGGATGCTGATGGTAATCTGAAGACCTCCGGACACATATTTATGTCTGGATTTGGCAATTGCTGGAGGTTCTTCTGGACCCAGATTGTGGAAAGTCTTGGTGGCAACCATGGAGGGTTGGACCAACTTTCATTACCCCAAGTTGAGATGGGGTATTATATTTGGAATGGGATACAAGCAAACTTTGCTGAGATTCTCTTTTCTCAGATAATTACAAAACTAAAAGGAAAGAGAAGTCTGCATATTGCCTTTCCAAGATTTCTAAGCTTATGTTTCATGGATATTCTTGGTGAAGCTTATAATCAAGCTGGACCTGAAGCTTCAGTACCTGAATACAACAGAGATTTCTCAAAGGCATCCACTTCTGAAAATGAGCCTGAACTATCCACTGCTATGCTTCAGGTATTTAATAAAACTGTTTCAGCCACACTAGCTGGTTCAGAAAGGTCACTAAGTGGGCCACAAAAGAATGTGGGACCCGTTAGTCGACCTAAAGATAAGTTTTTGAACATCATTCGTGTTCCAGTTTCTGTATCTACTGTCCCTGGCAATGACACTATGGTTGAGCCGATCATTAAATCTGGTAACGATGCACCTGCTTCTGCAGATGTTGAACCAGAAACTGGTGCGGGTACTAGTGACCCAAACCAGGGCATATCTGACCAGAATGCAGTGGTGAATGCTTTCTGGGATGACGATGAGCTACCTCAGGGGAATCTCGATTCTCTTGCTGATTTTGAGTTTGACGAGGGATTATTGGAGGCGAATCAATCTGATTCTGAGCCAGCCACCATCCTCGCAAACGCCCCTCCTCTTCCCCCAGAAATCCAAATTCAACCAGACCAACAAGAACCAGATATTAATCCTTATGTTCCACCACCTCCATCTCATCAACATCCAATTTTTCCACCGGGCACTAATCCTGCCTATGTTACAGCCGGTACTTTTAATCCATCACTTCAATTTCTTCACCCCCAAATTCACAAAATTCCACCCCCTATCAATTATGATCCCCCAATGGAAACGGACTTGGATTCTGAGACAGAATCTGAGAGTCCAACTGATTTACAACTGAACAATGTTCTTAAAGGGCTTGGTAATCTACCATTTGTTGCTCCTGCTTCTGTACAACCTCCACCACCTTTAAATGTAGAAGCACAGTTAGAAAAGACTCAAACCGAAGTCCAAAGCCTTATTCTAAGGGTGGAGGACTTAACCAAGTCTCTAACTGCCAATACTAGTTCTGTGGCTGAAATGAAAGGAGCTCAGATGTTTCTTGGAACTGAGTTAACAAAGGTTGCTGGAAACGAAGGACTAGTAGTTGGGAAGCTGAATGAGTTGGTGATGACTTGCAACAAGGTGAGCTCTGCAATCAGAGAAGCCTTCAAGCTAACAAAAAGAGATGTGCAAGCTTCGGTAGTTGCAAACTTGACATCTTGTGTTCAGCTAATGAAGCAAGATTTTATGGCTGTTGGAAGAGAAGTACATGAGTTGATTAAGAAGCCAAGTATAAATGAGAAAGAACTTGGGGCTTCCATAAGTGTTGGTATTTTGGATAATCTGAAGTCTGAACTAACTCAGAATTTAGTTACTCAGATTTCAGAATCCGTTTCTGAGAAGGTTGGTGAGAAGGTTAGAGTGATGATTGCTGAACTAACCAAAGACACATATGACAAAGTGGACAAGGCTGTGAATGAAGTAAAAGATTCAGTGTCCAAACTTGAAGGTTCAGTTCAGAACCAGTCCAAACAGTTAGAAGAAATTCTAACTCATCACAAGAAGGAAAATATTGTTGCTCCTCCTGTTCCCTCATTCACTAAAGAAGATAGAAAGCAGTTGAAAGAGATAGTGGATAAAGAGTCGCTGAATCTGAACTCCAATTTCAGATTAAGATCTCAGTTTGCTCAGCTTTCTAGAGGAATTTTTGAATGCTTACAACAACAAAGTTGGGAACCACTGAAGGGCATGCAAATGGCCATTGAAGAATTCGCTAAGTTGCCTTCAGAGGTCCCCAAAGGGGGAAAAGTGCCTATTGGTCTGCTTGCAAGTACACAAGAAATCATTGAAGCAACCAAGAAGCAAACTGAGGTGCCATCTGGTAGTGCCTCAGTTCAGGGGGAAACTGAATCTGAACTCCAATTTCAGATTAAGATCTCAGTTTGCTCAGCTTTCTAGAGGAATTTTTGAATGCTTACAACAACAAAGTTGGGAACCACTGAAGGGCATGCAAATGGCCATTGAAGAATTCGCTAAGTTGCCTTCAGAGGTCCCCAAAGGGGGAAAAGTGCCTATTGGTCTGCTTGCAAGTACACAAGAAATCATTGAAGCAACCAAGAAGCAAACTGAGGTGCCATCTGGTAGTGCCTCAGTTCAGGGGGAAACTGAATCTGAATCTGGTAAGAAAGATAAGGGCAAGGCCCCTTTAGAGGAAGAACCAACAAAGAAAAGTTCTAAGGGTTCTGGGATTATTGTTGGTGAGAATGTGGATGAGCATGGTTATCCCTTGCACGATCTTGATGCTGATAGTAAGAAATTGGAGGCTTTGCAGAAGCAGGTCTCAAATCAATTCATTATGTGGAGGGAAAACAAAGAAAGAGAAAGGGAACAACATCTGAAGATGGGGACCCTTGATCATATAGATGCTGCAGCTCTTGGTTTGTCACTGGAAAGATACTTGAAAATCAAGAATGATCCAAGAGTGCAGAAGTGTGTTGTTGATATGCTCGAGTATGAATGTGGGATGAATTACTCACCTCTGGAACAAAAGCTAGAGAGTCTAACCTTCAAGTTGTCTATTGAAGACTTGAAGAGAAATAGAGAAAAGGAAATGGCAATTAAAAGGAAGGAAATTCTGGCCGAAGTTCTAAAGGTTGAAAAAGAGTTGTTCAGACCAACCACAAAGCCCAAAGTAACTGGAACAAGGTCTGCAAGAAAGCATTCTCGTGATGTTGTCTTCACTTCCCTCAAACCATCTGATGATGCTGCTGAACTTGAAAGAAAACATGAGAAGGATCAGTATGATCATTACATGAATCATCGATCGCATCAGGCCAAAATCATTGATATAGAAGTTACAAAGGCTGATGGATTGAAGTTGTTTGATTTGATTGTAAAAAGAGAAGGTAGGGCAGCTGAAGAATATAATCAAGTTTCAGTTCATGAGTTTGGGATTTCAGAGCATAGGGAGATGATCCAGATTCTGAAGGGGAAGCCGAAATCTGTTTTGATTGGTGGATGGTTGTCCAGAATACAACAAAAGATGCAAGCCAAAGTAGAGATTGAAAGCAGATTGTTTGGAAAGAAGGATCATTCTCCACTGAAAAGGAAACCTACTGAAGCACCTTCTGGTTCAAGGCCTGCCAAGAAGTAGTTCCTTTTTCAGTTTATCATGTACTTGTAATATATTTACATTTGTAACAAACATTTCAGTTTGTATATATATGTTGCAAATTGTAACCAATAAATAGATGGTAAGTTTAAGTTAGAAAAACCACAAGTAAAATTCTGAGACATCAATGATCTATAAGATGTACTTAGAAAATTTTTACAACTTAAACAAAAACTTGCATTTCAGACTTACAAGCATGTATAGATAGAAGTCTGAGATGCATGCACTATTTTAGAACAAATAGGGGGAATTTGTTAGGTCGGAAATCGACCAAGTATAATTTGTTCAGAAATAGCTTGAAGTTCAGTGAAAACGTTTGTACAGAATTCTGAGCCGTCTCAGAATTACTTCACTGAAGCTTCACTTCAGTTCAGATCAAGATAAATCTGAAGCATTCATTCTGAAGTCAAAGACTGAAGTATGAAGAAGAGAATCATCTCAGAAGCGAGCAAAGAGTGATTCTACCAGATCGAAGACTGAAGCATCTCAGTGTAAAGTATTTACAACACTTTACACTGATTACGAGGAAGACTTTTTACTTTACATATCTTTACCCAGTTAATAGATTTATCTATTAATAAAAGGTACAAGGTAAAAGTATAGGTTTGGAACATAGTACTATAAGTCACATCAACCACTTTCAAGTACAAGCATGTAAGGAATTAAGTTTAATTCCTTAAATGCTCACAACCACTTTTATACGATCTTGTCCATGTCATCATGAACTTGGTCTATAAATGTAAAGTCTTCTCACAACTTGCAAAGGGCTTGAAACTTTAGCATTGCAACTTGTGAGATATACTCTAAGTAAACTTACGAGTATTTCCAAGTTATTTAGATCACTAGTTTTTCGGGATTGTTTAGATACTTACACTTGGGTGTTTATCTTTGTTCCGCAACAATCCTTGTATTTGTTTATATATCAATAAATCAAATACATCAGAAAGAAAACAACGTGTCTCAATGCTACATACTTGATTATACTTATATATATCTTTATATAGTTTCCGCCATTTAGTTCTTGCATTTTACTTTAAGTCAATTGTTTCTTGTTAATCCATATCTGGATCGTAAACTTAACTTGTCCTTCAAGATCAGTTGTACTTGCCAGTCGGGTTTAGTTAATCATCTATATTTGGGACTCACAATTGGTATCAGAGCAGCAAGGTTGAATTATATCAATTCTTTAACCATTGATCTGCATAGATGGCTGACTTTCAACAAGAACGTACTGACCCTAATAACACTACCCCATCTACTCCACCCCCTATCATCAACAACAATATACCATCGCATAATGTACACGTACACTTTCCAAATAATCCTGTTCCCAAGTTTAATGGGAACAGTGAAAACTTTCAAACATGGAAAGCATGCATGCTAAAGTATATTGCTGGTGTTGAAAGACATTTGCCCGATATCTTAAAAGAATGACCCTTTGTCCCCATGAATGCTTCTACTGTTGTCAGAAATACCGATGGGACTCCTAGGCAGTCACCTAAGGAGAAGGATCATTGGTCTGAGGAAGATCATAGACTTGTAGACCTTGACACTAAGTTACAAAATATGATTTTATATGCAGTTCCTGAAACCCTTATGCCCACTCTTGTTTTACTTGAAAATTCCAAATTAATGTGGGATGAACTAATGACACAGTTTGAAGGCACAAATGAGACAATTGTCACAAGAAAAGTTGCTTTAAACAAAAGATATGAGTCTTTCTTTGCTGTCCCTGGGGAAACTTTAACTCAAACTTACATCAGATTTACAAATCTGGTAAATCAACTGAAAGCCCTGGGTGTAACCAAAGATAAAGAAATTCTATTGGAAAAATTTTGTGACATTTTACCTTCTAAATGGGAAAATTTAATCTTGGTCTTGAGACAAGGCAAAACTTTGCACAGTCACACTCTTGCTTCCCTTTATGGAGCCTTCAGATATACTGAAGAGAACAAAGCTGAGAGAGCTTTGGCTGAGCAGGATGCCAAGAATCATGTTTCTACCAGTTCTGGTATGGTTCAGTATTCTGAACCACATAGTACTGCTCTACTATCTTCTAAGAGTGACATTTCTGACTCGATGAAGAAGATGGTTTCTGAAATGTTAAAAACTGGTGTCTCTGGTAATGTTACTCATGATTGTAATGAGGATGACAATGATGATCTGGTTGCCATGCTGGCTAAAACGTTCAATCGTTTTAAGGCCAAATCAAATCGATCTGGCAAACCTTTTGCTTCCAGCGCTTCTGTTGACAAGTCTAATCTTGAATGCTTTAAATGTGGCAAGAAAGGACATTTCATGAAGGAATGCAGATCTAGTCAACCATCATCATCACAATCTGCTCCTAACCATTCTATTTTTCAGAAATCTGATGACAGCTATAAGGCCAAATACAAGAAGTTAAAGGCACATATGGCTCTTCTGGCACAAGACAACTCAAGCAACAGTTGTATGATTGCCAAAACTGAAAAATGGGAAGAATCTGATGAATCATCTGATGATGAAGAAGAAGTTAGGGACATGTGTTTCATGGCACAAGAAGATCAAGGTCATTTGGTCAAATCCGATGTTGAATCTGGTCGCTGGCTGGATATTGTAATGAAAAAGGTCAGTAATTTTGGCTTTGAAAATAATGAGGAACACAAACTGGACCTTTTGGTTCTTTTAGAGGCTGACATCTCATTTGTTGAGACAGTGCATTCAGAAAGCCTAAAAATGTTTGAAAATAATGCTTCTGAACTGAACGCCAGTCATGCCAGACTGAAAGAACTGAAAGATGTTCATTTGGCTCTAAAAAGTTATCAGTCTATGGTTGCAACTTTAGAATTGGAAAAGGAAGAATTAAAATCCATCCTTGAAAAAGAACAAGCAATTATTAAATCTTGGATGAAAGCACCAAGGCCAGATGCTGCAATTAAAAATACTTTTGCATCACAAAGAGCAGCATATGAGTCTGGTGATCTTCATTTGGCATCCATAATCACTGATTTAGATGCACTTCCAAAGGAAATAAAGCCAGAAATCATTTTTCCTAAAGTTGGCAAGCAGAAAACTGTAACTAATAAAGCCCAGGAACAATCTGAGGGTAAATCTGAAATAGCTCAGACAACTGTTTCAGAAAGGAAGGCTAAATCCAAAAAGCCATCCCCTCAGACTTCATCTAAGGTTCCTAAAGACCTAAAGAAGAAGAAAAATTTCTCCCCTACTGAGCCATCTACCTCAGATTCTGGTAAGGCTCAGGTGTCTAATGAAGAATCAATTTTGTTAAGGTTAGAAAGTCAATTTCAACTATTGGCTAGACAAGTGCAGAGTTGTAATGCACGTTTAGAAAACGTTGAAACTCCTTCTCTTCAACCGAAACAAAATACAAAACCTTTTTCTAAGCAAATCAAGCAGAAATCTGAAAAGAAAAAGGTTGAAAACCCCATCAAACCAACTATTTTTGTGTCATCTGAAATAATGACTGAAATCCCCTTTGATCCTTCTGTTCCTTATGAACCAAAGAAATCTGAGACTGCTAACAGAGAGTCTAGTGAACCTATCCAAAGATGGGTTCCCAAAAAGAACTAATCTTTGTTTGTGTGCAGGGAGACCGAAAGAAGAATATATGGTTTCTGGACAGTGCTGCTGGCCGAACCATGACTGGTTATCAGACCCTGCTAGAGGAATATAGGGTGCAAGAGGGGCCCTCAATAGTTTTTGGAAATGATGGTAATGGAAAAACTGAGGGATATGGTGTGATGAATAATGGTCAAGTCAAATTCACACGTGTTGCATATGTGAACGGTTTGAAATTGTTAGAAACATAAATGTAGTAGGTGATTTGTATACTTTATGTTGTTTTTACTTATATTGTAAACATGTTACAATGGAAGGGGGCATAGTGTAAAATGTTCTTATGTATATAAACCCCCCTCCATAATGTAAATTGTAACCTTTTCACCCATAATACTATCTAAACTTTCACTGATTCTCTCTCTACTCTCTCTCTACTTTATCTCACTAAAACCGCCATTGATACACACTAAAACACACACTAAAGCTCAAATTATACATATAACAATTGGTATCAGAGCACAATCAGCATATCTGAACGATCCAAAAGCTTATTACAAGCTTGATTTGTGCTTAATTTTGGTATTTTTGAGTTTTTCTGAAACTTTCATATGCCGAGTTAACTGTTCGAGTTAATTCTGTAATTTGAGTGTGTTTTGGTTAAAATTTTGTTCATCGATCGATTCATTGATAATAAATCATCATTCAGTATCAATTTCAGACTTCAATTTCAACTTTTGATCATGTTTTGATCGAGCTCGGCAAACAGAGGATTTTATTGGGATTTGAATTGAGTGGAAATTGGTTAAAATTTTGTTCAAGGATTTGATCGCGATTCAATTCTGAACATTTTGATACAATTTTCAAGTTTCAATTCGCAAAAATGAGTGAGAATTTGAAGATTTTGTGTGAGCTCGGCATTTGAGTATTTGGCTGAACGAAGAAGACGACTGGAAGCCGACTATTTTGTCCTTTAGTGTATTCTCGTTCAATTTAGTGTATTCTCGTGTTTGCAGAGGTCGTTGGCTAAGTGTTGGACGAATAGTGAGATTTGCAGAGATATAAGCTCGGCAAATCACTAGTTCAAGGAAATTTTTCTAAGTGTTACTATTTGTTCCATTTGCAGAGATATAAGCTCGGCAAATCACTAGTTCAAGGAAATTTTTCTAAGTGTTGGACTATTTGTTCCATTTGCAGAGATATAAGCTCGGCAAATCACTAGTTCAAGGAAATTTTTCTAAGTGTTGGACTATTTGTTCCATTTGCAGAGATATAAGCTCGGCAAATCACTAGTTCAAGGAAATTTTTCTAAGTGTTGGACTATTTGTTCCATTTGCAGAGATATAAGCTCGGCAAATCACTAGTTCAAGGAAATTTTTCTAAGTGTTGGACTATTTGTTCCATTTGCAGAGATATAAGCTCGGCAAATCACTAGTTCAAGGAAATTTTTCTAAGTGTTACTATTTGTTCCATTTGCAGAGATATAAGCTCGGCAAATCACTAGTTCAAGGAAATTTTTCTAAGTGTTGGACTATTTGTTCCATTTGCAGAGATATAAGCTCGGCAAATCACTAGTTCAAGGAAATTTTTCTAAGTGTTGGACTATTTGTTCCATTTGCAGAGATCTAAGCTCGGCAAATCAACATATTTTGTGAAAGTTGATTGAAAATCATTTTTGATCAACATTCTTTCTTGGTGCAAAGTTTTGAGATTTTCAAAATTTTTTCCTTCATTTGCCGAGATCTAAGCTCGGCAAATCACTAGTTCAAGGAAATTTTTCTAAGTGTTACTATTTGTTCCATTTGCAGAGATATAAGCTCGGCAAATCACTAGTTCAAGGAAATTTTTCTAAGTGTTACTATTTGTTCCATTTGCAGAGATATAAGCTCGGCAAATCACTAGTTCAAGGAAATTTTTCTAAGTGTTGGACTATTTGTTCCATTTGCAGAGATATAAGCTCGGCAAATCACTAGTTCAAGGAAATTTTTCTAAGTGTTACTATTTGTTCCATTTGCAGAGATATAAGCTCGGCAAATCACTAGTTCAAGGAAATTTTTCTAAGTGTTGGACTATTTGTTCCATTTGCAGAGATATAAGCTCGGCAAATCACTAGTTCAAGGAAATTTTTCTAAGTGTTGGACTATTTGTTCCATTTGCAGAGATATAAGCTCGGCAAATCACTAGTTCAAGGAAATTTTTCTAAGTGTTGGACTATTTGTTCCATTTGCAGAGATATAAGCTCGGCAAATCACTAGTTCAAGGAAATTTTTCTAAGTGTTGGACTATTTGTTCCATTTGCAGAGATATAAGCTCGGCAAATCACTAGTTCAAGGAAATTTTTCTAAGTGTTGGACTATTTGTTCCATTTGCAGAGATATAAGCTCGGCAAATCACTAGTTCAAGGAAATTTTTCTAAGTGTTGGACTATTTGTTCCATTTGCAGAGATATAAGCTCGGCAAATCACTAGTTCAAGGAAATTTTTCTAAGTGTTGGACTATTTGTTCCATTTGCAGAGATATAAGCTCGGCAAATCACTAGTTCAAGGAAATTTTTCTAAGTGTTGGACTATTTGTTCCATTTGCAGAGATATAAGCTCGGCAAATCACTAGTTCAAGGAAATTTTTCTAAGTGTTACTATTTGTTCCATTTGCAGAGATATAAGCTCGGCAAATCACTAGTTCAAGGAAATTTTTCTAAGTGTTGGACTATTTGTTCCATTTGCAGAGATATAAGCTCGGCAAATCACTAGTTCAAGGAAATTTTTCTAAGTGTTGGACTATTTGTTCCATTTGCAGAGATATAAGCTCGGCAAATCACTAGTTCAAGGAAATTTTTCTAAGTGTTGGACTATTTGTTCCATTTGCAGAGATATAAGCTCGGCAAATCACTAGTTCAAGGAAATTTTTCTAAGTGTTGGACTATTTGTTCCATTTGCAGAGATATAAGCTCGGCAAATCACTAGTTCAAGGAAATTTTTCTAAGTGTTGGACTATTTGTTCCATTTGCAGAGATATAAGCTCGGCAAATCACTAGTTCAAGGAAATTTTTCTAAGTGTTGGACTATTTGTTCCATTTGCAGAGATATAAGCTCGGCAAATCACTAGTTCAAGGAAATTTTTCTAAGTGTTACTATTTGTTCCATTTGCAGAGATATAAGCTCGGCAAATCACTAGTTCAAGGAAATTTTTCTAAGTGTTGGACTATTTGTTCCATTTGCAGAGATATAAGCTCGGCAAATCACTAGTTCAAGGAAATTTTTCTAAGTGTTACTATTTGTTCCATTTGCAGAGATATAAGCTCGGCAAATCACTAGTTCAAGGAAATTTTTCTAAGTGTTGGACTATTTGTTCCATTTGCAGAGATATAAGCTCGGCAAATCACTAGTTCAAGGAAATTTTTCTAAGTGTTACTATTTGTTCCATTTGCAGAGATATAAGCTCGGCAAATCACTAGTTCAAGGAAATTTTTCTAAGTGTTGGACTATTTGTTCCATTTGCAGAGATATAAGCTCGGCAAATCACTAGTTCAAGGAAATTTTTCTAAGTGTTGGACTATTTGTTCCATTTGCAGATGACATATACTGCAATGTGGATTCCTACGAAACAGGAAAAGACATTTGGGATGAGGTGGAAAAGCAGATGGAAGGATCTGATGTATCAAACACCATCAGGTTGTCGACTGTGTTGAACATGTATGAAACATTCAAACAACAGAAAGGTGAACCACTGAATGAAGTATACATCAGATTCTGCAATGTCATCAATGAGCTAAGAAAGAATGATGTGAAGAGAACCAATATGGAGCTCAACATCAAATTTATCAAAAATCTGGAAGAAGAATGGCAAGTATATGGAACCCAACTCAACCAACAATCAGATTTTGGAAAACTCACCATCCATACCTTATTTGAGAAGCTGCAACTAAATGTTGAAGATGTGAAGAGAATTCAGAAGAAGAAAGAAGAAAATGTACATTCTGATCCATTGGCCTTAGTTGCTGAAAAGAAGACTTCAAGATTGTCAAGACACAGTTTTGTTGAAGATCAAACTGATTCTGATTCAAGTGAGATGAGTGATTCTGATCTGGATGAGAAACAAAAACAGATGTACAAAGAACTCGCTTACTTCACTAAGACTTTCAAAAAGAAATTCTTCAAGAAGAAACCCACCAACAATCAGCTTCGAACTTCATCAGTTTCTTCATATGCAAAGAATGCAAGTGCTCCAAGGTTTGAAGCAAAGAAAGATTTTGGTGGTGGTGAAAAGAAGTATGACAATCAGAAGAAGTTTGAAAAGAAGGTCATGGATAAGAGAACTGAAGACAGAAAATGCTACAATTGTGATATCACTGGACATTTTGCCATAAATTGTACCAAACCTCGACAAAAGAACTCCGAGTACTACAAGTACAAACTTTTGCTGGCAAGACAAGAGGAAAGCGGAATCGCTCTTCTCGCTGAGGATGACAAGTGGTTACATCTTTCTGACGAGGAGACAGATGAACTTGCAGCAAACGTGTGTTTCATGACAAAGATCAAGAAGTCAAAGGAGTTGGAGGAAAATGATGAAAGCTCTTCTGAAGTCGAGGATGAGGTAATTTCTTTTCCCAAATCTGTGTTAAAACATTATATGGATATGGCTGAGACAGCAAGGAAAGATTGCAGGGAGTTGAGTAAAAAGAATCTAAAATTAAAGAAAGATTTGGAGGACAAAGAAAAAGATTTTCAAATTAAAATTGATTCACTTCAAAAAGATATTGAGAATTTGAAATCTGAAAAAGCAGCAGTCTCTTTTACTCAAAACTCCAAACTGCATCTTGAGAAACAAGAACTTGAGACCAAAGTTCTTGAACTGAACAAGACTGTCAGACAACTTCAGGTTGAAAAGACCAATGAGATGTTTCGAGCAAATGCTTTGGCAGAAGACATTGAGTCTTTAAATGTCAAGATGAAAGAATCTATTCCTGATGTGACTGAATTTGAAAATAAAATTTCTGACCTAAAATATGAATGTTGTATAAAGGATTCTCTTAAACAAAAACTTGATAAAGAAAATGATGATTTGAAAGCTGAAATCAAGTCTTATCAAGAAAAGTTGTATAAGATCAATCGTTCATATCAACAAGTCTTTTTGAATAGGCCAAGAAATTCAAAAACTATATTCACATCAGGGTTGGGTTATAATAATCCAAAATGTTTGCTCGAAGCACAAGCAGAAGTCCCAACGTTATACAATGAATCTTATTTGAGATGTGGGATGACCGACCAATTTGTGAGACCCACTGATAGTGATTATGAGGCTGAGGATTTTCTAGAAAAGGGTGCAAAAGTGTATTTCAATTATGAGTTAATGGATGAGTCATATGATTTTTTCGCTAACTCTACACATGCAACAATCAAAGAAAATCATGAGGCTGTCATACCTGAAATTCTTGAGTGTTTTACGGAAAAACCTTTGGATAATTCAATTCCTATTTCAAAACCTGAAAATTTAAGACCTTATGTACCACAACAAGTTTTGGAAAAGGTAATTGAAAATTTGCAAAAATCTCTTGAGGAAAAGCAATCTTTGATAGATAATCTACAACCTCAAAATCAATATGTCATTGACCCACCCAAGACTCATGAAAATGATTGTGATCACCCCGACTGTCCTGTCTGTGAGGTCATGGCCACACCAACTCTACCAAACATGTCTGTGTGTCATGATGTAAAAACTTCACAAATTGAAAGTGATGTGTTTGCATGCTCTGTTTGTGAAATAGTGAATGAATCAGTGCAAACTAAGTGTGAAGGTGTGAAGGTGTCTGTTCAGACTGATAGTGATTTAGATGATGTTCATGATGTTGATGATTATCTCTTCCCGATAACTTCTGAGACTAAGACTTTTACCAAACACCATGAGCAAACTCAATCAGACTTGAATGAAATTGATGTTTTAAAACAGAAGTTTAAAAACGAAAAAGAACAAAGGGTAAAAGTGCTAAAGGAACTTAATGATCTAAAAGTTGTTTTTCAGCTTCAGAAAATAGCACTTCAATCTGTTAAAGAGAAAGAAAAAACATCAATCCCATTCAAGCAAAGTCCATGTCCAATCAAGGTAGGTGAATTAAGTGTGAAGTTGGAAAATGATGATATGTCAACATTTTTGGAAGAAAATCTTGTTTTTGAACCTGAATTTGAGAAACTTTTTGTTCCAAAGGAGGGAAAACTTGATTTTAACCTGACAAAGAATCCAAAGTCACACTCTTCACAAATTTCATCATCCGGAAGTCCCAAAGACCAAAGACCACAACATCAAAGATACCCAACAATCAAAGACCAACTCATTACCAAAGAATGTTTCAAGACCAAAGACTGAACCATTACCCAAGACTGTTTCAAGTCCAAAACCAATGAAAGGTTCAAATGTCTCAATGAAACCAAAGACTTCTAGGCAAACACAAATGTACAAGGTCAAAACTGAACCTAAGTCTCAGAAAGAAGTCAAAACAAACAGTGGTCCGAAGAATGTTAAGAATGCAACTTTCTCTGTAGGTCCTAGTTCACTGATCGTCAACGAGAACGCTTATAGTTATGATGAGAGTGCGGAATCCTCTCGTGATAACCCGTTTGCTTAATTATATTATCGTCTTTCGTTGTTGAAACAACCTAAGACCTTAAACGCGCGCGAGTTTGCAATTGGACAGAGTTTGTGTATATTTTCTATTAGAACTATTTTCAAATACGTATTACGCGTGTATATTTATACTATACTGTTCATAAACGCGTGCTAATATGGACCGTATATCTTAAAGCCCATAGCCCATTAACAACCGCGTGTTAATATGTAAACACGTGATGACCACGTGTTTAGGCAAACTCGTGTTACTGTTGCACGAGCTTGTATATGCCACGTGTTTAGACAAACTCGTGTTACTGTAGCACGAGTTTGTATACACTTCCATTTTGTCATCTTTTAAGTATACTTAAATACTCAAAACGTGACTTAGTTTATCACTTGTATCTGTATGTTATTTATAATCACATTCATACAAGTCGTAAACATTAAACATACCAAAACTCTGATCAATATGTAATCATTCACATTACTTAAGTCCAAATAACAAGTTTAAACATAACATAAGTCTATGATTACATATTACAAAACATAAACATATACTGATCAAATCGCTGTTGCTGTTGTCAACAGAATCATGCACTTACAGTCTCCCCCTTGACATCAGCTACACGATTTCTTCAGTCTTGTAAAAATACTATCCATCAAATAACAATCTCCTGCTATTTGCATGAATATTAGCATGTAAGCAAATACGCAAAATCTTCCTATATCTGCTTTCCTCAGTGGTCCATGAAGGTCTAAACAGACATTCAGTGTCATATAACCTTCTCTGATCATCTTTGGAAAGGTTCACAATCTGCATAGGATCAAATACACGTAACAAAATAACTCTCTTATCTCTATCTCCATACATCAATGCTTCACCAGTGTCCCTGTGAATCTCCCAGTGATCAAGTGTACTCAAAACATCTTGAGGCCATTTCTTGACTGGAACCTTCAGTACACGCTTAATCGATCTTTGAACAAATTCAATAGTGCCATCATCCTTTGTGACTTTCTTTAAGGATCTTGGCGTTATAAACACACTGGTTTTATCAAAATCATCATAGAATCTTTTCCTATAATCTTCTTGTACCTTTCCACTAAAGAAATTTGCATAACCATTACCACTAGGATTAACAAGCCTTTTCCTTCCTAAATCCATTAAATCAGATTCACTAAGGCTTTTAAAATATCTTTTCATAGGCTTTAAGTACTGACAACCATCATCTCTTTTAATAATGAACAATTTCAGCTCATCATCGAAAAACCAACTCAAAATAGTAGTAACATACTTATGAGCATCTCTATCACTAACAAAATCCCAAAAGATAGATGATTTCATACTTTCTCCTACCAATCCTCTTGCCGGTATTCTTCTATCAATTTGATGTAGATGATCTTCATCCCTACTTGGCACTGGATACCCTGTCACATCAAATTCCTTAGAATCTTCAATATTCCAGCTTAGAGTAATTCCATCTTCATCATCTCCAACTTTGGTAAAAACCGTAAAGTGTAGAGTTCTTGAACTTGGAATAAAAACTCGTTCAGCTTGAACCTCTTGTTGATCATCTGGAACTTGTTGATCTTGAGCTTGTGCGTGTTGTTGCACAAAATCATCATCTTGAAAAATATTAGTCCAGTCCAAATCAGGAATCATTTCACCTTCTTCCAAACTTTCATCATCTTCAGAATCATCATATTGAACCTTAGATGTACCTGCACCTATCTTTTGAAGCTTATCTGAATTGGAATCTCTATCATCATCATCAGCAAGAACTACATCTGAAGCAACCATCACAGCTCTTCCTTTTTCTTTCTGAGTCCCAGACGTACTAGCACCAGCTGTACCAGCAATCTCTGACTCTCTCTGTCTTGGCGTCTCCCCCTGAGTCGTTGCTTCTGCTTGAGCTTCAGTTCTTGGCTCACCATCAGCATTTGCATCATCATCATGATCTTCATCCTCTTTCCTCTTCAACTCTGTCTCCCTACAACCATCTCCCCCTTGAGCCAACAACTGCCTAAGCTTTTCCCGTAGTTCAGCACTTTGACGCTTTTCATCTGCTAAATCAGCGACTAACGTCCCTACTAACCCTTGCATTGCCTTCATTTGAGCTTCTAATGTCATAACTCTTGTCTCTAAACGATTCATCTTGAATTGAGGCAACATAATCTGCGCAGGTTCAGAAGTAGACACAACTGGTGGTCTAAAGTGTGCAACTCCAGAAGGTCTGGTAGGAGGTCTTTGAGGAAATGAAGAACTGCCGATCAATGCCGATTGAAGTGGACGAAGAAGTGTCGTGAACGCAGTGCTTACAGGAACAACAGGTCTAATCAAAGCACTCTGCGTATGTTGAGGAGTTGACACTTGACTTGATTCAGCTTGAGTAACTGCAACTGAAGGTCGACGAAACTTTTTCCTTCTATAAAGCAGAGTACCCTGTGTAGATGACTCAGACACAGTAGCAACAACAGGTACCTCTGATTGTACAGGTTCATCAGCAACTGAACTCTGTTGTTGTCTGTGTTTCTCAAACGCTTCAGCCAAATGAGCATGTAAAACCTTTCCCGACCTAGGCGCTTTCTTTCGTCTCTGCAAAGGAATCTCCTCCTCTTCCTGTGGTTCATAAGTAGGATCACTCTCCTCTTCAGTGTGACGCCTCTTCAAAGCTCTTTCAATAGGAGAAGTATCACTTGCACGACCCGTTATATCAACATCTGAATCACTCTCTGTAGCATCTGGGTCAACAGCCTTTCCTCTTGAACTTTCTGCAGCAGCACCAGCAACATTTGCCGTAGCAGAGTTCAGAGGATCATCTACATCCTCCAATAATCTATCCAACTCTGGATCTCTTTCAGCATTGGAATCTACAAACAACTCTAAGGTATCCAACGGTTGAAAATTATCCACTTGCGCAATCACATCATTCGGATTTAACGCAGCATTCACAAAAGCTTCACCAATATCAGGATTAGCACCCTCAGCCCGATCTAACAAGTCTTCCATTGCTTCATTATCTGCCCGAACGTCTTCAGCAACAGCTTGTACTGGCTGAACTTCAGGTTGAGCCTGCGGTTGGACTCGAGGTCGAACTTGTCGTTGACGTTGAACCTGAATTGGAACTTGAACTTGAGGTCCTGGTGGTGGTGGAGGTGGTGGTGGTGCATCATTATTTCCACCTCCTGCGACTTCAACTTCATCTTCCCATCCAACTGCTGGAGCTCTATAGTTTGGATTTATCAAGTGTCCAAACAGTGGCACAATCTGCGGATTTGGATAACTATCCTTAACTTTCAACATCATCGACCAAATCCTATTTGGAGGAGAAGCAATCTCATATATGTCTTGCAAAACTGGCAAATTCTGTACAAAATGATGAATGATTGCCATTGTAATCCTTGGCAAAATCATAAACCTATGCGAACCAGTCTGAGTGATTTGGGTCTTCAAAATATCGAAGAAGTAGTTCGAGAATGAGTAAGGCCTATTCAAAGTCAAAGCCACCATCTGCGAACCAACTTGCTTATTCAGCTGATCAAACCCTGCATGACGATTACTGATTGCCACAATCAACACATGAGCCAAAAACCTCCATTGGCCGTAGAATCCTGCTTTAGCAATCGGCCACTTTGCATCTGGTGTAGCATGTCCCATTCTTCAAAAACATCCTCTAACCAATGTTTCATTAAGCTCTATCGGACCATTTTCTTCTTCAACAGTCCCTAAATGCAATATCTCTCTCAAATCAGCAGCAGTGAAAGAAAATGTATGATTAGCCACAGTTGTCTGAAACCTAACACTCCGAGGGACAGCAGGTCTATCTTCTTGTGCAGGCTGTGCTTGAATCACTCTTATTGATGCATTATTCCAAAATTGATGCAGATATCCTTGATATAGCACTGGATTGTGAGTTAGCACAAAATGAATACGAGAGCGTTCCAGATATTGAAGCACACCATTAAAGTCCCTATTTCTTCGATCTCTCGACAAATCGATCAACTGATTGTGAGTTGAGAAGAAATTTCTTGGATTTCCTGCCATTTCTGGAAAACAAAAACAGTGCAATAACCAAAAATTTAGCAACAACAAGGGTAAACGCGTGAAGTCTGCTATAACAACGGAAACACGTGAACCAAGCTTCAAACGCGTGTTACAATTGCAAACACGTGGTTTGCCAAACGCGTGGTACAAGGGTTTGTAAACACGTGGTTTGCAAAACGCGTGGTAGAAGGGTTTGTAAACACGTGGTTTGCCAAACGCGTGGTAGAAGTTTGTAAACACGTGTTTTGCCAAACGCGTGGTACAATAGTTTGTAAACACGTGTTTTGCCAAACGCGTGTGAAACCCAACCACAAGTCACTGTTCATCATTTTCAAAACCAGAAAAGATACTAACAGACAAAGCAGATCAAGAGTTATTCTAACAATTTACATGACTATCTAGTTATCGATATGACATTTTGCAAGATATATCAATCAAACAATGATTAAAAACCAACTAGGAATAATTATAATGTATAACCATGGTTTTTCAATCAATTATATCTTTGAAAATCAAGCAAATTCAAGGAAAACATACCTGTAATTAACACGAATATGATCGATGAAGAATAACAAATCACGATGAACAGTTACTAATCACAAACAGTAACAATTTGCACGGTTTTGAGCTAAACGCGTGTTGAGGGGGTAAAACTAGGGTAAAAAGTGAATTTAAAAAAATTGAAAATGGTGAATAATGAACGAGTTTGATCATGGTATATATATACCCGTGACCCAAACGCGTGTAAATTAGGTCAAACACGTGGTCCAAAGACAAACGCGTGGTCTAAATCCAAACGCGTGGTATAAGACCAAACACGTGGTAGGCTGCCAAACACGTGAGGACACGCCAAACGCGTGGTATAAACCAAACGCGTGGATAAGGTTACCACATGGTTAAACGCGTGTTTCCAGTAGCATCAAACACATTTTCAAAATACACTTAGATAAATTTCATACCCTTTACCTTCAAACCTGAATAACCAGCTAAGACACAGGAAAGAGATAATCTGTATGAAACTCAATGATTTAACCCTCTGAAAATCAAGTCATCATTAGCAGATAAAATTTTAACAATCAAACCTGATAATCTTGACTTTACGATATACCTGTATCAACTGAAAAACCATTACATAAACTTTGGTAAACGTACACAACAAGTTAATGTGATGTATAAAACCATAAAGTAACGGACATTTGAAACATCGATACCAGGACTTGATTTGGACTCAATTCATTCACCGATAATCATTAGCAATCGAAAACCTGCAAAAGCAAACTCCCCCTTAACTAATGATACCGGGTAAGATACTTTTTAACAACTTTGGAAAAACACAAAATTCCAATATCGAAAGTCCTGCACACTTAAAAGAAACTCATCAATGTATCAATATCAACAGATAACATTATTTTAAGCGTGCAAAGAAAGTATCGAAATGAAAACCTATGGTCAGTCAAGAATCATCGTCAAGCATATCTTTTCACCAAAAAACAAATTCTTGAATCGATCGGTCCCCGGCACTTTCACCAAAAACAAATTGAAATCTCAAAAACATATCAAACTAATCTTGACTATATTTTGACTTTTCCAAAGAAATCAGAAAGATCATTTCCTAAACTTAAACAAATTAATGTCCATATCAGAAAACAATCTTTTAACATAATACTTCAAGCAATAAAGACTCATATAATCCAGTTAAGGACCATATAGCTGAACAATAGAATCATTAGATGCTCATCAACTCTCTCGTGCAATAAGAACTAGTTTTGACACAACTACTTGACACAAAAGATTGTAAGTACAAAAATAAAAATAAAAATAAAAATAAAAATAAAATAAAATAAAAAAAATAAAAATAAAAATAAAATAAAAATAAAAATAAAAATAAAAAAACTTTAAATCTAAACCACATTATTTATTTACAAGAAATTCTAAGTTTCTGCGGATTAGATCAGATTAGCAATTACATAAGCCTACAAACGAGAAATAATTCTCTTATTATTAGTTATGAACAGTGATCCAAAAACGATTACCAATATGTTTGTCCTCTTAAACACTCGGTACTTCCAGTCTCCTTTTTGGTTTGTGGCACTTTCGTATTACTTGAGCCAAGGACAGTCACCATGAAACCTAGTAAGTTACTCATGCCACAGTTTTAGTTTGCGAACCTATGTGCCCCATATTCAGATACACTCTCACAATCGAAACAAGCACTAAGATTAAGACATTTGGTGAGTATAGTGAGAAAGTCTTTAAGAATCAAGTCAGCGGTGACAGGTCGGTGATTCCTCACGCGGAAAGCGACATAACTTGACTCACGTACGGAAATATACTTAACATTGCATAATGCCAAGTACTTGCATATTTGTGACATTAATTTTACTTTAAAGCACTTATGAAAACCCATGACTTTCTATGAGACCCGTGTAGCGAACTTTCTGACAACCTATCCCAAGTTGGAAACTTTAGGTAGGCTAGGTATACAAAGACACCCCAAGGACTTACTTGTTCGAGTCTCAAAGGCCACATTAGCTTCATTCTTTCAACAGATTTATTGGATATTTGAATTTGAATATTTTGTCACAAATATACATCCAGAAAAGCAATACATACACATATATGTACCCGAGACCTTCTTTATAAAGACCAAATATACATAATTATAATGCAAGATCTTTCATAAGATTTAAAGGACTTGTCTATTTTAAGAACAAGCATTCTCAGCCATATATCTGAATACGTTTCCCACAAGAACATTGTATACATTTAAGATCAGATTAAAAGGAAACTTTGGTACTTTGTGCCTATCGATACATCATATAATGATATCACTGAACTGAGCCTTTTAAAGTACAATTAAGTAGGCTTAAAAGCTAAAGGTTCGTCACGTCTAATAATCTGAAAGCATCAACTTAAATCTCTATCTTATTTATTTTGTTTTCTCATTTTTCAAATTTTTATATTTTTGTGACACTAACTATATACAAAACTTAAACTAGACACTCGTTTTGTATTTTTATGACTCTAGCTATTTACAGACTTAACTAAGACACAATATAAAATATACAAAAATAGTTCTTTGAGAGATCTAAAATGAATCAGCATTCTTCATACCATTGAGAAGAATCAGCTTTTCAAAGCGAGTCTTATCAAATGCTTTAGTATACAAATCAGCTAGATTATCATCAGTTATAACCTTTTCCAAATGAATTAGCTTCTTTTGGGCGCAATCACGCAAGAAATGATGTCTAATATCAATATGCTTGGTGACTTTATGCATGACAGGGTTATTAGTAATGTCTATAGCTGACTTATTGTCGATTTTAATAGGAGTATCAAGAAAATCCATACCGTAGTCTCGAAGTTGTTGCTGAATCCATAATACCTGGGAACAGCAACTTCCAGCAGCCATGTACTCTGCCTCACAAGAAGACTGAGCTACCGAAGTCTGCTTCTTACATTGCCACGATACAAGTCTCCCTCCTAAGAATTGACATCCGCCAGTCGTAGACTTCCTATCATTGTTACAACCTCCAAAGTCCGAATCAGTATAAGCAACAAACTCAAACGTTCCTCCCAACGGATACCATAGACCAAGTCCTTGATTTCCCTTTAAATATCTGAGGATCCGTTTTACAGAAGTTAAATGTGACTCTTTCGGATTTGCTTGAAATCTAGCACACAGACAAACAGCAAACATGATATCTGGACGCGAAGCAGTCAAATACATCAATGAGCCGATAATCGCCCGATAATAAGTAGCATCCACAAGTGTATCTTTAGAATTAGGAACTCCTAAACCATGATTCAACTGAATAGGAGTACCATAAGTCTTGGACTCTAACATTTGAAACCTTTCCAAGATGTCATTGACATACTTAGTCTGGTGAATGAAAAAGCCATCTTTTCGTTGATCAACTTGCAGTCCGAGGAAAAATTTTAATTCCCCCATAGCACTCATTTCAAATTCCTTCTTCATACTCATTTCAAAATCCTTGCACATCTTAATGTTAGATGAACCAAAAATGATATCATCCACATAAACTTGCACAATTATATAATCTTGCTTCTGCCATTTGATAAACAATGTGCTGTCTATCGATCCTCTTGTAAATCCATTTGTCAACAAGTGTGATGACAATTTCTCATACCACACTCTTGGTGCTTGATGTAATCCATAAAGAGCCTTATCCAGTCGATATGCCCTTCTTGGATAATTTGGATCTTCAAACCCCGGTGGTTGACGAACATACACTTCTTCCTTAACTTCTCCATACAAGAAGGCACTCTTCACATCCAACTGATACACCTTTATTCCTTTGAAACTAGCATAAGCTAAAAATAGTCTTATAGCTTCAATCCGAGCAACTGGTGCAAAAGTTTCATTGTAGTCATAACCTTCTCGCTGTGCAAAACCCTGAACAACTAGACGTGCCTTATTTCTTGTAACAATCCCTTTGTCATCTCGTTTACATTTAAATACCCAACGAGTTCCAATCGGTTCGATACCTCTAGGCACATCAACTAATTCCCATACTCCAAGTTTTTCAAATTGAGACAATTCATCTTGCATAGCCTCAACCCAAAACGGATCTTGAAGTGCTATCTTAACATTCTTGGGTTCTTCTTGTGAAATAAAACATGAGTACAAACACTCAGTTATTAAACCTGTATCCTTCACTTCACAGAATGGAACACATCTATCTTCAAGCATGGAACACATCTATCTTCAAGCATGGAACACATCTATCTTCAAGCATGGAACACATCTATCTTCAAGCATGGAACACATCTATCTTCAAGCATGGAACACATCTATCTTCAAGCACCTTGAACACATCTATCTTCACAGAATGGAACACATCTATCTTCAAGCATGGAACACATCTATCTTCTAACTCAAACTTCTTTTTAGGAACACCTTGAACCAGATCATTCTTTACAATGTAATTCATCTTCCGGAAATGTAGATGTCCCATTCTTCTATGCCATAAGAGAGAATCACTTTCGCTTGCCTTAGACAACAAACAAACTTCCTTCTGAACATTCTTGGTTCCTAACATTAAACCATAAATATCTCTTTTACGAGGAGCAGTCAACAATATCCAATCATCTGGAATAACAAAACCCGGTTTCAAAACGAATGCAGCTTTGTCGTTGAAGAAAACTGAATTTCCTCGGTCACAAATTTGTGATACACTCATCAGATTATGAGTAAGTTCTTCCACGTAATTGACATTCTTTAAAGTAAGTTTTCCATCGACGACATCACCTTGTCCAGTGATTTGTCCGCCCTTGGAACCAGCAAAATTTACATGTGATCCTTGAATATTTACAAAATCAGACAGAAGTCTTCTGTCCCCTGTCATGTGCCTGGAGCAACCGCTATCAAGATACCAAATACTAATAGGGATTGGTGGTAGCCCCTGCACATGTAACAAAAACGGATCAGTTATCAAGGACAACCCAAGCCTTTATAGACTTGGGTTTACCATTCTCGTCCTTAACAAGCATTTCAGTCCAATATCCATTGCTCCCAATAGGTGCCTTGGATGATTGCTGAGCATGCTGTAAAGGTATATTCTCAACCCTTGATTGAGACCTGTTAGGAGAAAATGGTCTATTAAAAAATGGTCTATTCACTTGTGGAACACGAGATGTGTTACGGTCATAGTAGTTCTGTCGATGATGCCCTGAATTTGCATTTTGTGATGACTGAACAGATCTATTTCTAAGGGAAATATATCTTGGTGAATCATTTCTTTTAGCTACAGGTGGAACATATTTACCATAAGCTTGATTACCCATCCCATTAGAACTACTTGACACTTTCTGTTGTTTACCATTCCCTCGTTCAAAGGAAACATGAGAATAGGAGATAATCCTCTATTTTGATTTGACTTAGTAGGGGAAACTGACTGTCTAGAGGACCTTCTAATTCGGTTGGGGCAACAACTATACACATGTCCAATTTCATAACAAGCAAAACAAGATCGTTGTGCTGACTTTCTAGAAGATTGTTGAGCTAATGGTTTAGATGGAGGGGTATTCAAGATATTCTTAATCTCCTGAGTCGCTATCTCTTCCAAAGTAGGAGCCTTAGTCTCAGAAGTTGAGAATGGTTTGGTGACACTAGGTTCAGGTTCAGGTTCAGTAACATACTTAACCTCAGTTGAATCAGTCTGAATTCCTTTCTTGACAAACTTCTTACTTAGCTGTGGTATATCATGGTTTTTGGTCCTCAGTTGTCTAGGAATGAATTTAGGTTTCTTAGGTTCAGTGGAGATGGATGGCTTAGGATAATCTGTAAGCACTGGTTTAGAAGAATCAGACTCAGCCAAATCTGGATAAACAGGGTCTAAATTGTTGTTAAAAGGAGGTCTTACTTCAGTGTAATCAGCTCCTAGTCCTGCTTTATCCTTAGGATGTCTAGGTTTACCTAAGGAAGCTACCAGATCACTTCCTCTCCATTTAGATAAAGTAGTCTCATGTTTAGTAATGGTAACCCTAGCATCAGCCAAATCCTTCTCTTTCTTACCGATTTCACTAGAAAGAAAAACTATCTTTCATTTGCTAAATTTTCTCTAAAAATTGATTCTTTCAGTTTGTCTTTTAAGGCAGCATTATCATTGTCAAGTGACTTAATCCTACTCTTAAATTGACGTTCTTGATCAAGTAAAGCACTATTCTTAGAGAAAAACGAACTACGTTCCTTACTAATGGTTTCATAGCTAGCAGCTAACTCTGAAGACTTGGATGAGGCAATGCTAAGTTGTTGCATTAAATCTTTAACAAACATGCAAATACGATGAACAGTCAAATAAGAAAAAGTTACCTGTTTCTCTCGATCATCGCAATCAGCCATATATGCAACAAAGTCTGATATTGTCATACCTTCAGGAATAGTAAAATCATCAGCTTCTGTAGAAATAGCCTTATCCAATTTTGCATTTGGGCTCATCGATTGATTATCACTCTGGCTGCTTGTCTTGTCAGTAGATTCATCGATCTTCTTATCAACCTTTTTAAGGTTCACTGCTTCAGCTGCATCCTTTTCATCATCAGAAACCTTTAATGCAGCTTCAGTAGCAGCAGCCTCTTCACTTGTATAAAGAGCATAATCAAACGCATCACCTCCGTCATCAATCACATTAGCTACTTCATCATAAATCTCAGCTAGCAAAGCATTTTCAGGTTCATTCTCCTTTGTCCAAAGGTAAGTACCATCTTCCTGTCTTGCCACCATGGCATTTTCAGGATTTTGAACCTGATTTTCTGTAGGAAGTTCCTGAATGATCATTCCATCATGCTCTGTAGCTTTGGTTGATTTGATTTGATTTCCAGCTTGCACACCTCCCTGATTGTAATTCTGACGGTTAGCTGTAGAATTATCAAAACGCTTTGGTCTTTGACATTCCTTAGCAAAATGACCAAAACCGTCACAATTATAACACTTAACCTTCGACTTATCGAATCCTCTATTCTTGTCAGATGAAAAATTTCTACCAGTACGTTGCATAAAATGACGAGCTTTTATAGTAAGCATAGCCATTTGCCACTTCAAGTCCATTTCCTCTAAATCATCAGGATCAACTTGTTCATAATCTTTATCAATCAAACTTGGATCTGAAATTTTGCCATTGATAAATGCCTCATGAGCAGAACACATTGCAGCAAATACTTGCATACGTCCTTCAGCAGATTGCATACTCATTGGCATCGCACGAACAGTTGTATTTCCACTGTTTCTTGAGCCACTGCTATTCTTAGTTGTAGACGAATTGTCATAAACCATGTATCCAGCAATTCCATCAGGATCCATAACAGGATGAATGGTTTCAGTGGACAAAAGAGCAGTAGTTCCACTTCCAGAAGCAGAAGAAGATGAAGACAATAGATTATCAGTATTAGCATGGTAAAGACTCGGATTTTGTTGAAAAACAGAAAGCTCATCTTTTGCTTTACGCTTCATTTCCCTGTTCTTTACTTTTGAGACAATCTCTGCCAAGGTATAAGATACATAATTTTTCTCTTCTTGAAGACTATGCACGAAGTCATTCCATTTGTTTGGCAGAGAATCCAAAAATTTATCTACTAGTTTATTTTGTGTAAATGTAACACCAAAATATCCTAGTTCAGTAATCAGATGATTAAAACGAGTTATTAAATCATCTAAACTTTCAGATTTCAAACCATTAAAGACTTCATATTGTCTGTTCAGCAGTTTAATTCTTCCCTTTTTCATCAACTCATCACCTTCACAGTATGCGTTTAAAGCATCCCACAAACCTTTAGAGGTCTTATGATTTCCAAGAAGATGAATTGCGTCACGAGGTAAACACATTTCTAAGTTTGACAAGGCCTTTCCTTCAATGGCATATTCTTTCTTCAACACTTCAGACATATCCCCAATCTTGTATTGGACCTCATTTCCATGAGCATCTTCATGAGTTGGCCACTCATATCCTTCAGTAATCATCACCCATTGGTTGAAATCAGTAAGGCGAATATATGATTCAAAGCGTTTTTTCCAACTCCAGAAATTCTCAAGTTTTATCAATTTAGGGGGTGAATTGGTACGACCGACTTCATGATCATGAAGAATTAATGCATTAATGTATTGGGCCTCTTTTGAAGAAACTGCAGGTAATCCAGACATCATCGAAACACGACAAAAGAAAATTTAAAGTAAATGAACAGGTGCACGTGTTTGAGGTAAACACATGTTTATAACTGGAGCACGAGTTTAGAACAAAATAAGAACACCACGAGTTTGACACTGGAGCACGAGTTTAAAAGTCAAACACGTGATAAGGTAGGGCTAACACGAGTTTAAAAGACAAACACGTGTTAAGGAAGGGCTAACACGAGTTTAAAAGTCAAACACGTGTTAAGGAAGGGCTAACACGAGTTTAAAAGTCAAACACGTGTTAAGGAAGGGCTAACACGAGTTTAAAACAAGCAAACACGTGTTACAAAGCCAAACACGTGTTTCAGAATAAAATCTTGCACGACTTTGATGCAAAATTAAGCCAAACAAAGCGATCTCGAACCTTCAGATATGAAAAATCTATTTGCTCTGATACCACTTGTAGGTCCTAGTTCACTGATCGTCAACGAGAACGCTTATAGTTATGACGAGAGTGCGGAATCCTCTCGTGATAACCCGTTTGCTTAATTATATTATCGTCTTTCGTTGTTGAAACAACCTAAGACCTTAAACGCGCGCGAGTTTGCAATTGGACAGAGTTTGTGTATATTTTCTATTAGAACTATTTTCAAATACGTATTACGCGTGTATATTTATACTATACTGTTCATAAACGCGTGCTAATATGGACCGTATATCTTAAAGCCCATAGCCCATTAACAACCGCGTGTTAATATGTAAACACGTGATGACCACGTGTTTAGGCAAACTCGTGTTACTGTTGCACGAGCTTGTATATGCCACGTGTTTAGACAAACTCGTGTTACTGTAGCACGAGTTTGTATACACTTCCATTTTGTCATCTTTTAAGTATACTTAAATACTCAAAACGTGACTTAGTTTATCACTTGTATCTGTATGTTATTTATAATCACATTCATACAAGTCGTAAACATTAAACATACCAAAACTCTGATCAATATGTAATCATTCACATTACTTAAGTCCAAATAACAAGTTTAAACATAACATAAGTCTATGATTACATATTACAAAACATAAACATATACTGATCAAATCGTTGTTGCTGTTGTCAACAGAATCATGCACTTACATTCTCGTTAGGTAACAAACAACCTCAGCATATTAGGTATTCTAGTTTTCCTAGGTACTCTCAAAAGAATCCTAAGTGTACATTACAGAGGGTTAAAGATACTGTCACTGGAATGACTAAATACAAAGACCAGTATGGTTGGTTGTCACCTAATAACATAAAGAAAGTAAACAAGATCACAGAACCCATCAAGAAGAAACCTGTTAAGAACATAGTTAACAAAGTGCTTGCTAACTCAAAACATGTTCGTGTTTCAGGTGACGTGTGCTTAACTAGTAGCAGTAAATGGATCCCTAAGGATAGATTTGTGCATGCTTCTAGTAAAGTCAAGATTGATGGGAATACAACAAAGGTCAAACAAGTGTGGATTGTCCGTAGATTGAATACATTAGATAATGCTAAGAAATCTAGGACTAGTCCCGCTTGTCTCAAAACATGTGCATAAACTTTTACATTTTCCATGCTTGTAATATGTATGTGTGTTTTGAACAATTTTGTGTGTGCTTGTTTAATGTTTGAATAAAAAGTTTGTTTGTGCTTTATTTTGCTTGTTGTTAATTTTAATGTGTACTTGCATGTTATCCCTCTAACCTGCAAGGACCCAATCTACATGGGTACCTAAACCATATTTCTTGTCCTTGCAGGAATATCTAATTTGTGTATGGTATGTTGACTCTGGATGTTCTCGCCACATGACTGGAAATAAGTCAATTCTTTCGAATTTTGTTGAAAAGTTTATGGGAACCGTCAGATTCGGAAATGATCATATCGCTCCTATTCTTGGTTATGGAGACATTGTTAAAAATGGAGTCACTATTAAGAGAGTTTCCTACGTTGAAGGACTAGGACACAATCTCTTTAGTGTTGGTCAATTTTGTGACAATGATCTTCAAGTTTTATTTAGGAGATATGAATGCAAAGTGCAGACTGAAGATGGTATGGATATTCTGACTGGAACAAGAGACAATAATTTGTTCACAATTGATCTCAACAACATCCCATCTAATTCTTCAGAAATTTGTCTTCTTTCGAAAGCAACTGCACAAAACTCTTGGTTATGGCATCGCCGTCTTTCTCATCTTAACTTTCAAACGATTAATACACTCGTGGATAAACAACTTGTTGAAGGTCTTCCGGACTACAAGTATGAAAGTGAACATGTTTGTCCAGCTTGTGCAATTGGAAAGATGAAGAAAGCGTCACACAAACCAAAGAAGTACTTAAGTACAGAAGGTCCTTTGCACCTTATTCATATGGATTTGTGTGGCCCAATGAAAGTCCAAAGTATCCATGGAAAGCGATACATTCTAGTGATCGTAGATGATTATTCTCGCTACACTTGGGTATTCTTTCTTCATGCAAAAAGTGATACTCCGCAAGTGATTATTGATTTCATCAAGAAGACCCAAGTCAATCTTAAATCATCTGTTAGAATTGTTCGCTCCGACAATGGCACTGAATTTAAGAACTCAACTATTGATTCTTTCTTCAAGTCCATGGGTATTTCACACCAATTTTCTGCTGTCAGAACACCTCAACAGAATGGAGTAGTGGAACGTCGAAATCGAACTCTTGTTGAAGCAGCTAGAACGATGCTTGCCTATTCGAAGTTGCCACCGAATCTATGGGCTGAAGCTGTTGCTACTGCTTGTTTTACTCAAAACAGATCCATAATAAACAAGAGGTTTGATAAAACTCCGTATGAGGTGATCAACAAAAGAAAGCCCAATGTGAACTTCTTGCACATCTTTGGATGTGTGTGTTATGTTCTAAATGATCGAGAAAATCTGGGCAAATTTGAACCAAAAGGCGATGAGGCGTATTTCATCGGTTATTCAAGAGAATCCATTGCATATCGTGTTTATAACCGAAGAACCAAGAGAATCGAAGAGAGTATGAATGTCAAATTTGATGAACTCTCAGGTATGGTTCTTGAACAACACAGTTCAAGACCCGAACTTCAATGTCCACAAGCTTCCGCAACAAAGACTAATTCAAATGTCAAATCATTCTCTACTCCGACTTCACAAGATTTGGATATCTTATTTGAAGAATTTTTCCACGTTTCGAAGCAAGTTTCTGAATCTGATGAAAATTCAAATGAACCATCAAGTTCAAATTCGAAAGAGATGAATCCTAATGAGTCTTCACCATCACAAACATCAGATGTTAGTTCACCATCTGATTCTCCTCCACCTACAGATTTTCAAGATTTGCATACTCAACCTCATGTTATTTCTCAAGTGACAAACCAATCAACCAATCCAGAAGATTATGCCAAAGATGACTTTGTTGAACCAATTGCTACTTCTTTTGAACAATTGACAGAACAATTTACTCCTGATTTTATTGATTCTGAAGAATCTGGTGATCCAATTGATCCAATTCCTCACACAACCAAATGGACTAGAGCTCATCCGATTTCTCAAGTCATTGGTAATCCAACAACTGGAATTCAGACAAGATCTGCTTCCGCGAATGAATGTCTGTTTGTGAATTTCCTGAGCATTGTTGAACCAAAGACAGTGAGTGACGCTCTAAATTGTCCAGATTGGGTAAAAGCTATGCAGGAGGAACTCAATCAATTTGAAAGACTTGAGGTGTGGAAATTGGTTCCCAATCCTTACAAGAACAAGGAACCAATTAAAACCAAGTGGATCTTCAAGAATAAAAAGGATGAAAATGGAGTTGTTATACGCAACAAAGCACGATTGGTTGCAAAGGGATATTGCCAACAAGATGGAATTGACTACGATGAGACATTCGCACCAGTTGCACGAATTGAGGCTATTCGGATGTTTCTTGCCTATGCTGCCTACAAGAACTTCACAGTCTACCAGATGGATGTTAAAACTGCCTTCTTGAATGGAATCCTCAAAGAAGAAGTGTACGTTGAACAACCAGAAGGTTTTGTGAGTTCCAAACATCCAGAATATGTTTACAGGTTAGACAAGGCATTATATGGTCTGAAACAAGTGCCTCGTGCATGGTATGATGCTCTATCCTCTTATCTTGTGAAATCTGGTTTTAGCAAAGGTTCGATTGACACTACCTTGTTTATCAAACGACAAGGGAGTGATATCATTCTAATCCAGATTTATGTTGACGACATAATTTTCGGGTCAACTAATCCTAAATACTGCAAGAATTTTTCTGCTTTAATGATCAAAAAGTTTGAAATGAGCATGATGGGTGAATTAAACTTTTTCCTTGGTCTTCAAGTAAAATAGTTGTCAAATGGTACTTTTATTTGTCAATCTAAGTACATTTTAGACATGTTGAAAAAGTTTGATATGATGGATTGTCAATCAATTGGAACACCCATGGAAGCTCGAACCAAAATTAATGCAGATTTAAATGGAAAATCTTTTGATCAAAAGAAATATCGCAGTATGATAGGGTCACTAATGTATTTGACTGCTAGTCGCCCGGATATTATGTTCGCCACATGCATGTGTGCCAGGTACCAGGCCAATCCAAAGGAAAGTCATTTCCAGGCCGTTAAACGGATTTTCCGATACCTGAAAGGCACAGTGAACCTTGGTCTCTGGTATCCACGGGATACTGGGTTTCAGTTAATTGCCTATTCGGATGCTGACCATGCAGGTTGTAAGCTTGATCGAAAGAGTACCTCTGGGAGTGTACAGTTTCTTGGGGATAGATTGGTCAGTTGGTCTTCGAAGAAACAAAACTGTGTATCCACATCTACTGCAGAGGCTGAATATGTTGCTGCAGCAAGCTGTTGTTCACAGGTTCTTTGGATGAAGACGCAGTTGACTGATTATGGATTCCAATTCAACAGAATTCCCATCTACTGTGATTCTAAGAGTGCAATTGCTATTTCTTGCAATCCTGTACAGCACACAAAGACCAAGCACATAGATGTTCGGTACCATTTTCTTAAAGATCATGTCGAGAAAGGTAACATCGAACTCTATTTTGTCCCAACAGACTACCAACTTGCTGATCTTTTCACCAAACCTTTGGATGAAAACAGGTTCAATTTTCTTAAAACCAAGTTGGGAATGCTAGATTTACAAACTTAATTGATTCCATGCCATGTATTCTGTGTTCATTTTCTGTTTCAAACATTGATGTGTTTTAATTGTTATTACATGCAATGTTTGAGGGGGAGAAAAAGGGTAGAATGCATGATTTTAGGGGGAGTTTGTAAACTTAGTATAGTCAAAAATGCTTAATTTGGGGGGGAGTGTGTAAATGCTTATGAATATTTGTTTGCTTATTTGTTAATTGTATGTTTTATTTGTCTAAATTTTTTTTCTTTTCTTTACTTGTATGTATGTTTGTTTTTAAAACTGGAAAATCAAATACAAAATTATAAAATGATAAAATGATAAAAAGATTTCTTTTCAATTTAATTTTGGTTTATTTTTTTAATTTTTTAGTTGTTTTTATTTTTTTTCGTTCTTTATTATGTTTGTTTGAACAGAAAACCCAAAATGATGTTTAAGCCCAAAACAATTTGAGCCCAACTGGCATGAAAAGCCCAATACCAGTTGAGATACGGGTTGACACGCGGGTCACACCCAGACCCGCGACCCGAATTTGAGATTTAAAAGGGATATGGGCGGGTCAACTCACTTTTATTCAAATTCAAATCCAGTATCTTGTTTTATTTTCTCTCTAAACCGATCAACATCACATCAATAAATCATAATCTTTTTCTTAAGACATAAGAATCAAAGGAAGATTAACAAGTGGTCTCATTATCAGTTCATATTATATCCATTCATCGATCATATCAACAGTTTTTGAGGTGAGATTTCATATTTAGTTTTGTTCTCCAACTGTTTGATTGTATGCCAATATGAACTGCCATGATCATTTTTGAACTTTATGATGTTATGATTCATGTTTTGATGAAGATAGATGCATGATTAGGATTAATAAATGTCATTTTAATCAATATGATTGCATTTGTGTTCTTTTGATTGATGTTTCTGGGCGGTTTAAGTAAAGGGCTGGGCTTAAGTATGAATGTTTGAAGATTTGGCTTGTTTGCAGAGCTCCCAGCTCGGCAAACGCTCTATTTGTTCATCTTGGCCTTCAAATCTTCATATTAACTGGATATTTTTGACAAATCACTACTAAGGGGGAGATTGTTAGAAACATAAATGTAGTAGGTGATTTGTATACTTTATGTTGTTTTGTACTTATATTGTAAACATGTTACAATGGAAGGGGGCATAGTGTAAAATGTTCTTATGTATATAAACCCCCCTCCATAATGTAAATTGTAACCTTTTCACCCATAATACTATCTAAACTTTCACTGATTCTCTCTCTACTCTCTCTCTACTTTATCTCACTAAAACCGCCATTGATACACACTAAAACACACACTAAAGCTCAAATTATACATATAACAGAAATATAACCTGATCAGTGTCAGTCAACTGTGTGATGATGGCTTCAAGGTTTTATTTGATATTTCACAAGGCACCATATTCAACAGAGATGGAAAGATGGTACTGATTGCACCAAGGAAGGGAAACATTTATGTCATTGATATGAATCCTTCTACCACTGAACAATGTTTCTACTCAAAGGCAGATGAAGACACAAACTGGTTGTGGCACAAGAGATTATCCCATCTGAACTTCAAAAATATTAATAAGTTGTCTAGAAAACAACTTGTTGATGGGATACCCTCTATGTCTTTCAATAAAGACAAGCCATGTCCAGGTTGTGAAATGGGTAAGCAGAAAAGAGCTTCATTCAAGACAAAACAAAGCTTTAGTATAACTGAACCTCTTCACATGCTTCACATGGACCTTTTTGGACCAGTGAATGTTCAGACCAGAGCAGGAAAGAAGTACACCCTTGTTATCGTTGATGAATATTCAAGATACTGCTGGGTAATTTTCCTCAGGTCCAAAAGTGAAGCTGCTGCTGAAATCATTGCTCTCATCAAGCAAATTGAGCTCAAGCACAAGCGAAAAGTTTGTCAGCTCAGAAGTGACAATGGCACTGAATTCAGAAATGCTACTCTGGAGTCCTTCTGCACTGAAACTGGCATATCTCAGAACTTCTCCTCAGCTCACACACCAGAGCAGAATGGTGTTGTAGAAAGAAAGAATCGTACGCTGATTGAAGCTGCTAGAAGTATGTTGAATGAATCTGGTCTTCCCAAGAATTTCTGGGCTGAAGCTGTTGCAACTGCCTGCTACACTCAGAACAGATCTGTTTATGTCAAAAGACACAAGAAGACCTCCTATGAAGTACTCAGAAATAGAAAGCCTAATATTGGATACTTCCATGTGTTTGGGTGTCCAGTATACATTCTGAATGATTCAAATCAGCTTGGAAAATTTGATGCAAAAGCTGATGAAGGATACTTCCTAGGATATTCATCAAATCGTAAAGCCTTTAGAGTCTTTAACAAGAGACTTGAAAAGGTTGATGAGTCAATTCATGTTACCTTTGATGAATCCAATTATGCAATCTTTAAAAATTCCATTCCTGTACCACCCTTAGAAAGTCCAATAAGTTTTGGTGATTCTGATCCTATTGCTGAAACTGATCAATCACCTGAACCTGCTTCTGAACATCTCCGTTCAGAACCAGTAATAAACAAGCCTAGCAACATTCCATTTTATCCTCCAGTCAGTTTCAAACTACCTTCTGAACTGACTATTGGATCAGATGTACATGCTGCTTCTCCTCTGATATCAGGCTCCACTGAGCAACCTCAATCTGAAGAATTTCATGATGCAAGTCATGATCTGCAGGAAGAAGAAGAAGCTGAAGATGTATTTTCTGAAGCTCCTCCTGAAGTTACTCAGAGAAGTTCTTGCACTGATATCATTGTTCATCCTGGTCAATACTCTAAATGGACAAAAGCACATCCAATCGAGCAAATTATTGGAGAGTCCAGTAAAGGGGTTCAGACCAGAAGAGCCACAAGCGATCAATGCTTAAATGTCAGCTTCTTATCTTTAATTGAACCCAAGAAGATTGACGAGGCTATGCAAGACCCAAGCTGGGTTGAAGCCATGCAAGATGAGCTCAACCAGTTTAAAAGAAACGATGTATGGGAACTCGTTCCTTGTCCCAGCAACCTGAAGAAGGAACCAATTGGGACAAGATGGGTCTTCAGAAACAAGATGGATGAAGATGGTCATATCATCAGAAACAAAGCAAGACTTGTTGCAAAAGGATATGCACAAGAAGAGGGAATAGATTTTGATGAAACTTTTGCACCAGTTGCTAGACTTGAAGCTATCAGAATATTTTTAGCTTTTGCAGCTCATCATCAGTTTAAAGTCTATCAAATGGATGTCAAAAGTGCATTCCTGAATGGAGAACTAGAAGAAGTCGTTTATGTGTATCAACCACCAGGATTCATCAATGAAGAAAAACCACATTGGGTGTACAGACTGAACAAAGCCTTATATGGTCTGAGACAAGCACCCAGAGCCTGGTATAATACTCTTACTAAACATCTTCTTAAAAATGGTTTTAAACGTGGTGCAATAGATAATACTTTGTTCATATTGCATGATAAAAGTGATATCCTTTTAGTACAAATTTATGTTGATGATATTGTGTTTGGTTCTACAAATGAGAAGATGTGTGAAAATTTTTCTAAAATCATGTCTTCTGAGTATGAAATGAGTATGATGGGTGAGCTGACATATTTTCTGGGACTTCAAGTAAAACAAACTGAAGATGGTATTTTCATAAACCAGGAAAAATATGTCAGAGATTTATTAAAGAAATATCAATTTGATTCAGTCTCATCAAAAGATACTCCTATTTCTGCTCCATTAACTTTGGATTCTGATCCACATGGAAACCAGTGGACCATACAAAATATCGTGGTATGGTTGGTTCACTGATGTATTTAACTGCAAGTAGACCAGACATAATGTTTGCAACATGCCTTTGTGCTAGATTTCAGTCTGATCCCAGAGAAGCACATGCAAATGCTGTTAAAAGGATCTTCAGATACCTTAAAGGTGTCCCCAGATTGGGTCTTTGGTATCCCAAAGGCTCTAGTCTAGATCTAATGGGTTATTCAGATTCTGATCATGCAGGTTGTAAGATAGACAGGAAAAGTACCACAGGTGGGTGTCATTTCCTTGGTGGCAAATTAGTAAGCTGGACCAGTAAGAAGCAGACTGCAGTATCATTATCCACTGCAGAAGCTGAGTATATTTCTGCAGCAAGTTGTTGTGCTCAGATTCTATGGATGAAAAACCAGCTAACTGATTATGGTGTTACTTACACAAAGACTCCAATCTTTTGTGATAACACTAGTGCCATTGCCATATCTCACAATCCTGTGATGCACTCGAAAACCAAGCACATCGATCTCAGGTATCATTTCATTCATGATCATATTCTGAAAGGAGATATTGAATTGCACTTTATTCCCACTGATAAGCAACTCGCTGATGTTTTTACAAAACCTTTAGATGTCAAAACCTTTAAACATCTGATCAGTGAGTTGGGTATGTTAAATCCTTAGACTGGTAATCTTGTTATGAATGCCTCAGTGACACTGATCTGGTTCACCAGTCTGAGCGATCCATGTAATTTTTGCTCGCCTAGCTATCGAACGCCTTTGTGATACTATCTTGGCACTTATTAATTCATGGATCATCACTTCAGGGGGAATGTTAAATATTTTTCAAACTTTAAGATAAACCTTCATTTTTGAGGGGGAACCTTTTTACTCAGAAAAACGTATTTAACTGAAGCACTTCAGAAAATCAAAAATATTTCAGTTGAATTTTATTAACTGAGATGATTCAGATCTCTTTGGAACTGACCATGCTCAGAATTTATTTTGTCATCACTGAAAGACAACAATCTTTTCAAGATATTTTTGATACTTGGTCAATTGTGTGTATACGTGGCCTACTGCATACTATGTTTTTAACTTACGTTGGTCATGCTTATGTGTCACACAAGTTGCGCCGTAAAAGGGAAAGAAATGAGTACTTTTTCTGAAAAAGTGTTGCAGGGTGGGGTCACTCAAATGTCTCTGCATTTAATGCGGACTTGACCCCAGAAATTGTTTTTAATTGGAAAATCACTTTTTATTCCATCTTAAATTCAAATTCCTTTTCATTCTTTCATTTACTTCGTTTTTCATTTACTTCCCAATCATCAATCTCTCTCACATTTACTCTCAAATTCCTTAACTCTCCATATTCCTTTCACTTTCAACTTTCGATTCTTAAAAATGTCTAAATCATCATCTTCTTCACAACACAAATCGCTCATCAATTTTGAATATACTCCATCGGGTGATGTGAAAACATCTGCCACATGGCCAAAGAATTTCACCCCTTCTCAAATCCGATTTAACATGAGCAATTTCTTGGCTCAATTAAATGTGAAATCCAAAAACCTAATGGGAAGAATTAATAATTTTTGGGAGCAATCCCCTTTCCATTATGCTCTGACCGCTAATCCTCAGGCATTGTATCATCGATACTTGCTTGAATTTTGGTATACTGCTGTGGTGAGCAAAGATGAACAATCCATCTCCTTCACTCTCAATGAGGGCACCAAGCAGTGTGTTATCACTCTTGGGGGTTCAGAAATTCCCTTCATCTGAACTACCTCAAACCTTCCCAGGTATTTGCTAAAAGACTCAAAGGAGTCAATTTCAGGGGGAATGTTAAATATTTTTCAAACTTTAAGATAAACCTTCATTTTTGAGGGGGAACCTTTTTACTCAGAAAAACGTATTTAACTGAAGCACTTCAGAAAATCAAAAATATTTCAGTTGAATTTTATTAACTGAGATGGTTCAGATCTCTTTGGAACTGACCATGCTCAGATTCTATGGATGAAAAACCAGCTAACTGATTATGGTGTTACTTACACAAAGACTCCAATCTTTTGTGATAACACTAGTGCCATTGCCATATCTCACAATCCTGTGATGCACTCGAAAACCAAGCACATCGATCTCAGGTATCATTTCATTCATGATCATATTCTGAAAGGAGATATTGAATTGCACTTTATTCCCACTGATAAGCAACTCGCTGATGTTTTTACAAAACCTTTAGATGTCAAAACCTTTAAACATCTGATCAGTGAGTTGGGTATGTTAAATCCTTAGACTGGTAATCTTGTTATGAATGCCTCAGTGACACTGATCTGGTTCACCAGTCTGAGCGATCCATGTAATTTTTGCTCGCCTAGCTATCGAACGCCTTTGTGATACTATCTTGGCACTTATTAATTCATGGATCATCACTTCAGGGGGAATGTTAAATATTTTTCAAACTTTAAGATAAACCTTCATTTTTGAGGGGGAACCTTTTTACTCAGAAAAACGTATTTAACTGAAGCACTTCAGAAAATCAAAAATATTTCAGTTGAATTTTATTAACTGAGATGATTCAGATCTCTTTGGAACTGACCATGCTCAGAATTTATTTTGTCATCACTGAAAGACAACAATCTTTTCAAGATATTTTTGATACTTGGTCAATTGTGTGTATACGTGGCCTACTGCATACTATGTTTTTAACTTACGTTGGTCATGCTTATGTGTCACACAAGTTGCGCCGTAAAAGGGAAAGAAATGAGTACTTTTTCTGAAAAAGTGTTGCAGGGTGGGGTCACTCAAATGTCTCTGCATTTAATGCGGACTTGACCCCAGAAATTGTTTTTAATTGGAAAATCACTTTGTATTCCATCTTAAATTCAAATTCCTTTTCATTCTTTCATTTACTTCGTTTTTCATTTACTTCCCAATCATCAATCTCTCTCACATTTACTCTCAAATTCCTTAACTCTCCATATTCCTTTCACTTTCAACTTTCGATTCTTAAAAATGTCTAAATCATCATCTTCTTCACAACACAAATCGCTCATCAATTTTGAATATACTCCATCGGGTGATGTGAAAACATCTGCCACATGGCCAAAGAATTTCACCCCTTCTCAAATCCGATTTAACATGAGCAATTTCTTGGCTCAATTAAATGTGAAATCCAAAAACCTAATGGGAAGAATTAATAATTTTTGGGAGCAATCCCCTTTCCATTATGCTCTGACCGCTAATCCTCAGGCATTGTATCATCGATACTTGCTTGAATTTTGGTATACTGCTGTGGTGAGCAAAGATGAACAATCCATCTCCTTCACTCTCAATGAGGGCACCAAGCAGTGTGTTATCACTCTTGAGGGTTCAGAAATTCCCTTCATCTGAACTACCTCAAACCTTCCCAGGTATTTGCTAAAAGACTCAAAGGAGTCAATTTCAGGGAGGTTCTAGTCGCCACCGGTCATGGCGATATGGAGGATGCTGATGGTAATCTGAAGACCTCCAGACACATATTTATGTCTGGATTTGGCAATTGCTGGAGGTTCTTCTGGACCCAGATTGTGGAAAGTCTTGGTGGCAACCATGGAGGGTTGGACCAACTTTCATTACCCCAAGTTGAGATGGGGTATTATATTTGAATGGGATACAAGCAGACTTTGCTGAGATTCTCTTTTCTCAGCTAATTACAAAACTAAAAGGAAAGAGAAGTCTGCATATTGCCTTTCCAAGATTTCTAAGCTTATGTTTCATGGATATTCTTGGTGAAGCTTATAATCAAGCTGGACCTGAAGCTTCAGTACCTGAATACAGCAGAGATTTCTCAAAGGCATCCACTTCTGAAAATGAGCCTGAACTATCCACTGCTATGCTTCAGGTATTTAATAAAACTGTTTCAGCCACACTAGCTGGTTCAGAAAGGTCACTAAGTAGGCCACAAAAGAATGTGGGACCCGTTAGTCGACCTAAAGATAAGTTGCTGAACATCATTCGTGTTCCAGTTTCTGTATCTACTGTCCCTGGCAATGATACTACGGTTGAGCCGATCATTAAATCTGGTAACGATGCACCTGCTTCTGCAGATGTTGAACCAGAAACTGGTGCGGGTACTAGTGACCAAACCAGGGCATATCTGACCAGAATGCAGTGGTGAATGCTTTCTGGGATGACGATGAGCTACCTCAGGGGAATCTCGATTCCCTTGCTGATTTTGAGTTTGACGAGGGATTATTGGAGGCGAATCAATCTGATTCTGAGCCAGCCACCATCCTCGCAAACGCCCCTCCTCCTCCCCCAGAAATCCAAATTCAACCAGACCAACAAGAACCAGATATTAATCCTTATGTTCCACCACCTCCATCTCATCAACATCCAATTTTTCCACCGGGCACTAATCCTGCCTATGTTACAGCCGGTACATTTAATCCATCACTTCAATTTCTTCACCCCCAAATTCACAAAATTCCACCCCCTATCAATTATGATCCCCCAATGGAAACGGACTTGGATTCTGAGACAGAATCTGAGAGTCCAACTGATTTACAACTGAACAATGTTCTTAAAGGGCTTGGTAATCTACCATTTGTTGCTCCTGCTTCTGTACAACCTCCACCACCTTTAAATGTAGAAGCACAGTTAGAAAAGACTCAAACCGAAGTCCAAAGCCTTATTCTAAGGGTGGAGGACTTAACCAAGTCTCTAACTGCCAATACTAGTTCTGTGGCTGAAATGAAAGGAGCTCAGATGTTTCTTGGAACTGAGTTAACCAAGGTTGCTGGAAATGAAGGACTAGTAGTTGGGAAGCTGAATGAGTTGGTGATGACTTGCAACAAGGTGAGCTCTGCAATCAGAGAAGCCTTCAAGCTAACAAAAAGAGATGTGCAAGCTTCGGTGGTTGCAAACTTGACATCTTGTGTTCAGCTAATGAAGCAAGATTTTATGGCTGTTGGAAGAGAAGTACATGAGTTGATTAAGAAGCCAAGTATAAATGAGAAAGAACTTGGGGCTTCCATAAGTGTTGGTATTTTGGATAATCTGAAGTCTGAGCTAACTCAGAATCTAGTTACTCAGATTTCAGAATCCGTTTCTGAGAAGGTTAGAGTGATGATTGCTGAACTAACCAAAGACACATATGACAAAGTGGACAAGGCTGTGAATGAAGTAAAAGATTCAGTGTCCAAACTTGAAGGTTCAGTTCAGAACCAGTCCAAACAGTTAGAAGAAATTCTAACTCATCTCAAGAAGGAAAATATTGTTGCTCCTCCTGTTCCCTCATTCACTGAAGAAGATAGAAAGCAGTTGAAAGAGATAGTGGATAAAGAGTCGCTGAATCTGAACTCCAATTTCAGATTAAGATCTCAGTTTGCTCAGCTTTCTAGAGGAATTTCTGAATGCTTACAACAACAAAGTTGGGAACCACTGAAGGGCATGCAAATGGCCATTGAAGAATTCGCTAAGTTGCCTTCAGAGGTCCCCAAAGGGGGAAAAGTGCCTATTGGTCTGCTTGCAAGTACACAAGAAATCATTAAAGCAACCAAGAAGCAAACTGAGGTGCCATCTGGTAGTGCCTCAGTTCAGGGGGAAACTGAATCTGAATCTGGTAAGAAAGATAAGGGCAAGGCCCCTTTAGAGGAAGAACCAACAAAGAAAAGTTCTAAGGGTTCTGGGATTATTGTTGGTGAGAATGTGGATGAGCATGGTTATCCCTTGCACGATCTTGATGCTGATAGTAAGAAATTGGAGGCTTTGCAGAAGCAGGTCTCAAATCAATTCATTATGTGGAGGGAAAACAAAGAAAGAGAAAGTGTTAGGTCGGAAATCGACCAAGTATAATTTGTTCAGAAATAGCTTGAAGTTCAGTGAAAACGTTTGTACAGAATTCTGAGCCGTCTCAGAATTACTTCACTGAAGCTTCACTTCAGTTCAGATCAAGATAAATCTGAAGCATTCATTCTGAAGTCAAAGACTGAAGTATGAAGAAGAGAATCATCTCAGAAGCGAGCAAAGAGTGATTCTACCAGATCGAAGACTGAAGCATCTCAGTGTAAAGTATTTACAACACTTTACACTGATTACGAGGAAGACTTTTTACTTTACATACCTTTACCCAGTTAATAGATTTATCTATTAATAAAAGGTACAAGGTAAAAGTATAGGTTTGGAACATAGTACTATAAGTCACATCAACTGACTTATATACTCTTCCAAGTACAAGCATGTAAGGAATTAAGTTTAATTCCTTAAATGCTCACAACCACTTTTATACGATCTTGTCCATGTCATCATGAACTTGGTCTATAAATATAAAGTCTTCTCACAACTTGCAAATGGCTTGAAACTTTAGCATTGCAACTTGTGAGATATACTCTAAGTAAACTTACGAGTATTTCCAAGTTATTTAGATCACTTGTTTTTCGGGATTGTTTAGATACTTACACTTGGGTGTTTATCTTTGTTCCGCAACAATCCTTGTATTTGTTTATATATCAATAAATCAAATACATTAGAAAGGAAACAACGTGTCTCAATGCTACATACTTGATTATACTTATATATATCTTTATATAGTTTCTGCCATTTAGTTCTTGCATTTTACTTTAAGTCATTTGTTTCTTGTTATCCATATCTGGATCGTAAACTTAACTTGTCCATCAAGATCAGTTGTACTTGCCAGTCGGGTTTAGTTAATCATCTATATTTGGGACTCACAGAAAGGGAACAACATCTGAAGATGGGGACCCTTGATCATATAGATGCTGCAGCTCTTGGTTTGTCACTGGAAAGATACTTGAAAATCAAGAATGATCCAAGAGTGCAGAAGTGTGTTGTTGATATGCTCGAGTATGAATGTGGGATGAATTACTCACCTCTGGAACAAAAGCTAGAGAGTCTAACCTTCAAGTTGTCTATTGAAGACTTGAAGAGAAATAGAGAAAAGGAAATGGCAATTAAAAGGAAGGAAATTCTGGCCGAAGTTCTGAAGGTTGAAAAAGAGTTGTTCAGACCAACCACAAAGCCCAAAGTAACTGGAACAAGGTCTGCAAGAAAGCATTCTCGTGATGTTGTCTTCACTTCCCTCAAACCATCTGATGATGCTGCTGAACTTGAAAGAAAACATGAGAAGGATCAGTATGATCATTACATGAATCATCGATCGCATCAGGCCAAAATCATTGATATAGAAGTTACAAAGGCTGATGGATTGAAGTTGTTTGATTTGACTGTAAAAAGAGAAGGTAGGGCAGCTGAAGAATATAATCAAGTTTCAGTTCATGAGTTTGGGATTTCAGAGCATAGGGAGATGATCCAGATTCTGAAGGGGAAGCCGAAATCTATTTTGATTGGTGCATGGTTGTCCAGAATACAACAAAAGATGCAAGCCAAAGTAGAGATTGAAAGCAGATTGTTTGGAAAGAAGGATCATTCTCCACTGAAAAGGAAACCTACTGAAGCACCTTCTGGTTCAAGGCCTGCCAAGAAGTAGTTCCTTTTTCAGTTTATCATGTACTTGTAATATATTTACATTTGTAACAAACATTTCAGTTTGTATATATATGTTGAAAATTGTAACCAATAAGTAGATGGTAAGTTTAAGTTAGAAAAACCACAAGTAAAATTCTGAGACATCAATGATCTATAAGATGTACTTAAAAAAATTTTACAACTTAAACAAAAACTTGCATTTCAAACTTACAAGCATGTATAGATAGAAGTCTGAGATGCATGCACTATTTCAGAACAAATAGGGGGAATTTGTTAGGTCAGAAATCGACCAAGTATAATTTGTTCAGAAATAGCTTGAAGTTCAGTGAAAACGTTTGTACAGAATTCTGAGCCGTCTCAGAATTAATTCACTGAAGCTTCACTTCAGTTCAGATCAAGATAAATCTGAAGCATTCATTCTGAAGTCAAAGACTGAAGTATGAAGAAGAGAATCATCTCAGAAGCGAGCAAAGAGTGATTCTACCAGATCGAAGACTGAAGCATCTCAGTGTAAAGTATTTACAACACTTTACACTGATTACGAGGAAGACTTTTTACTTTACATACCTTTACCCAGTTAATAGATTTATCTACTAATAAAAGGTACAAGGTAAAAGTATAGGTTTGGAACATAGTACTATAAGTCACATCAACTGACTTATATACTCTTCCAAGTACAAGCATGTAAGGAATTAAGTTTAATTCCTTAAATGCTCACAACCACTTTTATACGATCTTGTCCATGTCATCATGAACTTGGTTTATAAATGTAAAGTCTTCTCACAACTTGCAAAGGGCTTGAAACTTTAGCATTGCAACTTGTGAGATATACTCTAAGTAAACTTACGAGTATTTCCAAGTTATTTAGATCACTTGTTTTTCGGGATTGTTTAGATACTTACACTTGGGTGTTTATCTTTGTTCCGCAACAATCCTTGTATTTGTTTATATATCAATAAATCAAATACATCAGAAAGAAAACAACGTGTCTCAATGCTACATACTTGATTATACTTATATATATCTTTATATAGTTTCCGCCATTTAGTTCTTGCATTTTACTTTAAGTCAATTGTTTCTTGTTAATCCATATCTGGATCGTAAACTTAACTTGTCCTTCAAGATCAGTTGTACTTGCCAGTCGGGTTTAGTTAATCATCTATATTTGGGACTCACATAACTTGTAACGAAACTGATGATATCATGAATGTAATTCACAACAAAATTGGGTAATTTGGATCTATTCGACTATTCCGATAAAAATCTATATAAACTATGAAAATATACAAACCGTGGAGATGAATCATGAAAAAAAAAAAGAATTTTATGACTGCAATTAACTGTTCCTTTTATATCATTGACGTAATTTTGTTGATTTAAAATCTTCCAATTGTAATTTCATTTCTCCATTAAAACACTTACAAAGTCAAAACAGTTTCCTTTTATGTTAGCCATCTTCTATGTTTTGAACATTGTTAGCCATATTTTAAAATGAAAATTCTGGAAAACTTTAGAGTTATTTATATATTTTCTTAATAAAAGTTTATTTTTATTTAAACTAATTCACATGATCCCAAATAGATTCATACCAAGGATTGATTTATGGAACTTTTTTCTTCAAAAAAACCTTTATAAAATGAGTTAAGCCCGCAATAACTAACGCTTTAGATTCATATTCTTTTCCTTTCTAAAATGACGACATAAATTGAGCATTTGAGCGTCTATAATCTTTTTGAACGATATTGAGTGTATATATACATTGTTATTGTTATTTTGTTCGTTTTCTAATCATTACCAGCGAAATATGAATAAGATAAGGGGCACGGGTGTAGTGCCAAATCCTTGGCAAATTGGCAAGCTTTAAGCCAATAAGGAATGGACATGTGGATTAGCCAAAAATTAGCCAAAACTAGCCAAAATGTATGGTGTAGTAGTAAACTTGCCAATTTTTTGGCTAAAAAATACTTACCAAATAAACCCTAAACTTTCATTAATTTTAAAAACACAATACAAATAAATAAAACATATGACTAGTTTTGGTCGATGCATTCGAACGTTGGGAGCGTATGAAGTGACCGTTTTCTTTTCTTTTTTGTTTTTTGTGAAATTCGAACGTTAGGAGCGGGTGTGGCTTTTTTTTCTCTTTTTCCAACCTCTATATATACATACACATACTTTCTAACAATATTATCTCAAATCCTTTATCTTTATCAAATCATTTCATTCATCACAACCAAATGGCGCATCCGTGGACTGAAGCAGAAGATCTTTTGTTGTCGAGGTGTTGGATGTTGAGGCATCCTGACCCAGTGACCGGTAGATGTGAAATGAATAACCCAAATGAAAACTTGTGGAACGACATTACTGAAATGTTCAACAGGGACACGACTGAAGGTCCACGGAGCGAACATCAAGTAGCAAGTCACATGAGAAGAATTCGGCATGCATGTAAGCAGTTTGAGGCAATTTGTATGAGGTTGAATGCACAGGGGAGGATCGTCGATGATGATATGCTTTATGCAATGGCGCATCAGGAGTATCGTGAGAAGTATGAGAGGCGTTTCAGTTACGAGCAGTGTTTCAGGGAGCTTATCATGGTTGCTTATTAATTGTTTTGAATTATGAAGTGTGTTTTAGTGTTTTAATTAAGTGTGTTTTAGTGGTATGAATTATGTAATGTCTTTCAGTATTTTAATAAAAGATGTCTACTTGGTAATTTTTAGTGTAAAATGTGTTTTTTTAATAAGAATAAAATGTGTTTTGTTTAATTTATATTTGAAAAAGTTGTATATATGTAGAAGTTGAGGGGGGAAAGTATATATAAAAAAAACAAATACACGCTCCCACATGCCTTTTTCAGCCAAAAGTGGCCACGTGGCCTTGCCCAACGTTCACTTTCATCGGCCAAAACTAGCCGATGTATCTTGCCAATGCTTGCCGATTAAACTTGCCGATACAAGCCGATGCATATGCTATAGTATAGCCGATGAGCCGATGCTTGCCGATGGTTTTTGCCGATAAAATAAGCCGACTACACCCTTGCCCCTAAACGTTGAAAAAGGAAGTGTGTATCATGGGAATTTGAAATACCATTAAATAAGAGCAATTCGCTTCCATCACACACAAACGTATTTTTCCCTTCAATTCTATCATTAAAATTTCTAGATTTTGTAAACTAATAAAACTCATGTATCCTTCGCCTCTCTCCCTCCTTTGTGCCCTTCTTCTTACTCTTCCTCTTGCCATTGTTTTCACTATCACCACCGATCTCACCACCGTTTATCCGCCGCATTTTACCGGCCATTCACAAAACCACATTTCACCACTATCCATTGAAACCAAGTTACGAAAACTAGTAAGGAAGCCACTACATTTTAGTTCCCCACCATATCGGCCTCCTCAACCGCCACCAGCTAAAAGTACCAGCGATCATGAGGAGGACGACGATAATGAACTTTTTCAGCTAGCGGGTGGATCCAGTATTAAAATGCTACCCGCCAATGCACAGAAAAAGTTAGCATTCATGTTCCTGATAACGGGACCACTACCAATGGCTTCGTTGTGGGAACGTTACTTTAACCGAACCAAAAGAAAGAACCTATATAACATATACATACACGCCGATCCTAATCTCCAACACGACCTTATTTTCCAAGGCATGTTCACCAACCGCACTGTTCCATCAAAACCCACGCGCCGCCATACTCCAACACTCATTGCCGCCCACCGTCGTCTACTCGCACACGCATTGATTCACGACCCGTTAAATTACATATTTTCCCTCATATCGCCATCATGTATACCCATCCATTCTTTCGACTTCACATACAAAACACTAATGAAGTCTAACAAAAGCTTCATCGAAATCCTCGAAAATGAACCAGGCGCGTGGGGTATATGGGCGGCGCGTGGAGACTCAGTCATGCTACCACAAGTGCTATATGAGAAGTTCAGAATTGGGTCTCAGTTTTCGGTTTTGACACATCAGCATGCCAAGGTGGCAGTGAATGACACGTGGATATGGTCTAAATTCAAGCTGCCATGTTTGAAGGAAAATACATACAGGTGTTACCCTGAAGAGAATTATTTGCCTACGCTGATGTACATGGTAGATAAGGTGGGATGCGTGGCAGCAACGTTGACTTACGTTGACTGGAAAGGAAGTCATGATGGCCACCCCATAACGTTTCATGCAACAGATGTACGGCCAGATTTGATCAAGATGATCCGTAACCAACGGCCAAGATATGGTGATGAAAAGATCAACGCTTCAGATGTGCCTGTGAGAAAACGAAATGACCCGTTTTTGTTTGCAAGGAAATTCGGGTCGGATACGTTAGGGGCGTTGTTGGATATAATTGATGACGTTATTTTAAAAGATTAGGAAAAGATGAGGGGGGTGTTTAGTAAATAAGTATAATAAAGGGGCAAAAGGCGGGACCAAACCCGTGCTTTTGTGTTATGTGTTTTTGATATAGTTTTTTTCATTTTAAAGGAATATATATGAGTTTAAATAAATAGTTAGTGATTGATGAAATTAGCTAGTAATCATATATAATGCTGTAAAAACAATAAACGGATATGAAAGTGATAAAAATGAATATTGTGATGAGATTTAAATGATTTTGTAAGTTATGCCTTTGTCGTTTAACTAACGGGCTCGATTTTCTACTATTTGGGATGTATATAGCGACGTATTTGTACATATTTCTTTTTGCTATATATTTTATGGTTAATCTATCAAGAATTAATAATGATATTTTTTACACTACATATCAAGAACTAAATGTACGATACAGATAACAAGATGCTAGTTACGTTGATTTTTGGTTTAATTTGTAAAACTTCAGGAACCTTATGTACGTTGGCACTCAACATGTTTCCATGGAAGATCTTTGGGCTCAAATAATTACTGTGACCTCCTTTTCGGGCTCAAATAATGCATTACGAGACACTAATATGAAATTTTTTAATTTTGTATAGAACGGCTTAATATGAAATCTTTTAAGAAAATTAATTTGTTGTCTCAAGAGAAATCTAAAATGTAGTTTTAAATACTTTTAAAGCATAAAGTTCAATGTACAACTTTAAAGTACATTATGGGCTGAAAAAAGTTGCAACCTTGTTCCTTTTCGTTTGTCCACCCACTCTAAATTATGCAATAGCCAATATGGACCGTGAGAAGTGAGTCCATCTTTGTTATGTATTTGACTGGTTGGACCAAGCCCCACACGACAACAACCCAACTCGTACCTTTAATCATTCACAACTACTAATTTTGTGATATACATTATATTATATTATATTACATTACATTACATTACATACTATACAAATTTAATGGGATGTGAATAGTAACTCACCCGCGTGACGAGTTATTATTCGTCCATGTTATAACCCGCACTATTATTCGGATTTTGCCAAATCGCATCTCGTTCGGGTTTTCTAATACGAGTTACTTCTTGTTTTTTTCATATGCTTTTACTTTCTGGTTTTCAAATAATTATATTGAAAACATTTATTCTTTTTTTTGTAATAGTATTCACATTTTACTACATTGAATCCCTTTCAGGTTTAAAATTATGGGTTACTTCTTGGTTTCTTACATATTTTTTTCTCTTTTGGGTTTTCAAATAGTATATCAAAACTATTTTTTTTGGTATTGCCTTTGAATAAGTATCTATTTCATATGTCAAAGATTTTAACAAACACATATAGAGACACGTCATCAATAACAAAACATAATCGTTTTCAGGTTTCCAAACAATATATTAAAAATCGTATTAATTTTTTTGTGGTATTGTGTTCAATAAATAAGTATATATTTTATATGTCAATTTTTTTAGCAAACATAAATCATCAATAACAAAAAGTAATCGAACTAATTGAAACCGCGCAACGCGTAGACGGAAAACTATTGTGGTTTTGCCTTTAAACAAATATATATTTGATATAATAAAATTTTAAACAAAACTATCCATGACAGAATATTTGTAAATTCAACGCAAGTATATTAAATAGCACAATCATTTCAACACACAATTGATGCCTCGTAACGCGGACAAAAAATTTCCCAATTTATTTATTAAAACCCTTGAAAGAATTAGAAACAAAATGCATCTTCTCATCTTGATTTAGTACATCACGTATACAACTGATATTTCACTTCAACTATTTGTGCACTTAAAACATTAGTTAATACATCTATATAATATTTCTTCCATAACTTAGAAGCTTATTATGTAGCTATTACGCCTAACAACTTAACTATAAAACACTATTTGACTAACGATAAAGTCAACGATCAAAACTATCTCTAAATATATATATAAAAGAGAAACCTTAATTTATAATTGAAAAGTATGGACCTTTAGATGAAGTTCAACTTTTAATTAGAGTCTTTAGATCAAATGATGATGTCATATACCTTATTTAACTTTTTTAGATTTAATTTTATTTTAAATAAATTTAAATTATTATTATTTCCTTATTTAAGTTTGTGGACATTAATAATTAATGTTTTTAATGATATAATTATGGAAACTAATATTTTATATTTTACATCATTTTTTATCTTAAAATTAATTTTTAATGTTTTTACAATAAAATTTTATTTTTAATGTAATACGTTTTTATTAAGTTATATCTTTGTATATGATTTTTATCATATAACAAATAAAATTTGGTTATAAGGATTTTTGTATATGATTTTTATCATATAACGTTTTTATTAAATCAATGTTTTGAAAACTGGACCGGATGTCAAACCGGCCTTCTTAATAAAAACTAAAAACAAATACGGAGTCTATAGTAAGCTATCACAATTATATATCTGAAAAATAGCTGTATGAAAATTGCAATGATATTATGCATAACTTTAAGTTAGATTAACACAACATGCGATATATAGATTGATAATTAAATTGCTTAGTAATTTTAGTGTATAACTAAATTCTTCGAGCAAAACGTTAAAGCATAAGTACAATGACAATGCAGACATATCTGGATGAATGAAAGACATCCAAAGAAACAAAAACCTTACTTAGCGAGACCTTTCAACTGTCTGGTCATTGTTAACCGGAATTTAAACGACCACTAATGTAACTGCATGTTTTTAGTGGTTTAATTCTTACCTGGTTAAATATTTGTCAACTTATGATATTATAAAAATTTAATATGTCATTAATTATATATGTTTCACGCGTGTTATTAGGATGTTACAAATCAACACCGTCCCTATTCCCTACCCTTTCTAATTACTCTTTAAAATTCCGTACATACACATACATGTGAATGGTATTTTAATTAGCTTTTCAATCAACATCCGCAAACCAATTTTATTCGAATCTATCCAGTTGTGTGGAGTTACCGAGTCACCATAGAGACCATTGTATTCATAATGATCGGAAAATTTCTGACAAACGTGTGCATAAAACAAGTTTATATTCTCTATATTTAGCAAATCGGAAGCTAATCCAGGGGTCACTGCAACAATGGCAGGTAGTTTATATTGGAACAAAACCCACCAAAGATTTAGTTCAAAATTCGATGCTGGTGGAGGTTTAATCTCAATGTTTGCTGTTGAATCAAACGTTGGGTCTGACTTTTTTATGTTGATGGTGGTGGTCAAATATAAGGTTTTCATTATCTACCAATAAACTAAAACAGAATTGAGATGTTCTTAAAACAACACGTGACGTAATCCTTGATCGACACGTGTCTTTTAATTTATTTATTTTATTAAATTAGCTTTTTAATTGTATATAGATTCAATTTTCTTATTAGACTTAGAATCAAACTCTAGCTCTTGGCTTATTAATATAAAAGACATTATAACCTTATTTGATTGGTCGTTTTCTCATTAATAAATTGTCTTTTTTTCTTTCTCAATTCTTCAACTCCTATTACTTATATCACTTATAATAAGTTATTAACCTGAAGATTTCAAAAATTTGAGTTTACGATCCGAAATCACAAAGCTATTTGCCGTCATCCACTATGCTAACAACTTCCGATTTTGACGTGATTTTAAAAATTTAAGGTAAATCCGAAACTCTAACTAAACATATATTATATTTATCATTACTGTTTATTATAACTTAACTTCGATCATCGATTTACTTTAACCTGTTTATTTTATACTCACGAATCATGTATGAGGTGTTAGAATATGCGAACATAAATCATATAAATATTCACATAAGCGCAACGGAAGAATCGAATATGCAATCACATTAATTAACAAAGAAGGGAATTGAAACGTGTACCTTATGCAAAGCTTCCAATAAAAAAAGATTATTATTATTATAGGGTTTAAAGTAAAACCCCTCTACAATCGCACACTAGACACCTCTTATATCGTATGCTAGTACCCCGATCACGATCAAACAACCCTTTGTTTAAACCCTTGAAACCGAAACCCTAAAACCCGAACCCCTTGGGGTTTTCTTTGCTTCGGCCGAATAGAACAAAAGAGGGAGAGAGAGAGATTTTTTTAGTTAGGGTTTTACCTTGTGAAAACTTATATAAAACCCCTAACTTTGATCTCCTATTTATAGGCTTAGGTTTAGGGTTACTAAACTTGATGGACAAGTTTAGTTAGGGCCCAAAAAACCCCTTAGAATTTTTGGCCCACCCTTCCCTTAATCCTAGCCCAAACCCAACTATCAATTCTTTTAATTAATAAACATTATTTATTTTAACATTTAAAAATGTTTATTAATCATATCGTGATCAAATTAATTAATATATTACTTTAATATAATAATTAATAATATAGAGTTACCGTGTCATTTCGTGTGACCCCGTAGGCTTAAATTATTTCCGGACATGCGTTTATTATAACGTGATCACATACCAACAGCTCCCACTTGAGCATGTTATTTATAAAGGCAATAACATTGGTTAGCGTCTAGCAACACGCCAATGCTCCCGAAAAAATTTAAGGATAGTTTCTTAAATTATCTTTTGAAATGATTTAGCCTTTAATATCCCTTTGTTTCAGATACCCTTGTTAATTATGAATATGGATCAATGTCATTTCATAATTTAACGATTATGTTTCTCATTTCTACAATTAATCAAGATTACCAAATTAGTCAAGACCGCCTCTTGAGTTCATTTGGGTATGCGCATACAAACATCTTAATTAATTAATGAGGGCGCCAAATGGTATCATACTTTAGTTGCAAATTGAAGGAACAAATCCTATATTGACTACACGTGTTAGTCATGTCGTTTCACTACATTTCTGAAAATAGTCCTTTATTACTACCTTGTTCAGGACAGTTAGAACTATATCTAGAAAATGCAATCCACACATGCATAACCTGCTTGTATCTCAAGTCTAAGGATAAATAAAGTAACCATTTCACGAATTTCACTTAATGACGCTGATCCATAAAATGAAAATTCGTTAAGTGGGGTAAATCCGATATTCATCTCTTTGAATACCATGTGAGTTTGGCAGACCATCTCCAAATATTCCCTTAAATATTTCAACCAATCTCTCACATTTGTCTTAGTTTAACTATATTCCCATATAGTTAATCGACAATGAACGTTTAGAATATATCAAAATATTCATGGATTTAAACATGAAAATATAGGACACAATTATTATAAAATGAAAACATTCATACCAAGTATCATAATTCATTAATTAAAATAACAATCGTTTAACATCCCATTATCCAAATACCAATCACAGATTTACATGATATAACTAGCAAAATCTAAGACCTATGCCCTCGGCATGCTTATTGAGCTTTCCTTTTGACAAAGCCTTTGTAAAAGGATCTGCTAAGTTACAATCTGTGTGAACTTTGAGTAAACTGATTTCACGTGATTCGATTCGCTCACGAACATAGTGATATCTTTTTGGTAATGCCTGGCACCTTTCTGAACTCCAGGTTCATTGGCAATGATAATTGCTCCCGAATTATCACAGTACAAATCCATAGGTGAGTTATTTGAGGGCATCACGTCAAGCCAAGAAATAAACTTTCTGATCCAGACAGCTTCCATGGCTGCATCTGCAGCAGCTATATACTCAGACTCTGTAGCAGACATAACAACTGTAGATTGTTTCTTGCTCTTCCAATCTACTGCTCCTCCATTTAAAGTGAAGACATATCCTGACTGAGATTTTGTATCATCTTTATCAGTCTGAAATCCAGCATCACAGTATCCAGTTACTTTGAGCTCTGCATCGGGATTTCCTCCATACACCAAGAATAATTCTTTAGTAGCACGCATGTACTTCAGAATGTTCTTCACAGCAGTCCAATGATCCTCTCCAGGATTTTGCTGATAGCGGCTAACAATATTTTGCGCGAACGCAATATCAGGTCTAGTGCATCTTACCGCATACATGATAGATCCCACCGCCGAAGCATAAGGAATTCTTTTCATACGCTCCACCTCTTCAGGTGTAGAAGCACCGTTCTTGCTAGATAAATTAAGTCCTTCTTGCATCGGCAAATTCTCGCGCTTAGAATTCTCCATCTTGAATCTCTTCAAGATCTTATCTATATAAGCACTTTGTGAGTCCCTTAAATTCGATGGTTAACCCTGAAAGTGTAAAATACAACAAGTCTAATAATCACTAGAATGGACTAGTATTACTTGTAAATAAATGCAAGAATATATAAACAAAGTAATACAAGACTTAAAGCAATAAACAAGTAAAGTGGAACATTATGTATTTTTCAATGGTGTATTTTATTTATGATGTTAAATAAAATACAAGGTTGTGCGGAATCAAGATAATACAAATAAGTATGTATCCTAACAACCTATGAATTACAAATGATCTATATTTGTCAAATAACTCTTTTGGATCGAGATACTTAAAGTTGTGAAGTATCCCAGTTTAAGATCGAGAGTATTTGGACAAATTCACTTTAATGCAAAATGTATGCTTAAAAAGTATTTTTCTCAAGGAAATGACTTTGTATTTATAGGCAACAAAATTCACCAGTGAATTTTGTGCCGTACAAATATGGTTGCATGTATTTAATGATCCGACAAGAACATTAAATGCATTGGATAAGGTATAAGGATAAAGTCACATCAAATGACTTTGTATCCTTTTATCCAACCACCTTTACACGCATAAACTTTGGTAAAGAACAAGTGGATTGTTCTTTGGAAAGTGTGTAAAGGCAAAAGTCAATTACTCGATATCAGTGTTCAGACTTGTAAGGTCTAGAACACTGACAATCCTCCAGTGTACAGATCTGGTAAGACTTCCAGTGGACTCCGCCATTTGTCAGTCTTCTTTATTCTGACTTCAGTCTTTGACTTCAGTGAGAATGTCTTCAGTAGAGTTGATCTGGACTGGGGTGAAGTCCAGTGAGCTAATCTGGAGAATACTCCAGATTTCCTATACAAGTATTTGCTCACTGGTCTTCCATTATTTCTGGACAAATCTTCAGAGGGACTCCAGATTCCAAGTCTGGAGTAGGTCCAGTGGAACACGTTTCTGGACAGATCTTCAGTAAGGCTCCAGTAGTCGAGTCTGGAGCGAGTCCAGTAAATCTGGACCTAACACACTTTACTTAATCCAATCAACCGTTTACTTCTATCTCTATAGATCTTGATTCCAAGAATAAATGCCGCTTCACCCAAGTCTTTCATAGCGAAACACCTTCCAAGATGAGATTTAACCTCCTTCAACATTGGAATGTGATTTCCTATTATCAATATGTCATCTACATACAAGACAAGGAAAGTTACATTACTCCCACTAGCTTTGCGATATACACATGGCTCATCAGGATTTTGAGCAAAACCAAACTTTTTTATCTCCTCATCAAACCTTTTATTCCAACTCCTTGATGCTTGCTTCAATCCTTAAATGGACCTTTGAAGTTTGCATAACTTGTTGGGATGTTTTGGATCGACAAAACCTTCTGGTTGTACCATATAGACTTCCTCATCTAGAAAACCATTTAAGAAAGCGGTTTTGACATCCATTTTCCATATCTCATAGTCATAGTACGCTGCTATGGCTAAGATGATCCTAATAGCTCTAATGTCCGCAACGGGAGAAAAGGTTTCCTCATAACCAACTCCGAAAAGTTGAGTATAACCTTTTGCCACAAGACGAGCTTTATAGGTGTGTACATTTCCATCCATGTCGGTCTTCTTCTTGAAGATCCATTTACACCCAACGGTTCTACCATTTGGTGGAAGATCAACCAAGCTCCAGACTTGATTATCTTTCATGGATTTCATTTCCACATTCGCAGCTTCAAGCCATTTTTCAGATTCCGGATCTGATAATGCAGCTTTGAAATTAGAAGGTTCATTTAAGTCTCCCACTACGTGTTCTTCAGACTCAATCATAAGATTTAATCTTTCACGAGCACGTATTGTCCTTGAGGACCTACGAAGTGGAATCGCTTCATCTTCAACTTGAAGTTCATCTTGAGATTCATCTCTTTGAACATCCCCCCCCCCCAAGTTGATGATTGCTAGTATTTTCAGAAGTTGACACATCTTCTTGAGTCTCATCAAGTTCAACGATCCTCCCACTGTCTTCTTGAGATATGAGTTTCCTTTCAAGGAACTCAGCAAATCGAGATACCTTAACAGTGTTTTCGGTAGGAAAGTAGAAGTAGTAACCCATTGTTTCCTTTGGGTATCCTACGAAGATGCACTTAACAGATCTAGATTCAAGTTTGTCAGGCGTATCTCGTTTCACGAGTGCCTCACATCCCCAGACCTTTAAGTAAGACAACTTGGGAACACTCCCATGCCACAATTCATGCGGTGTCTTGTCAACCTTCTTGGTTGGAACCATATTGAGAATGCGAACAGCAGTCTTTAGGGCATAATCCCAAAACGAAAAAGGAAGAGTTGTATGATTCATCATTGATCGAGCCATTTCTAACAAGGTTTGATTTCTCCTCTCCGATACACCATTATGCTGTGGAGTATATGGAGGAGTAAGCTGTTGAACTATTCCACAAACTTTAAGATAATCTTTAAACTCTTGGCTTAAGTATTCACCACCTCGATCCGAACGAAGAATCTTGATGGTTCTACTGAGTTGGTTCTCTACTTCACTTTTAAATTCCTTGAATGTTTCAAAGACTTCATGTTTATGTTTAAGCAAGTAAACATAACCATAACGACTGAAATCATCCGTAAAAGTGACGAAGTAGCTAGCACCTTTCCTTGACACATGTCTAAATGGGCCACATACATCCGTATGTATTAGTCCAAGTAGTTCTTTTGCCCTCTCCGGTTTATTTGGAAAAGGTTTTCTTGTCATTTTTCCGGAAACACAAGATACACATTCGTCAAATGATTCATCATTTGTTTGTAAGATTCCATCTCTTTGAAGCCTTTCAATAAGTTTCTTGCAAACATGAGCAAGACGACAATGCCAAAGATAAGTCGAGTACAAATTGGTCTTGACTCGTTTGCTAACATTATACATTGAATTATCCTTTGAATCACAACCATGCATATCAATTTCATAAATACCATCACAAGCAATAGCATTAAAATAATGAACATTATTTCGTGAAACTGAAATACCAATATCATTAAAAACATTAATGAATCCGTTGTTTTTCAACAAAGAAACTGAAATGACACCTCTAGTAATAGACGGTGCATAATGACAATTGTCTAAAACAAGGACTAAACCAGTAAGTAAAACTAAATGATAGTCGCCTATTTCTTCTACAGCTGCCGGTAGGCCATTTCCCACGAACAGTTGTAAAGATCCTGGTTTCAGTTTCCTTCTCCTTCTAAGCCCCTGTAAGCAATTACAGATATGAGTACCACACCCGGTGTCGTAAACCCATGAATTACGCTTAGAAAAGGAATATAATTCAAATGTGAAGATAGCTGAAGTACTGGTCAAACCAGTTTGCTTCTTCTTCAACTCAGCTAGATACTTAGAACAATTCCGCTTCCAATGTCCCACTTCATTGCAGTGATAACATGTTTGGTCCTTATCCGGATGTTCCTTTTTCGCTGGAGGGGTCTTCTTAGGTTTAGGAGTAGCAACTTGCTTTCCTTTACCTTGATTCTTGCCCTTTCCTTTTGGTTGTTTCCCTTTCTGGATCTTTCCCCCTTTGATCGTGAGAACATGGGGTGTGGCAGACTTCTTTGGAAGCTTCTTATCATACTCATTCGCCATGGCATGAACTTCAGCAATGGTTTTATTCATGCTATGCATATTGTAATTGCGCACAAATTCCTCAAAATCCTTAGATAAAGACTTGAGAATCATGCCAATAGCAATAGGCTGAGGATAAGCATAATTCAACCATTCCAATTGCTCAAAATACCTCTTCATCTTGAGTATATGAGGACTAACCGGTGTTCCTTGCTCGTGTCGCAAGTCATGAAGTGTGTCAACTAGGTCGAACAACTCCACTCCCGCTTGCTTTTCGTACAAAGACTTGAGCTCGTTAATCATATCACGAGGAAAATAATTTTCAAATTGCTTTTGAAGATCAGCATTCATGCTTCCCAACATCAGACAAGCAAACTCATTGTGTCTATCATACGCAGCAGTGTATGCAGCCAACTCTTCAGTTGTAGCATTAGCTCCCGGAACAACGGGTGTCTGCTCTTCAAGGATTTTAATTTTCTTTTCAGCTCTTAGAACTATTCTTAGCTGACGAAACCAATCATTGAAGTTAGGTCCAGAAAGTTTTTCTCTTTCTAGCATCGACCTGAAAGCCGATTGGTGTATGTTTTGAGAAGGATTTGTTGTTGCCATCTACAAAACAGACAAAAGTTCAATTATCGGTATTTTCGATAATAATCCTTAAGAAATGTAATTTACCCTTGTTAAATTCATTTAACAATTAATTTCATTAAGGGTAGGATCCAATTGACATACAATCATTTCATCTGTTGATCAGCTAGAAATGACGGTACTCAAAAGGTAATCGACGATCAATAATTGCATTCATGCAATTCCTAGAGATATGGGACTTACAACAACACTTTAAAGGGGTATTAAGTGTTTTGTAAACATGTTTTGTCCCATCTTATGCCACGGGTCAAGGATCTCACCTCTTAACTCGTTTTAAGTCGCCCAATTAAGAACATGTAAATAGTCCACCACCGGTCTCACGGTGGAGTGGTAATTTACCTTGAAGAGATACAATTTGCCTACGGTCTCACGTAGGAGCGAAAAGCACTGGCAAGTGTTCTTAGCAAAGTGGGTGGCAATGACTTAACTTTAAATGGGTAATGCATTTGATGTGAATCAAAAGTTTATGTATGAAGACTCATGCAAATCTTCATAACATAATGTTTAATAAAATCATTTTTATAGTCTTAGTAACACAAGAGAGCTCGGTAGCTCCATTTGAACGCACAAAGAAGCGCAAGGGCAAAGGTTTGCGAAGGACGCAATTAAAAACCCGCCCTTTTAGGAGGCTAGCGTACTCCGACTTATACCTCTCTTAGAGTTTGTTCAAATGGGTGAGCCAGTGTATCTCAAGGTTGTAAGACTCCAATTTTATTAAAGAAATCTCTATTTCGATAGTTCTTAGTCAAGTTTATTCTTTTCTCCAAAATAATTTTTGCATCACCTTTATAGCTCTTTATAAACACGCAAAAATTAATAAACTTACTAATTACCGAACTAATTAATCATGTAACAAGTTAAGGTAGGCCACCTAAACATGGTCACTATTGTTCATGCATATGTTTAAAGCCGTCTCCCCCCTCCGAAGAAGAGGACCACATACATCAAGTTGCCTTGATTGCGTAAGCCTTTAAACAACTTAATTAACAAGTAATTCACATAAACATGCTGACTGGAAATTTCCAGCAGCTTCACGACCTGTTTATCCCTGTTTCTGGTCCGATTCAGATTTCTACCAGAACTACAAAGTTGTAGCCCTATGTGTCAAGCACCTACTGTCCAAAGCACAACTTCTAACTCATTACATATTAAAAGATATGAATTTTTTAGTGAACTGTCGCAAATCAGAAAAATCACACGAAAAATTCACTTAGTCACACAATTATCTAATAGTTAACCCTAATTATTGGATCATCATGCTTTGCTAAATATATCTCTATATATCAGTAATAATCACAAGTAATTTTGCATGAATTCTTGTGATTTTACTTTATTTAACAACTTTAAATAATTAAGATACACAAAACATGTAATTTATACAAATAAATCATGTCAATTCACAAACTCAAAACTTGCCATGAGGGTTTCAATCTCCATTGAATTAAGTTAATTTTAATTAAACAAAAAAAACTCTTCTTTTTATTTAATTTAATCCGATTTTTAATTAAAAAAAATAAGAAAACAACTTTTAATTATTTAACAATTAATTAAAAATCAACCAACCCTTAACCCCCCTTCAAGTTTTGATCTTTGTAATTAATAGATCACATATGTGGCTCGTGATACCACTGTTAGAATATGCGAACATAAATCATATAAATATTCACATAAGCGCAACGGAAGAATCGAATATGCAATCACATTAATTAACAAAGAAGGGAATTGAAACGTGTACCTTATGCAAAGCTTCCAATAAAAAAGATTATTATTATTATA
>CM067170.1:127910311-127953541 GCA_034093135.1 Erigeron breviscapus | reverse complement strand
TGTCGGAACTTTATATTCAATTAAGGATAGTATGCCTATCAATTTAATCTATTTCAATTTTATAGAATTTCATTTGTTTCTATCACAAAGATTAGTTAGGGATTTCTATTATAAATATGAGGTGATTGATCGAAAATAGGATAACTGCTCTCACACTTGTACTCGCACACACATATTCACTGCTTTCTTATTTCCTTTACAAATATTAGCTCGATCAAATCACTCTCACATTTGTTGTATTGTAATCACCCACAAATAATAATAAAAGAACATAGGTAGGATCGATTGAATCCTCCCGGTTTTTTTACCTAAGATTTCTTAATTGAATCAAGGGTTTTTCCCCGTCAACAAAATTCTGGTGTCGTTGTTATTTCGTATTTATCTTTAAGATCCTAACATTGCATTTCAGTATTTTATCTTTATCTTCAACAGTTTTCTTATTTACTCAACGTATTTCTATCTCAAGGATTTTCATAAAACTCTTTTTAGAAAAAACTCTTAATTTACGTCGTTATCTTTAAGAAAACTTTTCCTTTATTTGAAGATTTTAAAACACCAAACCTCATTTACAAATCTTCGCTTCTTAAATTATCTTAAATCCTTTACAAAATTATCTTATGTAATTTTTGCCCGAAACAACCGTCACCATAACAGTTCCTTTCTGCTTTGAGCAGTGAAACCCTATCATTGAATTACTAATTCGAAATCTTGATGGATTGATCTTCACTTAATTCATTTGTTGTTCACATATATCATTCACAAATGAATACCAAGTTATAATTTAAAAGTTTTCATGGTTCTTCCAATTCAAATGGTTCTCACATGAACCTTTCTTATATTATATAATGGGAAAAATCCATAAAAAGGTAATCTTTTACTCAAAATTCCTATTAAGGGAAACCTATTTAGTTTTCGTCTATTAAAAGTATCATATTTTAAAAATTTCTCAATAAAGGTAACATCGTTAGTTTTTAACGCTAATGTTCCGTTAAATGACATCGACTTGCCAAGTCATTAAAAAATGCTGACTTGGACCTTTGACTATAAATTCTACTCATCTATATCTACATCTCGATCTATATCTATAAAATTTAGATTTAGATAGTCAAAAATAAACATAAATATATATACATAAATCCATCATCCATTAATTTCAAATTGGATCACAATCACCATATCACTTGTTGGGAACAACATAAAAGTATATCAGATCTAATTTAGAAATCGATAAATCCATGGTGTTTAGATTTCTCTTCTTTTCTTCTTCACACTATACGTGGCTGGAAGTGTGGTCGGTGTTAAGATCCGGGTCTTCGATGGAATTTCAGGTATGGAATATTCGTGTTTAGATATGGAGTTCTTTCGATCGAAATCTTTGAAAGACAAAAAATTGCGGTCGGAATGGCAACGGTGGCAGTGGCTGGTTGGTGGTGGCGGCTGGCCAGTTAGTGGTGGCAGTGGTAATAGCCGGTTGGTGGTGAGGTGGTATTTAATGGAGCGGTTCTGCATATAGATATAGATTAGGGATATGAGGAGAAAGAAAAATAAAACTCTATTTATGCGGTTGAATTTTTCGGTGACCTGACACATTTTCCGGCGAGTGTCATAAATCGATTTCTGTTAGTCAGGATTTGTGCGGAATTGATTTGTGAGTATTTTGGTGGTGGTTTCGAGTCTTAATTCGGAAAAACGAGGGAGTTGTAGCGATTTTTTATTTTCCGGCGAGTTTCCAGTGAGCTTCGAATCTGAATATTTTTGCTGAGGGATTGTTCGCGATTCGATTTAGAGTATTTTGGTACCATTATCGAGTTCTAATTCGAAGAAACTTGGGAGAAATCGGACTTTGAAGATTTCCGGCGTGTTTTTGCATTTTCCGGCGGGTTGTGTTCTGCAAATAGACTTTTCCGACCGTCGTTGTTCATCTTCTCTTCTGGAATCACTCATTTGGAGAAGTCACGAAACAATCATTTGCATATCTGATGACGTGGCATCGCTGACGTGGCACTTAACGGACGTCGTCTGTCAAAAATTAACGAGATGCCCTTTATTAGGAATTTTTTGGAAATAGGGTCCTTTAAATAAACGAAAACAAAATAGGTTACCTTTAATAGGAAATTTGTGTAAAAGGTTACCTTTTGGAAAACAAAATGTGTGTATTATGTGTGTTTTGTATCTAGTAGGATGTTGGAAATGTTGGGCATTATGATATGAGAATATAGTTTGAATGACACGTGTGAGGAATGATATAGTTACAAATATGGGTCGGAACATAATTGTAAACATATCATGATGCGGGTGTGTTCATTTGACGGTATTCACATTGACTAATGAAAGGTGGTGAAAAAAAAGGGAGATGGTTGGAAATGTGGTTGAATATTAAGTGGTAAATGTGGAAAAAATGTTGACTTATACGTGTGTGGAAAGTAGTGAGAAGAGAAATGAAGGTGTTGATATCGTGAGATGATTCCGAGGACAGAATCCTATAAAGGAGGGGAGATTTGTAACATCCCAAAACTTTTTGACGTTGACTGTTAACTTGTCGTTAGTGACCGTTAGTTAATATGTGATTTACGTGTGTTTGTGTGAATTAATTTATTAACGTGAGATATGTACTAAAGTGATTAAAGATGATAATTAATAAATTAAATATGTGTTTAATAATGTTAAAGTGTAGGCGAGGGGTCGCGTAGCCATTAAATGAGTCTTAAAGCGATAATTAGAGCTAACGGAAAGTATAGGGGCTTAGATGTCGAACTAGCAAACTTGTGGCTGGAGATTTAGGTTATAAAAGGCCCTAATATCCTCATTATAAGCCCTAGCCACGAAAATTAGCAGCCATAAAACCCTAAGTGCCTCTCTAGAGAATTTGATCGATTTCGGGTCGAATCGGGAGTGATTTTTGATAGATCTTGATCCTATAATCTTCCGTACAGGTAATGATTCATTACTTAATCAATTCATGATTAATATCAATGGATTTTAGGTTATAAATTCAGATCTTAAGGGTTAGGATTGATTTGATTACGTTTCATCATCGATTACTTGGGTTTACGGGTAATCTAATGTATTGTTATTGTATCCTCTTGTCTCTGGAACAAGTGATCTTGTGAAATCATCATATGAGTCATATTTTGGGTGCAGATCCATAGGTCGTGGTGGTTTCTATGGTCATTTAATGGTCGAAATAGTTTGAAAAACAAAGGGTTTATTAGATCTGAAAATTTAGTAATATTGCAAAAATCATATCTCTTTCAATTAAAAGAGTTAGAAGATGAATCTTATATTTTTGAAAAGGTCTATGTGTCGTCTTGAATCGATATAAATAAAGTCTTTGGTGATTTTGCCCATAGATAGGCTAAAAGTGTCAATTTCCAAAAGTGGTCGAAATTCAGACGAATTCTGCAGGCCTATCTTGTAAACGTCATAAATCATTCATTAAAGAATTTCAAGAGTCAAACTTTATTTTTCTGGAAAGGTCTTTTAATTCCTACATTTCTTAAGAACTAAGTTTTGACTCATTTGGTCGTCTTGAGGTCGAAAAGTCGCCTGCAAGTGAAGGGTGCGAGTCTGGAAGTTGATCTCGACAAGACCATTAGTGGGCTCGACGAGATCGTGGTCAGGTCTCACTTTTGATGCATTCTGGAGCTTGAGATCGACGAGACCATCCCTGGGCTCGGCGAGATCAGCCGGCAGAAAGGTTTTAAGCGCGTTTAAGTGTCTAGTTGACTTATATATTCATCCTTCTTATATCATAGGTTGTCGGGTACACTTGTCAAGAACGGTAAACACATCTGTGATTGTTGAGTGCTCCATTGAGGTAAGATACATGACTTTTCTCACGCTGGAGGCACACCAAAATGCAGTTTTCTATAATTAACCTTTTAATCGGATTATCTTATATGTGTGGGGTTTTTCCGGGTTATGCGGGAGGTTATATGGGAATATATGTATGTTGAAATGACTCATGATGATGTTTAAAGTAGAAGTATATATGTGCATATGAAGTATGATGCTTATAATGACGTTCCTATGATATGATTAAGATATGTGTTGTTGATAATGTCGTTGTTACGCCTTATTGTTGTTTCGGTCAAAAATTACCTAAGATAATTTTAGAAAGGATTTTAGACAACTCAAGTACCGAAGATTTGTAAGTGGGGTTTGGTGTTTCAGGATCTTCAATTAAAAGTAAAGTTTTCTTAAGAATAATGATTAAAACTAAGAGTTTTTACTAAAAAGAGTTTTGAGAAAGCCTTTGAGACAGAAATACTTTGAGTAACTAAGAAAACTGTTGAAGACTAAAGCTAGGTACTGAAAATTAAAGCTAGGATCTTAAAGAAAAAACAAAAAGCACAACGACACCAGAATTTTGTTGACGAGGAAAAACCCTTGATCCAATTAAGAGATCTTAGGTAAAAAACCCCGGGAGGATTCAATCGACCCTTCCTATGTTCTTTTATTATTTTGGTTGATTACAATACAATGAGGGTGAGAGTGATTTGATCGAGTTAATGAACGAAAAAGAAAGCAAGTATGCAGTGAGTATGTGTGTGAGAATACAAGTGTGTGAGCAGATATCCTAATCTCGATCAATCATCTCGTATTTATAATAGAAATCCCTAACTAACTATCCGAAAAATCTGGGATCCTCCGTGTGATATTGTTCAACGTGCTGAAGATGAAAAGTGAACGTTGAGTCTTCTTTGACACGTTTATTCTTCAAGTTTGTTGCGATATCCAAGGGATTGCATGTTTCTTTTCTTGCTTAAGAGACTGGATGAGTGTAGATATTTATTTTCGACCGTTAGCTTATTCCTGAATATCCTGAATGATGATCCTTAGTTCAGGATCCTGCAAAACATATAAGCATTATCGTGTACAACAAAAACACACGTTAGCAATATCTCTAATCAGGATCATAGTTATAGAAAATCTGACCCCAAACAATTGTCCCCAAATTTATATTTAACCTCCTATGAGTAAAATATAAATTTTTTAATCGTATGCTAGAAGCATCCAAGCTAGTTGTTATATCTAGACTTTTATTGTGTATCCAATCAGTTTTAATATCCAAGGGGCGCGTTGCAGAGTGATCAGTCAGACTATGATGAGTAAATTTAATTTACTCGGCTTGATGAGACATGTAACCTATCACTTTGTCCCCCACGACTCCTTATCTCTCCGCCTATTTAAATTCCCAAATCTTCAACCGTCTCCAAAAAATCTTCCATTTCATCTTTTAAAAACTTTTATCTCTATATCTTCAAAAATCTAATTTCAAAAACTTCTCTTTTTCAAAAATGGCGTCTTCATCTTCTACCCCTGTTTGGAAAAATAAGGTAAAATCTGTTTTTTAGTTATTATTTTATAAAATTTATTTTTTCCCTTAACCGTTTTTGGCTTTTCAGCATCTTGGAGAAATCATCAACCGTTGCGAAGATCAGGCAAAGCTTAATGACAAACTTTTTATGAAAATCAACTTTTGTTTCCTGTCGTCCAAGGCTATCTGCAAATCTCATCAGGAACTGACCATAGACATCATCAGCAAGTGGGGTGATGATCTTCAAGCTCTAAGAGGGGAAATCCTTCAGACTTACGACGAGATCAACCATGCTCGAGAACAACTGAGGACCGTCAATAACGATATCGTCTACTTGAAGTCAGTTGTGTCGATCTTGAAGAAGAAGTACCCCGATGTTAATGCCAAGATTGCAGATGAGATCCTTCAAGGCGGGTCATATTTCTAGGGTTTCTAGGTTTTAAAATGGACAATGATAGATGGAATGAAAAGGCTTGAGTCCACTGGTCTTAGTTTAGTAGTGGTTGTACATATAGATCTTTTGTAAACTACTACTTATTTGGAATCAAATAAAATTAGTCTTTTGTTTATATATGCGTACCTTAACTTCCATATTTCAAGCATATCCTGCATATTCCACAAAGATTTAGAATTTTGAACCACATACCTTTGTAACGACCAACATTTATTAATTCTTATTTTCCTGTTTGAAGAAAAAAGACACTAAAAAGAAATTCATCTGTTAATCCATTTGTTTAATTCTCTTGACGTTCGTTTGTATTTAATAGAGAGATTGTCCCTATTATTTTTTATGACTGTTTATTAATAGTCATAACTAAATGAGTTGATTGTAAAATCAACAACCCTTTGAAACTACTCAACCATGAGGGTCTACCCACAATCAAGAATTTTTTATGACGTGCGTCCCGGGCGAAATGAGGTGTTAATGTTAACCTCGGCGTTCGAGAAGGTGATCCCTTCAACCTAGGATTGAAGTTTTAGTTCAATCCACTGTAATCCGTTTAAGGATTTAGACTTAGGAGAAACTGTTGTTTATTCAGGATCTGTACCTTGGATAATAGCTTGTGATCTTCATCCATTAAGATCCTAGATGTCGATAATCCTGCATAAGACCAATAAAACATACACCAAGGGTTGACATTAGCCCCTTTGGCTAATGCCACTCCGACGCTCAAGTCAGTATTATTGTCATAACAATTTAATAAAAACAATAACTGCTTATTGATAATATGCTTTAAGATGAATTGCATTCCAAGCTCTTGGAATCATCCTACCCTCTGGCTCTTGAAGCCAATAAGATCCTTTACCTGCTTCTGAACTTATAAAGTAAGGACCTTCCCATTTTGGAGCAAGCTTTCCATCGGATTTTTTCGTTGTATTCTTAAAAGCTTTTCTCAATACTAAATCTCCAACTTTAAATCTTCTAATTCTTATATTCTTATTGTATGCCCTTGTCACCTGATGTTGATAAGCAGCTATACGAAATTTTGCAGCTTCCCTTAATTCGTCAACTAAGTCAAGATCTTCAAATAACGCTTGATCATTATCTTGAACTGTCTGCAAACTGGATCTCGCTGTTGGCACCATCATTTCAGCTGGAAGTACTGCTTCAGTTCCAAATACCAAAGAGAATGGTGTGTGCCCAGTAGCGTGTTTGACAGTGGTTCTATCAGCCCAAAGAACAAATGGCAACCCCTCTGCCCATAATCCTTTTTTGCATGTTAGTCTTTTCTTAAGATTATTAACAATAATCTTGTTGCTTGATTCTGCTTGACCATTGGCCTGAGGGTGGACATGAGTAGATGTGATCATTTTTATACCATAGCTTTCACAGAATCCAGTTGTTCTTCTCCCAATAAATTGTGACCCATTATCACAAATTATCTCAGCTGGTACTCCAAATCTAGTTAATATGTTGCGTTTAACAAAAGAGATTACTTATGTTTCCTCAATTTGAACAAAAGCTTCTGCTTCTATCCATTTCGAGAAATAATCTGTCATTGCTAGCATGAATCTTTTTCCACAAGGTGCCTTTGGCATTGGTCCAACTATATCCATCCCCCATTTCATGAAGGGCCAAGAAGAAACAATGGGATACATTGGTTCAGATGGCTGATGATATATGTTACCATGCCTTTGACAACCATCACATTTCTTCACATAATCCTTTGTATCTCTATCGATAGTGGGCCAATAATATCTTGTTCTGACTATCTTTGTGCGTAATGCTCTGGCTCCAGAATGATTTCCACATTCTCCATCATGTATTTCTCTCATTACTTCTTGAGCTTCTTCATTTTCCGAACATCTTAAATATGGACCTGCAAGTGATCTCCTGTACAATCTATTTTGTATAACAGAGAAGTATGATACCTTTGTTTTAAAAGCTCTGTGGTTTTCTTGTTCTGGGATAATTCCTTCTTGTAGATATTTCATGATTGGATCAATCCAGGATTTCGAATTGTCCCCAGAGCTAGATGTGACAACCGTCAAAATTTCAGGTTGATTAATTTACTATTACGTGTACTATTTAAATTTTTTTGTTGATCAAACAATATGAACAAACATTTTATGGCATAATAAACTGAACAAATAATTTTTGATAAATTATGGATAACTATTTCCAAGAACTCAAATAGTTATTTGAGAGTTGCTTGTAAATACTTTTTCATACTTATACTATCAATAACCGTATTTATAAATAGTACCGTATTCATGAATAGTAACGTATACATGAATAGTACCGTATTCATGAATAGTAACATATACATGAATAGTACCGTATACATGAATAGTACCGTATTCATGAATAGTAACGTATACATGAATAGTACCGTATCCGTGAATAGTAATCGTATCTAGAATAGTACCGTATTTATAAATAGTACCGTATTCATGAATAGTAACGTATACATGAATAGTACCGTATTCATGAATAGTAACGTATACATGAATAGTACCGTATTCATGAATAGTAACGTATACATGAATAGTACCGTATCCGTGAATAGTAATCGTATCATGAATAGTACCGTATCATGAATAGTAACCGTATCATGAATAGTAACGTATACATGAATAGTAACGTATACATAAATAGTACCGTATTCATGAATAGTAACGTATACATGAATAGTACCGTATTCATGAATAGTAACGTATACATGAATAGTAACGTATACATGAATAGTACCGTATTCATGAATAGTAACGTATACATGAATAGTAACGTATACATGAATAGTACCGTATTCATGAATAGTAACGTATACATGAATAGTAACGTATACATGAATAGTACCGTATTCATGAATAGTAACGTATACATGAATAGTACCGTATTCATGAATAGTAACATATACATGAATAGTACCGTATCCGTGAATAGTAATCGTATATATAAATAGTACCGTATTCATGAATAGTAACGTATACATGAATAGTAACGTATACATGAATAGTACCGTATTCATGAATAGTAACGTATACATGAATAGTACCGTATTCATGAATAGTAACGTATACATGAATAGTACCGTATTCATGAATAGTAACGTATACATGAATAGTACCGTATTCATGAATAGTAACGTATACATGAATAGTACCGTATCCGTGAATAGTAACGTATACATGAATAGTAACGTATACATGAATAGTACCGTATTCATGAATAGTAACGTATACATGAATAGTAATGTATCATGAATAGTAACGTATACATAAATAGTACCGTATTCATGAATAGTAACGTATACATGAATAGTAACGTATACATGAATAGTACCGTATTCATGAATAGTAACGTATACATGAATAGTACCGTATTCATGAATAGTAACGTATACATGAATAGTACCGTATTCATGAATAGTAACGTATACATGAATAGTAACGTATACATGAATAGTACCGTATTCATGAATAGTAACGTATACATGAATAGTACCGTATTCATGAATAGTAACATATACATGAATAGTACCGTATCCGTGAATAGTAACGTATACATAAATAGTACCGTATTCATGAATAGTAACGTATACATGAATAGTACCGTATTCATGAATAGTAACGTATACATGAATAGTACCGTATTCATGAATAGTAACGTATACATGAATAGTACCGTATCATGAATAGTACCGTATTCATGAATAGTAACGTATACATGAATAGTACCGTATTCATGAATAGTAACATATACATGAATAGTACCGTATCCGTGAATAGTAACGTATACATAAATAGTACCGTATTCATGAATAGTAACGTATACATGAATAGTAACGTATACATGAATAGTACCGTATTCATGAATAGTAACGTATACATGAATAGTACCGTATTCATGAATAGTAACGTATACATGAATAGTACCGTATTCATGAATAGTAACGTATACATGAATAGTACCGTATTCATGAATAGTAACGTATACATGAATAGTACCGTATCCGTGAATAGTAACGTATACATGAATAGTACCGTATTCATGAATAGTAACGTATACATGAATAGTAATGTATCATGAATAGTAACGTATACATAAATAGTACCGTATTCATGAATAGTAACGTATACATGAATAGTAACGTATACATGAATAGTACCGTATTCATGAATAGTAACGTATACATGAATAGTACCGTATTCATGAATAGTAACGTATACATGAATAATACCGTATCATAAATAGTACCGTATTCATGAATAGTAACGTATACATGAATAGTACCGTATTCATGAATAGTAACGTATACATGAATAGTACCGTATTCATGAATAGTAACGTATACATGAATAGTACCGTATTCATGAATAGTAACGTATACATGAATAGTACCGTATTCATGAATAGTAACGTATACATGAATAATACCGTATATTGAATAGTACTATTGGGGTAGGCACCCCCATCCGTGTTGGTCATACCAACTGGATACAGATGCATTATATTTGGAAAGCTTAGGGTACCCTGAACAAGGTATCTACTCTGGAGGCAAATAAACACACACTTGTCTAGTTTCGGTTCATGAGCTTAGAACTTGGTATATACAGTTTCAACTTTTGCATTACATTTGATCCATTGTGTGATTAAATGGTTACTCTAAATCTTGTGGTTCATACTCTATATTTTAATTAAAAACATATGATACTCTTTGCTGATATTGTATCATAGCTATTTGACATTGCGGTATAAAATATATATATATATATATATATATAGATATATATATATATATATAATATATATATATAGTTATATATATATATATATATATATATATATATATATATATATATATATATATATATATATATATATATATATATATATATATATATATATATATATATATATATATATATATATATATATATATATATATATATATATATATATATATATATATATATATATATATATATATATATATATATATATATATATATATATATATATATATATATATATATATATATATATATATATATATATATATATATATATATATATATATATATATATATATATATATATATATATATATATATATATATATATATATATATATATATATATATATATATATATATATATATATATATATATATATATATATATATATATATATATATATATATATATATATATATATATATATATATATATATATATATATATATATATATATATATATATATATATATATATATATATATATATATATATATATATATATATATATATATATATATATATATATATATATATATATATATATATATATATATATATATATATATATATATATATATATATATATATATATATATATATATATATATATATATATATATATATATATATATATATATATATATATATATATATATATATATATATATATATATATATATATATATATATATATATATATATATATATATATATATAGATATCAATCGATATATATATATATATATTATATATCTAATATATATATATAAATATATATATATATATATATATATATATATATATATATACATCGCTTACATACCTGGGTTTAATTGATATTATATAATACATATATTCGCATATATGGATGTAGAAAATGTCTGGAATTAACGGTTTTATACTTTGATGGTAAAATGAATTTACTACAATGTCTTATTTGCTTATATAACGTAAGCAATGATGTCAGAGAACAATAATGTTCAAAATGGCCGACAAAGAATAACTTCTCGCCAATAAAGCCAATTATTTAGCATTATTATATTTAAATCTAAAATTAAATGAGATAAAGTTGAATAACTTTATCAGAATAATTTAATGAAACCAATAATAGGGTAGATTATGAACAGAAGTAGAGCGGGTAATTGGAATGCGAGAACTTTGGTATAAATATATATTGCACAATCTATATATATAACTCGCCATAGTAATTGGATGCAATAAAGAAATAAAAATAAAAATGGTGAAATCGGCCGTCCCCGGGATCGAACCTGGGTCTAGGCCACACCCTTTCGCGCATATAGCCAACCGCGCTAGATGCCTAGTGTTATAAAATTATTGTTTTGATTAAATATAAGCCCTACATTACGACCACACGCGCTAAATTTCGGGACGAAATTTAAATAACTGGGGGAGAATGTGACAACCTCCAAAATTTCAGGTTGATTAATTTACTATTACGTGTACTATTTAAATTTTTTTGTTGATCAAACAATATGAACAAACATTTTATGGCATAATAAACTGAACAAATAATTTTTGATAAATTATGGATAACTATTTCCAAGAACTCAAATAGTTATTTGAGAGTTGCTTGTAAATACTTTTTCATACTTATACTATCAATAACCGTATTTATAAATAGTACCGTATTCATGAATAGTAACGTATACATGAATAGTACCGTATTCATGAATAGTAACGTATACATGAATAGTACCGTATTCATGAATAGTAACGTATACATGAATAGTACCGTATTCATGAATAGTAACGTATACATGAATAGTACCGTATTCATGAATAGTAACGTATACATGAATAGTACCGTATTCATGAATAGTAACGTATACATGAATAGTACCGTATTCATGAATAGTAACGTATACATGAATAGTACCGTATTCATGAATAGTAACGTATACATGAATAGTACCGTATTCATGAATAGTAACGTATACATGAATAGTACCGTATTCATGAATAGTAACGTATACATGAATAGTACCGTATTCATGAATAGTAACGTATACATGAATAGTACCGTATTCATGAATAGTAACGTATACATGAATAGTACCGTATTCATGAATAGTAACGTATACATGAATAGTACCGTATTCATGAATAGTAACGTATACATGAATAGTACCGTATTCATGAATAGTAACGTATACATGAATAGTACCGTATTCATGAATAGTAACGTATACATGAATAGTACCGTATTCATGAATAGTAACGTATACATGAATAGTACCGTATTCATGAATAGTAACGTATACATGAATAGTACCGTATTCATGAATAGTAACGTATACATGAATAGTACCGTATTCATGAATAGTAACGTATACATGAATAGTACCGTATTCATGAATAGTAACGTATACATGAATAGTACCGTATTCATGAATAGTAACGTATACATGAATAGTACCGTATTCATGAATAGTAACGTATACATGAATAGTACCGTATTCATGAATAGTAACGTATACATGAATAGTACCGTATTCATGAATAGTAACGTATACATGAATAGTACCGTATTCATGAATAGTAACGTATACATGAATAGTACCGTATTCATGAATAGTAACGTATACATGAATAGTACCGTATTCATGAATAGTAACGTATACATGAATAGTACCGTATTCATGAATAGTAACGTATACATGAATAGTACCGTATTCATGAATAGTAACGTATACATGAATAGTACCGTATTCATGAATAGTAACGTATACATGAATAGTACCGTATTCATGAATAGTAACGTATACATGAATAGTACCGTATTCATGAATAGTAACGTATACATGAATAGTACCGTATTCATGAATAGTAACGTATACATGAATAGTACCGTATTCATGAATAGTAACGTATACATGAATAGTACCGTATTCATGAATAGTAACGTATACATGAATAGTACCGTATTCATGAATAGTAACGTATACATGAATAGTACCGTATTCATGAATAGTAACGTATACATGAATAGTACCGTATTCATGAATAGTAACGTATACATGAATAGTACCGTATTCATGAATAGTAACGTATACATGAATAGTACCGTATTCATGAATAGTAACGTATACATGAATAGTACCGTATTCATGAATAGTAACGTATACATGAATAGTACCGTATTCATGAATAGTAACGTATACATGAATAGTACCGTATTCATGAATAGTAACGTATACATGAATAGTACCGTATTCATGAATAGTAACGTATACATGAATAGTACCGTATTCATGAATAGTAACGTATACATGAATAGTACCGTATTCATGAATAGTAACGTATACATGAATAGTACCGTATTCATGAATAGTAACGTATACATGAATAGTACCGTATTCATGAATAGTAACGTATACATGAATAGTACCGTATTCATGAATAGTAACGTATACATGAATAGTACCGTATTCATGAATAGTAACGTATACATGAATAGTACCGTATTCATGAATAGTAACGTATACATGAATAGTACCGTATTCATGAATAGTAACGTATACATGAATAGTACCGTATTCATGAATAGTAACGTATACATGAATAGTACCGTATTCATGAATAGTAACGTATACATGAATAGTACCGTATTCATGAATAGTAACGTATACATGAATAGTACCGTATTCATGAATAGTAACGTATACATGAATAGTACCGTATTCATGAATAGTAACGTATACATGAATAGTACCGTATTCATGAATAGTAACGTATACATGAATAGTACCGTATTCATGAATAGTAACGTATACATGAATAGTACCGTATTCATGAATAGTAACGTATACATGAATAGTACCGTATTCATGAATAGTAACGTATACATGAATAGTACCGTATTCATGAATAGTAACGTATACATGAATAGTACCGTATTCATGAATAGTAACGTATACATGAATAGTACCGTATTCATGAATAGTAACGTATACATGAATAGTACCGTATTCATGAATAGTAACGTATACATGAATAGTACCGTATTCATGAATAGTAACGTATACATGAATAGTACCGTATTCATGAATAGTAACGTATACATGAATAGTACCGTATTCATGAATAGTAACGTATACATGAATAGTACCGTATTCATGAATAGTAACGTATACATGAATAGTACCGTATTCATGAATAGTAACGTATACATGAATAGTACCGTATCCGTGAATAGTAACGTATACATGAATAGTACCGTATCCGTGAATAGTAACGTGGGTATATTGAATAGTACTATTGGGGTAGGCACCCCCATCCGTGTTGGTCATACCAACTGGATACAGATGCATTATATTTGGAAAGCTTAGGGTACCCTGAACAAGGTATCTACTCTGGAGGCAAATAAACACACACTTGTCTAGTTTCGGTTCATGAGCTTAGAACTTGGTATATACAGTTTCAACTTTTGCATTACATTTGATCCATTGTGTGATTAAATGGTTACTCTAAATCTTGTGGTTCATACTCTATATTTTAATTAAAAACATATGATACTCTTTGCTGATATTGTATCATAACTACTTGACATTGCGGTAAGGCAATGGTCACACTGAACTCTGGCATTTTGTGAAACTATATTTTCTATATGAAAAACTTATGGAACTCACCAACTTTATGTTGACGTATTTTAGCATGTATTCTCAGGTAACTAGACGATACTCTATACATGGGACATTTTTCCGCTGCATACAACATACTGGACCATGGCCTACCCTCAGACTCTAGTAAAGACAAGTCAATTTGCTAAAGTCTCTGTCTACTGTTTAATATTGTTTAATATTAAATAAATGTTTTCAAGAATAACATCTTTCATAAATTGTAATATAAATTTGTGAACAATGCTTTTATATAAATGTATTTTAAAACGACAACGTTTTGTGTCGTTCAGTATATCTTGTGTTGTGAATCCATGTACGTCATACCCCGTCTAGGGCGGGTGTGACACTAGACTCCTCTGATGCTTGATCATCAACTGCTTTAACTTGCAGAGTTTCTATAGCCGGTTTTATTATTTTTATTATTTGTATTTTAGTGTCAGGTGGGATATTAAGTGAGGATCCTAAGTAAGCTAAGGCATCTACTTCTATATTTTCCTGTCTTGGGACCTGTTCTATACTAAAGAATTCAAAGTTTTTGGCTAAACTTCTTACTAAGTCTAAATAAGCCATTAATTTTTCACCTTTAACTGAATAAGACCCATTAAAGTGATTAGCTAACAACAAAGAATCTACATAAACTTGCAAGCATTTAATACCCATATTTTTGGCTAATTCTAATCCTGCTATTAAAGCTTCATATTCTGTTTCATTATTAGTAGCTGTAAATTCACAATTAATAGACTGAGGTAGCATATCCCCCTGTGGCGATTTTAGTATGATTCCTAACCCTATTCCTCTTACATTGGCTGCACCATCAGTATGTAAAGTCCATTTTTCATTATTTTCAGTTAACATTTTAACTTCTAAGTCTGCTTCTGGTTGTAAATCACTAGTAAAATCAGCCACAAAATCAGCTAAGGCTTGAGATTTAATAGCAGTCCTAATCAGCCACAAAGTAATTTGAATGCACTTAATTTCACAAAGCATTTAGCCATTCTACCCAATAATTCTGGTTTCCTAAGCACATTTTTTATGGGATAATTAGTTTTTATATGGATAGGGTGTGTCTCAAAATAATGCCTAAGTTTAGTATATGCCATTATTAATGCTAATATTAACTTTTCTAAGTGTGAATACCTAGTTTCAGCATTTAGTAAGCTTTTACTAACATAATAGACAGGATGTTGTTTACCTTCGTGCTCTTTTACAAGCACAGCGCTTACTGCCTCTGGAGATACTAAGAGATACAAAAAGAGTATCTCACCCTTTTCTGGCTTCATCAACAAAGGTGGGGTTGAGAGATACGTCTTCAATGCTTTAAACGCTTATTCTTGTTTTTCTCCCCATTCAAATTTCTTATTTTTCTTCAACATATCATAAAACTCCTTGCATCTGTCTGAGGATCTTGATATAAATCTGTTCAGAGCTGCTAATCTGCCGGTCAGTCTTTGAATATCTTTGACATTTGTAGGGGATTTCAACTCCATTATTGCTTTTATCTGTTCTAGACTCGCCTCTATTCCTCTTTTAGTTACCAAGTAACTGTTATGGGTGAAATTTCAAGTGCCAATATCTTGAAGGTCAAAGATCTTGACGTCTCAGGATCTTGACATAGTTGAATATTCTGATTACTTATTATTACTTTGCTAATGAAATGTTTCAAATGTTATTATTATTTCCACATGAGATAAGTGTGCAGATTCCAGAATGTTCAATATAAAGCTAAGAAGAATACCTCTAACGGTTTAAAAAGGATTTCGCACATGCTACAACTCATTAACACGCAAAGAAGACTTATTCTACCAAGATAATCGGACTTCAAGTTGATTTCAACATGAGGAGAATATCTTCAACGGCTACAAGACCAGTCAAGATATGCCTCAACGTTCACTTATGAAGACCCGGAAGATCCCTACAAACTCGGATAGTTAGTTAAGATCTTAGGTCTATATAAACGAAGGAGGCTGGTCGATTTAGGCATTCATTCTTTATCGTATTCACAGCATTCTACACACTTGTATTCATACACACTGCTCTCATTTACTTTACACTTAGATACATCGATCAACCGAATTCCACCTTTTGTAAACATTTAATGTGAGTCCCTTAAGTTCGATGGTTAACCAGGAAAGTGCAAAATACAACAAGTTTAATAAGCACTAGATTGGACTAGTATTACTTTAATATAAATGCAAGTATATAAATAAAGTAATACAAGACTTAAAGCAATAAACAAATAAAGTGGAACATTATGTATGTTTCATGGGTATTTTATTTATGATGTTAAATAAAACACTAAGGTTGTTGCGGAATCAAGATAACACGATTAAGTGTGTATCCTAACAACCTATGAGTTACAAATGATCTATATTTGTCAAATAACTCTTTAGGATCGAGATACTTAAAGTTGTGAAGTACCCCTGTTTAAGATCGAGAGTTATTTGGACAAATTCACTTAAATGCACAATAAATGCTAAAAAGTAATTTATGTCAAGGGAATGACTTTGTATTTATAGGCAACAAAATTCACCAGTGAATTTTGTGCCGTACAAATGTGGTTGCATACATTTAATGATCCGACAAGAACATTAAATGTATTGGATAAGGAATAAGGATAAAGTCACATCAAGTGCAAGTGTATCCTTTTATCCAACCACCTTAATACACGTATACTTTGGTAAAGAACAAGTGGATTGTTCTTTGGAAAGTGTGTAAAGGCAAAAGTCAATCCTTGATGTTAGTGTTCAGACTTGTAGAATCTAGAACACTAACAATCCTCCAGTGTACAGATCTGGTAAGACTTTCCAGTGGACTCCGCCATTTGTTAAGTCTTCTTCCTTCAGACTTTGACTTCAGTCAGAATGTCTTCAGTAGAGTTGATCTGGACTGGGGTGAAGTCCAGTGAGCTCATCTGGAGAATACTCCAGATTTCCTATACAAGTATTTGCTCACTGTACTTCAATTATTTCTGGACAAATCTTCAGAGGGACTCCAGATTCCAAGTCTGGAGTAGGTCCAGTAGAACACGATTCTGGTCGAATCTTCAGTGAGGCTTCAGTAGTCGAGTCTGAAGCGAGTCCAGTAAATCTGGACTAAATCTGGACCTAACAAATTCCCCCTATTTGTTTAGAAATAATGCAAGTGTTTTCAGACTTATAGATATACAAATTTGTATACTGGAAAACACTTTATAGATCATGAGTGTTTTCAGTTTCATCTTTTAAGTTCTAACTTAGACTAAATCTGGACCTAACAAATTCCCCCTATTTGTTTAGAAATAATGCAAGTGTTTTCAGACTTATAGTATACAAATTTGTATGTCTGGAAAACACTTTATAGATCATGAGTGTTTTCAGTTTCATCTTTTAAGTTCTAACTTAGACTAAATCTGGACCTAACAAATTCCCCCTATTTGTTTAGAAATAATGCAAGTGTTTTCAGACTTATAGTTATACAAATTTGTATGTCTGGAAAACACTTTATAGATCATGAGTGTTTTCAGTTTCATCTTTTAAGTTCTAACTTAGACTAAATCTGGACCTAACAAATTCCCCCTATTTGTTTAGAAATAATGCAAGTGTTTTCAGACTTATAGTTATACAAATTTGTATGCCTGGAAAACACTTGGTCGATTTAAGTCTAAAAAATCTAAGTTACTGGAAAACACTTTATAGATCATGAGTGTTTTCAGTTTCATCTTTTAAGTTCTAACTTAGACTAAATCTGATCATTTACTTATATGAAATTAAAAATTGCAACTATTATTACTATCATCAACTGGAAAATAGTTACAACTTTCTTTAAACAAATAATTACAATAAGTACATGATTTTAAAAGATTCAGGCCCTTCTTCTTGATGAATGCCCTGGTGCATCTTCAGTGGCCTTCCTCTTTGGAGATGGAGATGATGGAACAGACACTGGTGGTCTCAGACCCAACACAGCTTCCATTTGTTGAATTCTCTTCCAGACCTTCTCAATCCTCTTCATAAAAGCTTCACATCTGGAGAGAGATCAGTCTTACCTTTGAAAGTCATTCCAATCTCCTTCAGTTCAGTCCATCCAAAAGCTTGGACTGAAGTATCCTTCCTTTCATCTGTAAAGTTACCCTCTCTGGTCAACTTCACATTGAATCTGGTCATTCCTTGATGTATTTCAGCCAATTTAATTTCAGCATTCACAATCTTTCTTGTATTGGCCCTGAAACTCATCATTTCTTCATATTTTGCCTTTTGCTTAGCCAAGTGAACCATTTCTTCAGTTTCCCTGGATACACCACTCTGTTGTCCTTCAGTGGACTGGTGTTCTTGTCTATTGATTCTCAGAGTGGTATCCAGAGGAATAAAGGTGCTAAGATCACCATCTTTTATTGCCTTCACTTGTTTGGCAGTAAGCCTTGGCAGACCAGTCATCCTTTTTCTGTATTCCACTTCCAGAGCACCAGCATTTCTTCTTATCTTTTTCTGGAGGCTTACCGGCTCCTCCTTTCTTTGTCTGATCAACTCTGGAATGGTCACACCATATATCAATGAGTCATATACCTGTTCTTCTTCAGCGTAGAACGAGCGTATATGGACATCATTCAATGCATCAAGACACTGATGAACTCTGGGGTCATCCTTCATCCTTTTAAATACTTCAATATTCACACCTAACCTTCCAGCGTTGTAGGAATCCAGAGTGCCCATTATAGCCATCTCCCTTTGATGGGCCAGCAGTTCATTCTTTTGATTTGACTTGAATATTTCGATCATGATGCATTGTTGTTGTAATTTCCTAGATGTTTCATTATCAACATCTTCTATCTGCTCTTCCTCTTCACCAGACACAACCTTTTCTTTTCCTTTAACAGTTTTCAGTGTGGTTGTAATATCTGGGAAGGTTTCAAACTGGGGCTCACTGGCATCAGTACCAGTAGCCTCTTCAGTAAGCCCGGCTTCAGTGCCATATGCTTCTTTTTGTGTTTCAGTAAGCCCGGCTTCAGTGCCATATGCTTGTCTTTCAGTTTGGTCACCAGACGACCTTTCCCCCTTGGAATGATCTCCAGATTTGAGATTATTCCACAACTGTTCAAGCATCAGTCTATCTAGTGGACCAAAAGATGTACCTTCTACTGGAGTTGTTTCAGATACAACTTCTTTGAGTGCCTGCACTTCCTTTGAATATTAGCAACAGCTTGAGGCAAGTGTTCTGGCAGCTTCTCATCCAGTAGTTTTTCGACTTGAGGTAACACCCCATTATAAATGTTACGAATGACAGTCTCAGAAACTTCTTCACATAATTCTTTTAACATGTTGTTTCTGAACTTCATCGTACAAGCATCACTAATTGTGCTAACAACTGCACTTTGGTCTAGTGTGGGCCTGCTCTCCAGTGAGCTTACCCTGAAAACCAAATTCTGAACATCTTCCTTCAGACCTGCCAGTTCGCTAGTGACTGCAGTCTGAACAGAAGTAACCAACTTGTTCTCTAAGCTCTGGACTGCCACCTTGATCTTTTCAGTGTTAGTGTTTGTGGCCAGTACCAGTTCGTCCAGCTTCTCATAGACCAACTTCTCATTACCAGCGAAGACATTCATCTCAGAAGCAAGGTTATTTGAAAGTAATGACTTGAAGTCTGAAATAACCTGAGATGAACTCTGAAGTGATCTCTCCAGGTCCGCCACCTTACTTAAAAGGCCTTGGACCTCGGTTGAAGAAGAAGTGGAGAGACCAGTGGGAGGTTCAAGTGTGGAGGGTAATCTGGTCATGAGAGGAACTTGTGCCCAGTCCTCTTCAGTTGCATCTTCAGATGGTGCAACTGGTGACTCTGGCGCACAAGGAGGAGGTTGAGTTTCTGAAGGTTGATTGGTGGCTGGAGTGAAGTATTGTGTGTTTTCTGGAATTGAAGGTGGTGGAGGTGGTGGCATGGTTGTTTGTGGTGGTGGCATTTCTGGTGTAGGTGTTGGTACTTCTGGTAGATGTTCTTCTTCTTGCACATCTTCACCCAGAAATCCCATGTTAACATCAAAGCCTTCAGACATTGGGGAGTCAACATCAACCCATTCTGGATCAGTCCCAACTGTCTGTTCACCAGTCACTACATCCATTTGCTGACCAGCTTCTACATTCAAATCCAGGGGAGCCTCTTGCTCACCAGAAGTATATTCTACAGTCTGAACATCTTCCTTCAGACCTGCCAGTTCGCTAGAGACTGCAGTCTGAACAGAAGTAACCAACTTGTTCTCTAAGCTCTGGACTGCCACCTTGATCTTTTCAGTGTTAGTGTTTGTGGCCAGTACCAGTTCGTCCAGCTTCTCATAGACCAACTTCTCATTACCAGCGAAGACATTCATCTCAGAAGCAAGGTTATTTGAAAGTAATGACTTGAAGTCTGAAATAACCTGAGATGAACTCTGAAGTGATCTCTCCAGGTCCGCCACCTTACTTAAAAGGCCTTGGACCTCGGTTGAAGAAGAAGTGGAGAGACCAGTGGGAGGTTCAAGTGTGGAGGGTAATCTGGTCATGAGATGAACTCTGAAGTGATCTCTCCAGGTCCGCCACCTTACTTAAAAGGCCTTGGACCTCGGTTGAAGAAGAAGTGGAGAGACCAGTGGGAGGTTCAAGTGTGGAGGGTAATCTGGTCATGAGAGGAACTTGTGCCCAGTCCTCTTCAGTTGCATCTTCAGATGGTGCAACTGGTGACTCTGGCGCACAAGGAGGAGGTTGAGTTTCTGAAGGTTGATTGGTGGCTGGAGTGAAGTATTGTGTGTTTTCTGGAATTGAAGGTGGTGGAGGTGGTGGCATGGTTGTTTGTGGTGGTGGCATTTCTGGTGTAGGTGTTGGTACTTCTGGTAGATGTTCTTCTTCTTGCACATCTTCACCCAGAAATCCCATGTTAACATCAAAGCCTTCAGACATTGGGGAGTCAACATCAACCCATTCTGGATCAGTCCCAACTGTCTGTTCACCAGTCACTACATCCATTTGCTGACCAGCTTCTACATTCAAATCCAGGGGAGCCTCTTGCTCACCAGAAGTATATTCTACAGTCTGAACATCTTCAACTACTTCTTCAACTACCTGGGCAACTTGTTCAGGTTGTTCAATAGTTTCTTGCCTAGCAACCTCTTCAGGTTCAAAGATTGGTGATCCATCCACATTCATAACATCACCTGGATGTCTTTCTGGATTGACCTGGACCCCAGCTCTCATCAGACGCCTATTAGATCTAGGTCGCCTGGAAGGTTCAACTTCTGGTACATGACCTTCTGGAGCAACTTGCCTTAAGGGTTGTACAGCCTCTATTACCTGCACATCATCACCAGTAGGTTCTTCAACATCATGAACTCTTACTGGACCCATTGCAACTTCTTCCCTTCTGAAGGTAAGCATAGATTGAGGAATATCTACCTCACCTACTGGAGACCTAAGATTGACTAGGTCCCTCATATACTCACTCACTGAAAAATGAGTAGTATTGAAATCGTACTGGTCGCCAAGTGCATTTCTAAACATTAGTGAAAGGAATCGAATATATGGAACGAATGGCTTTCTTCCTTTCACTTTTAGGCGCTCGACCAGGTCATCAAACAGGATTTGGGCAAAATCCACTCTTAGCCCAAACCATAAGCAATAGGCAATCTGGAGGTGGGTTTGATTGATCTGATCTAACCCTCCAGAACTGCCTCCTAGACACTCAACAATATGAGTGAAGAAATATCTCCATGAGTCTGACAGCTTGCTCATGTAGATAGTCCCTTTTCTGGATAGCTGGCCATGCTCATCCAGTATATCTGTATGCCCCATTAACCTGCATACTTCCCTTGTATTTATACCACTGGGAAGCTCAATAGGCAACTCATTCTGTTCATGATAGTTCAACTGGAGAACAGACCTGAGAAGACTTGCAGTGAAACCAAGGGATCTGGTACCTCCCTTGAGTATATAGTTGATCGAAGAAGTTTCTTCGTCATATGTGGCTGTGTACCAGAATTCACATAGGTACTCATGATACATCCTACCAGGATTCAATGTCAATGCACCATATAATGGGCAAGAAAGAAAGAAAGAATTTAATCTCCCAATAATCGATTGGGCATCATGAACACTGGACAGAGAAAGTCTTGCCATCCAATTATTCATATTTATTCTTATAGTACTTGCCTCAAGATTAATATGAGGAGCCCTATCAACATTTTCCGAAGGCACGTATTCATTTGCAAGCAGATTTCTTGTTCTAGATTGTCTAGGTGCCATTTATGAGAATAGATGAAGATGAAATTGAATATTTAAGGTTATGATGAAGATTTGATGAAAGAATTGAATGAAAATGGAGTAAATATGAGAGATAAATATGATTGGAAATTGAATGAAGAAAGAAATTAATGAAGGAATTTGAAGGATTTTGGGAAATATGTTCGAAGTAAATGCTATTGAAATTGAAAGTGGGTATTTATAGGAGAAACAATGTGGAACTCAAACGGTTTGATTTGAAATTATCAAATACAATTTTTGATCGGTTGGTGAGATCCGCATTAATTACATCACATCACACATTTAATGTGTGATGGTTTACCGCCCACAAAACAGTAACAACTTGTACTTTTTGGTTTCCCAAGGTAAAAAGACCATCATTGCATTGAAAAAGTTTACATGCCACGTAGGATTAAGATATTTTCAAAAAGATTTGCTTACATGGCATACACAAAGATCAAGTAATTAGAAAATATTATGACATAGTTCAGTGCATCTGGAGGTTGACTGGACCTTCAGTATCACTGGTGGATTAGTCCAGTGAAGTATGCACTGATGGTACACTGGAGGGACACTCCAGTAAAGTACCAGTGAAGAACCATTTTTGAAAGACTGGTAACCTCAAACTTGCACGTCAACTAATACAGACAAAATGAGAGGGACACATTTACAAGGAGACATAAGTCAACTCAAACATGCACTTCAATCTGTCCAGTTACCAGTGAGAGGGACATATTTACAAAGCACCAGTAATATTTTCTGAAGAGTTTGTCCAGTGAGAAAATAAATTCCCCCTGAACTTAAAACATGTTTATTAGAAAATATTTTTCAAGTCATCCCTGGAATGTTGTACCAGAAATCTAATAATGCAAAGATAGTACACATAGGCGTTCAATATCTGAGCAATCACCAGACTTAAGGATTTAACATTCCCAACTCACCAACAAGATATTCAAAGGTTTTGACATCCAGAGGTTTGGTAAAAATGTCAGCGAGTTGTTTGTCAGTGGGAATAAAATGGAGTTCAATGTTGTTTTTCATAATATGATCACGAATGAAATGATACCTGAGATCAATGTGCTTGGTTCTGGAGTGCATGACTGGATTGTTTGAGATAGCTATGGCACTGGTATTATCACAAAAGATAGGAGTCTTTGAATACTTAATACCATAATCAAGCAACTGGTTCTTCATCCAGAGTATCTGAGCACAACAACTGGCTGCAGATACATATTCAGCTTCAGCAGTGGACAATGAAACTGAAGTTTGCTTTTTACTGGTCCAGCTGACCAGTTTGCCACTTAGGAAATGACATCCACCAGTTGTGGATTTCCTATCTATCTTACAACCTGCATGATCTGAATCTGAATAACCCATTAGATCCATGCCTGAGCCTTTGGGGTACCAAAGACCTAGACTGGGGACACCTTTAAGGTACTTCAGTATGCGCTTTACAGCGAGCATATGAGATTCCTTTGGATTAGACTGATATCTGGCACATAAACATGTTGAAAACATAATATCTGGTCTACTGGCACTTAAATACATCAGTGAACCAACCATGCCTCTATATACAGTGGTGTTCACTGGTTTGCCATCTGGATCAGAGTCCAGTGTCAGTGGTGCAGAAATTGGAGTTGGTTTAGATGGTGAAGAGTTCATATCATATTTCTTTAAAAGATCTCTAACATATTTCTCCTGATTAATAAAAATTCCATCTTTGTTTTGTTTAATCTGGAGTCCAAGAAAATATGTTAATTCACCCATCAGACTCATTTCATATTCAGTGGACATGATTTTTGAAAATTTTCTGCACATGTTTTCATCAGTAGACCCAAAAATAATATCATCAACATAAATTTGTACCAGTAACAGATTACCTTTCTCATGAAGAATGAACAAGGTATTGTCAATTGCACCTCGTTTAAAACCATTTTTCAACAAATGTTTAGTCAGAGTGTCATACCAGGCACGTGGGGCTTGTCTGAGGCCATATAGCGCTTTGTCCAGACGATATACCCAATGTGGATGCTTTTCATCAACGAAACCTGGAGGTTGTCTGACATAAACTTCTTCTTCAAGCTTTCCATTCAAGAAAGCACTCTTTACATCCATCTGGTAGACTTTGAACTGATGATTAGCAGCGAATGCTAAGAAAATTCTGATCGCTTCAAGTCTAGCCACTGGAGCAAATGATTCATCAAAGTCGACATCTGACTGGCAGTAGCCTTGTGCTACCAGTCTGGCCTTGTTTCTGATAACGTGGCCATCTTCATCGACCTTGTTTCTGAAGACCCATCTTGTTCCAATTGGTTCTTTCTTTCCAACTGGGAAAGGAACCAGATACCAGACCTTGTTCCTTTCAAACTGGTGAAGCTCTTCTTGCATAGCAGTCACCCAGTTTGGATCTTCCAGAGCCTCGTCAATTTTCTTTGGTTCCATCAAAGAAAGAAAACTAACATATAAACATTGATTACTGGAGGCTCTTCTGGTCACAACCCCACGACTGGAGTCACCTATGATCTGATCGATAGGGTGAGCTTTAGTCCATCTGGAGTATTGACCAGGATTGTTACTGACAACAATATCAGTGCAAGAATTCAGTTGAGTCTCCTCTGGAGATGATTCTGGAGGAGGATCTTGCCAGATTACTTCAGTATCTTCATCTGAGTCATTTAAATCACGATTTGCATCATGAAATTCTTCATTTGAAGGCATTTCCTGGAGTAATGGTTCAGTTTGAAATTCTTCTAGAGACATTTCTGGTCTTTTCTCAACTGACACTGATACTGGGGGAGTAGTACGCACATCTGAACCAATATTAATTTCAGAGGGTAGTTTGAAAATAATAAAAGGATAGAATGGAGTACTACTGGAGAGTTTCTTTGTCTGAACAGGTTCCAGATCTGGATGACTGGAAACTGTGTCTTCAGAATCTTCATTTTTGTCGTTTATTGGATCAGATTCACAAAAGACAATTGGTGATACTGGGGGAGTATCAAGGGCTGGCTTCTTGTTGATTGATGCATTCGATTCATCAAATGTTACATGAATTGACTCCTGGACCTTCTCCAGTCTCTTGTTGTAGACTCTGAAGGCCTTGCGAATGGCTGAATAGCCTAAGAAATACCCTTCATCAGCTTTGGCATCAAATTTGCCTAGCTGACTGGAGTCGTTCAGGATGTAAACTGGACATCCAAAAACGTGAAAATAACCAATATATGGTTTTCTATTTCTTAAGACTTCATAGGCTGTCTTTTTGTGTCTTTTAATGTACACTGATCGATTCTGGGTATGGCAAGCAGTTGCAATTGCTTCCGCCCAGAAACTGGTAGACAGACCAGATTCAGCAAGCATACTCCTGGCAGCTTCTATCAGCGTTCGATTTTTCCTTTCCACAACTCCATTTTGCTCTGGAGAGCGGGCTGATGAGAAATTCTGGGAGACGCCAGTGTCGGTACAGAATGACTCCAGAGTTGCATTCTGGAATTCTGTTCCATTGTCACTTCTTAACTGACACACTTTTCGACTGTACTTGAGCTCAATTTGCTTGATAAGACTGATGATTTCAGCAGCAGCTTCATTTTTAGACCTTAGAAAGATCACCCAACAATATCTGGAGAATTCATCTACTATCACCAGGGTGTATCTTTTACCAGCACGTGTCTGAACGTTCACTGGACCAAAAAGGTCCATATGAAGCATATGAAGAGGTTCAGATATGCTGAAATTCTGTCTGGTCTTGAAACTGGTACGTTTCTGCTTACCCATCTCGCATCCTGGACATGGTCTTTCCTTTTTGAAGGAAACTGAAGGTATCCCATCTGCAAGTTGTTTCCTGGACAACTTGTTAATGTTTTTGAAATTTAAATGGGATAACCTTTTATGCCATAACCAGTTTGTGTCTTCATCAACTTGAGTATAGAAACACTGCTCTGAAGGAGAGCTTTCCGTATCCATCACGTACACATTCCCTTTTCTGGGAGCAATCAACACTACCTTCCAGTCCTTGTTGAATACGATACCCTGAGCAACATTGAATAAGACTTGATAGCCATCATCACACAGTTGACTTACACTGATCAAGTTATATTTCAAACCATTCACAAATGCAACACGTGTGAACTTGACTTGTCCATTGTTCAGAACACCATATCCCTCAGTCTTGCCACAACCATCATTTCCAAAAGTGATGGAGGGTCCATCAGAAATGGTGAACTCCTCCAGTAGGGTCTTACATCCGGTCATTGTCCTGCCAGCTGCACTGTCAAGATACCAGATAAATTTCTTTCGATCGCCCTACACATACACCAGATATTGATCAGTTAGATTTGGGAACCCATCAACTGATGGGTTCACTGGACCCTCCCTTATAGGTCCCTGGGGAAATCTGGTTAAGTTCACTTTCTTCAACAGTGGTCTTAGTTGAAAAGACCACTGGGGTTGATAGTTTTGAAACCTTTTTCATTTTCTCAACTGGAGAAATAAATTTGTCTTTCTTAACAAAAGGTTTTGTATTTTGTCTAGGGCCAGATGAAGTACCCTCAATAAAGTTTAATCTTGCATTAAAACTTTGTGATTGACGAGTCAGAATTTGAATCTGGCTCTCTATCCTGGACAAAAAAATTTCATTAGATGATACCTGAGCCTTTCCAGTTGTAGGCTTAGGTAGGGGATTGTTCTGAGGCAAAGGTCTATTCTGCTTAACCTTTTTAACTGGAGCAGTCATCTGGACAGCTCCAGTCTTAACCTCTGGACAAAGAACTGGGACAGTATTGGCCTTGGGAGTTACAGGCTCATCATAAACAATGGTTGGCCTGAACACCTCTGGTAATCGATTGATTACTGGTATTAATGATGCTACATGAGTATTTCCATCTAAGTATGCACGTTTTTGAGCAGGAAATTGTTTTACTCCAGCATCATATGGCTTTTTGGTTTCTAGCCATGATTTTATTACCAGTTTTTCTTTCTCTAAAATGATCTCAAGATCTTGTTTTTCTTGAATCAATTGTTCAGTTACCAGAACCTGGGCTTGAAATGCCAGTTCTATGTCTTGAAGTTCTTTTAATTTTGATTTTAAAGCATTTATTTCAGAAGAATCTGTTTCTAGACCATTTACACCATCAGATCTAACAGTTTCTACAAAAATTAAATCAGAATTAAGAGCTTCAGCAATGTCCAATTTTAGTTCTTGGTCAGTTGCATTATCATAATCACTAACCTTCTTGATAACAATGTCCACCCATCGTCCAGATGTAACATCTTCCTTCACCAGGAGCTCTTCGTCTGCCAGAGCCATGAAACAGCAATCTCTTTCCTCTTCTTCATCAACTGATGATTCATCAGAAGGAACCCACTTCTCTTCAGTTGTTGCAATCATGCACTTATTATTGGATTCAATTTGTTGTGCCATGAGAGCAATTTGGGCCTTAAGCTTTTTATATTTCATTTTATAGCTATCATCAGGCTTATTATTAGAAGAGAATGGACCAGGCTTGGATGCAAACTGGTTGGACCTGCACTCTTTCATGAAATGACCCTTTTTGCCACACTTAAAGCATGTCAAATTGGTTTTGTCAGTGGAAGAACTGGATGCAAATTGTCCAGATGGCTTATTTGCTCTTGCTTTGAAACGGTTAAATGTTTTAGCAATCATTGCAATAAGGTCATCATCTTCAGTTTCATCACAACAGTCTGGAGAGACTTGACTGGACTCTCCAGAATCCATGAGTTCAGACACCATCTTCTTCATAGAAAATACATTCTCAGAAGATATCAGTGCTTTACTTTGTGGTTCAGTATAACTAACCACATTAGGACTACTGGAGGCATGGTTAAAGGCATCTTGTTCTTCCACCACTCTCTGAGCTTGATTTTCTTCAGTGTACCTGAAAGCTCCATAAAGAGTTGAGAGAGTGTGTGTGTGCAGAGTTTTTCCTTGTCGTAAGACTAGGATCATGTGAGACCATTTGGTGGGTAGAATGTCACAAAATTTCTCCAGAAGTATATCCTTGTCCTTCTCAACCCCAAGACCTCTCAATTGGTTTATGATACTCATAAATCTGGTGTAAGTACCAGTGAGAGACTCGTTAGGTTGAGCAAAAAATGACTCATACCTCTTGTTTAAGGAGACCTTTCTGGTGACAATGGTGTCATCTCCTCCTTCGTGTTGGTTTAAAAGTTCATCCCACATGGTTTTAGCACTAGGAAAAAGAACTAGTGTGGGAATTAGGGTTTCTGGAACGGCCCCGAGGATCATGTTTTTGAGAAGGGTGTCTAGATTCACCAATCTCCTCTCCTCTTCTGACCAATGTTCCTCCCTCTTTTCCCTTCCTCTTCTAGATCCAGAAGGATCAAGAAGGGGATTGAGAGGTGATGTTGGTACATAAGGTCCTTCGTTTAAAATTTTCATCATATTCCTCTCAATACCTGTGACATGGAAAACCATCCTAGCCTTCCACGTACCAAATTCATCACTGTTCCCACTGAATTTAGGAACAGGATTATTTGAGTAGTGCACATGCACGTGTGGAGAAGCAGGAGTAAGAGGAGGAGGTGGATTAGTGTTATTAACAATTGGTGGTTCATTTTGATCATTAATATTTGCATTAGGATCGGGACCAAGACTAAAACCTTGTGTATTTTCTTGGTTAGCCATCAAGAAACAGATCTAGGCAATGTTTAGCCTTCTGCTCTGATACCAAATGTGAGTCCCTTAAGTTCGATGGTTAACCAGGAAAGTGCAAAATACAACAAGTTTAATAAGCACTAGATTGGACTAGTATTACTTTAATATAAATGCAAGTATATAAATAAAGTAATACAAGACTTAAAGCAATAAACAAATAAAGTGAACATTATGTATGTTTCATGGGTATTTTATTTATGATGTTAAATAAAACACTAAGGTTGTTGCGGAATCAAGATAACACGATTAAGTGTGTATCCTAACAACCTATGAGTTACAAATGATCTATATTTGTCAAATAACTCTTTAGGATCGAGATACTTAAAGTTGTGAAGTACCCCTGTTTAAGATCGAGAGTTATTTGGACAAATTCACTTAAATGCACAATACATGCTAAAAAGTAATTTATGTCAAGGGAATGACTTTGTATTTATAGGCAACAAAATTCACCAGTGAATTTTGTGCCGTACAAATGTGGTTGCATACATTTAATGATCCGACAAGAACATTAAATGTATTGGATAAGGAATAAGGATAAAGTCACATCAAGTGCAAGTGTATCCTTTTATCCAACCACCTTAACACACGTATACTTTGGTAAAGAACAAGTGGATTGTTCTTTGGAAAGTGTGTAAAGGCAAAAGTCAATCCTTGATGTTAGTGTTCAGACTTGTAGAATCTAGAACACTAACAATCCTCCAGTGTACAGATCTGGTAAGACTTTCCAGTGGACTCCGCCATTTGTTAAGTCTTCTTCCTTCAGACTTCAGTCTTTGACTTCAGTCAGAATGTCTTCAGTAGAGTTGATCTGGACTGGGGTGAAGTCCAGTGAGCTCATCTGGAGAATACTCCAGATTTCCTATACAAGTATTTGCTCACTGTACTTCAATTATTTCTGGACAAATCTTCAGAGGGACTCCAGATTCCAAGTCTGGAGTAGGTCCAGTAGAACACGATTCTGGTCGAATCTTCAGTGAGGCTTCAGTAGTCGAGTCTGAAGCGAGTCCAGTAAATCTGGACTAAATCTGGACCTAACATTTAACAATCATTAATAAGAGAACAAAGGCAGGGACGATTGTTTCCTCCCGGGGTTTTTATGCCGGCAATCCTTAAAGGATTAAGGGCTTTTCCTCGTCAACAAATATCGGTGTTCTTGCTCTTTGCTCTTTACTTTTATCATATTATTTACTAGATCTTTACTTTTATCTTGTTAATTACTATATCTAATATGTAATTAGCATTATATTCTGTTGTTAACTTTGTTAATTTGTGAATTCAATTGACCTTCATTCCTTGTTTAATCGACATAATCTTTTATCAAGATCTTCTATTTTACGCATCTTTGAAACTCAACATATTTTACACGCCCTTAACCTCACGAACGAAAGTTTGGTTACATAATTAATCTAGGTCTTCAAGGTAGATTATCTTAGGTAAATTTTTGACCAAAACAATTTGGCGCCCACCGTGGGGCAAAAGGTGCTTTCAATTACGTAAAAATCCCTTTGATTTTAATTAAACCAATTTTTCGAAATTAATCCCGAAAATGTTGACTCAACCAACTAACTCTTCGCAAATTACTCCTGTTGTTTCTTCTTCTATGATGCCTCCTCCTCCAGGACATACTTCATATCGAAGAAGCAAGAGTAACACGACTCGAATTCCTATTCAAAGCAAAGGAAAAGGACATGCAGATCAGACTCCAAGCTTCGTTATTCCTGAAGATGTTTTTCCGGAAAATTCGTCTTAGGAAAATACCAGATTTGGCCAAACGCAGAGAAGGAGTTTTTACGATAAAGATGGCAATCCAGATCCCTATAATACCGAATCCAAGGATGTCGATTCTGAGGAAATTCCTAATCTGTTAACTATTTTGCAGAATTTGGATAAGACGGTTAAAACTAATCAAGAATACAACCAAGCACAATTCAAAATCCTTGAATCCAGGATCTCTGAAAACGGACCACCAATAACTCCTAGAAACTTGTTTTCAACCCCAACACCCTCAGCAGCTCCTGGATCCATGCCATTTAGTACGCCATTTCCAACTGCAACTCAGAATTTTGGGAGCAATATTCCACAAAATACTCATGCTGCTGGAACATCCGCTACTACGGGTGCAGCTTTGCATAATTCTAGTAATTATAATGCATCGTTTGCTTTTACTAACCCATCGCAGGGACAAGGACCAAACGAGTATATCGCTAGAGAATTTCAGAGGCTTAAGGATATGATCTCAAGTGTTCCTGGATTTTGCAATCCAATTCCAGAGGTCAATCCAGCATCATATCTTATCAACAGATATGGTGACAGGATCGCGAATGTTGAAATCCCAAAGAAGTTTCAAGTTCTAAACATGAAGCCATATGATGGAACCACCGATCCTCAGGAGCATATCGCATTATATTTAGAGAAGATGGAAACTGTGTCTATTCCATCCAATCTAAAGGAATCCTGTTTATGCAGAAGCTTTGGATCTACACTTTCAGGATCAGCCTTAAAATGGCTGCAGAGTTTGCCTCCTTTATCTATTAACTATTTTGCTGATTTAACCAATTTATTTTACAGTCAATTTTCATGCACTAGGACCTTTGAAAAACTGACTGATGATCTTTATAAAATTATTCAAAAACCACACGAATCACTTAGAGATTTTATGACTAGATTTACAAAAGAATCTCTTAATATTCCTAAATTAGATATGTTGACTGCTATATAAGCTTTGCAGAGGGGTCTTCATAAGGGATCCAAGTTCCAGGAAGATCTTATAATGACGCCATGCAGGAACTTAGACGAAGCAAAAGCAAGGGCTGCAAGATTTATAAGGCTTGAAGAAAATGAGCAGACTTCTTCAAAACTGGAAGCTTTGTCATATGATCGCCCAAATAGGAAAGCAGAAACTCCAGTATTTAAGCCAAGACATAAACCCTACACCAGACATGTAGATAATCAAATTAATGCAGTGGAAGAAGATGATGGGGTCGAATATCCTGCTCTGTCAACATACTGCTTCTCAGTGGGGACACCTGACATTATAATGACGCTTAGAGATCTTGGAGACAAAGTGAGATGGCCCCAAAAGAAGAATGACTCTTATTTCAAAAAGAAGGATCCTAGCCAATGGTGTGCTTACCACGAAGACTTTGGCCACATTACTGAAGATTGCAAGATGTTGAGAAAGGAAATCTCCACTCTCCTGGCTAAAGGATATTTGGCAGAATTGCTTGGAAGAAAGAAAGCTAAAGATGTTGAAGGCATGGATTTCTCCAAGCCTAAGCCCACTCAAAAAGCAGATTCTCCACCTCCAGATGCAAGAGTAATCAATACGATTTCTGGCGGGTCAGAAGTGTCTGGAACAACATATTCAGCAGCCAAGAGATTTGCAAAACAAAGCAAGGCAGATAAAGGAGAAAAAAGTGTGAAGAAAGCGTCAATTTCTGACTCAGATATTATTTCTTTTGAAGATGACTTCGATGACATCTTGGAACCTCATCACGACGGTTTGGTTGTTACTCTTTTTATTGCTAACCATTATGTTCGCAGGATTTTAATAGATAATGGAAGCTTAGTGAATATTATCAAGCTGAAGACATTGAAAAGAATGGATATTTCAGAAGAAGATATACCGGGAAAGCTTCACCTTTGATCGGATTTAGTGGCGAAACTAAATATACTATTGGTGAAATTAAGTTACCAATATATGTTGGAGGAATGAACTCAATGCAAAAGTTTTGCGTCGTCGATTCTCTCCCAGGATGCAATAGAATCTTGGGAAGGCCATGGATTCATGAAATGAAGGCAGTACCCTCAACATATCACCAATGTGTTAAGCTACCAACACCTTGGGGAGTGGTTACTATAAAAGGAGATCAACAAGAAGCTAGAGAATGCTATACATCCAGCATGAAGTCGGCCACAAAACCAACTTCACAATAGCAATTACAGAAGAGGATCTTCGATGTTGATGAACCTGAAGAGCAAGATGTCAAAGAACTTATTTTGGTTCCTGAAGATCCTAATATTAAAGTATTATTAGACGCAAAGATCTCAAAAGATTTGGAAATCAAACTCACTGATTTTCTGAAAACTAGGATGAAGACTTTTACTTGGAAACAAGAAGATATGACTGGAATATCCAAAGATGTGATTACACACAAGCTTGGAATTGATAAAAGCTTCAAACCTATCCAACAAAAAAGAAGAAAATTCGCTCCAGAAAGGAATGCAATTATACAAGAAGACGTGGAAAGATTATTAAAGGCAAAGATGACCAGGGAAGTGAATTTTCTGAGTGGCTGGCAAACGTGGTAGTCGTGCAAAAGAAAAATGGAAAATGGAGAGTATGTGTAGACTTTACTGATCTTAATAAAGCCTACCCAAAAGATCCATTTCCGCTGCCACACATTGATGCAATGGTTGATGCAACTTCTGGACATGAGATGCTCACATTTATGGATGCATCTTCTGGATTTCAGCAAATTCAAATGGAGCCTGAAGATCAAGAAGCCACCGCCTTCATGACCCCGACAGGTATTTATTGTTATATTGCTATGCCTTTTGGTCTTAAAAATGCAGGTGCAACATATCAAAGGCTAGTCAATATGATGTTAAAAGACCAACTGGGGGATACGATGGAAGTCTATATAGATGATATGGTGGTCAAATCCAAGAAAGCTAAAGATCACTTGAAAGATCTTGAAGTGGCCTTCAATATCCTGGACAAGTACAATATGAAGCTGAATCCTGCAAAGTGCAACTTTGGAGCAGGAGCTGGAAAATTCCTAGGATATATGGTAACCAAGAGAGGGATAGAAGCTAGCCCAGAACAGATCAAGGCTATCTTGAACCTGAAGTCTCTATCAAACGCCAAAGATATTCAAAGATTAACCGGAAGGTTGGCAACTTTGAATAGATTTATATCAAGATCTTCTGACAGGTGCAAGGAGTTTTATGATATCTTGAAAAAGAGCAAAAAATTCGAATGGGGAGAAAAACAAGAAGAAGCTTTCCAAGAATTGAAGAAGTATTTATCTACTCCACCACTGCTGGTGAAGCCTGAAGATGGTGAGCCTCTATATCTTTACATGGCAGTATCTTCAAATGCAGTAAGCGTTGTCTTAGTGAAAGAAGCAGAAGGTCAACAACATCCCATCTACTATGTAAGTAAAAGTTTAATTGATGCTGAAACCAGGTACTCTCATCTCGAAAAACTTATACTTGCATTAGTTATGGCGTCTACTAAACTTAGACATTATTTTGAAACTCATGCTATACATGTTAAAACTAATTATCCTATAAAATGCGTGCTAAGAAAACCTGAAGTATCTGGTAGAATGGCTAAGTGGTCTGTGAAATTAAGTGCCTTTAATTTAATTTATGAACCTAGAACTGCTATAAAATCTCAAGCTTTAGCCGACTTTGTGGCTGATTTTAGTACTGATTTGCAACCGGAAGTAGATTTAGAGGTAAAAATGTTAGAAGAAGCTACTGAAAAATGGATATTATACACTGATGGTGCAGCTAATGTTAAGGGAATAGGACTAGGTATAGTACTTAAATCGCCACAGGGGGATATTATACCCCAAGCAGTGAATTGTCATTTTATAGCCACTAATAATGAAGCAGAATACGAAGCTTTAATTTCTGGTATGCAACTAGCTAAAGATATGAACATTAGAAACCTTAAGGTATATGTAGATTCGTTACTATTAGCTAATCATTTCAATGGAACATATGCTGCGAAAGGTGAAAAACTAATGCAATATTTAGAAATAGTTAAGAAACTAGCCGAGAATTTTGATTTATTTGATATAGAACAAGTTCCTAGAGAAGAAAACACTGAGGCTGATGCTTTAGCAAATCTAGGATCAACACTTAAGATGTCACCAGAAACTAGGATTCCTATAATTCATGTGTTACATCCTGCTATAGAAAAAGAATCAACCAATATCTTGGCTGTTCAAGATACAGAAGTTGAAAATTCTGGGGACAATCAAAATTCATGGATTACACCAATAATAGAATATATAAACAATGGGACAATCCCTAAGGATGAAAACCCAAAGGCCTTTCGCATGAAAACAACACATTATTCTAATGCAGGAATAAGTAGAGACTGACATGTTTTAAAGATACTGCAAGCTAAGGATCACAGCCTACAAGTGGGGTCTTAATGACACAAAAAAGGTGCATGTATCTTACTCTTTAATTACTGCGTTGATTTGATTATTTACTGTTGATGTATTCTAATAAGTCAAGTATAATTATTAACTGACAGGCGACGTCACATAATTGATTAGTCATTTTCCATTTTTACCCTCAATAACATCCTTGATTCTCGAATTCAAAACAAAATGGATCAAAAGAAAGTTTTCATTAATTCAAAAGATATTTACATTAAACTACCCAAAGGCAGTTTTTGCAACCATGATCAATCATTCCAGATTGATCATGGTTGCAAAAACTGCCTTTGGGTAGTTTAATGTAAATATCTTTCGAATTAATGAAAACTTTCTTTTGATCCATTTTATTTGATATAGAACAAGTGCCTAGAGAAGAAAACACTGAGGCTGATGCTTTAGCAAATCTAGGATCAACACTTAAGATGTCACCAGAAACTAGGATTCCTATAATTCATGTGTTACATCCTGCTATAGAAAAAGAATCAACCAATATCTTGGCTGTTCAAGATACAGAAGTTGAAAATTCTGGGGACAATCAAAATTCATGGATTACACCAATAATAGAATATATAAACAATGGGACAATCCCTAAGGATGAAAACCCAAAGGCCTTTCGCATGAAAACAACACATTATTTTAATGCAGGAATAAGTAGAGACTGACATGTTTTAAAGATACTGCAAGCTAAGGATCACAGCCTACAAGTGGGGTCTTAATGACACAAAAAAGGTGCATGTATCTTACTCTTTAATTACTGCGTTGATTTGATTATTTACTGTTGATGTATTCTAATAAGTCAAGTATAATTATTAACTGACAGGCGACGTCACATAATTGATTAGTCATTTTCCATTTTTACCCTCAATAACATCCTTGATTCTCGAATTCAAAACAAAATGGATCAAAAGAAAGTTTTCATTAATTCAAAAGATATTTACATTAAACTACCCAAAGGCAGTTTTTGCAACCATGATCAATCATTCCAGATTGATTGATCATGGTTGCAAAAACTGCCTTTGGGTAGTTTAATGTAAATATCTTTTGAATTAATGAAAAACTTTCTTTTGATCCATTTTATTTGATATAGAACAAGTTCCTAGAGAAGAAAACACTGAGGCTGATGCTTTAGCAAATCTAGGATCAACACTTAAGATGTCACCAGAAACTAGGATTCCTATAATTCATGTGTTACATCCTGCTATAGAAAAAGAATCAACCAATATAGGCTTAACGCCAGTCTCTAAGATTTTACTTTGTAGATCTCAAAGGATGATCAACATCATCAAACACATGCATTACAACGTGAAACAAGGTCTTCACCTTTTGGCTTTCACGCCAACTTTTGGTTGAAGGTTTTCACCTTCTCTTAAAATCGCCCGTGTCGCACGTTAATTAATTTCACGATTGAAGGGTTAAATTCCAAGGTCATCGAAATTAATTCTGTTGGTTGTCGGTGTTACCATCGATCTCCCGAATTGGCTAACCACGCCACCCATTACACAAAACACATGAAATTGGCTAACCATGCCTCCCAAGCAAGTTCAAGATATTGAGACACCCTCTATATCTTGAACACCAATGTCCCTACGAAAATATTAAAATTAAGAATTCCCTTCTTAATTTTAATCCCCTCCAAAAATCTATTCAGTCCCACACACACATTATTTTAATGCAGGAATAAGTAGAGACTGACATGTTTTAAAGATACTGCAAGCTAAGGATCACAGCCTACAAGTGGGGTCTTAATGACACAAAAAAGGTGCATGTATCTTACTCTTTAATTACTGCGTTGATTTGATTATTTACTGTTGATGTATTCTAATAAGTCAAGTATAATTATTAACTGACAGGCGACGTCACATAATTGATTAGTCATTTTCCATTTTTACCCTCAATAACATCCTTGATTCTCGAATTCAAAATAAAATGGATTAAAAGAAAGTTTTCATTAATTCAAAAGATATTTACATTAAACTACCCAAAGGCAGTTTTACATCCATGATCAATCATTCCAGATTGATCTCGCCCCTCCTAAATACATTTTTTCTACGATACACTACCCCTACCGATTCAACTTCCTAACAAAATAGTTCAAAAATATGGGCTCTGGCCTTTGCATTATATCCTCCATCGCCCATATAACACTAAAACACCTACAGAAGAACATCCTGATAAAGCGAGGGATTTATTTCCTTCAACTTATTCAAGATGGACTTCACTCTCTCCAACTCTTCTCTGGTACCCTTGAGTTCTTCTTGTGTAGCACCAAGTTCACAACAGATTTCCTTTAGAGCATTGTTTAAAATCTTGTTCTTGGCCTCCAAACTTTTCTTTACCTCCAAACCCATTTGCTTCTCTGTCTCGACAGACTCCTTATAAGATTTGACAAGACCTTCTAATATATGTATGATATCGTCATTAAGCTTGTCCTTGGCGATTTGTTGTTCCTCAAGGTCGGTAAGGGACTGAAACGAAATATAGAAAAGAATTAGAAATAACAAGAAAATAATTCTGACGAAAAAATATTTAAACATACTTTTTGAAGAAACTCTCCTAGTGATTTCAAAGACATGATGAAAATATGTGTTTTTAGAAAAGAATGAAATATTTGTGATTTTCAAAGTCTATCACTGTTCGCTTATATAGAGGGGTGAAAAGATGGGAATTGAACCGTCAAGTAGTTGCCTATCGCATCACAACTCTTGGCTCTCCAAGTTCCACGCGTCTTATCTTTAACATGGCTTTAAAATTTACTAGTTGACTCCGGTCAAAGCTTCTTCTAGAAGATTCAAAGTTATTTTAACAAAATATATTTAATTTAAATAACTTTGGGGACAATTGTTATGGGTGAAATTTCAAGTGCCAATATCTTGAAGGTCCAAGATCTTGACGTCTCAGGATCTTGACATAGTTGAATATTCTGATTACTTATTATTACTTTGCTAACGAAATGTTTCAAATGTTATTATTATTTTCACATGAGATAAGTGTGCAGATTCCAGAAAGTTCAATATAAAGCTAAGAAGAATACCTCTAACGGTATAAAAAGGATTTCGCACATGCTACAACTCATTAACACGCAAAGAAGACTTATAACAGTCCAGAATTTGCACACTTATATTTGTTTTATCTAGACAAGAAAGTAAAGAACAGAGAGTAAAGAACATGAACAAGAATAAGTTCAAATGCAAATATCTAAGCAAGTCTAATCATATGTATCATTGATTTAAACGATGAATACATGGTCGATATTACAACTTGTCTTACAAGAATACAAATGAACTAAATAATTGCTAAGTCTAGACACTCTATAAACTTAAGCAATTACAAGAGAGAAAATAAAGTGACACACACTTTGTGGTGACAAACACACAGTATAAATGATGCGGCTGTGTTGCTTTATATAGGGGAGGAATTAGGGCAACACAGCCTTACACTGATCGTGATAGAATGGTGGTTGTTGACTTCTCATAGGCTCGTTGTGCTTGGATCCAGAAGCCTTTGTCTTCTTTACCAAAACGGGTATGAAAGAGAAAACCCTTGTTTTGGTCTCAACTGTACCTTTACCATATAAGGTAACATTCAGTTGAGAGAACCACCATGTGACTTCTTGTCTTCTTGTTGGTTTGAAAACTTCCCGCCTTGACAAACAACTTGGAAAGTAAACCACCCGCTGACAAGAGTCATTGACTCGCTGATGACTTGCTGACGACTCACGTCAGCGACCAAGTCTGGTCAGTGAATCCTTGACTCAACAATCTCCCCCTATTCGCTGAGAAGACTTGCTGAGTAGACTAGACTTGATAAGAATAAGGAATGATGAAAAGATGTCTTATATATCAACTTTAAACATTACAAGCTGATACATACAGCATTTACATTTATAAGACATCTACAGATTTTCGGCTTCATGCTCCCAAGCATGTTCTTGCTTGGCAATTTGAACTGCTGGGTCATTATATCTGTGAGGCTTAACCAGTTCCTCATCCAATTTGCTGATAAACCATCTGTTGTTGGTCGTTTCAGCACATCTTTTTCTTATGCTTAGAATGAACCCAGTGGATGCCTTTTCTAATTCAGATAGGCGAAAGAACAGCTGATTATTCTGAAAATTTGTGAAGAAAATGCCAGCTGGACTCTCTATCACTCTTCCTTCCTCAAATAAGCTTCTGGGAGGAAGTCTGGTGTTCAGCGAGGCATCACCAGTGATAGGAGGAAGGTCCATTGTCAAGGTTTGGTGCTCTGCTTTCCTTTTTCTTTGAACCCTTCTTCCTGCTGAGGAGGAGACAGCTGCTGGAGTACCAAATACTTGCCTCAGCATGGGCAAGTCTGCTTTGAACTTGGTTTCATACTCCCTGGCTTTTTCAAAATAATCCTTGAGCATGTTTTGCAGTTGTTCATAGCTGGCAGCCTTCTTATCTTTCACCAGCATGTAAACTTCAACCCATTCGGAAGCACCCAAGGTGGTTGGTTTGACCCCTTCCAGTTTGATTGGCTTGTCAGCACCTTGTCTTAGAATTTTTAAGTTTGTCTTAAGGCCCATGTCAGCTTTGAAGGCTTCAGCAGCAATTATTCTTTGAGGCCTTTTCCTGTCCTCCATAAGCTTTAACCACTTGGCTTTTTCTTCATCAAACTTCTTTCTTTTCTCACTGAGCTGTTGCTCAACTTCAGCATGTTTCTATCTATACAATGCTTCAGCACCACCAGTTTTGAACAGCATCTAATTCACCTTTTTCTAGAAGAGGCAGCTGTTTGATGAATTCCAAGTTCTTTCTTTCGTTTTCTTGGTTCTCTTTTAGCCTATCCAGCTCCTTGATTGCTTCTTCTTGAGTTTTTCCGTCAGCAGTTTGTGTCAGGATATCTATCAGTTCATGCTTATGACCTGCTGAGGATTGGATAGATTGCTGAGCAGCGGAAGATTTCTTGAAGAATCCAGACTCGGTGAGTTGTCTTCTCCGTTCATTAGAGAGTGGGGTTAATTCAGCATTTGCTAGATATCTTTTATGAAAGACTGGCAGCATTTCACTTGACCTATCCCTGGCCATTTCCTCAGCAAACCCAGCTTCCCATGAAGTTTTGACAGTTTCAGAGTCAAACTGGTCTTCCAAATCACCAAAAGCTTCAATGTGACCCTCAACAGCAGCAGGGGGTGCATTGAACATAACAATTTGTTGCTCCCCCTCAATACCAGCTGGGAGAGCTTCCACACTTTCATTCATTTCAGTCTCCCCCTCAGCACCAGCAGGGGGAACTTCACTTTCTTTTTCCTCACTGACAGCCACAATTGCCATTTCATTAGCAGTTGTAGTGTCAGTGGCATCATCCTCATTCAAAACCTTTTCAGTAGATTCTTCATAGATCATTTAACTGATTCTCTACCTTTTCCAACCTATCAGCAGAGTAGGTGGAGTAAGAAATACCCGATTCCTTGGCTGTTTGAGGTTCAATTTCAGGGGGAACTGAGGATGAGCAGCCAGGAACACTTAAGAAGGAAGAAGGCATGCCAAGAGACAGCATGGTGTTCACTGGTCGCATTGGAGGAGTTTTAGGTCTTGTAGTAAGAGTAACTGCCTCAGAAGTTTCTTCAACATTTTCATCAGTCGCTGCTGCATTTTCACCAGCAGCAGCATCAACAGCAACATTTTCATCAGTGGCTGCTGCATTTTCACCAGCAGCAGCATCATCATTTTCATCAACCTCCATGTCACTTGCTTCTATTTCATCAGCATGGCTGTAAGAATCCAGTTGAAAGTCATCAGCGACAAAATCGTCCAAGTCTAAATCGCTTTCGTCATCAACAACTTCTTCATAAACAAGCCCAATTTGTTCACTTTCAACATTTTCAACATCACCAACACCATGCCCAGCCCCTTCAGTTAGATTTTCACCCCCAGCAACTTGCACTTCAGGAGCAACATCAGTAATTGCGTCCCTTTCAGCAATAGAGAAACTGATAGGGGTGGGGGATAGAAGAGTTTCAATTTCTGGTTGTTGCTGCTCTACGTTTTCAGCGGCAGTAGGGGCTTCTTCCTCATTAATGAGAGAGAGTTGAGAGGGTTCCAATTCCTTTGCTGTTTTCTTCTTTCATTTTGGAGCAGCAGGAATAGGAGATGAAGGAGCAGAGGACTTTTTAGACTTAGTCCTTGCCTTTGTGGTTTGTTTAGCAGCTTGGGATGGTGCGTGTTCAGTGACTACCCCAGAGGGTTGTTTAGGTGCTGATCCACTAACTTGTTTATAAATTTTGGGATAAGCGGAGTGGAGTACCTTTTTCATTGCAGTAGTGAGCTCAGCATACTTGATGTCAAAGAATTGAGTGTCACAGGCAGGTGCCTTGTACACTGATGGACCAATTCTTGGAGCAGAAAACACGGTTGCACCGAAGGGATTGTACTCGCCCTTTAGTTCATGCTTGAATATTAGTGAAAGGAATCGAGTGAACGGTACAGTGCAAGATCTGTTGCTAGCAAGTACTTTAGCCTTCAAATCTTCAAAGATGACACTGGCAAAGTCAATGAAATGTCCTTTTGCCAGATCATAAATCATTTGCATCTGGACCGCAGTGGCTTGATCGAATGAGCCGCTGTTCCCACCAAGACATTGAATTACATGGGCAAAAAGCAACCTCCACACTCCAGGCAGGTTCTTTTTGGTGGGATTGCTGGGAACAGGTTGTGCTGGGACTAAATTTGTTCCATAGCCTATAGAGGGTAACCATGCTTTCCAAACCTCGGCAGATGCCAAGTCTGCATATGGTCTTTCTGTAGTCTGAGAAGGAAGACGAAGAACTTCTCGAATCTTTTCTACAGTAATAGAAATGGTGTATTTTTTCTTCATAACAGTGCCTGAGATGGAACTGCTAGAAATATGATAATCACAAGTCCACCAAAATTCCCTCAGAAGATGAACACACATATCTTA
>CM067170.1:127859909-127899190 GCA_034093135.1 Erigeron breviscapus | reverse complement strand
GCCTTCACTGGACAGTCAAGTTGTCTCACTACAAGCCGATCTCCAAAACCTTCTTACCAGGGTGGAGGAGATTTAGAAGACACTTGACAAAAACACCAAGTCATTCTCCAGATACCACAAAGATCATTTAACAAACATTAAGGTGGTCGATCTGGGGATAAACAAGTTTTCATCCAATGAAGACTTGGTATTTAGAAAGCTTAATGAGTTGGTCACTGGCTGCAACAATCTGGCTGGTACTCTAAAGGAAGCCTTTGACCTAACTCACTCCAAGGTCACCAGTTCAATCTCCAACTTGCTAGAAATACTGTCAGAACTTCAGAAGTTGACTTGAAAGAGATTGAAAGGCAGGTTAAGGAACTAATTGAAAGACCTGGCCTAGATGTAACTGGCCTTGGAGAGCAGTTGATGACTTCGGTTGGTCAGAAAATAGAGGATACGCTGGGTGCTAGAGAAGAGCATTTGATTGAAAGGGTGATGTCTGAGATCACCAAGCTGGCCACTCCTCAGGTTGATCTGGCCCCACTTACCAGTGAGATCAACCAGTTGAGAGGCAGCATAGAGAGTTTGAACACCCAGGTATCTCTACATGCTCAATCTATAGAGAAACTGACAACTGAAGTAGAGCATCTGAAGAGGAAAGATGAAGAGGTAAAAGAAAAGGTGGTTTCTGGTTTGGACGAAGACTCCAAGCTTTTAAATGAACTAAAAACTGGTCAAGAACAAGTTAGTGCAAATGTCTTGACCCAGTCTAAAGAAACCAACCACCTTTGGAGGTCCTTCACGATGATGTGTGGCATCTTTAAAGAGTGTAAGGACATACAGTCATGGCAGCCTCTTGACCGGTTGCCATCTCACCCCTATGAATGGGAAGCAATTAGGGCAGGTCTAGATGCTTCCAAGGGGGAAAGAAGTTCAGTCCTTACACCAGTTGCACCTAGAAGGACTTCACCTGGAAGAGAATTGGTTGTGGCTACCAGTACTGAAGCTGGTGAGCAAAGAGTGGGTGGATCTGGTGATGTGGGTGTTAGGGGGAATGTGATGGACAAAGGAAAAGGTTTAGCTGGTGATGCATCTGCCCAGCCGGCCATTGAAGTAATGTTGGAAACTGGTAATGCTGATATACTCCCTCTAGTTTCAGATAGTGATAGTAGAAAACTGGCTAGACTTGGTAATGACATCAAAGAAAGAAAGAAAATGAAACAAAGAAACCAAGTTGAGGCCAGGGCACATCTTGCTCAGATTAAGTTGCTGGATATGAGTGATGCCAATCTACTGGGTATCACTAAGGATGAGTATGTTAGGGTTAAGAATGATCCTAGGATAGTTGACCAGTTGAATGAAATGCTAGATGTAGAACTGGACAGACACTATCAAGAGGATGAAGCTGAATTCGATGCCAGGAGCTTAAACATTTCAGTGGAGAAGGCCAAAGAGATTAGGGCTAGTGGGCTTCTAAAGAGAATTGCAAATGTCAAGAAGGTTGTGAAGAGTGTACTGGATCCACCAAGAAGAAGGATTCCACAACCAAGAAAACCACTGACAAGAGATGCAAGAGATGCTGACCTTAGCACATTTGTTGAATCAACTGGCGAGGTATCCAATGAAGACATTAAGTCCGCTGTACTGGCTGCTGGTGCTGGGAGTATAAAAATCACAAATGAAACTGAAGTTAGAAGCTACTACTCCTAGATCATGTCAACCAGAAGACATAGTGGTACTATTAATGGTGTAAATGTAACAATCAAGCCAGGCACCAAAGTCTTTCAAGTCGAAGTTAGTTACACCAGGGGGCCACTGGTTAAAACTGACAATCCTGGTGCTATGCAATATGGGTTCAGCGAATGGGTTGAGATGGTGAATATACTGGATGCAAAGGCACAAAAGAATAGGTTCGAGAAAGCATGGTAAACTTTCTAAGGGGGAAGATTCAACATAAAGAAAATCTTGAGCAAAAGTTGAATATTGACCCTGAAGATACTCAGCCTATCTCTTCAGTTTCCAAGAGAAGAAGAACTGGCGAAGGGCCGTCTCATTAAGTTCTTTCTTCAGTTATCTACTTGTAATTTGTATTTACATTCTGTAACTTGTATAAATTCCATTTCCTTGTATAAATGAAGTTACCAGTTTGTAACCACAAGGTAGATAATAGATTAAAATCTAACAAACCTAAAAGAAAAACCTAAGGCATTTATTGATCTATAAAAATGCCTTAGAAACTTAGATAGATTTAAATCGAACAAGTCTCTATAGTTCACACTTGTATAGATACAAGAACTAGAAAAAGACTTAGACTATATTTCTAGACAAATAGGGGGAATTTGTTAGGACCAGTTCACCTGGAACTGGCCAGTCACCAGTTCACACTGACCAGTCACCAGTTGCATCTGGTGACCCAGTAAAACTGGTGACCAAGAGGATTTGTCCAGAAATATATTGAAGTCCAGTTGCACCGTACAGTCAACGCAACTGAAGACTTCCTCCAGTTGATAACTGACCAGTTGAAGAATCATTCCAGTTGAAGTCGAAGACAACAAATGGAAGATAGAGAATGGCAATGGCAGCGAAGCCCAGTTGGCATTCTAGTCAGTTACAAACTGGAGACCATCAGTGGAAAGCCCTTACAAAGCTTTACACTGATTACGAGGAATTGACTTGTATACTTTATGTACCTTTACCCGGATAATAAGCCTTGTCTTATTATTTAAGTAATATAAGGTACATAAAGGTGGTTGTGTAAAGTTGCTTTATCATGCGACTTTACACTGCTTTTTAAGGAATTAAATGATATTCCTTAAATGCTCTCAACCACATTTGTACGGCTAAAGTTAACATCCCAATGTTAACTTTGCCTATAAATACAAGTCATTGCACAACCAAGAATTTAAGTTATTTCACAAAGACGAGAAAAACTTCACACTTTGCAAACCTGCAATATTCTTGGTGAACTTGTGCAATCTTCTCTCAATCGCTAAAAGGAACATTTCACAACTTTAAGTGTTTCGATTGTCTTGAGAAATTCCGAGTATAGATGAATTGTATTTCATAGGTTGTTAGGATATTTACATTCGTGTATTATCTTGGTTCCGCATCAACCTTGTAATTTGTTTAATATCAATAAATAAATTACACATTGAAAAATACATATTGTCTCATCAAGTTATCTTACAAGTTATTTGTATTATTGCATTATTCTTTACTTATTGTCTTTTATATAAGTAATCTATCTAGAACTTGGTATATACACACTGCAACTGGTCGTCTCCAGTTCAGTGCATATATTGCAAAGTAACTCCACCATCGACATAGAGGTGTCTTCAGTAGTACCATCTATCGAGTTGGGACTTACAAATATCAATCACAATTATTATTGATTAATGATATTGATTGTATATCAGTTTCTACTTTGTGTATATAAAGACCATATCATGGACTTGTGATAGACAACACATAGAATTCGTATCACACACACTTATTCACTTTGCAGTTTTCGGTTTCAGAAACAACATCCATCCTTGTGCTCCGTTCTTCTTTCAGGCAAGTGATCTACGTCCGGCAGTACGCTGCTTTCAACCGGTGTACCCTGGGAACAGACTGCGAATCTGTTTAAGGGAATTGTGTCAAACACAAGCCCGGTTTTCCCTTTCTGTTTCATGTTTCTTTGTTTTGCAGGAACCGTTCGTGTTGCTGGTCTTCCTTAATTTTAATTTCCATTCTGTTTTGTTTCTTTATATTTATCTACTATATTGTAACATGTTCATGGGATTACTCGTGTTATTATACTATATTTCCAACATATACTCCGTTCCTAAATACGAAATTGTGGGTATTGTTTGATGATAGTTGAAAAAAATATCATTGGTTAAGCTATCTACATTGCCAAATTAGAAGTTAATAGATCACAGAGATATGTTGCAAAAGAAGCTCCATTTTAACTTTCTGAACTGTGTCAGGTTCCTCCTCGTTGATGCTTCCATCACGTGCCTGTTGGAATAAACATGATTCGATTCGATTCGAGTGATAAAACATCCTAGATCGTCCTGTGGAACCTATAAGAGCATTAAGCATGATTGCTATTGATTTCGGGTTCCCAAAACAAGATGATTGTAGTATAATGGGATGAAGATTCGGCTGGAGTAATGCACGAATTAGAGAGGAATACACACACGAATTTTGTGAGAATATTATGGTGTGATTATGTGATTTTCCATTAACCTTAAATTAGGGTTAATGACTCAGAGTATTTACACATTCAACCCCTCTGGTGTCTAATGTGTGTAACATTAGTCCTCATAGTTACAATTATCTAATGGGAAACCCTATAGTATATCTAAAAGATTAAATACGCCCATTATATATTTACTAGACATATGGATTCAGTTGTCGTTAATTATCATATCAGGAATGATATATGATCAGTGACGGTCACATTAACGTGGTTTCAACAGTGCCTTCTTTTGTTTTTCTTCTCAAAATAGCTTTACTTCGAGAACTGCGGTCTTTTTAAGTTTCCAGTTCTTTAACCTCGATAGTTGTAGACGGGCTTTCAATGACGAAGTCATGTTTCTTTCTTTGGTTTAATGATGTCCCGATTAAACATTTGAGATGAACTTCATACTCCTTATCTTGCATTACAGGAAGTTCTTTGCTTTTGTGGGTTTTCTTGCCAGGAGCTTTCTACTCCATAATACTTCCGATATTTGGCAAAACTGGTGGCTCATACATAGTATCTCCGACCTTGATTTGAACATCAAATAAAGTTAGAGCTAGCAACAAAACTGGGCATGTTATTTTTCTATTTTTTAAGCAATCAAGCTGATAGCTGAGAAGCTACATCTACAACAACATCTGGAGCAACACTCGAGAGACTAAGAAAATCTTGATTGCTAGCCTAAAGAGGTAAAATCAAAACTAAAGATAAAGTTTAAAGAACACAAATATGTTTTCTTTACATGAACCGATTGAATTATTTTACAAGTAGTGGTACACTATCCGGCATCCGAACAAGTTGTAGAACATGATACATCCAGTGGAAATGAAGATGAGGAATCACCAGAAAATGAACCTGTTACTCCTTCACCTGCTGCACATATTGATCTGATTACTACAGTTGAGGGGGAGATATATTCTAATTTGGGAGATAGTCTGATTGTTGATAAAGTACCGCAATATAGGATCAACAAATATCATTCCACGGACAATTTCATAGTCGAGGCAAGTGCTCAAGTTAAGACAAGAGCTCAATTGCAGAAGCTTACTAGTCTGTTCGCAGAGATGAAAGAAACTGGTATTGTTGAATAGTGTTTGTATTCATGTTTTGTTTTTTAAGAAGAGCCCAAGAACATTCAAATGGCTCTTAAAGAATCATCATGGGTAGAAGCAATGTAATTGGAGCTACACCAGTTTGATAAACTTCACGTTTGGGAGTTAGTAGACTTTCCAATTGGATAATATGCTTTTGGCACCAGATGGGGTGTTAGGTGCAAAAAGGATGAATGTAACATTCGTGAAGTTTGTGATCTCAATTTGTCGATAAAAAAAGAAAGTAATATTTTGTTTTGGAGTTAATTGCATGAATGACCCGTATGATTATACAACTTTTGTAGGTTCAATCTCTTATCGAGAATTTAAGTCATTTATGCCCAAACCTCGTTCATCGTTTTCACGGTTCGTCCAATTTATTAATTTCGTCTTTGAGGCTCCGTTGACGCATCCATCTGCCCCTTAACGCCTTTTGACCATTCTTAGCAAACTACTCTTAATGACTTGTGTTTTTAACGTTTAATTATCTTGTTTTTAGTTTTATTCGTTTTCTTTCTTTACCATAGCCAACCCCAAATACTCTTTTTCGGGACAAAGCGTGCAAACAATGAACCATGTTTTCAAACTATCTGTATCCGAGTTACGCGAAAATCCGATCTAATTTTATCCGAGAAGTCGGATATCCAAAATCTCGTATTAGGATATTGATTTTTGAAAATTTCGGATTCCGAAAAACCTTATTTTTTATAAAAGTTTCAATATTTTATTTCTTAATATTCGAAACTATCCAAAAATATTTGATAATATATATTGTTTTAAGGGGAAATCAAATATGCAGTCAACTGCAAGCTGCAACAAAAGGAAATTTTAGAAAAAATTTACACTTTAACCCTTTTAGTTTATTAATGATACAAATCCCCCCCTGATTTTCACATGAACTGCATCCAACATCCCTGCAGTCAATAGCAGGGATGTTTAGCCCTTGTTTTAAACGTTGGATATCCGAAAATTTGAACACCCCTATGTTTGGTTATAAACTAGATTTTAGTCCCGTGTCAAATACACGGGTTTTACAACATTATCAATATAAGAATTATATGGAATAAAAAAAATACTTATACGTTAAAATGTAAAAATATACTTAAAAAAATTGAGATATTCAAATGTAAAATGAATGCTAAATTAAAGTTGAATGGTGTATAAAATATTGTTTATAATTGATATATATATATTAGTATAATATTAATAATATATATAATATTAATTAGTATAATCCAAATGTTGTAACCTTTTTAACTTTAGCTATATTTTGTTAATAGATAGATATTATGCAATAAACTATTAATTATGTTTAAATTGGGTTAATATGTAAATTGGTGATGGATAACCAAAAAGTGTAAATTAATTATTTTTAAATTGGATTAAAGTGTAAATTGGTGATGGAAACAAAAAGTGTAAATTAATTATTTTTAATTTGGGTTAAAGTGTAAATTGGTGATGAAAAAAAAGTGTAAATTAATTATTTTTAAATTGGGTTAAAGTGTAAATTGGTGATAATCAAAAAGTGTAAATTAATTTAGACATGTGTTGATTTAATTAATTTTGTGAAATTGAGGGTTATGATTGGTCAATTAAGGTTAGATGAGTTGTCTTTTAGTATATACTATATTATGTCTGTGTCAAATACACGGGTTGTTTATAACATTTTCAAGATATGATAAATTGTTAAATATGTAAATTTAAATGTAAAAATTGTAGATAAAAATCAAATTAAACAAATATAATTTTAAACTATTGAATTCTTCATCATTGTAATATTTTTTTGTATACATATTTGTTTATATTTTCGATTTGACGTTTGTCACTTATTATCACCTTAAGATGCTTTCCGATTTAACACGAGATATCGCAACGTACAATTGTTCGTACTTAAAAACTGAATGTTGTAACTACAAACAACTTTCGATAAAAAATAGTTAATAACAATTTAAATAACAATTGATTTATTAATTTAAAAAGTTATATAATTATGTAACTATAAATTTATAAATTAAGTATTGTGGCTAAAATTTGTAATTATTATGAATTCATAGATTGTGGCTATCCACATCCTATAACTCATTCTCTTTTGTATTCCATCTATTATTAATGTACTAATTGTATTAATGTCATGTAGCCTATATATAGTGGCTCATGGATTATGAGATCAATGAAAATCATTCTCTTATTCTCTCTATTCTTATTGTTATTTTATATCTATATTTGCTAGCTATTAGGTCGTTGTTTTACAACACGTTATCAGCACGATGGCTTTACAAAGAAGATGCTAATAATACAAAGAGGTGACCATATCGAGTCTTCAGGTTTGATGATCTTAAGTTGCTGTCTTCACTTCGATCATCATTGCGGTAAAAACTTTTGTCCATAAAGTTCAATAAATTATTTAATTGTTATATATGATTATTTTGAACACCATCAGGTATTAGATTTGCATACATGAGTTTAGTATTCCAACTAAGGCTGACAATTTTGACACGGAACCTGTTAACACGACACGACCTGTTCTTAACAGGTTTCGTGTTTGACCTTAACAGGTTTCGTGTCTTAACAGGTCCGGACCTGTTAAGACCTGTTAAGATTCGTGTCTTAACAGATCCGGACCTGTTAGGACATGTTAAGACCTGTTAAGGTTATACATATATATAAAATACTAAGAATTGATATTATGATTTGATATATGATTTTTATAAGGTAAATGTCTATGAACTTTTGTAATTTAGGGATTATTATCGCTATATAATAGTTGAGATTTGTAAGAGTTTTTGTATCGTTAAGGTTTTTTTTTTAATATTAGTCAAGAATTCTATGAAAATATATGTTAAACAAGTTTCTTAACAGGTGCACCTGTTAATTTTCGTGTCGTGTTCGTGTTTGAAAAAAATGACACGATTAGTTAACAGGTCGTGTTCGTGTTTGACCTTAACAGGTTCGTGTCTTAACAGGTTTCGTGTGACCTTAAGAGGTTTCGTGTCTTAACAGGTTTCGTGTTTGACCTTAAGAGGTTCGTGTCTTAACAGGTTTCGTGTTTGACCTTAAGAGTTCGTGTCTTAACAGGTTTCGTGTTTGACCTTAAGAGTTCGTGTCTTAACAGGTTTCGTGTTTGACCTTAAGAGTTCGTGTCTTAACAGGTTTCGTGTTTGACCTTAAGAGTTCGTGTCTTAACAGGTTTCGTGTTGACCTTAAGATTCGTGTCTTAACAGGTCGACCTGTTCTTAACATGTTTCGTGTTTGACCTTAACAGGTTTCGTGTCTTAACAGGTCCAGACCTGTTAAGATTCGTGTCTTAACAGGTTTCGTGTTTGACCTTAAGAGGTTTCGTGTCTTAACAGGTTTCGTGTTTGACCTTAAGAGTTCGTGTCTTAACAGGTTTCGTGTTTGACCTTAAGATTCGTGTCTTAACAGTTTCGTGTTTGACCTTAACAGGATTCGTGTCTTAACAGGTCCAGACCTGTTAAGATTCGTGTCTTAACAGGTTTCGTGTTGACCTTAAGAGTTCGTGTCTTAACAGGTTTCGTGTTTGACCTTAACAGGTTCGTGTTGACCTTAACAGGTTCGTGTCTTAACAGGTCGTGTTGACCTGTTAATATTCGTCTCTTAACAGATCCGGACCTGTTAGGACCTGTTAAGACCTGTTAAGATTATACATATATATAAAATACTAAGAATTGATATTATGATTTGATATATGATTTTTATAAGGTAAATGTCTATATACTATTTATATATATATATTATATATATATAATAATTATAATATATATATATATATATATATATATATATATATATATATATATATATATATATATATATATATATATATATATATATATATATATATATATATATATATATATATATATATATATATATATATATATATATATATATATATATATATATATATATATATATATATATATATATATATATATATATATATATATATATATATATATATATATATATATATATATATATATATATATATATATATATATATATATATATATATATATATATATATATATATATATATATATATATATATATATATATATATATATATATATATATATATATATATATATATATATATATATATATATATATATATATATATATATATATATATATATATATATATATATATATATATATATATATATATATATATATATATATATATATATATATATATATATATATATATATATATATATATATATATATATATATATATATATATATATATATATATATATATATATATATATATATATATATATATATATATATATATATATATATATATATATATATATATATATATATATATATATATATATATATATATATATATATATATATATATATATATATATATATATATATATATATATATATATATATATATATATATATATATATATATATATATATATATATATATATATATATATATATATATATATATATATATATATATATATATATATATATATATATATATATATATATATATATATATATATATATATATATATATATATATATATATATATATATATATATATATATATATATATATATATATATATATATATATATATATATATATATATATATATATATATATATATATATATATATATATATATATATATATATATATATATATATATATATATATATATATATATATATATATATATATATATATATATATATATATATATATATATATATATATATATATATATATATATATATATATATATATATATATATATATATATATATATATATATATATATATATATATATATATATATATATATATATATATATATATATATATATATATATATATATATATATATATATATATATATATATATATATATATATATATATATATATATATATATATATATATATATATATATATATATATATATATATATATATATATATATATATATATATATATATATATATATATATATATATATATATATATATATATATATATATATATATATATATATATATATATATATATATATATATATATATATATATATATATATATATATATATATATATATATATATATATATATATATATATATATATATATATATATATATATATATATATATATATATATATATATATATATATATATATATATATATATATATATATATATATATATATATATATATATATATATATATATATATATATATATATATATATATATATATATATATATATATAGAAATATATATATATATATATATATATATATATATATATATATATATATATATAGTATTATATAGATATCTAAAGGTTTTAGATTTAATTCTTTAATTACTCGTAATATATTTTGTAACTGATGATAATTAATTAGCCGATGTTTATAGAACTGATGACTCATTGAAAAATGTATTTGCTATAATGTTTGTTTAATCCACAGGAGTATCTAATTTCTTACATCACTTTTGGCTATATATGTAAAATATATATTATGAATTATGAATAAGAATATACATTCCTTGTGGCAAATCATTTCATTAATATGATACATACAAGGCAATTTGTTTTCGTATCCTTTAGCCAAAGTGTTTAGTTTTAGTATATGTTAATATTCGGGTTAAATACTAATATCAGTTTATATGTGAAGAGTTTGTTAAATGTTGGATGACTATTTGTTGACACATGGACATAAGCTCCATTAATAATGATATTTGTGATATGCTATTTTAGGATTATTATATCAAGTTTATTGAACTATATGTTTATAGATAAATAAAAGGGAGATCCATATATATAGCAGTGGTGTTTAATCTTTGCGGAAAGTTTTTGAACTCATTTATGAAACCACACTAACAAGATTGATCTGAAATTTGTGAAACTAAAAGTGTTGTGTAGATTTCAATTTGAATATGTAACACCCCATGCCAAGGCTCGAAATATTACGGAAATCATATAGCACAAGGTGAAATTAATCTAGAACATGAACTATATGCAAGCAATGGATTCAGTGAATCCATACATTAAAATAAACAAGTACCAAAATACATAAGGAGCAAGTCACCATCAAGGTTTACAAAAGAACATTTAAAAGATGGCTAGCGGTCCTAAGTACAATGCAAAAGAAGGCAAATAGATCCTTGATCCATATAAGTCCAAGTCCGGGTTCAACAGCAAGCAAACAATCAAACTCCTTGCCTTGGAATAACTTGGTTACCTGAAAAGTGTACTAAACATAGTCAACACAAGGTCTTGCTTTCTTGATAGAGAGAAGGAGAGTAAGATAAGAGATATTTGTGAAGAATGAAGGGATAAGGGAGGGGAAAAAAAAAAAAAAAAAAAAAAAAAAAAAAAAAAAAAAAAAAAAAAAAAAAAAAAAAAAAAAAAAAAAAAAAAAAAAAAAAAAAAAAAAAAAAAAAAAAAAAAAAAAAAAAAAAAAAAAAAAAAAAAAAAAAAAAAAAAAAAAAAAAAAAAAAAAAAAAAAAAAAAAAAAAAAAAAAAAAAAAAAAAAAAAAAAAAAAAAAAAAAAAAAAAAAAAAAAAAAAAAAAAAAAAAAAAAAAAAAAAAAAAAAAAAAAAAAAAAAAAAAAAAAAAAAAAAAAAAAAAAAAAAAAAAAAAAAAAAAAAAAAAAAAAAAAAAAAAAAAAAAAAAAAAAAAAAAAAAAAAAAAAAAAAAAAAAAAAAAAAAAAAAAAAAAAAAAAAAAAAAAAAAAAAAAAAAAAAAAAAAAAAAAAAAAAAAAAAAAAAAAAAAAAAAAAAAAAAAAAAAAAAAAAAAAAAAAAAAAAAAAAAAAAAAAAAAAAAAAAAAAAAAAAAAAAAAAAAAAAAAAAAAAAAAAAAAAAAAAAAAAAAAAAAAAAAAAAAAAAAAAAAAAAAAAAAAAAAAAAAAAAAAAAAAAAAAAAAAAAAAAAAAAAAAAAAAAAAAAAAAAAAAAAAAAAAAAAAAAAAAAAAAAAAAAAAAAAAAAAAAAAAAAAAAAAAAAAAAAAAAAAAAAAAAAAAAAAAAAAAAAAAAAAAAAAAAAAAAAAAAAAAAAAAAAAAAAAAAAAAAAAAAAAAAAAAAAAAAAAAAAAAAAAAAAAAAAAAAAAAAAAAAAAAAAAAAAAAAAAAAAAAAAAAAAAAAAAAAAAAAAAAAAAAAAAAAAAAAAAAAAAAAAAAAAAAAAAAAAAAAAAAAAAAAAAAAAAAAAAAAAAAAAAAAAAAAAAAAAAAAAAAAAAAAAAAAAAAAAAAAAAAAAAAAAAAAAAAAAAAAAAAAAAAAAAAAAAAAAAAAAAAAAAAAAAAAAAAAAAAAAAAAAAAAAAAAAAAAAAAAAAAAAAAAAAAAAAAAAAAAAAAAAAAAAAAAAAAAAAAAAAAAAAAAAAAAAAAAAAAAAAAAAAAAAAAAAAAAAAAAAAAAAAAAAAAAAAAAAAAAAAAAAAAAAAAAAAAAAAAAAAAAAAAAAAAAAAAAAAAAAAAAAAAAAAAAAAAAAAAAAAAAAAAAAAAAAAAAAAAAAAAAAAAAAAAAAAAAAAAAAAAAAAAAAAAAAAAAAAAAAAAAAAAAAAAAAAAAAAAAAAAAAAAAAAAAAAAAAAAAAAAAAAAAAAAAAAAAAAAAAAAAAAAAAAAAAAAAAAAAAAAAAAAAAAAAAAAAAAAAAAAAAAAAAAAAAAAAAAAAAAAAAAAAAAAAAAAAAAAAAAAAAAAAAAAAAAAAAAAAAAAAAAAAAAAAAAAAAAAAAAAAAAAAAAAAAAAAAAAAAAAAAAAAAAAAAAAAAAAAAAAAAAAAAAAAAAAAAAAAAAAAAAAAAAAAAAAAAAAAAAAAAAAAAAAAAAAAAAAAAAAAAAAAAAAAAAAAAAAAAAAAAAAAAAAAAAAAAAAAAAAAAAAAAAAAAAAAAAAAAAAAAAAAAAAAAAAAAAAAAAAAAAAAAAAAAAAAAAAAAAAAAAAAAAAAAAAAAAAAAAAAAAAAAAAAAAAAAAAAAAAAAAAAAAAAAAAAAAAAAAAAAAAAAAAAAAAAAAAAAAAAAAAAAAAAAAAAAAAAAAAAAAAAAAAAAAAAAAAAAAAAAAAAAAAAAAAAAAAAAAAAAAAAAAAAAAAAAAAAAAAAAAAAAAAAAAAAAAAAAAAAAAAAAAAAAAAAAAAAAAAAAAAAAAAAAAAAAAAAAAAAAAAAAAAAAAAAAAAAAAAAAAAAAAAAAAAAAAAAAAAAAAAAAAAAAAAAAAAAAAAAAAAAAAAAAAAAAAAAAAAAAAAAAAAAAAAAAAAAAAAAAAAAAAAAACTCAAGATTATCAGAGACGACGTTAGTTTTCAGATTTTTGAGACGGTAGCTCTAAGGACGCTTGAGTTTGAAGATTCCCATGAAACCCTAAAAACTCTACCGTTAGATATATATATATATATACTAGCAACCCTACTACACAATTAAGAACCGTATTAACCGTTGGCATTCAGATTTTTCTCACTTTATCGTCAAGAACCTAAATATCACAGAGTACAAAGTACGTGAAGAGTTTGTCGTCTTCTAGAGTCAAGATGCATACACGGGGTATTTGACCCAATCTAGTTAGGGAGTCGCTAAATATCCAAAAATTTTAAACATATAATTCCAAAACACACGAACGAACGTAATTCAAAGGAGTGACGTTAGGATAATCGAGATCATAGTCTGTTCCCATATCGAATAGTGCCATAATATAACGACCGTTAAGAGGAATGTACCTTAACCAACGTTCGGATCATTTTGGCCTCCATTGCCATTTCCTGCAAAAGCTCGGCCTCGAGGTTGAACTTGTTGACCACTTGACCCTGTTGACCACGGTTTTGGTTCGGCCCAGTAATTTGGAGTTGATTCGGATGGACCGCCACTTCAACTTGTTGTCCAACCCATTGCGGACAATTATTTCGGTAATGATCAGGGCTTCCACATCCAAAGCATGTACCCCATGGGAAGTTACCTTGAGGACGAATGGTTTGAAGGGGTACTACATTCAATGGTAGCGCTTTCGATGCCCTACAATTCTTAGCCTCGTACCCGGGTCGATTACAATTAAAGCAAGTCCCACATTGGATAGTGGGAGAGTGATGACGATTACACCTTGCACAAAAGGGGTGAGGTCCCAAGTAAGTTTTCTTCGCCGGCTTCACCGCCGCCATGACCATACCCCTATTAGCAACATTGGGGTCAAACCTTCCCATTTTATTCACTCCTCTTGACTCTCCCACCTCCTTCCTCTTGTTTGTTGAGGACTTACCCAAAACACCGCTCCTCAACAAGTCTTCAGTCACACTACCGGCTCGGTTAACAGCATCAGCCAAAGTGGTAGGCATGTTGGAATTCACATAAGATCGGACTTGAGGATTCAAGCCCAACACAAACTTTTCGGTAGCTCGGGCCTCGGAATCCACCAAATGAGGAATGAGGGTAGACAACTCTTGAAATCGTCTAACATAGCTCTTGTAATCGGCTCCGTCCATGTTGAGATTAACAAACTCAATGGTCAAGTTTTGTAGTTCATAGGGAGGACAAAACTTCGTCTTCATCTTGTTCTTGAAATCGATCCATTCCAAGTTATAAGTCCGCCCCAAAGTTATATCTTGGTTCCACCAACTCAAGGCGTCATTTTTAAACATGCCGGATGCATAAGAAATCCGGTCGTCGTATGTGCAATGACTTCTTTCAATCACTGCCTCGATCTCCTCAAACCACCTTATACACTCTGTGGGACCGCCTCTTCCATTAAACTCCGGTGCCCCACAGCTTTTGAAGTCTTTAAATATGCACCCCTGTCGGTATCCTCCATGTTGATTATACATGGGCATACGGTTATCAACTCCCACTGGTTCCTCTTCTTCATTTTCCACGTCCTGAGGTTGAGCATTTTCATTATTCACATTAATTGGGGCTTCATTGTTTTGAGGCCCATTGTTTGGAGTCGCATTGTTTCCCCCAAGACTTGCCGTGACTTGAGCAATAATGGTCGGCATGATATTGGTGACCGTTTGAGCGATCACCTCAGCCAAGTTTGGCACGGGAGCTTCACCACGACCCCTTCCTTGGCCTCTACCACGACCTCTACCACGGCCCCTACCACGACCCCTACCTCTACCTCCTTACACCTCCGACCTCTACCACGACCTCTACCACGACCTCTACCACGACCTCTACCACGACCTCTACCACGACCTCTACCACGACCTCTACCACGACCTCTACCACGACCTCTACCACGACCTCTACCACGACCTCTACCACGACCTCTACCACGACCTCTACCACGACCTCTACCACGACCTCTACCCGAGCCTCACCACGACCTCTACCACGGCCCCTACCTCGGCCTCCACCACGACCTCTACCACGGCCTCTACCACGACCTCTACCACGACCTCTACCACGCCTCTACCACGACCTCTACCACGACCTCTACCACGACCTCTACCACGACCTCTACCACGACCTCTACCACGACCTCTACCACGACCTCTACCACGACCTCTACCACGACCTCTACCCGAGCCTCACCACGACCTCTACCACGCCTCTACCACGACCTCACCACGACCTCTACCACGACCTCTACCACGACCTCTACCACGACCTCTACCACGACCTCTACCACGACCTCTACCACGACCTCTACCACGACCTCTACCACGACCTCTACCACGACCTCTACCACGACCTCTACCACGACCTCTACCACGACCTCTACCACGACCTCTACCACGACCTCTACCACGACCTCTACCACGACCTCTACCACGACCTCTACCACGACCTCTACCACGACCTCTACCACGACCTCTACCACGACCTCTACCACGACCTCTACCACGACCTCTACCACGACCTCTACCACGACCTCTACCACGACCTCTACCACGACCTCTACCACGACCTCTACCACGACCTCTACCACGACCTCTACCACGACCTCTACCACGACCTCTACCACGACCTCTACCACGACCTCTACCACGACCTCTACCACGACCTCTACCACGACCTCTACCACGACCTCTACCACGACCTCTACCACCACGACCTCTACCTCGACCTCACCACGACCTCTACCACGACCTCTACCACGACCTCTACCACGACCTCTACCACGACCTCTACCACGACCTCTACCACGACCTCTACCACGACCTCTACCACGACCTCTACCACGACCTCTAGTCTCAAATGCTCACATGTTAGTCACACAAGTAGTCAATGCCCTCATACCGATACCACATACTCATTTCATATCATTATGCTAAGGCAAGAGTGCTAGAATCCTATGGGATTGTTACTTAGCATATCATCATGTCAAATTCATTACAATTGTCTATCATTAACTCAAGTAATCATGCTCAATACATTATAAAATCAAACAATTAACACAAATGGGTTAAGTATAATCTGAATTCGATATGCTTTCTAGTTATTGACCGGGTATGTATACAGGGTGTACCAACGGCTAACCCTCCACCTAATCAACTTCCATTAAGCATATCGGTTCCCTATTATACACTAAGCCAAGCAACTAACATGAATGATTCAAAGTATAATCCGAATTCGATATGCTTTCTAGTTATTGACCGGGTATGTATACAGGGTGTACCAACGGCTAACCCTCCACCTAATCAACTTCCATTAAGCATATCGGTTCCTTATTATACTTTAAGCCATGTATGCGCAATCCATGATGTTATTAACTTGTTATAATGTTGGGCGACCATAAAAGAGTTGATCGGGTTCTTTTAGGGTTGCCACAATATTATACAAAGTTAATAACATAACTTCATTTTGCTCTAAAGCATCCAACAAACATCAATCAGTAACAACAATCCATATCAATGACAATCAATTTCAATCAATGAACACATTAACCACATTGTACCCATTCCACATTCCTCACGTTGAATTCAAGCCATCACATAAGTGGTCTTAACTACGAACTCACAATATACACTTTCTAGGGTACACATAATTCACATTGCACACAAGATGATTATAGAAAGAAGTTGGGGTAGAGTCGAGTACAGAAAGCAGGAAGGGGTGGAGGGAGGGGGGGAGAGAGAAAGGAAACGAAAAAGGGGGAGGGGAAGAGAATGGGGGATAAATGGTGTGATGATGAAAGGGGTCGAGCGGCGGGGGGAAGTAAAGAGGCAGAAGAAGAAAGAGGAAAAGGGGGAGGGAAAGGGCGTGGGCGGGGGGAGGGGGAGGGGAGGGAAAGGGAGAAGGAAATCATGGCATAATGAAAACTCACAATATACACTTTCTAGGGTTCACATAATTCACATTGCACACGAATTTCCTAACCATGCATGCTATATGAAGAGTTTTAACTTAAGCCGTAGTCTAGGTCAAACCGCCTAATTCTCTACGACCCCGCATGGGCCACCATTCTGTAACACCCCAAGCCAAGGGCTCAAAATATTACGGAAATCATGTTAGGTCCAGATTTACCGGACTCGCTCCAGACTCGACTACTGGAGCCTTACTGAAGATCTGTCCAGAAATGATAAATACTGGACCTACTCCAGACTTGGAATCTGGAGTCCCTCTGAAGATTTGTTCAGAAATACTAGAAGACCAGTGAGCAAATACTTGTATAGGAAATCTGGAGTATTCTCCAGATTAGCTCACTGGACTTCACCCCAGTCCAGATCTATTCTACTGAAGACATTCTCACTAAAGTCAAAGATTGAAGTCTGGAGAAAGAAGACTGACAAACAGTGGAGCCCACTGACAGTCTTACCAGATCTCCCGACTGGAGCCTTTATTAGTGTTCTAGACCTTACAAGTCTGAACACTGATATCGAGGAATTGACTTTATGCCTTTACACACCTTTACCCGGACATCCCAATTGTCTATTGATAAAAGTACATACGTGTGTAAAGGTGGTTGGTTAAAAGGACTTTATCCTTGTACCTTAACCAATGCATTTAATAACCTTGTCGGTTCATTAAATGCATGCAACCATATTTGTACGGCAAATAAATTCATTGTTTAATTTATCTGCCTATATATACAAAGTCATATTTCTCATTCAAATCACTTTTTAGCAATTTGGTGAACTTGCTTAAATACTCTCGATCTAAACAGTTATACTTCACAACTCTAAGTATATCGATCTAAGGAGATTATTTAGCAAGTATAGATCACTTGTATTTCAAAGATTGTTTAGATAGTTACATACTTTTAATATCTAGGTTTCGCAACAATCTTGTATTTTGTTTATCATCAATAAAGAAAATACACTTGAAAATTACATTCGTGTTCCATCATTTATTTACTTGTTTAAATATTGCTTAAAGTCGTTTATTGCTTTATTTATATTCTTGCATTTATATTTAAAGTAATACTAGTCCGATTCTAGTTCATACTTGACTTGTTATTTTACACTCGTGGGTTAAACCATCGTGTGAGGGACTTTACATTTGGTATCAGAGCAGAAGGTTAATATACTTACCTAGATCTGTTTCGCGATGTAATCCCAGAAAATAAAGGAGAGAGGGCGTCGATATGGATTGCGGAGCGGGAACAGAGGCGGTGAGTGAGGGGAAGTGAGGCAGGAACCGAAGAATAGTGGCATGGACGGGAGAGCAGGGGGAGGGCGAAAACCATCGTGTGAGGGACTTTACAATTGGTATCAGAGCGGAAGGTTAATATACTTACCTAGATCTGTTTCGCGATGGCAATCACAGAAAATACTCAAGAAACTCATGAAACTAATCTTAATGAACCACCCACTGGAAATAATAATCCACCACCTCCTCCTCCTCCTACTTCTCCACATGTGCATGTGCATTATTCAAATAATCCTATTCCTAAATTTAATGGGAGCAATGATGAATTTGGTACGTGGAAAGCTAGGATAATATTGCATGTTACTGGTATTGAAAGGAATATGATGAAAATCTTAAATGAAGGACCCTATGTGCCAAGACTTCCTATCAATGCACTTCTTGACCCTACTGGATCAAGAAGTGGAAGGGAAAAGAGAGAGGAACACTGGTCCGAAGAGGAGAAAAGATTGGTAAATCTTGATACACTTCTTAAAAATATGATCCTCGGGACTGTTCCAGAAACTCTTATTCCCACATTAGTTCTCTATCCCAGTGCCAAAAGCATGTGGGATGCCAGCATGAGGGAGGTGATGATACTGTTGTTACCAGAAAAGTCTCCTTAAACAAAAAGTATGAGTCATTTTTTGCTCTCCCCAATGAGTCTCTTACTGGTACTTACACCAGATTTATGAGTATTATCAACCAGTTAAGAGGACTAGGGGTTGATAAAGACAAGGATATACTTTTGGAGAAATTTTGTGATATTCTTCCAACAAAATGGTCTCACATGATTCTGGTCTTGAGGCAAGGTAAAACCTTGCATTCCCATACTTTGTGAACATTGTATGGAGCCTTCAGATTCACTGAAGAAAATCAAGCCCAGAGGATTGAGGCAGAAAAGATTCTTTTAATCATGCTTCCAGTAGTTCCACAGTGGTCACTAATACTGCACCACCTTGTGCGGCATTAATATCTTCTGAGAATGTTTTTTCTATGAAGAAGATGATGTCTGAACTAATGGATTCTGGAGTCTGTAATGATATCTCCCCAGACTGTGATGAAACTGACAGTGATGACCTGGTTGCAATGATGGCCAAAACGTTTAACCGTTTTAAGGCCAAAGCAGATAGGCCCACTGGACAACATGCACCCAGTTCTTCCACTGACAAGACCAATCTGACATGCTTTAAGTGTGGCAGAAAAGGTCATTTCATGAAAGAGTGCAAGTCCAGTCAGTTTGTCTCTCAGTCTGGTCCAACTGCTTCTTATAACAAGCCTGATGATAGCTATAAGTTGAAATACAAAAAGCTTAAGGCTCAAATTGCTCTCTTGTCTAAACAAATGGAAGATAATAATAAATGCATGATAGCAACCACTGAAGAAGCATGGGTTCCCTCTGATGATTCGTCTGTCGATGAAGAAGAGGAAAGAGACTGTTGTTTTATGGCTCTGGCAGATCAAGAGCATCTGGTGAAGGATGATGTCACATCTGGTCGATGGGTAGACATTGTTATTAAAAAGGTTAGTGATTATGATAATGAAACTGATCCCGGACTTAAATTGGACATTGTTGAAGCTCTAAATTCTGATTTAATTTTTGTGGAAACTGTTAGATTTGACAGTCTAAATGGCTTAGAAACAGATTCCTCTGAAATAGCTGCTTTAAAATCAAAATTAAAAGAACTTCAAGGTATTGAACTGGCATTTCAAGCACAAGTTTGGTAACTGAACAACTGGTTCAAGAAAAACATGACCTGGAAATAATTATGCAAAAAGAAAAACAGGTTATTCAATCATGGCTTGAAACAAGAAAGCCATATGATACTGGAGTAAACCAATTTCCATCCCAAAAACGTGCATATCTGGATGGAAATACTCATGTTGCAGCATTAATACCAGTAGTTGACCGGTTACCAGAGGAGGTTAAACCTAGTACCATATATGATGAACCTTCTACCCCAAAATCTTGTATTATACCAGCTCAATTTTTGGAGGTCAAGACTGGAGCATCCCAGATGACTGCTCCAGTTAAAAAGGTCAATAAGCATAAACCTTTGCCTCAGACTGTTTCTAATGAACCCCAGGTTCAAAGGAAAAAGAACTATTCCCTTCCTAAGCCAAAAGTCCAGTCAACTGGAAAGGCTCAGGTTTCATCTGAAGAATCTATTTTGTTAAGGTTGGAGAGCCAGTTCCAACTACTGGCTCGTCAGGTTCAAAGTTGTCATGCAAGATTAAACAACTTTGAGGGTACTTCATCTGGCCCTATACAAAATACCAAACCTTTTTCTAAGAAAGAGAAAAATATTCCTTTAATTGAGAAAAAGAAAAAGGTTTCTAAACTATCAACTCCAGTAGTATTCTCAACAAAAACTCCTGTTGAAGAAAGTGAACTCAACCAGATACCCCCAGGGATCCATAAGGGAGGATCCAGTGAACCCATCAGTCGATGGGTTCCCAAATCTAATTGATATATCTGGTGGATGTGCAGGGCGATCGAAAGAAGCATACTTGGTATCTTGACAGTGCAGCTGGCAGGACAATGACCGGACGTAAGACCCTGCTGGAGGAATTCATCATTTCTGATGGACCCTCCATTACTTTTGGAAATGATGGTTGTGGAAAGACTGAGGGGTATGGTGTTCTGAACAATGGATAAGTCAAATTCAGACGTATTGCATATGTGAATGGTTTGAAATATAACCTGATCAGTGTAAGTCAACTGTGTGATGATGGCTATCAAGTTCTATTCAATATTGTTCATGGCATTGTATTCAACAAGGACTGGAAGGTAGTATTGATTGCCCCCAGGAAAGGGAACGTGTATGTGATGGATATGAAAAGCTCCTCTTCAGAGCAATGTTTCTATACTCAAGCTGATGAAGACACAAACTGGTTATGGCATAAAAGGTTATCCCATTTAAATTTCAAAAATATTAATAAGTTATCTAGAAAACAACTGGCAGATGGGATACCTTCAGTTTCCTTCAAAAAGGAAAGGCCATGTCCAGGATGTGAGATGGGAAAGCAGAAACGTGCCAGTTTCAAGACCAGACAGAACTTCAGCATTACTGAACCACTTCACATGCTTCATATGGACCTCTTTGGTCCAGTGTTCAACTCTGGAGAAATTCTGTACTGACACTGGCGTCTCCCAGAACTTCTCGTCAGCACGCACTCCAGAACAGAATGGAGTGGTAGAAAGAAAAACCGAACGCTGATAGAAGCTGCCAGGAGTATGCAAGCTGAATCTGGTCTTCCTACCAGTTTCTGGGCTGAAGCAATTGCAACTGCTTGCCACACCCATAATCGATCAGTGTACGTGAAGCAACACAAGAAGACTTCCTATGAAATATTGAGAAATAGAAAACCAAATATTGGTTATTTTCACGTTTTTGGATGTCCAGTTTACATCCTGAACGACTTCACTCAGTTAGGCAAATTTGATGCCAAAGCTGATGAAGGATATTTCTTAGGATATTCAGCCATTCGCAAAGCCTTCAGAGTCTACAACAAGAGACTGGAGAAGGTACAAGAGTCCATACATGTTACTTTTGATGAATCAAATTATGCAATCAATAAAAAGCCTGCCCTTGATTCTCCCTCAGTAATTCCAATTATCTTCGGTGAATCTGATCCCATTAACTGCAAAAATTCACCTGAAGAAGTTTCCAGTCATTCTGACTTGGAACCAGTTCTTAAGAAGAAGATCCCCAGTTGTACACCTTTCTATCCTTCAATAAGTTTCAAACTACCCAATGAACTTGTTATTGGATCAGATGTACGTACTACTCCCCCAGTATCAGTATCAGTTGAACTATTCCTGAAATGTTTTCATATGAAGAATTTCAAACTGAACCAGTACTTCAGGAAATGCCTTCCATTGAAGAATTTCATGATGCAAATCGTGATCTTACTGATTCAGATGAAGATATTGAAATAGTTTACCAGGATCCTCATCCTGAAACTCAACTGAACTCTTGCACTGATATTGTTGTCAGTAACAATCCTGGTCAGTACTTCCAGATGGACAAAAGCTCATCCTATCGATCAGATCATAGGTGACTCCAGTAGAGGAGTTCAGACCAGAAGAGCCTCCAGTGATCAATGCTTATATGTCAGTTTCTTATCACTAAATGAACCAAAGAAGATTGACGAGGCTATGGAAGATCCAAGCTGGGTGACTGCTATGCAAGAAGAGCTTCACCAGTTTGAAAGGAGCAAGGTTTGGTACCTAGTTCCTTTCCCAGTTGGAAAGAAAGAACCAATTGGAACAAGATGGGTCTTCAGGAACAAGGTAGATAAAGATGGCCACGTAATCAGAAACAAGGCCAGACTGGTAGCACAAGGTTACTGCCAGTCAGATGTCGATTTTGATGAATCTTTTGCTCCAGTGGCTAGACTTGAAGCGATCAGAATATTTTAGCATTCGCTGCTCATCATCAGTTCAAGGTCTACCATATGGATGTAAAGAGTGCTTTCTTGAATGGAAAGCTTGAAGAAGAAGTTTATGTCAGACAACCACCGGGTTTCGTTAATCAAAAGCATCCACATTGGGTATATCGTCTGGACAAAGCGCTTTATGTCCTCAGACAAGCCCCACGTGCCTGGTATGACACTCTGACTAAACATTTATTGAAAAATGGTTTCAAAAGAGGTGCAATTGACAATACCTTATTTATTCTTCATGAAAAAGGTAATCTGTTAATGGTACAAATTTATGTTGATGATATTATTTTTGGGTCTACTGATGAAAACATGTGCAAGAAATTTTCTAAAATAATGTCAACTGAATATGAAATGAGTTTGATGGGTGAATTAACATTTTTTCTAGGACTCCAGATTAAACAGACCAGAGATGGTATTTTTATTAATCAAGAAAAATATGTTAGAGATCTTTTAAAGAATTTGATATGAACTCTTCACCATTTAAACCAACTCCAATTTCTGCACCACTGACACTGGACTCCGATCCAGATGGTAAACCAGTGAATACCACTGTTTACAGAGGTATGGTTGGTTCACTGATCTATTTAACTGCCAGTAGACCAGATATTATGTTTTCAACATGTTTATGTGCCAGATATCAGTCTAATCCAAAGGAATCTCATATGCTTGTTGTAAAGCGCATACCGAAGTACCTTAAGGGTGTCCCCAGTTTGGGTCTTTGGTATCCCAAAGGCTCAGGCATGGATCTAATGGGTTATTCAAATTCAGATCATGAAGGTTGTAAGATAGACAGGAAATCCACTACTGGTGGAATGTCATTTCCTTGGTGGCAAACTGGTCAGCTGGACCAGTAAGAAGCAAACTTCAGTTTCATTGTCCACTGCTGAAGCTGAATACGTGTCTGCAGCAAGTTGTTGTGCTCAGATACTCTGGATGAAGAACCAGTTGCTTAATTATGGTATTAAGTACTCAAAGACCCCAATCTTTTGTGATAATACCAGTGCCATTGCTATCTCGAACAATCCAGTCATGCACTCCAAGACGAAGCACATTGATCTCAGGTATCACTTCATTCGTGATCATATTATAAAAAACAACATTGAACTCCATTTTATTCCCACGGACAAACAACTCGCTGACATTTTTACTAAACCTCTGGATGTCATAACTTTTGAATATCTTGTTGGTGAGTTGGGAATGTTAAACCCTTAAAATCTGGAACCTTGGTATTGAACGCCATTGTGTACTACTGAGGATCTTTGATTTAAAGATTTATAAATTTATGACTGCTCAGATATTGAACGCCGTTGTGTACTATCTTTGCATTAATAGATTTCTGGATCAACATTCCAGGGGGAAAGACTTGAAAAATATTTTTGCTCTTAAAAATGTTTTAAGTTCAGGGGGAATTTCTTATTCTTCACAAAATATTACTGGTACTTTGTAAATATGTCCCTCTCACTGGTAATTGGACAGGTTGAAGTGCATGTTTGAGGTGACTTTTGTCTCCTTGTAAATGTGTCCCTCTCATTTGTCTGTATTAGTTGACGTGCATGTTTGAGGTCACCAGTCTCTTTCAAATGGTTTTCACTGGTACTTTACTGGAGTGTCCCTCCAGTGTACCATCAGTACATGCGTCACTGGACTAATCCACCAGTGATACTGGAGTGTCCAGTCAACCTCCAGTGCACTGAAATGAGTCATAATATTTTTTAAATACTTGGTCATTGTGCGTGCCACGTAAGCAAACTTTTTAAAGATATTTATCTTATAATCCTACGTGGCATGTAAATTTTTCAAAGTAATGATGGTATTTTTTACCTTGGGAAGACAAAAAGTGCAACTTGATACTGTTTGTGGGCTGTAAACCGTCACACATTTATGTGTGATGTGATGTAATTAATGCGGATCTCAAAACCCCGATCAAAATTATATTTGATAATTTCAAATAAATCGTTTGAGTTCCACATTCTCTCTCCTATATATACCCACTTTCACTTTCAATTGCATTTACTTCGAACATATTTACTCCCCAAATCCTTAAAATTCCTTCATTTACTTCAAATCAATTTCCAATCATAATCATCTCTCATATTTACACCATTTCCATTCAATTCTTCATCAAATCTTCATCAAAACCCTAAATATTCAATTTCATCTTCATCTTTTAATATTCAAATGGCACCAAGACAATCTAACTCTCCTAAAAATCTGCTTGCTGCAGAATATGCTCCGGTTGCCAATGTTGAAAAGGCACCCCATATTACTCTTGAGGCTAAGGCCATAAGGATAAATATGAATAACTGGATGGCAAAACTCTCACTTTCCAGTGTTCATAATGCCCGATCCATTATTGGGAGACTAAATACATTCTTTCTCTCATGTCCATTATATGGTGCTTTGACCTTAAATCCAGGGAGGATGTACCACGATTATCTATGTGAATTCTAGTACTCTGCAATTTATAATGATGAAACTTCATCAATTACTTATACTCTCAAGGGAGGTACCAGATCCTTGAGTTTCTCTGTTAGTTTACTCAGGTCTGTTCTACAATTGAATTATTTTGAACAGAATGAGTTGTCCATCGAACTTCCCTCTGGTATAAATTTCAGGGAAGTATGCAGATTGATGGGGCACACAGAAATTATGGATGAGCATGGCCAGCTATCCAGAAAGGGAACAGTCTACATGAGCAGGCTGACAGACTCATGGAGATTCTTCTTCACGCACATTGTTGAATGTTTGGGAGGCAGTTCTGGAGGGTTGGACCAGATAAATCAGACTCATCTCCAGATTGCCTACTGCCTCTGGTTTGGTTATAGAGTGGATTTTGCTCAGATCCTGTTTGATGATCTGGTAGAGCGTCTTAAAGTGAAAGGTAGAAAAGCCTTTGTTCCATATATCCGTTTTCTTTCACTGTTGTTTAAAAGCGCTCTAGGAGACCAGTACGATTTTGAAACTACTCACTTTTCTGTGAGTGAGTATATGAGGGATTTGACCAACCTAAGATCTCCACTGAATGAGGTAGACATTCCTCAGTCCATGCTCTCTTTTCAAAGGGAAGAAGTAGAAGTGGCTCCAGGTAGAGGTCAAGTTGGTGAAGGACCCTCTGGTGACCAAGATGTTCAGATTATAGAAGCTGTACAACCCATCAGACAAGTGGCTCCTGAAGGTCAACAACCAAATGTTGAACCTTCCAGACGACTAAGATCAAATAGGCGTCTGATGAGAGATGGAGTTCAGGTGAATCCAGAAAGACATCCTGGTGATGTAATGAACATTGATGGGTCTCCTATTTTTGAAGAGGAGAATGTTGAAAATATACAAGTTATTGAGCAGACAGAAAATGTTGTACAGACTGTCGTACAAGAAGAAAATGTGGCTCAGATTGTTGAGCAGGTTGTTGAGCAGGTAGAACAAATTGTTTAGGCTGATGATCAAGTATCTGGTGAGCAAGATGCTCGAATCGATTTGAATGTTGAAGCAAGTGAACAGGCTGGTGAACTGGTTGGTGCTCAGGCTGGTGATACAACCTGTTGGTGAAATGTTTTGGGATGAGGCTGATTCTCCCATGTCAGAAGATCAGAATTTTGATGTCAATATGAACTTTCTGGTGAGGATGTTGTACAAGTTGAAAGTCTACCAGAAATGCCACCACCTCCACCAGAAACAAATATGCCGCCACCAGAATCAGAAATGCCACCACCCCCACCAGACTCAAACATGCCACCACCACCACCTTCAATTCCAGAAAATACTCAATACTTCACTCCTCCAACCATTCAAACTTCACAATCTCAACCTCCACCACTTGAAACTCCAGTCAACGTATTTGAACAACGTGTGCTAGACTCAACAGTTTTTACTGATGAAACTGCAACTGAAGAGGTCTGGGCACAAGTACCCTTAATGAACAGAATGACTTCAAACCTTGAACCTCCCAGTGGTCTCTCCACTTCGTCTTCAGCCGAGGTCCAAGGCATTTTAAGTAAGGTGGCGGACCTGGAGAGATCACTCCAGTCATCATCTCAGGTTGTTTCCGATTTTAAATCTTTATTATCAAACAATCTAGCATCTGAAATGAATATATTTGCTGGGAATGAAAAGCTTGTTTTTGAGAAGCTGGATGAGCTGGTACTGGCCACTAATAACAACACTAAAAACATCAAAGTGGCAGTCCAGGGATTGGAGATAGGGCTGGTGAATGCTGTTCAAACTGCAGTGAAAGGTGAACTTGTTCAACCACTGACAGGTCTGAAGGATGAGGTTCAGAAGTTGGTTACTAGGGTTAGTTCATTGGAAAGCAGGCCCACACTTGATCAGGCTGCTGTTGTTAGCACGATTAGTGATGAATGTGCAAAGAAGTTCAGACTTAGTATGTTGAAAGAAATATCTGAAGAAATTTCTGAGTCTGTTCTTCGAACTATTCAAGATGGGCTGTTACCCCAAGTGGAGAAGTTGATAGAAAAAGAATTGCCAAAGCACTTGCCTCAAGAAGTTGAAAATGTTAAAAAGGAAGTGCAGGCACTCCGAAAGAATGTGAATGATACAACTCCAGTGACTGGAAGAACTTTTGGTGCACTGGACAGACACATGCTAGAACAATTATGGAATGATCTCAAGTCCAAAACTGGTGATCATTCCAAGGGGGAAAAGTCGTCTGGTGTCCAAGAAGGTTTGATTAGAAAGAAGAAAGAAGTTGTGGCCAGTGCTGTTGAAAAGGCCTTTGCTACTGAAAGCATTGTGCAACAAAAACAAGTGACTGGTACTGATGTCAGTGCACGATTAGCACAGAGAGCATTTGGCACTGAAGCCACTGAAGAAGCTGCTGGTACTGAAGCCAGTGAGCCCCAGTTTGAATCTTTCCCAGATATACCAACTACTCTGAAGTCTGTTAAAGGAAAAGAACAAATGGTATCTGGAGAAGAAGAGCAAACTGTTGAAGAATCATCAGAGTTTCACACTGCTGATGATGAAACCTCTAAGAAGCTGGAACAACAATGCATAATGATTGAAATCTTCAAGAGAAATCAAAGAGATGAACTGCTGGCCCATCATAGGGAGATGGCAACTATGGGGACTCTGGATTCTTATAATGCTGGCAGGTTGGGCATAAACATTGATGTGTACAAAAAGATGAAGGAAGACCCAGAGTTCATCAATGTCTGAATGCATTGAATGATGTTCATGTACGCTCCTTTTACGCTGAAGAATAACAAATTTATGATTCAATAATTTATAGTGTTAGTGTACCAGAACTTATCAGGCAGAGAAAGGAGGAACTGGTGAACCTCCAGAAGAAGATAAGGAAAAATGCTGGTGCTCTGGAGTTAGAGTACAGGAAGAAATTGACTGGCTTACCTAAGCTTATTGCCAAACAGATCAAAGCAATTAAAGATGCAGATGTGAGCACATTCATTCCCTGGACACTTCTCTGAAAATCAATCGTCAACAACTCTAGTCTGCTGAAGAACAACAGAGAATGTCAAAGGAAACTGAAGCAATGATCCAGACAGCCAAATGGAAAGAAAAGTATCATGAAGGTATGTCAAAGTTTGAAATAAAGTTGACCAGGGAAGGTAACTTTACTGATGAAAGAAAGAGTACTTCAGTCCCGGCGTTTGGATGGACTGAACTGAAGGAGATTGCCTTAACGTTCAGGGGGAAGACAGATTTGTCGACTGACGTTAAAGCATTTCTGAAGAGGGTTGAGAAGGTATGGAGAAGAAAGCAACAGATGGAAGTTGCAATAGGCATGAAATCACCAGAATCAGTACCATCTTCTCCATCACCAAAGAGAAAGGCTTCTGAAGATGCTCCAGGACAGACCTCGAAGAGAAGGGCCTGACTCTTATATCATTTACTTATTGTAATTTATCGTTTGATAAAAAATTGTAACTATTTATCAGTTGATGTATGTAATATTAGTTGCAGTTTTTAATTCATAAAAGTAAATGATCAGATTTAGTCTAAGTTAGTATTAAAAGATGAAACTGGAACACTGATGATCTATAAAGTGTTTTCCAGTAACTTAGATTTTTTAGACTAAGTCAAAACTTGTGTTTTTCAAGCATACAAAGTTGTATAGATTTAAGCTTGAAAACACTTGCATTATTTCTAAAAAAATAGGGGGAATTTGTTAGGTCCAGATTTACCGGACTCGCTCCAGACTCGACTACTGGAGCCTTACTGAAGATCTGTCTAGAAATGATAAATACTGGACCTACTCCAGACTTGGAATCTGGAGTCCTTCTGAAGATTTGTTCAGAAATAATGGAAGACCAGTGAGCAAATACTTGTATAGGAAATCTGGAGTATTCTCCAGATTAGCTCACTGGACTTCACCCCAGTCCAGATCTATTCTACTGAAGACATTCTCACTAAAGTCAAAGACTGAAGTCTGAAGAAAGAAGACTGACAAACAGTGGAGCCCACTGACAGTCTTACCAGATCTCTAGACTGGAGCCTTGTACCTTAACCAATTGTCTATTGATAAAAGTACATACGTGTGTAAAGGTGGTTGGTTAAAAGGACTTTATCCTTGTACCTTAACCAATGCATTTAATAACCTTGTCGGTTCATTAAATGCATGCAACCATATTTGTACGGCAAATAAATTCGTTGTTGAATTTATCTGCCTATAAATACAAAGTCATATTTCTCATTCAAATCACTTTTAGCAATTTGGTGAACTTGCTTAAATACTCTCGATCTAAACAGTTATACTTCACAACTCTAAGTATATCGATCTAAGGAGATTATTTAGCAAGTATAGATCACTTGTATTTCAAAGATTGTTTAGATAGTTACATACTTTTAATATCTAGGTTCCGCAACAATCTTGTATTTTGTTTATCATCAATAAAGAAAATACACTTGAAAAATACATTCGTGTTCCATCATTTATTTATTTGTTTAAATATTGCTTAAAGTCGTTTATTGCTTTATTTATATTTTTGCATTTATATTTAAAGTAATACTAGTCCGATTCTAGTTCATACTTGACTTGTTATTTTACACTCGTGGGTTAAACCATCGTGTGAGGGACTTTACAAATCATATGGCACAAGGTGGGATTAATGTAGAACATGAACTATATGCAAACAAAGGGATTCAGTGAATCCATACATAACAAATAACAAGTAATCACATAAGTTTACACTTTTCAGCTCGAATCTCAAGCGAGTAGGGAACTACGGAACTCACCTTGATCGGCAAAGCAGTTAAAATCGAGTCAGAGTAAGATTAATAGCGAGTAATGGGGCCCACGCGTCCACAACCTATCAAAGCATGTCATATATCATAATGTCAACTCTATAATCATAATTAAGTTGGTTTAGTAAGTTTAAGTCGAGTCACGAACCCACAAACGCTTCTACAACTTTACCGTGTATGAAACAAGACACTTTGACTCGACATTTTTAGAAATGGAGGAAGATTTATACAAATGAAGGTTACTATAAGAAACTAGACTCTCTCACGATTCCAACGATAGGTCATATGACTAAAACGGACTTACGGTTCAAAAGTTATTAACGTTTGAAAACTGACGCGCGAAACAGGGCCTCATGACTGCGCCGCAGTCAGGATGCATTTCATCCACTGCGCCGCAGTCAGGAGGTGAACTTCAACTCAGAATTATTCCACTGCGCCGCAGTCAAGGAGGTGAACTTCAACTCAGAATTATTCCACTGCGCCGCAGTCAGGAGGTGAACTTCAACTCAGAATATTCCACTGCGCCGCAGTCAGGAGGTGAACTTCAACTCAAATTATTCCACTGCGCCGCAGTCAGGAGGTGAACTTCAACTCAGAATTATTCCACTGCGCCGCAGTGAGACCATTTATCAAGTACGCATACTTGGGAGTACATCAACCAACATCAAATACCAACATAACCAATCTAAATCACAAATTAATCAAAACTACAATGCACATACACTTCATACGACTTTACTTTTAAGAAATCATAGATGCTTATGTATAGGGTCACCCGCAGCCTTCCCACCACATCTAAAACCCTTTGAAAGCATAATCGACTTCCATGTATGCACTACTATCCTAATTTATTTAACAATATCACAATCTCATACAAATCCATCAAACACTAAAGCAAAACTATCCATCATTCATCCAATGTCACCAACTAGACATATTGTACGTGAGTAAAATCAAACAACACCAACAATCATTTACAAACACAATTAAACAAGTAATCACATAAGTTTACACTTTTCAGCTCGAATCTCAAGCGAGTAGGGAACTACGGAACTCACCTTGATCGGCAAAGCAGTTAAAATCGAGTCAGAGTAAGATTAATAGCGAGTAATGGGGCCCACGCGTCCACAACCTATCAAAGCATGTCATATATCATAATGTCAACTCTATAATCATAATTAAGTTGGTTTAGTAAGTTTAAGTCGAGTCACGAACCCACAAACGCTTCTACAACTTTACCGTGTATGAAACAAGACACTTTGACTCGACATTTTTAGAAATGGAGGAAGATTTATACAAATGAAGGTTACTATAAGAAACTAGACTCTCTCACGATTCCAACGATAGGTCATATGACTAAAACGGACTTACGGTTCAAAAGTTATTAACGTTTGAAAACTGACGCGCGAAACAGGGCCTCATGACTGCGCCGCAGTCAGGATGCATTTCATCCACTGCGCCGCAGTCAGGAGGTGAACTTCAACTCAGAATTATTCCACTGCGCCGCAGTCAGGAGGTGAACTTCAACTCAGAATATTCCACTGCGCCGCAGTCAGGAGGTGAACTTCAACTCAGAATATTCCACTGCGCCGCAGTCAGGAGGTGAACTTCAACTCAGAATTATTCCACTGCGCCGCAGTCAGGAGTGACTTCACTCATCCACTGCGCCGCAGTCAGGAGGTGAACTTCAACTCAGAATTATTCCACTGCGCCGCAGTCAGGAGGTGAACTTCAACTCAGAATATTCCACTGCGCCGCAGTCAGGAGGTGAACTTCAACTCAGAATATTCCACTGCGCCGCAGTCAGGAGGTGAACTTCAACTCAGAATTCCACTGCGCCGCAGTCAGGAGTGACTTCTCATCCACTGCGCCGCAGTCAGGAGGTGAACTTCAACTCAGAATTATTCCACTGCGCCGCAGTCAGAGGTGAACTTCAACTCAGAATTATTCCACTGCGCCGCAGTCAGGATGCATTTCATCCACTGCGCCGCAGTCAGGAGGTGAACTTCAACTCAGAATTATTCCACTGCGCCGCAGTCAGGAGGTGACTTCTCATTCCACTGCGCCGCAGTCAGGAGGTGAACTTCAACTCAGAATATTCCACTGCGCCGCAGTCAGGAGGTGAACTTCAACTCAAATATTCCACTGCGCCGCAGTCAGGAGGTGAACTTCAACTCAAATTCCACTGCGCCGCAGTCAGGAGGTGAACTTCAACTCAAAATTCCACTGCGCCGCAGTCAGGAGGTGAACTTCAACTCAGAATTATTCCACTGCGCCGCAGTCAGGAGGTGAACTTCAACTCAGAATATTCCACTGCGCCGCAGTCAGGAGGTGAACTTCAACTCAAATATTCCACTGCGCCGCAGTCAGGAGGTGAACTTCAACTCAAATTCCACTGCGCCGCAGTCAGGAGGTGAACTTCAACTCAAAATTCCACTGCGCCGCAGTCAGGAGGTGAACTTCAACTCAGAATTATTCCACTGCGCCGCAGTCAGGAGGTGAACTTCAACTCAGAATATTCCACTGCGCCGCAGTCAGGAGGTGAACTTCAACTCAAATATTCCACTGCGCCGCAGTCAGGAGGTGAACTTCAACTCAAATTCCACTGCGCCGCAGTCAGGAGGTGAACTTCAACTCAAAATTCCACTGCGCCGCAGTCAGGAGGTGAACTTCAACTCAGAATTATTCCACTGCGCCGCAGTCAGGAGGTGAACTTCAACTCAGAATATTCCACTGCGCCGCAGTCAGGAGGTGAACTTCAACTCAAATATTCCACTGCGCCGCAGTCAGGAGGTGAACTTCAACTCAAATTCCACTGCGCCGCAGTCAGGAGGTGAACTTCAACTCAAAATTCCACTGCGCCGCAGTCAGGAGGTGAACTTCAACTCAGAATTATTCCACTGCGCCGCAGTCAGGAGGTGAACTTCAACTCAGAATATTCCACTGCGCCGCAGTCAGGAGGTGAACTTCAACTCAAATATTCCACTGCGCCGCAGTCAGGAGGTGAACTTCAACTCAAATTCCACTGCGCCGCAGTCAGGAGGTGAACTTCAACTCAAAATTCCACTGCGCCGCAGTCAGGAGGTGAACTTCAACTCAGAATTATTCCACTGCGCCGCAGTCAGGAGGTGAACTTCAACTCAGAATATTCCACTGCGCCGCAGTCAGGAGGTGAACTTCAACTCAAATATTCCACTGCGCCGCAGTCAGGAGGTGAACTTCAACTCAAATTCCACTGCGCCGCAGTCAGGAGGTGAACTTCAACTCAAAATTCCACTGCGCCGCAGTCAGGAGGTGAACTTCAACTCAGAATTATTCCACTGCGCCGCAGTCAGGAGGTGAACTTCAACTCAGAATATTCCACTGCGCCGCAGTCAGGAGGTGAACTTCAACTCAAATATTCCACTGCGCCGCAGTCAGGAGGTGAACTTCAACTCAAATTCCACTGCGCCGCAGTCAGGAGGTGAACTTCAACTCAAAATTCCACTGCGCCGCAGTCAGGAGGTGAACTTCAACTCAGAATTATTCCACTGCGCCGCAGTCAGGAGGTGAACTTCAACTCAGAATATTCCACTGCGCCGCAGTCAGGAGGTGAACTTCAACTCAAATATTCCACTGCGCCGCAGTCAGGAGGTGAACTTCAACTCAAATTCCACTGCGCCGCAGTCAGGAGGTGAACTTCAACTCAAAATTCCACTGCGCCGCAGTCAGGAGGTGAACTTCAACTCAGAATTATTCCACTGCGCCGCAGTCAGGAGGTGAACTTCAACTCAGAATATTCCACTGCGCCGCAGTCAGGAGGTGAACTTCAACTCAAATATTCCACTGCGCCGCAGTCAGGAGGTGAACTTCAACTCAAATTCCACTGCGCCGCAGTCAGGAGGTGAACTTCAACTCAAAATTCCACTGCGCCGCAGTCAGGAGGTGAACTTCAACTCAGAATTATTCCACTGCGCCGCAGTCAGGAGGTGAACTTCAACTCAGAATATTCCACTGCGCCGCAGTCAGGAGGTGAACTTCAACTCAAATTATTCCACTGCGCCGCAGTCAGGAGGTGAACTTCAACTCAGAATTATTCCACTGCGCCGCAGTCGAGTTACGTTCTCTTATCTCCTGGAAAAGTAAAAAGCAAAGTACAGTGTCCAGGTCCTCTTCTGAGGCAGAATATAGGGCAATGGCCACTGTTACTTGTGAGTTAGTATGGATTCTTAACTTGTTAAGTGATTTACAAGTAAAAAATTTATTGCCAGTTACCTTGTTTTGTGACAATAAATCTGCTGTTTTGATTGCTAATAATCCTGTTCTTAATGAAAGAACAAAGCATATTGAAATTGATATTCATATTGTGAGAGAAAAGGTAACTTCTGGATTACTTAATCTTGTTAAGATTGATACTAATGATCAAATTGCTGATACTTTCACTAAAAGCCTTTGTGTAAGGCAACATGAGTTTTTGTTGAGCAAAATGAATATGACAGATTTGTTTTCAACTCAAGCTTATATTAAGGGAGGGTGTTAAAATTATCTAATATAAAGCTTTGGGTTATATTTGTATATGTTACTAACTTCAGGGTTAAGGCATTGTGCAGGTAGGTTATTGTTGATTCTGGAATGACTAGTTTTGCACAAAGGGGAAAGAGGAGGGAGGTGTAGTGCAAGTTGTCTCGGAGTATAAATTTATCTTATAACCCGATTAGGGTTTCCAGATTATTCATTATCACTTTTATATATTTTCGTTTATATTTTTTCTCTCAAATATATTCTAGAGATTCTCTTTGTAATCTGATTGTTTTATCTTGATCAATCATTTGTTTGATCATCTTGATCATATTTCTTTATAATAATCAAACTCTATAAGTCGGATTATACAGCCGACTGATTAATTACTTAATAATAAAACAATCATTAATAATAATTGTTGTTTTTTGTTGATCTTTGAGTTCGTTCAAATGGAACCTTTTTTAGAGTGACGGAATATCCGTACGTGCTTCACTTTTAATTATTCGAGTTATTTTAGGCCTCCCATTGATGTCTAATTCGGCCATTTAATTAAAAGAATGTTTTTAACAACGTGTTACACACAAAAAAGCGTTACCGAAATGAGTTTGATCTTAGAAAAGTTATGTTATGCTTAACATTTACGGTTAACTCGCCGACTCAACTTAATATGTAAGAAACAAAATCAATTTGTTTGATTTTCAAATTCTATGGACCTCAAAATCAAGCTAGCATATTTTTGAGTAAAACAAATAAGCTAAGATTTTGATTATTGGTTCATGATAAAACTGACAGATCATAAAGAACAAGTATATATTGATGCATGAAGATTTTCATGATGCATAACGATTTTCAATTAAGAAAAAAAAAAGATTTTGAGAAGACTTGCTCTTTGTAGAGCACAGTACGATGAACGTTGTAAGCTGTTTTATTTGTTTTACTTTACCTTGTTTTATTTTGTACTTGAACGGATATATGTATGATGCTTGTAGCGAGCAATTCCTTTCAAATAAAGATGAGAAAATAGATGATGGGTTCCAAAAAGGAGATAATGGAGGAATACTTGATATGAGATATGATAGGATTTAAGGTGCCCGTGACTATGGAGAAGAGAAAGATTAGGCTTCTGGCATTAGTATTCTTTTGCTGTCCACACTTGTTGTTTTCCTTTAAAAAGACTATATAGGACAATATTTTATTCTATGATGTCCTTACTATGTTCCCAACTTCTTTGTCATTTTCCAGTTTTAGTTCTCCATAGATGGTTGCTATATGTTTCGACATTATTATTTCACTGGGGAGGTATGAATCATGCTAAAAGGGTATTTGAGTAATTATACAAGCATTATTGGGTGGCATGGTATACCCACCTAATTCAAAGATGAGAAATAACTTGTTAATCCAATATATGTTTTAGCATTACAAAAACAAGAGTAATCTATATATCTTGAATGAAACGATATCGCTTGGCTCATGTAGGTCTCTACATGTAACCGGAGTAAGTGATTCTATGTTATGCGTGAGTGGTATGGTCTTGTACCGTTCCGGTATTGATAGACATGGTTTTGAAAATAAATAAAACATGACATCGATTCCGGTCTCATGTTGGAATATGGTACCACTTTCGTTAAGAACCAACGAAAATGGATACCGGTCTTGGTACTACTTGGTATTGTGTATTCACTTTCCGGTACCAAGATCAGGACAATACCGTAACGGGTCGAAACTTGAGAATTTATGCTCATTTCTAATTATTCTATGTCTACATGAGTTTAATACCGGCTAAAGGGTTTAAATCTTCACAAGTTAAATCCTTTAAGGGTATGTTTGACAAAAGTAGATGTAGCTTTAGTTTGTAGCTGTAGCTTTTAGTTGGAGCTGTAAGCTGTAGCTTTTATTTTTTAAAAGTGTTTGAAATGATAGCTGTAGCTGCAATTTCAAGAGGTATTAGATTAAAAGCTTCATCGAAAAGCTAAAGCGTTTCATTTTAAAGCTTTTTCTTTCAAATAAAAGCTAAACCTAGTTGTATCCAAACAAAACTTTTAACACTTTAGGAGCTTTTAGTTTAAAATAAAAAGCTAAAGCTCCTAAAAAGCTCTTAAAAAGCTTGTACCAAACATAGCCTAAATTGTTGATGTTAAACAGATCAAAATGCTTCAAACATCACGGGTCTATCATAAGTTAAGACAAGTAACCTCAATTTTTCTTTTCACAAAATCTAACTTAGTGCATCAAGTATGATTCAGGGACACAAAATCACCTAAAACGTCACCTCAACGCCACATTAACTTTCTCTATTTTATCGTTTTTTAGCTGTTATGGATACAGAACAACGCTGAAACATAAAACATCGATCACTTTTTTATTTTTATAATTACTTTTATAAATTGCATGCATTATTTTTTAACTATTTTTTATTCATTCAAAAATATTTATAACTTTGAGAAGACCTAAATTCTGGTTGAAATTGTTTGATATATAGGTACTTTTTAGCTTACCTCTAACACAGTTAAGCTTGTTGATCAGGTTATTACCAAGCATATACACACATACTATACATTGCTCAATGTATACACTTAAGTTAAAATCTCTCACAAAAAAGACATATACTAATATATGGTTATATATAGATATATATGATCATGATGATTGTAGAAAATTTGATAATTAAGGAACTACATAGCCAACCAAAGAAAAGAAAGCCTTTAACTTGTAGATTGTTTGATCGTAATAATAATTGGTTTTATGGGCACTCCTAAGATGTGGGTCACAGAATAAGTTGGCAAGGTTATAAGATGCACAAGACTATATGGATATCCCCCCACCTACCCTATCATATAGCCATCTGAATCACAAATCCACAAGACTTGGATGATATAAGCATGAGGTATATATGATGATGATGACGCATTTTCATTTTAATATAATCTATATACTAAAAAGTAATGTAAATTTTACAAGTTACTTATGCATAACATGTACAAGTCAACTATGCATAAATTATATTTTATACAAACTTGAATGAATGTACTACCTTTTAACCATAAGATACTACTTTCAATTTATATTTACCTTTTATCTTCAAATTACATAGATTTTTACTTTTGCCTCTTGACTTTATTAGCTTTTTTTCTTTTACCCTCAACTTATATAATTTTTGAATTTACTCCTCCAACTTAGCTATTTTTCTCAAGATTTATTTTCTAAAATCCTAAATATATTTTTTGAGTTATCTTTTTTTAAAAATAATAAAAACTTTAATATATTTTTTAAATTGTCATTTAAAAATTGTTAAATATTTTGGTTAGTAATGCCGTCATTGTCATCACCATTTTTGTCCACTGTGTCATTATTATTGTCAGTCTATTTCAACTACATTCTTAAGCATACACTTGCAACTTGAAAAATTATAGCTTTTAAGCATCAGGTATTTCTTATTATGCATAAGTTTTGATAAAATATATGAAAGTTCTAGATCTTCTCAATTTTTTTCCTAATTATTTATTGTTTATCTAATTCATAGTTCTGTCGCCAACAATCCGGAGTTAATATTTGTTATTGATTGTACCATGTTTGTAAAAACCATCACTCGCGGCAACGCGCGGGATAAAATACTAGTAACTAGATTCAATATACAAGTATATATCAATGTAGAACAATTATTCTAAAGAGAATGATATGATGTAAATCTTTAGTTCAAATGCTTCTTATGATTACCCACATTATAGATTCTACATATTCTAATTTCTAAGATCTAATTATCCTATATGGGATGAGATCAATTCTCACCAATAAAAAAGTACTAGTAGTAACATACAACACCTTATGCAGGACGTATAAGAGAGGGTAAGTACCGCCACAATACGGGTTTTTTGACTCATTGGAGGGGGCTATACTATATAAACCTCAGAAAATCTTCGGCCGGACTATAAAAAATTCGTTGCATTTACGTATATTGGGGAGGCTTTGGCACCCCCCCGTCTCCGCCTCTGTGTATATGCAATTTGAGTAATGCTATAATGACAAACTAATTACAAACAAATTTCTACAAACTCATGTGTTACCAATGAAATGAAGGGAGATAATGAAAAAGAAAAAATGTCCATTTAATTTGCTACATCAATTTCTGAATGTTTGTTTGTAATTTGTTTGTAAACGTAGCACTCCTCATGCGATTTTTATAGATTCGAATATATTTATATATATGATACATAAGAAAAGGTAAACTTG
>CM067170.1:127852409-127854909 GCA_034093135.1 Erigeron breviscapus | reverse complement strand
AGAATTATTGGTTAATAATCTTTTATCTATCAAGTCTAGTTTATTAAGATCTGTTAAACGTGCTGTTAAAAAAAAAAATCTGTTAAACGTCAAATTATGTGACGTTTATAATTATCTGGAAACATAAAGATTATAATGAAAAAAAAAAATACGAGTATATTTTTTCTCAAACTAAGACACATATATGTTATATTTAGAACTTTGGTATGTTTTGTCTCAAGTATACGAAAAGCAAAAATAAGCAATCCTAAGTGGAAAAGTGAAAGAAAGCTTCACCAAATTACATGTGGGTAAGTAATATAGTTTGATTGCTTAGTTAGCTCGTAAGCACTAAGTGTCATAATCATCTCAAAACTACACTCTACATGTGCAATAAAAATTTCTTGCATATACAAACAATAGAACATGCATTAGAATTAGAATTATATATATAAGAGAGAGAGGGAATGAGTACTCTGAACAATTTAAATTGTGCCTAAAGTTATCCCCATAAGAACCCTCTCTTTTATATGAGTTTATGGCGTTTGATTTAGACTTTTGCTTAGAATTGCCACATCAACTAGGCATATAGTATCATTGCATAAGACATGCCTCTCTCTTATGGCCCAATCCCAGCTTGTTTGTAAAGTTTCTTCTTAATTTTCTCTTTATGGTGACATCTACATATACCTATATATGTACATATGGTCAACTACACTATTGTAGATGTGTTGACTACCAATTTACATCTTGTACGTGTTCGTCCAATGCTTATTTAGATAGCTTACGTAAGTTTAAATGTCGCGATTTGGAATGTCACGAGAGAATTCTTGTGTTTTGAATGAGGCTATTCTTTATATATAGGATTTCGCTTATAAAACCAAATTTTACACGGCAGACTGATCTTGGTCCAACTTTAGACCAAACGTAGGTGAAACAACGCTTTTGGGCCTCGCGGATATGCCTGTTGTGGCATACATCCAAGAACTGGCTGTCGAATACCAATCGGTCTATCAATTTCTATAATCAGGAACTTATCTTCATGAACAAATTATAGGTAGTGACAAGAATATAATAAATAGTACATGTAGGTGGAAGTGAATCATTCAATTCAACAAAGAAAGAAAGAAAAGAAGGATTCAAGTTTCAAGAAATGTAAAGTAGCTTTAACCACTTTCTAACCATTTGTATAACAAGTATACATATATAAATAAGAATATTGGTGAAGAGGAGGAACTAAGAAAAGTGAATGATTGTTGGGGCAAGCATGTAACTTTTGAATGAAGCTAATAATAATATTAACATTCCATGGTGCATCTACATCAAGAAAAAGGTCAAAGGAAAAGCCCAATCTAAGTCAACACCACTTGTTTGGCTTGTAAAGTGCATGGCATGTTGTTGCTTTGAATTCAAATGCTTCCCCTTATTAGAGACTACCTGTGTCAAAGTGGAGCTACCACTTATGCCCCAATATCAACATACCTCTTTTGGGACCCTAATTCCTCACATTTTATCATTTTCTCTCTGTTTTTTTTAGGATTTATACTTCAATGTGATGATGCATTGCTGAGGCAGTTGTAGCCACACATTTAAAAGAAATCTTTTAATGTATTCAATATATATATGATTGTGTATTAAATCAACGTGCAAAATATTTGCTAATAAGGAGAAGCTAGTTCAATACTTCAATCCAATCCATTCATTCGTTAATAATACGGATGGTAATTTGACAATTGATAGGAATTTTTGTCTTTTAACAAATCAATGATATAATCTCTATGACAAGCTGGTTTTACCAATAATTTGACATCGTGTCTACGGGAAAAAATCCGGTAAAACTTGGGCGTTTAAGGGCTTCGTGTGGCCAGCTTAGCGGTGACCTTTCGTCAATGGGTCACTCGGTACGATGTATCTAGGCAATTTTGTCAGTTGGTTGTTAGAAAAAATATCTTAAGAATGAGCAACGATATTTTATGGCATAAGTAAAGTAAAGATCTTAAAATGAAACTATCATTTAAAGGCGTGTTTTTTCCATATGACCTGACATCATCCGCCAACACACAATCTATATGATCTGTTTGAACTGAAATCAATCAACCAACCCGCAAACTCACCTCTAACCAACTCATTTGACCCTTCAATCTGAAACAAACCACCAATCCATCAACCTGTTTTTTCCCCGGGTTGTTGGGTTGGATTTGGGTGATAGATTAGCAAATTCGGGTTCGGGTTGGATATTTTCAACTCGTTAATCTGAAACCAGAACAATTGACACCGTAGTTTTTACTTATGCCCCATCCTTGGTACCATCTTTTGTCTTGGATAATTACGTCATTTATTAATCGAATCAAACATACACAGTGACATTCTCAAAAATTTTGGATTACAAATATTAAGTTTAGCAATTAAGAAAAAAAACTTTTTAGATTAATTATAATAGTTGTGCCACTAGAATCTGTAAATAATAAGCTAATTACATAATCAGCCATCCAGCTTAAAGCCCAATACATGGTACCATCTA
>CM067170.1:127712183-127851409 GCA_034093135.1 Erigeron breviscapus | reverse complement strand
TTGTCTTGTTAAAATTTCATATCAGATTGAAAAGAACCCAAAAGATTCAAAGGGTCACAAGTTGTTAGTCATATTTTCTTTGATTCCTTGTAAGCTGATAGTTAAAAGTGTTGTTGGGTTTTGTCATCATCAAATAGGGGGAGATTGTTGAGTCCCAATGTTAATTGTAAATTTAATGATGACAAATCTGACCTATAAACACTTAGTAATCTTTGGTTCTTGTAATCTGATCTGGTCAGACTAAGCTGACACAGCTTACGATCTGTCTCTGACCCAGATCATGCTTCATACTTGTAGTTGTAATATCTTATGGAAGCAAGTGTTATTCAAGCTGCATCAACAATTGTATTAGCATTCAGTCCAAGTCGAAGAGGAGGATTGAAGATAGAAGACCAAGCTGTTAGTGGAAGACAGCTTGGGATTAGCAGTCAGCTTGGAAACACTTAGGCAGATGGTGCTTTGACAAACGGCCCAATCTGTGTCTGACAATCAAGTGAAGATAACAACCTGGATTGAAGATAAGGACAAATGACGTGACTAGGAAGATTCCTAGGATCCAGGTTGGTGGTTGTTTTACATATGCGTGTCCATACTCCTATTGGTAGATGAAGAATGTGCGTCAGTACATGGGGGACCACAAGTACCATGAAAGGCACGATTGATTATTCCTTCATCAACCACTGATTGAAGAACACGTAGCTGCAACGGACACCTAATGAAGGAGCGCTTGTACCTATAAAAGCCTCATTCATGGATTGCATATGTATGGCATTTCCTGAGAATCATTCTTCACACAAGTTTCTCTGCTCTTATACACAGCTTAGTCTGTACGAGATCAGCTTGGGCTGATTCTCTTGAGCTGAAACTGATTGATTGTTATTTCATAGGGTTGTTTAGATATCTATAGGCTATCTTTATTCCGCAACAACCCTGTAATTCTTTGTATAGATTATTTCTTAATAAAGGATTACATTTGAAAACCATAATCTGTGTTCAAGAATGTTTTTATTTCTTTACTGCTTTACTGTTTTAATGATTCATGCTCTTTACTTACTTGCTTAATATTCATAAACTGAATCTTAAAACGTTTTGTGTTAAAAGTTTGTAAAGATTGAAGAAAGTTGTATTCACCCCCCTCTACAACTGTTCTGTGTTCAATATACTTTGGTATATTGATACACCGTGGGATGTATCAATTGTTCACGGATTAGAAGGCACGGTTGATTTTAGAGCTCTTGTAGATTCGGCAAATTCGATAAGTGGAGAAGCGCAAACGCCGGAGAACGTTTTTCCTGAATCTCATCCGCCGAGTGATGTTCGCCGTGAAGATCAAGCGTCTCCACCACATCTAGTAACTGGAATTGATAACGCCGCATTTGTTCATGCGCCGACTTACTTCGGTGACGATCACGCGCCGTCACCTCATGCTGTTATTGGAATTGAAACCGCCGCAGAATCTCACGCGCCAACTAACAATCGTGAATATCACGCGCCGTCACCTCTTGTTATTTCTGGAATTGAAACTCCTGTGAAATCTCACGCGCCTTCACCTCATGCTGTTACTGGAATCGAAACGGCTGTAAAAGCTCACGCGCCTTCACCTCATGCTGTTACTGGAATCGAAACGGCTGTAAAAGCTCACGCGCCGTCACCTCATGCTGTTACTGGAATTGAAACCGCTGCATCTCCTCGGTCTGTAGTAGTTGTTACTGGAATTGACACTGTTGTATCTGGTTCACAGTCACTGGATATATCGAAGGCGGCGTACAAAGTGTCTGGACTAGTGGCACCACAGACTCGAGTTGAATCGATTAGTCATCCGCTTGAAGAACACAGATCTGAGTTGATTACTCATAAAATACGTGGATCCGAATCTGCTACTCAATCTGTTCAACGGCACATGTTGAGTGAATTGAATATTCCGAAAATACATGATGTTTCACTTACTGCGAGATCAGAAACGAGTGGTAATGATGCTCAGGAAGTTAATCAGGTGTTTGATGAGCTTAGAACAGGAACGAGTGAGTTGATTTCTGAGAATTTGCGTCATGTTTCACTGGCTGCGAGATCTAAATCGAGTGGTAATGATGCAGACGAAGCCAGTGAAGCTGTTGATGAGCTTATGACAGGAACGAGTTGAAGATGGTGAGCAGTACTCGAGGATTGATGAGATAAGCCTGGGCGATCCTTACAGGCGTGAGCTCTATACTCCTGCTACTATGATTTGTGCAAATTGATAGGTGAAAATACATAGTTAGCCTTTTGGCATTCTATTGTTTGTTGATATTGTAGGAACACCATTCACAAAATAACATTTTATTGATAATCAAATTCGAATTACAACAAGATATTACAACTAAAGTAACAATTAACTAAACAATACAAGAAAAGTAAATGAAACAGAAACATAAAAAGAAAGAAGAAGGCAAAAACGGGCTGAGGGTTCTGTTAAACAGAGGTCCCTTAAAACTGATTTCGGGCCACCCAAGTGAACCCGTCAGTTTCCCAGGGTACAACAGCCAAAGCAGTATGTACTGCCGGAGTTAACCAACAACCCAGAATTATACCTTCAAGAACAGCTTGAAGTGAAGTGAAAGAGAAGTAGTTTGGTTGATGATCCAGGATGAAGATGTGTTGGTGTTGTGTTAAACTTCCAGAAAAAACCACTAAGTATGATTTATATACATATAAATCAGTTAGTGGATGTTTTAGTGGGACACTTGTTGGTTTGCATGCTTAATCAACAGGTGTTACACTTGAGACTAAGTCAAGTGTACTGCCAGGTGCAAGGCCTGAAACAGGTCAACCCACTGAGCCATAATCGAGCCATGGAAGCCATAATCGAGCCGAGTCAAGCTAGCCAAAAACAAAGGCGGCTCTAAAGCGGCTCGCGGCGATGCGAGCGTGCTAAGTGCAAAGTGCGCCACTAAAATGCCACATTACGCCTCATCCCACGACCCCGGTCCCTGCCGGTCTCGGGCACGGGCGCGGGCGCGTCGGGTGCTTCGCACCCTCCTTGCCCACTTGGGGTGTAGCCCCTTATAAGGAATTATTATTCTTCCAACACTCCTCCTTATAAACACACTTAATGTTTATACTTCTACCAATGTGGGACAAACCCACATTAGTTAAACACACTTTTAACTTCATTTTAACATATCTATTAACTTGAATATTTTATGTTATATTATTTAAACATATTAAATAATAATTATACATAAAATTTCCAACAATCCCCCACATGAATAGATATGGTTATTAAAGATAAATTCCGACAGTCAAGTATTGCAGGAGAAGTAGGTTTTACCCTTTGAACTTTCCTTTGTGAGTGCACTTAGTCTCCTAGCAGTTAGTAGAACTTGATGTCTTTGAACTAACTCCTTTTTACGTAGACGTTATTGCACGTCACACAATACTTTCCCTAGTTTGGTTAACCCCTCACTTTCGTGTCCGTTATGGTCATGGAACACTATCCTGGTTCTGCGAGAGCTCTAGGAATGCGCCCCTACAATTCCATTCGAAGCGACCACACTTCTCTCTAACATAGGTGATTGCTCACAATCATTAAAAGCTATATGCTTAACCTCTATGATATCACTGATTTGATATAGGAATGGGCTAGGAAACTTGCAACTCACTTTATTGTGGTGGGTTCTCCCCCCACAGTGACTGCAAACTCCCTTGATTGTTTTGGGGTGCTCCCCCACAGTAACCTCCTCTATTCGTACAATTAGGTTGTCCTATTGAACCTAGATCATGGGATCTCCATTTACATCTAGGTTAGGTTTTCCTTCGTACAAATTTACTCAATGGGCTTTAGCCCCATTCCACTTGACGACTTATAAACTGCCTCACTACTTAAACCTTTAGTTAGCGGATCCGCAATGTTATCCTTTGTACCTCACATAGTCAATAGTGATAACCCCTGTTGTGAGCAGTTGTCGTATACTATTATGCCTACAACGAATATGTCTTGACTTGCCATTATACATTGTATTTTGAGCTCTACCAATAGCCGATTGACAATCACAATGTATACAAATAGCCGTCAAAGGCTTTGGCCATCTAGGAACATATTCCAAGAAATGTTGTAGCCATTCTGCTTCTTCTCCAGCTTTATCCAATGCTATAAATTTAGATTCCATCGTGGATCTAGCAATGAGCGTTTGCTTGGATGATTTCCAAGCTATAGCTGCTCCTCCAATAGTAAACACATATCCACTTGTGGATTTGGAATCTTTTATATCGGATATCCAATTAGCATCACTATATCCTTCCAATACAGCTGGATCTCGACCAAAATGCAGCCCATAATTCCTTGTATATCTCAAGTATCTTAGTAACCTAGTCATAGCCTTCCAATGCTCCGAACTAGGATTACTAGTATATCTACTTAGCCTACTTACAGCATAGGCTAAGTCTGGCCTCGTACTTGTCATGAGATACATTAGGCTACCAATTACCCTTGAGTACTCCAATTGAGCAACACCTTCACCTCTATTCTTCGATAGATGTTGCGTGGTATCTATTAGAGATCGAGCTACTCTTAAGTCCTCGGGACTGAATTTCTCAAGGATCTTGTCCACATAGTGAGATTGACTTAACACTAGACCATCTTGGGTTCGAGTAATTTTCATTCCAAGAATGACATCTGCTAAACCCATATCCTTCATGTCAAATCTCGCTTTCAACATATCTTTGGTAGATCTGATCATACTATCATCACTACCCACAATGAGTATGTCATCGACATATAGACAAAGTATCACATATCCTTTAGATATGTCCTTCACATAAACACATTTGTCACACTCATTGATCTTGAAACCATTGTCGAGCATAACTTGATCAAACTTTTGGTGCCATTGTTTGGGAGCTTGTTTCAATCCATACAACGACTTGACAAGTTTACAAACCTTGTCCTCCTGGCCAGGAGCGGAAAAACCCTCAGGTTGTTCCATGTATATTTCTTCATCTAGCTCTCCATTGAGAAAGGCTGTTTTTACATCCATTTGATGTATTTCCAAATTTCTCAATGTTGTAATCGCAAGCACCAATCTGATCGAAGTTACTCGAGTTACAGGCGCATATGTATCAAAGTAATCAAGATCTTTCTTTTGTCTATATCCTTTGACTACAAGCCTTGCCTTGTACTTATCAATAGAACCATCAACTTTCATCTTTTTCTTGAATATCCAACGATGTTCAAGTGGTTTACAACCAGGTGGAAGATGAACTAATTCCCAAGTATGATTCTGTAAAATAGAATCAATTTCACTCTTGATGGCTTCTTTCCATTGAGGCGCTTCTTGAGAAGTAACCGCTTCATTATATGTTTGAGGTTCACTCATAACCATATAAGAAACAAAATCAGGCCCGAAAGATTTTTCAATCTTTTGCCTTTTGCTTCTTCGCGGTTCTACTTCTTCATCCTCAGATTGTTCTTGATGCTCATCTCGAACAATTTTATCAACTGGAGTTGATGTAGTAGCTTTTCCTTTGTCCAAACGAGGAAATTGTAACATCCCAAAACTTAATCGTATATGTTGACTAACGTCGTTAGGTCAAATTCTAAGTCCGTGATATGTTATGTGGTAAAAGGTGTGTTTATATGTTTATGTGCCCTATATGTGAGATTTAATTACCTTTAATGAGTGACAATAAAGTGGACTTAATGATGTGTAAAAGGCCTTTGTAGTGTGCGAAAGTGCTTTAGTGTGTTATAGGTATCCCCAATAGGTGTTTTTAAGCGAAATAAAGTCAATATGAAGTCCAGGGACCAATTTTGCCAAAGTTGAAAAGTTAAAAACGGGTTTGGCTTGGGATTAGCCTAATCTAGGTTAATTTTGCAGCCATTAATCATAATTAAAACAAATACAAAAGTTCCTCTGGATTGAACTGGGTAAAAATTGGTCTTGGGAGTTACAGGCTCATCATAGACAGTGGTGGGCCTGAACTCCTCTGGTAATCGATCGATTACTGGTATTAATGATGCTACATGAGTATTTCCATCTAAGTATGCACGTTTTTGAGCAGGAAATTGTTTTACTCCAGCATCATATGGCTTTTTGGTTTCTAGCCATGATTTAATCACCAGTTTTTCTTTATCTAAAATGATCTCAAGATCTTGTTTTTCTTGAATCAATTGTTCAGTTACCAGAACCTGGGCTTGAAATGCCAGTTCAATGTCTTGAAGTTCTTTAACTTTGATTTTAAAGCAGTTATTTCAGAAGAATCTGTTTCTAGACCATTTACACAATCAGATCTAACAGTTTCTACAAAAATCAAATCAGAATTAAGAGCTTCAGCTATGTCCAATTTTAGTTCATGGTCAGTTGCACAATCATAATCACTAACCTTCTTAATAACAATGTCTACCCATCGTCCAGATGTGACATCTTCCTTCACCAGATGCTCATCGTCTGCCAGAGCCATGTAACAGCAATCTCTTTCTTCTTCTTCATCAGCAGATGATTCATCAGAAGGAACCCACTTCTCTTCAGTTGTTGCAATCATGCACTTATTATTGTTTTTCAATTTGTTGTGCCATGAGAGCAATCTGGGCCTTAAGCATTTTATATTTCAGTTTATAGCTATCATCAGGCTTATTATTTGAAGAGAATGGACCAGGCTTGGATACAAACTGGCTGGACCTGCACTCTTTCTTGAAATGACCCTTTTTGCCACACTTAAAGCATGTCAAATTGGTCTTATCAGTGGAAGAACTGGATGCAAATTGTCCAGATGGCCTATTTGCTCTTGCTTTGAAACGATTAAACGTTTTAGCAATCATTGCAATAAGGTCATCATCTTCAGTTTCATCACAACAGTCTGGAGAGATTTGACTGGACTCGCCAGAATCCATGAGTTCAGACACCATCTTCTTTATAGAAAATACATTCTCAGAAGATATCAGTGTTGTACTATGTGGTTCAGTATGACTAACCACATTAGGACTACTGGAGGCATGGTTAAACGCATCTTGTTCTGCCACCACTCTCTGAGCTTGATTTTCTTCAGTGTACCTGAAAGCTCCATATAGAGTTGAGAGAGTGTGTGTGTGCAGAGTTTTACCTTGTCGTAAGACCAGGATCATGTGAGACCATTTGGTGGGTAGAATATCACAGAATTTCTCCAGAAGTATATCCTTGTCCTTCTCAACCCCAAGACCTCTCAATTGGTTTATGATACTCATAAATCTGGTGTAAGTACCAGTGAGAGACTCGTTAGGTTGAGCAAAAAATGACTCATACCTCTTGTTTAAGGAGACTTTTCTGGTGACAATGGTGTCATCTCCTCCTTCATGTTGGTTTAAAAGTTCATCCCACATGGTTTTAGCACTAGGAAAAAGAACTAGTGTGGGAATTAGGGTTTCAGGAACGGCCCCGAGGATCATGTTTTTGAGAAGGGTGTCTAGATTCACCAATCTCCTCTCCTCTTCAGACCAATGTTCCTCCCTCTTTTCCCTTCCTCTTCTAGATCCAGAAGGATCAAGAAGGGGATTGAGAGGTGATGTTAGTACATAAGGACCTTCATTTAAAATTTTCATCATGTTCCTCTCAATACCAGTGACATGCAAAACCATCCTAGCCTTCCACGTACCAAATTCATCACTGTTCCCACTTAATTTAGGAACAGGATTATTTGAGTAGTGCACATGCACGTGTGGAGAAGCAGGAGTAGGAGGAGGAGGTGGATTAGTGTTATTAACAATAGGTGGTTCATTTTGATCATTAATATTTGCATTAGGATCGGGACCAAGACTAAAACCTTGTGTATTTTCTTGGTTAGCCATCAAGAAACAGATCTATGCAATGTTTAGCCTTCTGCTCTGATACCAAATGTGAGTCCCTTAAGTTCGATGGTTAACCAGGAAAGTGTATAATACAACAAGTCTAATAAGCACTAGAATGGACTAGTATTACTTGTAAATAAAAGCAAAAATATATAAACAAAGTAATACAAGACTTAAAGCAATAAACAAGTAAAGTGGAACATTATGTATTTTTCAATGGTGTATTTTATTTATGATGTTAAATAAAACACAAGGTTGTTGCGGAATCAAGATAATACAAATAAGTATGTATCCTAACAACCTATGAGTTACAAATGATCTATATTTGTCAAATAACTCTTTTGGATCGAGATACTTAAAGTTGTGAAGTATCCCAGTTTAAGATCGAGAGTATTTGGACAAATTCACTTTCATGCAAAGTGTATGCTTAAAAGTATTTTTCTCAAGGAAATGACTTTGTATTTATAGGCAACAAAATTCACCAGTGAATTTTGTGCCGTACAAATATGGTTGCATACATTTAATGATCCGACAAGAACATTAAATGTATTGGATAAGGAATAAGGATAAAGTCACATCAAATGACTTTGTGTCCTTTTATCCAACCACCTTTACACACACACAAACTTTGGTAAAGAACAAGTGGATTGTTCTTTGGAAAGTGTGTAAAGGGAAAAGTCAATCCTCGATATCAGTGTTCAGACTTGTAGGGTCTAGAACACTGACAATCCTCCAGTGTACAGATCTGGTAAGACTTTCCAGTGGACTCCGCCATTTGTCAGTCTTCTTTCTTCAGACTTCAGTCTTTGACTTCAGTCAGAATGTCTTCAGTAGAGTTGATCTGGACTGGGGTGAAGTCCAGTGAACTCATCTGGAGAATACTCCAGATTTCCTATACAAGTATTTGCTCACTGGTCTTCCATTAATTCTGGACAAATCTTCAGAGGGACTCCAGATTCCAAGTCTGGAGTAGGTCCAGTAGAACACGTTTCTGGATAGATCTTCAGTAAGGCTCCAGTAGTCGAGTCTGGAGCGAGTCCAGTAAATCTGGACTAAATCTGGACCTAACATAATGCATTTGAGTTTGTTATGCAATATACTTGTTTATGTCAGCCTCATTAAACTGTGATTTCGACTTCTTTCTTGAGATGGTATATATTATTAATGACTAGTCTTTCGTTTCTTATAACATTTGCAGGTACTTTGGGTATCAGATAATGGATTTCCTGACCTTGGAGGGATTACGAAAGGAAATACTTGTTACATTGACGAGGTCAGTTTAATCAGCGATCTTACATTAGTATGTTATTTGCATTTTTATGATCTAATTAGCAATTTCCTGATAATAGGTCACTCCTCCAGTTGTTATGTCTTCTGGTTCTTATAGGGGAGTCACGGCTATACTGGAGGTTTGTTTCCTTTATATTTCCTATCACAGTTGAGCTAAGCTACTTGGTCGGAGTTTTCTTAGTACTATCTTGTGGATGCAGATTCATGATCTTGCTGTTAATGCTCTGGTACAGAGCAACCATGTAAACTATAGATTTGAGCTTGATTGTGGATATATGGTTAATCTAGATCTAGTGTGTGAAATGTGTGTTTGTGTGTGTGTTAAGAGAAAGCTGGTAAATGTAAAGGATAAGATTTTATTGATATGAAAGTGTTAATTACAAAATGGGATGGAAGGGGGTTTATATACCATGAAACTAATTAACACTAATGCCCCTTCCACTAATAGAAGTTTACAATTCAACAACATAATTTATAAAGCTAACAATCTCCCCCTTGGTGTTGAATTGTAAATAATGCATCGTCATCGGTATTTAAATAATCATGATGAGCCCATTTGTTGAAAATCTTCAATGTTGAGTGGACTTTGAAGCTTTCTCATTGTCTTCAACGTCTTGTATCAACCTTGACTTTGAATCTTCAATGTAGAGTGCGGAAGCTTGGTTTTTACTTTGAATTCTTTTGACATGCGGAAGCTTGGTTTTTACTTTGAATTCTTTTGACATGCGGAAGCTTGGTTATCTTTAAAACTTCAATTCTTGATCTAACTTGTCTTTGAATTAACAATTATCTTGGAGCATTTGATCCTTTGATCAATTAACTCTTGCTCCCCCTCAAACAATCAACTATCTCGGAGCGACTTATCAAATAAACGAACACTCTTTTAATTTCTTGCTCCCCCTCAAACAAACAATTATTTCAGAGCATTTTTATCAGCTAAGCAATTGATGAATTCACTCTTGCTCCCCCTTAAATGAACAATCTCTTTTCAATCTCAAACTCTTCTCATCATCGAACAATGGTCATTTTTCCAACAAATCTTTTAATTATCGACCATGTACTTTCCAAAACTAAAACCATCTTGAATATTCTCGATCTCGAAACAATATATCAATTCTCAACATATCACGATAATTATTCACTCCCTTCACCTAAACTAATGAGCTTTCGAACAACCAAACAAAATGATTATCCTCAATCAATCAAATTCTACCTATATCCTTGAATTCCATCTATCAATCAATTACTCATTTCTCCCCCTTATGATGAATATGTGAAACGTGTTCATCATACAATAATGATAGCATAAACGGTAGATGAAAACAAACAACATATAAGCAAATCAACCTAACCCAATTCCCAATTCCCAATGAACCTATTGGTAAACTAGAATATGAGGTTGCGTTGTTGGAAAAAGATTTTAATATGGTGTTTGTGTTCTTTGTGTTTGTGTGAAGAGAAATGAAAACCAGATAAAAATGATCCGTTAACACTACCAAAAATCGAAAGGATTAATGGTGTGGCCTGAAAATACGATTACTATTTTTAGGACTTCCCATTATCATCGAGAAATGCACAAAGCGTATCTCTAAATGGTTCGGTCTATGGCTTTACAACCAACAGATTGCTTTAAAGAATGTAGAACATGGTCAGTGTCACAAAGGCGTATCGATAACCATGTTTAACTTTCCTCAAAGACTTTTGGGAAATAAATCCGAGGTCACATAGACTTCTCGTTAACTCAACAAATTCATACAATGAAAATGTGAGACCTACGTTCAACGTTGGAAAAGATGTTAGCATTGGTAGGATTTCCATTCGATCATCGTGGAATATCAAAAATATGATATCACTACGAATGTTCCGGCAATATCACAAAGATATGCAATGTCACAGAGACATATAATTACTCGATGTGTCCTAAGAAAAGATTGAATCATAAAATAATATATCAATAAGCTCTAGACTCAATAAGTGCATGTTCGAAGTCGGGGACTGGAGCAGAGTGTCTCCCTTTTTCAATATCAACATCTTCCAAATGAAGAGTCGATAGAAATGTGAAAATCTCCGTGAGAATAAAACAAGCATTTGTTAAGAAATACTTGATTGGCTAGGAAAAGATGTGCATTGCTTCACTGGGTCCATGAAGTCTTCTTCAATATCGAGAAATCAACAAATGAAATCCGATAGAAACGTGTTGACCCGGCTTTTTGAGAATTTTGGGTAGGGCTTTTATTTCTTTTAGCCCTTTCTCACATTATCATTTCACCGTAACCTCTCACTTTTCGACTACTCCCTCATGTCCTATTTGCACATACATCATCACGCTCATAAACCCTCACAATCTAGAAATGAGATTATAACTCTGGGGTTAGATCTCATCGGCGATGACAAGATCATAGAGTTTTTATGAGTGGCCTAAACTCTCATGTGCAAATATAACACCGAACTTCTTTAAATATAATCACAAATGGTTGAAAATCTTCCAAAGTGTTTTAAAATGGAAAATGAGTTTAAACACTTGGAAGTTTTGGTTTTGGAAAGCATACTCCCCCTAAATATATGCATGATATGAACAAAAAGTTTTTCATATAAAGGGTGAGTAAAAAGTTTGAAAGTTGCTCACAAATATAAAAAATGAGACTACAAAGGCAGTACACAAAGGCGTTCGATGCCTTGCATCTCATCCTAATACTTTGTGAGAAACTTAAAGACAAAGTAAATAAAAATGATGAAAAGATAAAATCTTTTTGGATTTTTCAAAAATAAGAAAATGAAAATCTTTTTGGATTTTTCTAAAAATGAAGAAATTACGAAAAAGGTTTTTGCACGGGTTATACACTGAAATGTGCATAAGCCACCTTTCATCAAATCATTTGGAAATCACTTTTGGAACCCATTTGAGATTGGTTCCAATGGTTTTTGATTTTTTAAAAGACCAAATGTAAGTCTCATCGATTTGATGAATCGACGTTGCATTCCACGGAGAACTAAAACCCGGTGTTTTAGTTGAAAAGATTTTTCGTGGAAGCAACGGTGAAAAATCATTTGATTGCTTTGAAAACTTGTCAATCTTTAGAGATTGAGTTGAAAAATGATTTTTCGAACCAAAATCATTCACTTTTTGCACAACTGTTTTCACAGGTTTTGGTGCAAGATCAAAAAGCTCAGAAAAAGAATATTTGAATGATTTTGACTCAACTGACTTATCTTTAGAAATCGGTTTCCATATAGATTTAGTCAACTGAGATTTTGCTTGAGAAATGTGTTCAGAATTATCCTCGAAGGATAGAAAAGACACAAAAGTAGTCGTTCCATCAAAAATAGGTTTCTTAGAGTACTTCTTACCCTTTTGCAAGGAGTAATTAGTAAACTGAGAGACCTTTCTTTCAAAAGGTTTTGAAGATTTACCCGTGTAAACCCTCTTTGGAACATCAACTTTTGGTTTGGATGACTCAGATTTTGTAAAACTTTTAGACACCTCAATCTCGTCACATACAAAATCAGGATCAGTCTGAGTTGAGGTCTCAATGGTCTTAACAACATCAAATTTAGTTTGCACAGGGGAATTCACAACTTCACATATAGGACAATCAGGTTGAATGCAAACTTTAACAACTTCATTGGGTGGGTCGGGAAAGACAGAAGAATGAGTTTGAGTTTGAAAAGATTTGGTTTGTGTTTGCAATTCAATCTCAAGATCGGAGATTCTCGTGGTCAAAAATGTTTCGTTTGACTGAAGTTGCAAACACTTGTATTCAAGACACTTGATTTGAGCACAAAAATTCGTTCTTTCCTTTTCAACCTTGCTCACAAAAATGGTGGACTGATCTTGCAACTCATGGTTAAGCTTAGAAATCTTTTGTTGCAAAACAAGTTCTTTTGATTGACTGTCCAAAACATTTTTATTGAGCTCTTTGGAAGAATTGTCCAACTTATTTGTTAATTCGGAAATCTTTGATTGTAAATGATCATTTTCTTTTGACGACTTTCCATGTTGGACAAAATGAGATCATTTGCCGACTTGAGCTCTTTGCTTTCCAATTTGAGTTTCTCGTTCTCAAGCTCAATTAAATGAAATTTGTTAAAAACATGTTGTTTGGTTGAGTAAAAGCTTTATTCAAAAAGTTCCACAATGATGCAGTAAAATCAAACAGTAAATGTGTCAAAGAACTGTTATCGCATTTCAACTTTTGGCACAATAGGTACTTGGTTACGTCGTCCGTTGCATGTATTGTATTTTGACTTCATTATGATATTATTATTTGTCTTGTGATACAGTCCGGGCTCAAAACTTTACGATCCAGCTCTTAATCAACTTATCCAGCTTAGTATGAAAAAATTGCTTACATCAATTATAGCTGGAGTTCAGCAAACTGGTGCCAAAGTTTTCTATGCGGATATTGCAAACCTCTATTTGCAAACAGGACGGTCAAACTTAGTTGAGGCTAAGGAATTTGTTGAGGGCTTATGTAAAGCTATGAAGGAAAGGTTTGCCTTATTTCTCAAATTGAAACCCGGTAGTCACTATCTGTATTTATTTTTCTGATGTGGATTTTCTGGTTTATTAGGGAAATATTTTCGGAGACTGTGCTATTTAGTTTCATGGATTTGGGAGTCATTCCTCTTCATGGATTTTCTGGTTTATTAGGGAAATATTTTCGGAGACTGTGCTATTTAGTTTCATGGATTTGGGAGTCATTCCTCTTCATGGATTTTGTTAGTACTATTTAGTTTCAATATTTATGCTAAATTTGTTAACATGATACTGTTTTGATAAGTAATTTTCTTGCAACCTTCTATAACAGTACAACTATGGAGGAATTCTATCAGGTTCAGATAATTCTAATATGCCATATGAAGTGTCCTGCTGGACTATAGACCATAACCTGCAGAAGGAGACTGAGTTGTCTAAGGTGCGTGACCTTTTGTACATATGTAGTCCATCTAGAATACGACTACCGACTGATACCCCATGATTTCATTCTATTTTATAGAGACATTTTAGACGTCTAGTCAGAACTTTCCTTCGCGACACTTACGAATATAAAGATGAGGATCTGAAGAAGGTTCGAATTATATTAAATGGTTTATGTTTGATCTGATATTTTATATATTGAATAAATAGTGAAGTTTATGATATTTCTCTTTCAGTTTACCGGATACACAGAAAGATTATTTGAGGCTGTTGACACAATGGAATCGAATAATGAGAAACTAGAATTAGTCAAGCTTGTCTATGGTGTCTTTTGTCTTAACCAAAATGTGGAAGAGGAAGTTCAGGTAATGACGGTAATGACGGTAAACATATTTTAAAATGGCTATTTTTGTTTTCTAATTATAATGTGTATTGATGGCTTCTCGATCCTTTCTTATATTTTTAAACTGCAGCTGTTGAAACGTAATCTGTTAAAATATCTGCACACAAGTGAGTTTGCGCTAGAAACATTTGCCTACATACGGCCTTCCTTTACCGTACCAAGCGTGTTTTGCAGGTAAGTAAGTAAATCAGTTTACTTTTATAACCATACTTCACACACTAATTATTCACGAAAAGTGAACCCAACTGAATCTGAGGTTATTTTGTCACTCTAAACTTTTTATAAGCGGTACTCATGGTCTTGGATTGTTTGTTGGCGTGAACCTGTTAAGCATCAATGTTTTCCCATAATCAGTCCAATAAACTACCTTTTGTGATGTTAGGTGATTCTAATCCAAATTTTCCATTTTGGCAGATACTGCCACAGCTATGGAGACATAGAGTTAGGCTCAAGTATACCAATTCCAAAATGTGAACAATGCTCCCAGCCGTACAACCGTGAAGTGTTGGAAATGTGTCTTATGCAAGTTGTCTGTAAGAGAGATAGGATGTACCATAGTCAAGAGTTGGTTTGCAGTAGGTGCAAGAAACAGCATACTGGTTGTTACCTTGACTTTGATTGCAATGGGTTATTGTGTTTCTCACCTTTAACTCTCAAACAAGAAATGGATGACTTCACGGTTAAAATGGAAGAGTTCTTGAAGATCTCGATAAAGCTGGAGTTAAAGATGCTTGAAGACTGTGTTTCCCGAATTCTTAAATCTCGAGACAATTGAAACAAGTATGAGCGGGGGTTCTGGTCTGAAAAATTCTGAAAAACGTGTTTGTCAATTCTGTATTACACGTGAGGTTTAATTCTTGCATTTGATACCTAACTGATGTGGATTGTTGGTGAATCAATGTTTCGTGAACTTGATTTTCTGATTTGGATAACATTTTGTGATTTTTGAAATCAAGCTTGTTTAACTTTTTATTGCTCCTTTCCTTGCTATTGGGATCGAAAAAGGGTAAATGCCCGGGAACCCCTTAGTCCCGCCGAGAATATTTCTCGCAAGCTAGCGACCTTGCAACGCTGCCTGGCGCTTCATCTCCAGAAGCCTTAGTTGGGCCTCCTCCCGCCTTAGGCGGGAATCGAACCCAGGTCTTTCACCCCCAAGGCCCCTTTGTGAGGAGGCAAGTGGCCACTGCACCATTAAGTGACCAGATAGGCTAAACTTGTCACCCACTGTCAGAGGAGTGGCGAGATTAATTACTTTCCTGCTTGACTACCGCTCTTCCACCGAGCTACCGAGGTGGGGCTTAAGACGGGAAATATAAATCGGCTGAATAAGTTGATTGATTTGATGTGTTTGATGCTAATAACTTTTGGTCTGATCGCGATTCAATTCTGAGCAAATTGACATGAAGTTTGTAGTTTGACTGCAAGAATTGTGGTTTTAAGTGGATGAAATAAACTTCTCATAAAAGATTTGGCTCCAAAATATTCGAAACTACCTGCTTTGAATCATCCTATGGTTCACCAGAATTTGATGCATTGAAGATTTTGAATTTCTTAAATTTTTAGATTTGTCGCACCATTATATATTGCTCCACTTTAATGCCTGTGATTTTTTTTTGCTGATATTTACCTGTGATTTGTTACCGAGCTAGCAGAAAGTGGTAACATAAAATGTGGTTATAGTTGTTTGGTTTTAACTGCTTCAAAACCAACTCTTCTATAAAGAGTTGGTCACCAGCTGCCAATTTCTAAGAACAAACTGGGTTCAAATCTTACCAAAGACAGAATTGAATTTAAGTGATGACTTACCTTGACACTATACTTGCTATATGGGTACCAATTTGGTACATGGGATCATGCGGTTCCTATCAATCTACCTTTTTTGTTTTTTTTTCTTTAATGTCATTTTTAGGCCACACATATGATTAAAGGTCTGGCCAACTAAGGCGGATAACATTAACTACAGTGAAACCTTTATAAATTAATAATGTTGTGACCAACACATTTTATCAATTTAGCGCAATATTATTATATCGATAAATTAATAATTTATTAATTTAAAGAGGTTTTATCATAGTTATTAGTGTACGATACACGGTTTATGATGTAAATTTTGAAGAAGATATTCGTAAGTATGATACCTTGATTACCGGTATACATTATCAACACAAAATAGATGTGACTCACTTGTTAGATTATGTTATTAATAAGGGTAAATCCTTGTCACTTAATAAAAGATAAGGAAAAAGATGCAATTCGATAACGAGAATGAGTTGACGGTTTTCAAACTAGATTTAGAGACCTTAACCCATCTGAATGTCTTAATTATATTTGTTATTTGATTATATTTTTAATTCGATTTAATATTGTTATCCCACTATATTTTGGACACGTTTCCATTTGTTTGTTATGTATTTGCAATAAACTTTTAGGGTACGTGATCGTTGTCGTTGAGCCGATCAAAAATAAAACTAAATACCAATATTTAGTACGGGTAAGTAGAGTATCGTATCCTCAGGGAATCATGGGAAAGTGTCAAATAAGTTACAAAATGTATTTAAACTAGGCATAAACTTAGAATTGAGTTTTGGATTGATTTGATTAAACTAGAAATGATCATAAACTTAACACAAGAATTTAATAATAAACAGGTAAGACCATTCTTATGATCCCAATTATGTTTTCAAAAGTATAACCTAACTTATATCCGTTGGAAATCACATAGACATGATTCGTTATAATTTGGAATGAATGAATTTCAGGAACCGATTAATTAGGTTGTGATGATTAATGATAATGAAACCAAGTAATTGACACAACTAAATTCTCTATTCAAAAATCAGATTACAATTAATAAGAGATTATTCCAATAATTAATGATTAACAATAAATTGAAACCAAAAGATAGATGGAAATCATTCAAGGTTAAAAACATGTAATCATTCATTCAAATCCAAACAACATTAGATGCAAAACACAATTAAGAATTAAACATCTAATCTAACATAAATATAAGAAAGGTTGAATACAATTGTCTTACATAATTGTTCACATAAGAATGATCTAGAGAGAATTAGCCTTCCATGTTCATCAATGAATCTTCAATTTGGATTGTCATCTCCTTTGAAATATGAATTGATGATGATTTTGGGGCTTGGGAATAGTGTATTGCTGCTCTAAAACTCAGAGATTAGGGCTTGTGTGTGTGTTAATTCGTATATGATTAGTTACCCCAAGTTACAATTAAAACCCTTAAAATTCGACTTCTGATCAGTGGCTGGCGTAACCTACGCCCAATCTGGGCGTAAGTACGCCCCTTGTAAATCTGTCCAGCGTAACCTACGCCAATCCTGGGCGTAAGGTACGCTTGTTGTATCTTTGATCTTCACCTGGCGTAAGCTACGCTTGATTCCAGCGTAAGCTACGCCTACTTCAATTTTGCCTGGCGTAAGGTACGGCCAAGACTGGCGTAACCTACGCCCTTTATAACTTCAGTTTTCCAGAATTCCAGAATTTGACTTTCTTTGACTTTGAGTTTCATTCGACTTCCTTTTCGACCCAATTAGTCCAACTAAGCACTTAGAACCTGAAACACTTAAACAAACATAAAAACGCCCTAATCGTCTATTAACATGCACAAGACAATCCGATTTTATCCATTAAGATCATGTCTTTTAGGCGTTTATCAAATTCCCCAACTTAATCCTTTTTCGTCCCGAAAAAGACATTCATTATGTGACAAGCTAATTTACAATCCTATAATACTTCCTATCACCAAAGACACACCATATAGAAGTTATATCCATTATACATGCATGTAAAACTCAACCCTCAAGTAATCTTCAAAGTACACTTGGGCGAAACTAAGCAATGCAAACCAAATCACATAACACAATCAACTCATAAGACTTACAACTATCAAAAGATTTACGACTAGCAAATAGAAATATATAAAGGTGCAATTAAACCTAATAAACCTCAAGTTTGCCACAACACTTGTACCACACTTCTCACAATTTGCACTCCCCTCGGTTCATATTTTGAGTGATTTAGCAAAAGATGTGCTAATATGTATATTTGAAGCTCACAACCTATTATTGCAACACTAAAAGTCATAGGCTAGTACACAAATCGAACCAAGACCTCATAACTCAAACTATCACTTCGGTATTCATACAAAATTGATGGAAATATGGAATGAAACACGGTAATGATTCTCATTTGGGCGATTTACTAGAATGATTTTGGAACATTTCACTTTTGATTCTCTTTTTGATCAACTTTACATGGATAATTGAATTGGTTTTCGTTTATGACCATATACTTTGACTTTTCAACCGGATTTTGCAATTTTGACTTTGACTTTGTTCTTTCTTTCGATTCTTCATAAACAACACAACTTTGAACAATTAACGAATTTCATGACGAGGTGAAGTGGAATATGGATTGAATTGTATGATTGTTTTGTGATTTTAAACACATAATCCAAGCTAGAGGTCTCGACACGATAAGTGCACTAGTTCTAACCTAGTGTACAATAATGGTTCACACAATATGATCATCATGAGAATTTAAGCTACGCTAACAATCTAACCAATCATTGACGAGGCTTTTTCTCTCATTAAATTGAAGGATATAACGGATATATAAAGTGTGATACATGCATTGGAGCTCACAATTGGCATATTACCCATATTTGCACATTTGTATGTTTTTACTTGCTAGCAACTCTATCAAGATGCTCATAAGTCAACCATGTCATGCAATCTAATCTATACTACCTAGCCCCACTTACATGTACAAATCCAATCACCAGAAAATCTCATTTTACAACCATGTATAGCTAATATAACTCGAATATTTTGTCTCTTTGATTCAATTCCGCATCACAAGAAGGTAAATCAACATCTAAACTAAAAACATAAATGAAATCAACAAGAAAATGAAATCTACCTATGAAATTGAAAATGCAAAAACACAAAATAAACACATAATCACATAGTCACACAAGAAAAACAGAAAGATAAATGGAAGGTACCAATCACCGCCGTCCAAAGATCGACTCCATTAGGCCCTGATATAGAGATTGGGCCTCAAATGGATCAGAAGCTGCTGGTGGTGGATCATTCGAGCTCCCCTCAACCCGTCCAACACAAGAATGTCTCGGGAACCACTCAGAATCGTAGCTCTGAGGATAATATGGATGGGCGGTGGAAACATAAGGCTGCCTGTAATCATATGCAGGAGGAGTCTCCACATAATCAAGTCCTGCAATGTGGTCCTGGTGGTGGCGCACTTGCTCGAAATAATCAAACTGCTGTCTCCTATCCTGTTCATGAGCATATGCCATACCCAACTCATAGCTCCTCCGCTGCACACCCTGCTGAGCAGTCATATCCCACATGCTCCTCTCATAGGATGTCCACTGATTATAATCACTAGGCTGCTCATAACCAAAACTCGGCCCAGAACCGCCTATCCCAGCTCCTAACAAACCATCTCTTCTTCCTTCAAAATCCCCTCTAGCTGCACTAGACTCAGCCCTCTCATTGGCACGCATTTCTTCCATCTGTGCTATCGCCTCCTCCCTAGTAATCCCAGCCTTTGGAGCTATCAAATAACCACCAACTTTCAAATCCTTGAGGAGTTTAAACTGTGGGTGATCCTGAAACTCCCACTCATTCCCCTTTAACAACCTCTTCATGGTATAAGGAGCATTACTCAAATACTCCATATTGGTCTCCTTTGGGACTACCTTGTGAATTTGGAGGAGACGGGCAATGAGTTTCGGGTGAGGAATGACAAGTTTGTTTCTTTTGTTCCTTGCATCCCAGATGTTAGACATCACAATCTGCCTAAACGACAAAGCTAGATTCCCTGTGACCAAGGCATATAACACCAGAACATCATGGTGCCTAATCATGCTCTTATCACTAGTGCGAGGGCAAACATTCCAACTCAAAATTGACATTATCAACCGGGGTAATGGCTTCAACAAAGAACGTTCCATCCTAAAGGTTGTGCTTATATTGTCTTGTGGAACAACAAAAACCTCAGCCAACATATCAAGCCAATTATCCGGTGTTTCTACCCCTGTTAAGTACTTCTCATCAACATAATCAAAAGCCCTCCCCGAAGTAGCACCCGTGTCAAATTTAGCTATCTTATCTAAGGTAGCAAAAGACATTGTTACCTTTTTTCCATTGACCGTGCCTACTAACTTAGAAGTCACCGGAGGGTTATTTCCTAGAGTCAACTCTAAAGTACCCAACCAATTAATAATCCCATCTAAGTAAATCTCCGCATGATCACCATTACTCCAAGTTAACACTTGTTTCCAACCCATTTGTTCAAACGCTTCTACCATCCCAAACCCTCTAAATTCGGACAAGACAAGTGTTCTCTCACCCAACAATTAATCCATCAAATTCCTAGCCTCAACCATTTTTTCTTTAAATAAAATCAACTGCCATTCATCGGGTAAATTACATAAGGGCATACCTTGTCTCCATTCGGGTTTTTCATTCTCAACCTCCATCTCATCACTTTCCTGTGGTGAGTTTCTTTCTTCTTCTTCTTCTGATGATGATTCATCTTGAACCATTGGTCTTTTCTTCTTGCTTGGTTGTTGACTTGACGAAGAGGCACCTTTCTTGCTTAGGCTCTTTATCAATTTCCCTGCTGCTTTCTTCATATTTTCAACAAAACTAACAACAAATAACAAACTTTAGCAAAGATTAGTGAATTAAAGCAAATTAATAAGAAAATTGAAAAAATTCGAAATTAAACTCACACAAATCTTGAGAAATAGGCTGAAATTAGAGAAACAATTATAGGGGTTTTGTAGCCCTTGAAAAGTTATGCAATTTAGCCTCAAAAATTATTGAAATTGATGGAAAATTGAGTGAGTAATGGATGATTAAAGGTTAGGGTTTTGGTTGAAGTTCTTGGGAAATATTGAAGAAAAGAAAGAGTGCAGAGAGATATGGTGAAATAATGAGGGTGGATCGACTAAGTGGCTGAAATTAAAAGGATTTTCAGATTTTTCGATTTTATTAAATTAAAAAAAAAAACGAACCTGGGCCTTACCGTACTTTACGCTGACATCCAGCGTAACCTACGCCTGTTTATTTCAGACTTACCGTAACTTACGCCCAAAGACCCCGTAACCTACGCCCGGTCAGAATCCTGAACTACTTGATTATCAACAAGCGTAACCTACGCACGGTCAGAATCCTGAACTACTTGATTATCAACAAGCGTAACCTACGCTGGTCTGTTTGTGCTGCCGTAACTTACGCCCAATATGAGCGTACCTTACGCCTCTCTAGAAAATGCATTTTTGGCGTAAGGTGGGCGTAAAGTAGGCCGTAAACAGTGAGTTTTGAGCGTAAGGTCCATTTCAACATTCCAGGGCACCGTAACCTACGCCCCATGGACCGTAGGTTACGCCCCTTATTGACTTTTATTGACTTTTTTTTTTTTTTTAACTACAGCCACAAACAACTTTTAAGAACTTGCAATTATATCAAAATTAAACTCCCTTCCCCAACTTAAAGGTACATTGTCCCCAATGTACACCCGAAATTAGAAATGAGTTCATCGGCTCGAAAAATTGCAAAACGATTTACTTTTTCACCCAACCGACCTTCCCCAACTTAATTCTCAAGCATCGGTGCTGAGAATTAAGTTTCTTGTGTGATTATGCAACAAAAATACCAAAACAACTAAACAAAATTGAAACGAAAATGAAAACGTACCGAATTTGAAGCTATAAACAATCAAACAAACAACGGGTTGCCTCCCGTTTAGCGCTAAGTTTATTGTCCTCAGCCCGACATTACCTCAAATGATGTTCAAACAACCTCATAGGATGGTGGACTTGAGATGAAGTTCACCATTTCCTTTGTAGCTCCATTGATGTCGGTTGCATCCAAATACGGCTTCAAACGATGTCCATTGACCATTTGCTTCACTCCATCTTTCGGATCTTCAATTACAATTTCTCCAAACTTTCCGACTCTTGTGATGATATAAGGACCCATCCACTTGCTCTTGAGTTTTCCCGGAAAGAATTTGAGCCTTGAATTGTAAAGCCAAACCTTTTGGCCAACTTCGAACACCTTTTTCTTCAATTTGGCATCATGAACCGCTTTCATCTTGTCTTTATAGGTTGATGCACATTCATATGCCTCATTTCTTAACTCTTCCAATTCACATAGTTGCAACTTCCTTTCTTTGCCTGTATTCTCAAAATCCATGTTAACGGTCTTAACGGCCCACAATGCCCTATGTGCTAGTTCCATTGGAAGATGACAACCCTTCCCATAAACCAACCGGTACGGAGTAGTGCCAATAGGTGTCTTAAAAGCGGTTCGGTAAGCCCATAAAGCATCATTGAGTTTGGTTGACCAATCTTTTCTATCGGGTCTTACCGTCTTTTGCAAAATTTCTTTAATTTGCCTATTGGACACTTCAACTTGCCCACTTGTATGTGGGTGATATGGAGTGGCAATCCGGTGGTTTATGCCATACCGTTTGAGAAGTTTTCCAAACTGAAATTTTTTGAAATGAGATCCCCCATCACTTATAATCACACGAGGGATTCCAAATCTTGAGAAAATGTTACTTTGGACAAACTTGCACACAACGGTATGGTCATTGGTCTTGGTGGCTATGGCTTCTACCCATTTTGACACATAATCTACCGCTACCAAAATATAGTAATTACCAAAAGAATTAGGGAAAGGACCCATAAAATCAATGCCCCATACATCAAATATATTAACAACTAAAATGGGTTGCATGGGCATCTCATTTCTCTTAGTAATACTACCTAGTTGTTGACACCTAACACATTTTTTAACAAATTCAGCGGCATCCTTAAAAATGCTAGGCCAAAACAAACCACACATAAGAACCTTATAACCTGTCTTTTGGCCGCTGAAATGACCTCCACATGCAAATGAATGTGCATGAGTCAACACCTCTTGAATCTCTTCATCCGGAACACACCTTCTCACCAATTGATCCGGGCCAACTTTGAACAAATCCGGCTCATCCCAAATGTATTGCTTTGCTTGTGCAAGGAATTGTTGCTTCTTTCTCTTGGCCCAATGTTCCGGTAGCTTACCTGCAGACAAAAAGTTAACAATATTTGCGTACCAAGGGACAACAGAAACGGTTAGTAAATATTCATCCGGAAATGTCTCGTTGATCTCCTTGGTTGAATCATCATCCATAACTTGAATTCTTGACAAGTGGTCCGCCACCACATTCTCACTCCCTTTCTTATCTCGGATCTCCAAATCAAACTCTTGTAGTAGCAAGACCCATCTAATTAGCCTTGGCTTTGCATCCTTCTTTTCCATCAAATGCTTAACCGCGCTATGATCTGTGTACACTATAACTTTGCTACCACAAATATAAGAACGAAACTTGTCAAGAGCATAGACAACCGCAAGCAATTCCTTTTCAGTGGTGGTATAATTCAATTGGGCATCCGATAAAGTCTTGCTTGCATAATAAATCACAACGGGTTTCTTGTCCACCCGTTGTCCCAAAACAGCCCCAATGGCAAAGTCACTTGCATCACACATGATTTCAAATGGCATGGACCAATTAGGTGATTGCAAAATGGGGGCTTCAACCAATTTCTCTTTTAAGGTTTCAAAAGCTTTTACACATTCATTATCAAACACAAATGGGACATCTTTCAACAACAAATTACACAGTGGTTTGGTAATGACACTAAATCCTTTTATAAACCTTCTATAAAATCCGGCATGTCCAAGAAAAGAACGGACACCCTTGACATTGGTTGGAGGGGGTAAAGTAGAAATGACTTTGATTTTGGCCCGGTCAACTTCCATGCCTTTCTTTGAAATCACATGACCCAAAACCGTCCCCTCTTGAACCATAAAGTGACTCTTTTCCCAACTTAAGACCAAGTTCGTTTCAACACATCTTTTCAAAACTTTGGTTAGCTCATTAAGACAATTATCAAAGGTTTGACCAAAAATTGAAAAGTCATCCATAAAGATCTCTAAAGAATCACCGACCATATCCGAAAAGATACTCATCATGCACCTTTGGAAGGTGGCGGGAGCATTACATAACCCGAATGGCATTCGCCTAAAGGCGAAAGTTCCATAGGGACATGTAAATGTGGTCTTATGTTGGTCATCGGGATGAATAGCAATTTGATTATAACCTGAATAACCATCTAGAAAACAATAAAATTGCTGACCTGCAAGCTTTTCGATGATTTGATCAATGAATGGCAATGGGAAATGATCCTTGGAAGTAGCGGTGTTCAACTTTTGGTAGTCAATGCAAACCCTCCACCCGGTGATGGGTCGGGTTGCAATTTGTTCACCACTATCTCCTTTCACCACTTGAATTCCAGCTTTCTTAGGTACTGTTTGTGTTGGACTTACCCATGTACTATCCGAAATTGGGTAAATAATTCCAGCATCCAACCACTTTAGTACCTCTTTCTTCACCACTTCACGCATATAAGGATTCAATCTCCTTTGAGCATCACGTGAAGGCTTTGCTTCAGAATCGGTGATTATCTTGTGCATTACAATTGATGGACTAATGCCTTTCAAATCAGCAATTGTCCATCCAATGGCCGCCTTATACTCCTTGAGTACCTTAAGTAATGCTCTTTCTTGCATTTCTTCCAAATTTGATGCAATGATCACTGGCAAAGTCTTTTCATCTCCCAAAAATGCATACTTCAAATGAGATGGGAGCTCTTTCAAATCAACTTGTGGTGGACTTTCAATGGATGGCTTGAGATGGGTGTCAATATGGTCCGGTAAACTCTCCACCAAATGAGTCCATGGTGGTCTACCCTCTTGAATTGCCATAATCTCCCAATCCTTTTCCTCCTTCTTCAATGTTTCACTATGCTCCAAGATTAACCTGTAAACCAAAGCACAATTCTCCCGTGTGTCTTCCTCATTTTCATGAGGAATGCACTCATCAATGACGTCCGCCATAAAGCATTCGTCACTAACTACGGGGTTAGGAACACTAGCAAAAACATTCAATCTTATCTTACGGTTGCCAAAAGTCATTTCAACCGTACCCCTTCTATAATCAATTAAAGCATTAGCGGTGGCCAAAAAGGGTCTACCCATGATGACATTGGGTTGCCTAACATTACCGCTTGGTGCAAAATCAAGTACCAAAAGTCTACGGGGTAATAGAAGTCCTCCACCTTAACAATCACATCTCGGACAATTCCTCTAGGAAGTTTAAGGGACAAATCAGCCATCACCAAGGTGGTGTCGACTTTTTCTAGAGGTCCAAAGTCATATTGGTCATACAAACCTCCCGGAAGAATGCTCACACCCGCCCCCATATCCAAAAGTGCCTTATTCATTTTAAAATCACCAACTTGAATAGTAATTAAAGGCGCTCCGGATCTTGGAGTTTAGGTGGGAGTATACCCATCACAACGGCACTAACTTCCTCATTTAAAACAATTTTCTTGGGAAGCTTATGATGCCGTTTTTGGGTACACAAATCCTTAAGATACTTAGCATAAGCCGGAACTTGCTTGATTATGTCAATAAGAGGTATATTGATTTTCACTTGTTTAAAAATTTCCCACATTTCTTCCTCATGGGGACCTCTTTTCTTAAGTGTAGGCCTAAGTTTTGGATCAATCAAAGCCAAAGGAAAAGGAATGGTATTACCCTCCATATCCTTTCCTTGTTTTTCAGAAAATTTATCATTAGACCTATTATTTTCTACCTCTTTAAAAGACACTTTTTTACTTGATTTAGGTAAAACAAGTTCCGGTTCATGCTCACTATCTTCATTTTCATCAACATCCTCCACCACACCATCAACAAATGGTGGTGGAGGGACAACATGATTATCATAAATCTTACCACTACGAAGAGTACTTACATTGTTGATTTCCACATTTTTGACATTCTTGGAACCGCCACTTTGATGTTGTGGGTTGATCTTCGTATCACTTGGTAGCTTCCCCGGATTCTTCCTCAATTCTGATACATCCTCCGCCAATTGCCCAACTTGCTTTTGCAAACTCTCAACCGTTTTATCCCGAATCTCATTCTTCCTATCCATTTCTTTTAAGTAATCCATAATTTCCCGAGTTGACACATCGCTACCTCCCGAAGACCCACCTTGGTTATTACCTTGAAAGTTCCTTGGGTAGCCTCTATTGAATCCCCCTTGATTTTGACCACCTTGGTAATTCCCTTGGTTGTAATTTTGGCCTTGAAATGGTTGAGATGGGGCCCCACCGTTTTGGTTATTTCCTTGAAAGTTCGGGTTGAGTTGGTTTGAAGAATTGCCATATCTAAAGTTTGGATGATTTCTCATCCCCGGATGGTAAGTGTTGGAGTTCATGTCATATTGCTTCTTCTCTCCATACACTTGATTCACTTCTTCAATTTGATCCAAGTCTAATGGGCATTCCATAGCCAAATGTCCCAACTCATCACACCTTTCACAAATCGGATAGTCTTGAGATACTTGATAAACACCCCGATTTTCAGCCTTCCCCAACTTAGCAAACTTTTGCTCCAAGGCTTCAAGTCTATCTTTTGTAGCTTGATCACTAGTTGATGAAGAGGCTATTGGATGTCTTGCTCTCCTATTCGATTGAGCTTGCCTTTTTGAGTTCACACTCATCTTCTCCAAGAATTCCCAATCAACATCTTCGGGATTTGTCAAGAAAGTACCATTGCTAATGGAGTTCACATCTCTTTTCTCTTCCGATAACAAACCATCATAGAAAGCCGTGATCAATTCCCATTTAGCAATTCCATGATGGGGACATACTCTCAACAACTCATTAAACCTCTTAAAAGCTTCATAAAATGTTTCACCCGATTGTTGCTGAAAAGTTCTTATCGAATTCCTTGCATCACTAGTCTTTTGCATGGTGTAATACTCATCCAAGAATTGTTGTTGCATTTCAGCCCATGAAAAGATACTACCCGATGGCAATGTCAAGAACCATTGCTTTGCCTTATCCTTTAAAGTAAACTGAAAAAGAACTAGCTTAACCTCATCCGGTGAAAATCCTTGGCCTCCTATAGTTCCACATATCGCCTCAAACTCCGACAAGTACAAGTAAGGCTCTTCCGCCGCCATCCCATGAAAACTTGGCAAAATATTCAAACATTGAGGTCTAACCTCAAATGCTCTACCCCTCAACACCGGTGGTACTATAGGTGAAGCATTAACGGCTATGGCGGGTCGAAAATGACTATCAACTCCTTGTGGTGGAAGTTGATAGTTCATATGTGGCATGGCCCGGTTATGCGGTTGGTAATTTGGATGCCCTTGGTAGTTTGGTTGAGCTACATGATGGTTAAGGCGATGGGGTGGACCTTGAGGACGAACCCTTGGTCCTTGGTTTATGTAGTGAGGTTGGTTATGTTGGGGTTGGTTGTATTGATGATATTGACGATTTTGTGGTGGCCCATAATCTCCCCCATGGTTCCAATCATACCCATCCGAATTATTATCAAACCTCCCGTCATCCCAAAGATTCACCCTATCATGAAGCCTATCATAAAACGACCCATCCGCATCTCGTGATGCATCTCCAATATGAGTTGGTGTTCTAGGTCGGTTTTGAGTTGTGTGACCACTCCTCATTGATGGGGTTGGGTTTCGTAGTGGAGTTTGATCTCGGTTATTTGGTTCAGGGTTGGTTTGTTCTTGAACTATGGGTTGGACGGTTGGTTGTGGATTTGATTGATCACTCATGTTTGCACGGTAAAGTTTCCTATTCCTTCTAGCTGTTTTCTCAATTTCCGGATCAAACAACAAAGGTGATGTATTCTTGGAATACCTCGTATGCATACACTACCTGTAAACCTGCACAATCAACACACCGCGTGTAATACTGAACTTACAAGAATGAGAAATGAAACAAACAAGAACTAAAACAAAACAAAACTAAACTAAATATTTTTGGATTTTTCTGAAAATTTTACGAAACTAAATTAAAACAAAATTTCAACACTTTGCACACCGATTCCCCGGCAGCGGCGCCAAAAATTGATCGTTGTCGTTGAGCCGATCAAAATAAAACTAAATACCAATATTTAGTACGGGTAAGTAGAGTATCGTATCCTCAGGGAATCATGGGAAAGTGTCAAATAAGTTACAAAATGTATTTAAACTAGGCATAAACTTAGAATTGAGTTTTGGATTGATTTGATTAAACTAGAAATGATCATAAACTTAACACAAGAATTTAATAATAAACAGGTAAGACCATTCTTATGATCCCAATTATGTTTTCAAAAGTATAACCTAACTTATATCCGTTGGAAATCACATAGACATGATTCGTTATAATTTGGAATGAATGAATTTCAGGAACCGATTAATTAGGTTGTGATGATTAATGATAATGAAACCAAGTAATTGACACAACTAAATTCTCTATTCAAAAATCAGATTACAATTAATAAGAGATTATTCCAATAATTAATGATTAACAATAAATTGAAACCAAAAGATAGATGGAAATCATTCAAGGTTAAAACATGTAATCATTCATTCAAATCCAAACAACATTAGATGCAAAACACAATTAAGAATTAAACATCTAATCCAACATAAATATAAGAAAGGTTGAATACAATTGTCTTACATAATTGTTCACATAAGAATGATCTAGAGAGAATTAGCCTTCCATGTTCATCAATGAATCTTCAATTTGGATTGTCATCTCCTTTGAATATGAATTGATGATGATTTTGGGGCTTGGGAATAGTGTATTGCTGCTCTAAAACTCAGAGATTAGGGCTTGTGTGTGTATTAATTCGTATATGATTAGTTACCCCAAGTTACAATTAAAACCCTTAAAATTCGACTTCTGATCAGTGGCTGGCGTAACCTACGCCCAATCTGGGCGTAAGGTACGCCCCTTGTAAATCTGCCCAGCGTAACCTACGCCAATCCTGGGCGTAAGGTACGCTTGTTGTATCTTTGATCTTCACCTGGCGTAAGCTACGCTTGATTCCAGCGTAAGCTACGCCTACTTCAATTTTGCCTGGCGTAAGGTACGGCCAAGACTGGCGTAACCTACGCCCTTTATAACTTCAGTTTTCCAGAATTCCAGAATTTGACTTTCTTTGACTTTGAGTTTCATTCGACTTCCTTTTCGACCCAATTAGTCCAACTAAGCACTTAGAACCTGAAACACTTAAACAAACATAAAAACGCCCTAATCGTCTATTAACATGCACAAGACAATCCGATTTTATCCATTAAGATCATGTCTTTTAGGCGTTTATCAGTACGCTATTTATGCAGTCAATTGTGTTGTCGGATTTTTCATATTTAAAATTTAAATCATAACTGAAAAAGTTAACTTGATACTACCCTGGTGTCACTTGGTTAATAAAAAATGGAAAATGCTAAATGAAGCTTTTAGAGCTTCACTTAACGTGCATAAAAAGGTTGTACATTTCCATATTAAAAGCCACCCTTTGAATTTTATGGTAAATGTATAACTAATTAATGCACTTTAACTAAAGCCTCTTGAAAGAAGATAAAACGGGAGTGTGACACGCGTTTTGAGATTAGGGTTTGACGGTTTTCAAACCATGCCGACTTGACCGACTATATTAATAGGCGTCAAATCCTATTGTGTTCTTTAACCCATAACAATCGGAATCTCAGGCTCTCTTACTGAAGAAGGTACTATATATAATTATAATATATATATATATATATATAGGGTGAGGATCCTGGAAGAAGGTGTGTTAAGGAGAGAAGGGAGAGAAGGTCATATTGGCCAATCAGAACGCGACATGTGTCAAAATAAAAAAAAAGCGCGGTGGCAATTTTATAAATAAATTAAACTTTTTTGAAGCTTGGTCAGCTTGGGCTCTCAGTCAGCTTGGTCAGCTTGGGTTGGTCAGCTTGAGTTGGATCAGCTTGGGGTCTGGGTCAGGTTAGGGTTGGGTCAGGTTGGGTCAGCTTGGGGTTGGGTTGGGTCAGCTTGGGTTCTGGGTTGGGTCAGCTTGGGTCAGTTTGGGGTCTGGGTCAGGGGTTGGGTCAGCTTGGGGTTGGGTCAGCTTGACACAATTTACACAAATGTAGATTATGGGTTTTGGGTCAGCTTGGGTTCTGGTTGGGTCAGTTTGGGTCAGGTTGGGTCAGCTTGGGGTCTGGGTCAGGTTGGGTCAGCTTGGGGTTGGGTCAGCTTGACACAATTTACACATAATCTACACAAATGTAGATTAATATACACAAATGTAGATTATGGGTTTTGGGTCAGCTTGGGTTCTGGGTTGGGTCAGCTTGGGTCAGGTTGGGTCAGCTTGACACAATTTACACATAATCTACACAAATGTAGATTAATCTACACAAATGTAGATTATGGGTTTTTGGTCAGCTTGGGTTCTGGGTTGGGTCAGCTTGGGTTGGGTCAGGTTGGGTCAGCTTGGGGTCTGGGTCAGGTTGGGTCAGCTTGGGGTCTGGGTCAGGTTGGGTCAGCTTGGGGTTGGGTTGGGTCAGCTTGGGGTTGGGTCAGCTTGGGCGGTCAGCTTGGGGTTGGGTCAGCTTGGGAGGTCAGCTTGGGGTGGGTTGGGTCAGCTTGGGTTTGAAGTCAAATTATTTACAAAAATGTCACCGCGTTTTTTTTTAAAAAGCCACATGTCACGTTCTGATTGGTTCATAGGACCTTCTCTCCCTTCTCTCCTTAAGACACCTTCTCATTTGATATCTCTCCTATATATATATATAGGGATGGGAATATAAGGCTGTTAGGTAGCTAAGCTTAGGTGTGGAACACTCACATATTGTTTTTTTAATCCATAAAAATCAGGGGGCCATGTGTTTTAATTAAAATTCAACAAATATTAAAAAATTGGTATGTGAGGGGTTCCACACCTAAGCTTAGGTGTCGGACAGCCTTATATTCACTTTTCCCATATATATATATATATATATTATATATAATATATATCAGATATATATATATATTTAATAACATACATATACTTTTGTATTTTATATCTCTCGTATCTTATAATAGAGGACCACCTTTTTTCAATTCTCAATTAAGGAATTGAATCGCCTAATATACCCCTCTCCTTTTAAAGATAATTACCCCTTTACCCCCAACCCTCTCCAAACACCACCACTACAACCACCACCGACCACCGTCTACAACCACCGCCAACCACCGCCGTCTACAACCGCCGCCACCTCCACCACCCGCCGTACTCGCCAACACTGCCGCTACGCCGCTCACCACCACCACCACCGCCACCGCCGCCTGAAAATTATCAAATCTCGCCGGAAAACTTAGATCTACGATTGCTCCTCCGTTTCTTCGAATTGGAACTCGAAATTGTCACCAAAATGCTCAGGAACAAAATCCGCACAAACCCTTGCCAAAATAAAACCGATTCAAGGTTCGCCGGAAAATTCGAAAACTCGCCGGAAAAGTGAAAAACGTGATTACTCTTTCACTTTTTCGAATTAAGACACGAAACCCATTGCAATCGGTGATGGAAGGATCGAGATGGAGAGCGATGGAGGGAGCGGAGGAGGGTGGCGGCCAACCGCCGTGTTGCCATGATGGAGTTTTAGAGAGAGAGAGAGAGTGTGTTTTAGTGAGAGAGGGAATAGGTTAAAAGATGGGAAAAATTCTGCAGCGAATGTAAAATGGTTGATAAATGATGAGTTTTAGAGAGAGAGAGAGAGTGTGTTTTAGTGAGAGAGGGAATAGGTTAAAAGATGGGAAAAATTCTGCAGCGAATGTAAAATGGTTGATAAATGATGAGTTTGAAAAAACGACTAGGGTTAAAGTTTGAGGCTCTACTTTATAGGTGTTCACTCATTATGGTTTTGGGCTTTTTAAGGTTGTTATATGTGTATAATAGTCCATGTAAGTTTTTAGTCCAATAATACATGAGTCGAATGTTATGGCTAGCCCAACATAGGCGCATTTATATATCAAATAACACCAGCCCACGTAATAATTTATTTAAATTTGGTTGAATGAATCAAGTACAACTATAACAAAGGATACTTAATCTCGCAAATATCATCCGATATCAAATGTAATTAGAAAGACTTTTTTTGGAATCAATGTGCATTTTGTTATCAAAAATTTTTTTTATTATATTTATTTTTTCTGTTTATGTTTATAAATCTATTTTACATACATATATTTTCAAAATGAATAAATTTCTAAATAAAAAACTCAACCCTAATTTTTTCCAATCGAGTTTTAGTAAATCAGGTCTCTCTCTCACCGATCCTGATTTCTGAGTTTCGTACCCCAATTATATTGCGCGGGCACTATGCTCGATGCTTATTTGATTTTTGTCTTGTTAATTAGTTTGATGATTTTTTGATATTTCGATTGATGCCTGTTTGGATCTGAATGAAATCTATCAGCAAAAGCGAAAAATAAAATCATGAGATCAACATAACTTAATTTTCCTAATAATAATAATGATTATTAATATATATTTTTTCTGTACGCTGTCAAATCCATATTTTTTCTATACTACCAATCAGTTTAATGAACAATCCGTCTGAAAGTAGGAGATATTTATTTTGTAATTCAATTCAATTTGATATATTGATTCATTAGTTTGGTGTAAACCTAGCATGATAGCTAAACTGCTTATTCATTTTTTATTCACTCGATTCATGCTTAAGTTGTCCAATCTACTCTTGTTTAAATTTAAAAAGTGAAACGCTTTTTTTGAGATAATGAACATCCTTGTACTTATCAAGCATTTCTTTTAATATGGTTAAATTTTTTGGTATTGTTAGAAAACTATGTCTATCCTTCACTTTTCTCAACTTATTATCATATCTATTAACTCGCAGGAAAAGTGGAAAACGTGATTACCCTTTCACTTTTTCGAATTAAGACACGAAACCCATTGCAATCGGTGATGGAAGGATCGAGATGGAGAGCGATGGAGGGAGCGGAGGAGGGTGGCGGCCAACCGCCGTGTTGCCATGATGGAGTTTTAGAGAGAGAGAGAGAGTGTGTTTTAGTGAGAGAGGGAATAGGTTAAAAGATGGGAAAAATTCTGCAGCGAATGTAAAATGGTTGATAAATGATGAGTTTGAAAAAACGACTAGGGTTAAAGTTTGAGGCTCTACTTTATAGGTGTTCACTCATTATGGTTTTGGGCTTTTTAAGGTTGTTATATGTGTATAATAGTCCATGTAAGTTTTTAGTCCAATAATACATGAGTCGAATGTTATGGCTAGCCCAACATAGGCGCATTTATATATCAAATAACACCAGCCCACGTAATAATTTATTTAAATTTGGTTGAATGAATCAAGTACAACTATAACAAAGGATACTTGATCTCGCAAATATCATCCGATATCAAATGTAATTAGAAAGACTTTTTTTGGAATCAATGTGCATTTTGTTATCAAAAATTTTTTTTATTATATTTATTTTTTCTGTTTATGTTTATAAATCTATTTTACATACATATATTTTCAAAATGAATAAATTTCTAAATAAAAAACTCAACCCTAATTTTTTCCAATCGAGTTTTAGTAAATCAGGTCTCTCTCTCACCGATCCTGATTTCTGAGTTTCGTACCCCAATTATATTGGATGAGGATCCCCTAAAGTTGGTTTCATCTTGACCCTTGAATTAAAATCAAGGGTTAAGATTCAAAAATTTTTTTTATTATATTTATTTTTTCTGTTTATGTTTATAAATCTATTTTACATACATATATTTTCAAAATGAATAAATTTCTAAATAAAAAACTCAACCCTAATTTTTTCCAATCGAGTTTTAGTAAATCAGGTCTCTCTCTCACCGATCCTGATTTCTGAGTTTCGTACCCCAATTATATTGCGCGGGCACTATGCTCGATGCTTATTTGATTTTTGTCTTGTTAATTAGTTTGATGATTTTTTGATATTTCGATTGATGCCTGTTTGGATCTGAATGAAATCTATCAGCAAAAGCGAAAAATAAAATCATGAGATCAACATAACTTAATTTTCCTAATAATAATAATGATTATTAATATATTTTTTCTATACTACCAATCAGTTTAATGAACAATCCGTCTGAAAGTAGGAGATATTTATTTTTTCTGTTTATGTTTATAAATTATTTTACATACACATATTTTCAAATGAATAAATTTCTAAATAAAAAACTCAACCCTAATTTTTTCCAATCGAGTTTTAGTAAATCAGGTCTCTCTCTCACCGATCCTGATTTCTGAGTTTCGTACCCCAATTATATTGCGCGGGCACTATGCTCGATGCTTATTTGATTTTTGTCTTGTTAATTAGTTTGATGATTTTTTGATATTTCGATTGATGCCTGTTTGGATCTGAATGAAATCTATCAGCAAAAGCGAAAAATAAAATCATGAGATCAACATAACTTAATTTTCCTAATAATAATAATGATTATTAATATATATTTTTTCTGTACGCTGTCAAATCCATATTTTTTCTATACTACCAATCAGTTTAATGAACAATCCGTCTGAAAGTAGGAGATATTTATTTTGTAATTCAATTCAATTTGATATATTGATTCATTAGTTTGGTGTAAACCTAGCATGATAGCTAAACTGCTTATTCATTTTTTATTCACTCGATTCATGCTTAAGTTGTCCAATCTACTCTTGTTTAAATTTAAAAAGTGAAACGCTTTTTTTGAGATAATGAACATCCTTGTACTTATCAAGCATTTCTTTTAATATGGTTAAATTTTTTGGTATTGTTAGAAAACTATGTCTATCCTTCACTTTTCTCAACTTATTATCATATCTATTAATCCAGGAAATTTTTTGGTATTGTTAGAAAACTATGTCTATCCTTCACTTTTCTCAACTTATTATCATATCTATTAATCCAGGATACATGGAAACTTGTAATTCTACACTTCCACGTTCAAACATAAAACAGTAGCTGGCTTTACTAATCAATTCGCCGTTCTTATTTTGTTTTTCTTTCTATCTTGCCTAATACGATTCTTACTGGGGTTTCTTGTTTTCTTTCTTAAACATACTTATGGTGGTTTTTTCGTGCCAACAACTCTACCTATCTTGTACAATCGCAGCTTAATTGTCCTTGTTAGCACCTGATTATATTTATCTTAAGTATTCGATTATGATTTTCAGGTTCCTACTTGTGTTTGTCTTTTTATGCTATTTTCGCTACCCATGGATCAAAGGTTAAATGCCGATGACATAGTTGTTCCAATTCGTAAGACCATCTGTTTATGAAATGCAAGAGAAGACTGGCGATTCTTTGAACAGTAGGTCCATGAAAGAACCTCGCCAGCTCCCAAAGAAGTGAGTTATTATTCACTACACATCACCTGCCCTGAACCTTTTGACCTTAAATAGTGGGCGGCTTGGTTGGGTGCATACTTGGGTTACTGGTCAAAATGTGTATGGTTTTAAACTGACTGTACATAATAATTTCATGAATATTATATAAACACGGGACAAGTGAACGTGAGGCTGTTATGCACTCAAATAATTACCCTCTAAACAAATTTCCATATTGTCACTGCGTTGTAGAATAATGTTGTCTTCCTCTTGATCTGTGTGTGTTTATTTTCTGATCAAGAGTTGTTACCAACACTTGATGTTAAGGTGCTATACATATTTTTCTCGAAATGTGGTTTTATACATGTTTTTGTATTAACCCATTCGCCTGCAACTGGGTTGAACTTATCACCTCTAGGGTTATAAGTTCTTAATCTTTTTACTTATATTATATTTGTTTTTTATTTGTTACCAGATACAAACTTCTTTCAGAGCTTTTTTATTCTATGCTACGCTCTATGTTGAGGCTTGATTATCAGAAGCAGTTACCTATATTTCATAACATATGCGTTCATGTTAAACTACTCATAGGAAGGTTCGGGCCATCTTTCTGGGTTTTCTAATTTATCTTTTCAATTTTTTGAAACATAAATGCATCACTTACATTCTAACTAAACCATCTTATATGGGTATTTTTAATTTTCAGACAGTTCTCATATAGGGATCTTGCACAGATAAAGTCGATTCTTCCTGGGGCCGTTCAGACTGATAAAATCTTTCTAAAAAATCCCAAGAATCTCTTTATGGAGCCACACTTGAAAGTTACATTGCTTTTTGATGTTGTAGCTGGTCACACTGAGTTCTGCGATACTGTAGCTCTTTCTAAGGAATTTGACTCTAGGTTATTCCAGCTTGTCGATACACATGGAGAGGTAATTCTATCGCTTCTTTAGCTACCGTCTTCCAAATGCTTCATTTGAAAAAAATAAATTGTTAGACCTATTTGACTCGGTGTCTAAATTGCCGTTTTTCTCATCATGTAACATAGAATCACCACACTGACTGAAAACTTGCTTTTGAATGTCATGGGGCTGAAAAGCTGTTTAGCGGTTTTGTCAATTCAACCCATTTACTAATAAATGGTTTGGTCAACCCGGGATTTTTATCACATATTAAGCCAGACAGTTTGAAGTTTGCTCTGGGTTCTGTTTGAATGCATGCAACCCCTTAATATATATTTTTTTACTCCGGAACCTAGATTATTTTTGTAACAAAAGATTGATTTTGTAACCCCAATGGAAGGACTATTCATTTTTACAGGAATTGAAATGGACCAACTGTTGGTGGATAACCATGACCAGCACCTTTATGTTTTTATCATCACCATAAGTAACCTATTTCAACCTAAACATTTATTAACCCGTTATTCAACATGTCCGCCTGATCCAACTATTTTGTCACCTCTATGATTACGTTTCGCACATATTTTGCTTACAAGTCATTCTGGATCAGGATTATGATGTGCCTGAGGCTGAACTTCCGTATCCTTTTAACACAAGACAGATCAGAGGTTCTTCCATGAATTTATCAGTGGACTCATCAAAGAATAAACTACTAGATAATCATCAGTTTCGGTATGGTTATAAAACCGACGGGGTTTCATTTTATATCAGACCCTTTCAAATGGAAGATACAGAATTTGAAGAGATGGATTTCTCACCATCTTCAGATCTTGTGGGAGAAATCAGTCCTGCTAGTAGTTTTTGTGCGAAGGAACAATTCTTTGACAATGCTTTGTTTAGACTCTTTGGGGGTAGTTGGGACGATTGTTTCAAGCACCATTTTTATAGAAGATGCAAACTCGGATGTTGTTTAAACCTGCTAAAAATAATTTTTTTAGAAGAGTTGGAAGTGTGGCTAGAAGTGTTTTAAATGCTTATAAGTTATAACCTGACATAACTCTGTCTTTAAAATGAACTGTTCTATTTTTTACAATTCCATAACGAATTAGGAATCTGAGATCATAAAATAAGCTAACATTGAACCATTCGAAAGAGTTGGGAAGTGTTTTAAAGTAATTTTAAGTGTCTACTACCTTCTATAACAGACTATTTTTATACCAATTTATTACTGTGTTAGGATCATGATAATCAAAGTTTTGGTCACATACTATGCCTAAACGTCATGACTAATAGGTTTGTGATGCGCCCATGCCTGAACTTCCGAAGCTGTATAACAGAAGGAAAACCACAGTTTCTTCAAATCTTTTACCCGTGGACTCGTCAAGGAAACAGTTTCTGGGGAAGGATGGAGAATATGCAAAGATTGAACTGTCAGCGTCTCTTGTAATACCTTCCTCACTTGAATCTGCTGATACAACAGTTGATAAAGAAACTGGTTTTAGCACATGTGCAGATCAAACTGAGCACGAGAGATCGTTCCAGGTTTCTAACGGAGGCACACTGATGAAGAATTCGTTTATACTTGCTCAGAAAAATGTTGAATCCTCTATTCAGTCAATTCCAAGGAGATCAGTAGGCACTGAACAAAACAATCTTATTAGCATGTGTAGTCAGGGTGCAATGAAAAGCGGTTTGCTTGAAAAGAGGTTCTCGCATTTCTCAATTACTGATGATGTAGGTGTATCACTTGAGGGAGGAAATACTTTTGCTGCTACCTCTTCGAAGGTACAATTCAGAAACTACTTTTTAGCTTTTTGTGTGAGCCATGATTGGGATCAATATCTAAGAAATTAAAGATTTGAAAGGTGAGATTCAAGAGGGTTCAAGCTAGCAACCTTTGAAGATCGAAATGATGAGAGAAAGAGGATTGATGGGTTGAGTTTGAGGGTTGATTTCTTTGATGCTTCAGTATTGATATGGTACATGTGTACACTTAGCATGGACCTGTTTGAAAATCTTAAATTTTTAAAAGCAAGCTAAAAGAACATCTGAAAGTGTTGGGAAGTGGCTAAAAGCTTATTTCATGCCTACATGATGCTATAATGTTTTACTATAAAAGAAAAGTTTATTCGTATTGAATTTAATCAAGTAATACCAAAAGCTATGTCGTGTCATCCTTGTGACCATGTCCAAACTCGTCTTGTGCTACTGTGATAGCGGTGGTGATTTTTGGTGCGACTTCTACATGTTACATTCGTATACAACTTTGTTAAAGCTTCTCACAACACTCTTTTCGCTTATTAATTTTAGAGGACACAATTTTATAGTGGTACCATTGTGCTATTATTTATGCTCACAAACTAACATACTTTTTGCATTTGTTAGCATCAACAAAGGGTTAGAACTGAAGTCCATCCCTGAAAAGCTTACGGGATTATGCAACCAAGATGCGCAAGGTTGGTTATCATTATATCTGTTTATTTATTTGAAAGTGGCCAAAATGGGTGGGATGGCTTTACGGGTTAAATCATGTGAATGTAACGGTTCAAAATGGGCCAGACATGGTTGGGTTTGGTTGAAGTTCATCATTGAAAAGCTTACTTGATTATGCAACCAAGACACTCAAGGCTGGTCATCAACATATCTGTTTATTTTGTTTGACGGCGGGATGGTTATGGCTCAAAACATGTAATTGTAACGGTTCGAAACAAGCCGGGTAGGGTTAGGTTGGTTGACCTAAAACACCTGGTTCAAAATTTTTATTTATTTTAGTGATATCTAGATTTCTCATGTAATTAGTGTCTTGCTAGTTGTGTATATTAATAAAATTCTGCCGTTCTAAAAAAAATATATATATTTATTTTTAAGATTTGACTTTCTGAAAGCTGTAACAAACATTGCATTGTTTCTATTATATGCATATAAAAAGATTGGGAGTATTTTGATGAATGTAACACGCTTGAACTTTTTTTTTCCACATACTTTGTAATTGAATGCATCTAACCCTCTAGAGATAGTAGTGACAGAAGTGGGGTCCATTCACGAGTAAGTTGGGTCGAAACAGTTTGTTCAAACTTCAAAGTAGATTCGAAACAAAGTACATCCATACCAGTCTTGGAATTTTTTTTAATACTAATTTCAACTTGTATTTGATTTTCATCCAGGTTATTATCAGTGGATTTTGGATTTTATCTACAAGTTATCATTTGTGGCTTTCAGTAGCTTAAGGAGAACTTTTAAGAAACTTTCATGCAACAATCTTATGTAGTTTGGTAGTCTTTATGAAGTTTGGTAGTCTTGTGTTTCTATTTAAGATTGATTATTAATGAGTTTTTGGCTGAACGGTGGAAAAGTATTTGCAAAAATCTTGTGTTTTATGCAACAATGTTGGAAGTCTCTCCATCGTGTTCCTGGGAGTTCTAGGATTATCTAAGATGGTTTTCTTATTTATTGATTTGTTTTACCGGGTAACATCCTAATCATTTTTTTTTTAACGATAAATTAGTTGTTTGACGGCTCGAGAATCCACAATATCATCCAGACGGGCAATATGTAGACCCCAACCCCACGCTCCGTTACATTTGTTACCATCTACAGAGATATTGTTAGCATTAACGCCAGGAAGAAAATCTTTGAAGTGAGACTTGAATCAAAGAGCTTATTAGATGAATAATAAGAATTACGAGATCTATAACAATATCATTTAAACTTTTCAAATCTTCATTTTTAAATATATGATGATACTTTTACATAATCCTCAGTCCCACAAAGAAATTGGCTTAAGTAGCAACCCAAAAGCTAAAAATGTTCATTCAAAAAGATGAATTTATGGGGTCTTTCTTTATCTTTATTGGTGAAGATATATATAAAAGTCATCAAAAGCTTGGGTTGCATTGCTAACCGGGGTAAGGTTCATATGACAACTGTTCACGTATGAACATAGATAATATTAAGTATAACAAGATTTGCTCATATGTGAACCAATTTGTTCACATATACATTCACATATGAACATCAAGTTATAATTTAGAGGTTCTCATGGTTCTTCCAATTCAAATGGTTATCACTTGAACCTTTTCCTTGCTCCCTGCGTGTAACATTTGTAAAAATTGACCCGTTTGACTGTTATTAAACATGATTTAACGTGGTTATTTGATTCTTGAACCGTTGACCTAAACGTGTTGAATGACTAATTGTTCTAGTAATTTAAATAGTTAATTCATTTTAAATATGAATTAAAGACGTGCTTTTATGCTAAACGAGACAATGTGAACTTATGGATCGGGTTAGAACGTGAAACGATTTATAGGTTAACTGGAAACGTAATCGGGTGATCCATGGGTCGACCCATGACCCATGAACCACCCAATTAACCCAACCCTATCCAATCCCACTCTTACACTTCCTCACCCACTCATTCTCCTACACATTTATTTCTCTTATTCACTCCCTCACTAAATGCATACAAATTCTCTCACTCACTAAATTCTTACCTCATTAAATGTATTTCATGTTAGATTAGTATAAGATTCATCATCATTATCATCAACTAAGCATCATATCTAATTTTGGAAAGTCAAAGTACAAGAAATCTTGTGATTTAGCTAAATTTCGGATTTGAGCTCTAGTGGAAGAATTGGGTAAGTCAACTTGTTTCAAATTCATTGTTTAATGTTTATTATCATGATTTTAACCAAAATAAAGTGACATTGGGTCAAATTGAGAGTCAAACCCGTTTTTAGTAGAAATTAGGGTTTTAAATTATTAAATGGGTCAAAAATCGGAATTTAACGTTGTTGGATGTTATGAGTCCAATCCTTGTAGTAAAATATGTTCGTAAACATGTCACAAGTCTAACATAAACGATTTTTAGGCAAATTTCGGGTTAAAACCGAATTATGATGAAATTAGGATTATTTAATTTAGTCAAAAACTAATTTCTTATCTAAATTGAGGATTTTGGAACGATTTTGGAAGAGGGTTGGATTGATTTACGTTCATCTAGATTAATGAGCCCTAAAACACTCCTGAAATTCCATCAAATCGATCCCTTGGCTGCAAAATTTGAGTTCTTGGTCGAAAGTCAGAGTTGACTTTCAAAGTCAACTATTGTTCTTTAGCATTTTTACCCAGAAACCCACCTTTTCTTCCCTTCCAGCGTAACCTACGCTCGAGTGGCCGTAACTTACGGTCCTCTGCTTCTTCCAAATAGACCTTACGCCATTTAGGGTCTGTTTACGCTGCAAAACATCAAACCAGACGCCAAAACAAGGCTTTCCAAGCCACCGTAGTCTACGCTGTCTCTGCCGTATCTTACGCCTGTTCAATTTCTCCTACCGTAACCTACGCCACCTTACAACGTATCTTACTCCCTTTTGTCTCATAGCCACCGTATGCTACGCCCACCACCACCGTACCTTACGGTGGTGGGGATTCTTTGTTTTCCCAGAATTCCTTTAACTTTCTTTTCTTCTTCTTGCTTGAGTCCAGGATCGTGTGGGGGCCCTCTGTCTCTGTTTGGGTCGTATTCTGTTTGGGGGAAACCCTAAACTGATTTGTGAACAAGATGAAAGCATTGCAATAAATATAATTCATAAACTAATATGTACATAAAAGTGCTTGAATAACAATAATGAGTATATATATATATATATATATATATATATATATATTTAATATACGTATATATATAAAATTTTGGTTCAGCCCTTTTTCTTTTATTCTGCTTCCTAGATTGGGCCATTTCTCTTTTTGGGCCGTCCCTCAGCCCATGTGGTGTCCTTTTCGGTTGTCCAGTCCATCTAAATTCAAATGTCGAACAAACTAAGTATCAATAAAATAAAGGTGTGTCGTATTTATGTATAATTAAGCATACGTACATAACTAAATAAATACGCATATACGTAAGTGTTTTCAAATAAACTTATATATATGATATATATATATATGTAGGTTTATATAATTAAACTCATTTATATTAACATACAAGTCACCTAAACGTAATGATGAGTCGTCTAAAACTATAAGTCGTTTTAAAAGGACGAATAAAGACTTGTAACATAAAACGTGCATATGTATTGATAGGTCATGGACTTTGAAGAACTCGGGACAATCATAACTCGTTGAATACTTATAATTTAATTATAACTCGACGTCCAAGGCAAAGGTGAGTTCCGTAGCTCCCTACTCAATTGAGATTTCGGGCTGAAAAGTGTACATACTTGCTTGATTGTTGATTGATTGATTGATTGATTGTTTGATTGACGTTTTGACTTATCGCTTGACTGATTATGCTTTCGATTATGAATATATGTTGTGGTTTGGATAGTTGTACATACATGGAAGACGATTATGCCTTCAATGAGTTGTAGATGTGGTGGGAAGGCCGCGGGTAACCCTATATATAAGCATCTATGATTCCTTGAAAGTAGAATCGTATGAAGTGTATGTGCATTGTGTTGTTGGTTGATGGAAAACGTTTTGATATGACGCATTTGAAATATATGTAAGTCGCCCCGTGATATGACGCATTTGAAATATATGTAAGTCGCCCCGTGATATGACGCATTTGAAATATATGTAAGTCGCCCCGTTATATGACGCATTTGAAATATATGTAAGTCGCCCCGTGATATGACGCATTTGAAATATATGTAAGTCGCCCCGTGATATGACGCATTTGAAATATATGTAAGTCGCCCCGTGATATGACGCATTTGAAATATATGTAAGTCGCCCCGTGATATGACGCATTTGAAATATATGTAAGTCGCCCCGTGATATGACGCATTTGAAATATATGTAAGTCGCCCCGTGATATGACGCATTTGAAATATATGTAAGTCGCCCCGTGATATGACGCATTTGAAATATATGTAAGTCGCCCCGTGATATGACGCATTTGAAATATATGTAAGTCGCCCCGTGATATGACGCATTTGAAATATATGTAAGTCGCCCCGTGATATGACGCATTTGAAATATATGTAAGTCGCCCCGTGATATGACGCATTTGAAATATATGTAAGTCGCCCCGTGATATGACGCATTTGAAATATATGTAAGTCGCCCCGTGATATGACGCATTTGAAATATATGTAAGTCGCCCCGTGATATGACGCATTTGAAATATATGTAAGTCGCCCCGTGATATGACGCATTTGAAATATATGTAAGTCGCCCCGTGATATGACGCATTTGAAATATATGTAAGTCGCCCCGTGATATGACGCATTTGAAATATATGTAAGTCGCCCCGTGATATGACGCATTTGAAATATATGTAAGTCGCCCCGTGATATGACGCATTTGAAATATCTTTATACTCACGTTATGGGTTGTTAAACTCACGTTATGGATTGTTGAATCCACGTTATGGGTATCTTTATACTCACGTTATGGGTTGTTAAACTCACGTTATGGATTGTTGAATCCACGTTATGGGTATCTTTATACTCACGTTATGGGTTGTTAAACTCACGTTATGGATTGTTGAATCCACGTTATGGGTATCTTTATACTCACGTTATGGGTTGTTAAACTCACGTTATGGATTGTTGAATCCACGTTATGGGTATCTTTATACTCACGTTATGGGTATCTTTATACTCACGTTATGGGTTGTTAAACTCACGTTATGGATTGTTGAATCCACGTTATGGGTATCTTTATACTCACGTTATGGGTTGTTAAACTCACGTTATGGATTGTTGAATCCACGTTATGGGTATCTTTATACTCACGTTATGGGTTGTTAAACTCACGTTATGGATTGTTGAATCCACGTTATGGGTATCTTTATACTCACGTTATGGGTTGTTAAACTCACGTTATGGATTGTTGAATCCACGTTATGGGTATCTTTATACTCACGTTATGGGTTGTTAAACTCACGTTATGGATTGTTGAATCCACGTTATGGGTATCTTTATACTCACGTTATGGGTATCTTTATACTCACGTTATGGGTATCTTTATACTCATGTTATGGGTTGTTACACTGCGTACATATATGCTTGTGTATGACACCCCAAAGCCAAAACCTAGAGGTGGCAATATGTACGGGTCGGATCGGGTGATGGGTCAAAACGGGTCCGGGTTAAAACGGGTCATTTTGAAAATGGTATCATTTGGATCCGGGTCAAATCGGGTCCGGGTCAAATTAGACCCGGGTTAAAACGGGTCATCTTAAATTTATCAAATATACAGTTAATTGTATATAATGATATGTATATATTTAGTGTCTACATATATAAAGTACTATACAGGGAAAAAATTATAATTAATATTGATAAATAATAATAATATATGAGTTATATATAGAAAAAGGTATATACTAACTCATGTCTTTATCTTTAAAATAATCGAAACAAATTAAGTACGCAGTATGTGGTTTATGTGTTAGTATATATATGTCATATATGAATTGGATTGGATGAGAAATTAATTACAGAGGAGACTTAGTGGATAGCAAGTCCCACAAGTATATGAGCTGAACAATGAAACTCAAATAGTCAAATCTGGAAAATGTAGAGCCGCTTGATCATGTGATACAAATTGCATAAGAAGTAGTACAATAGATATGAGATTTTTAACTTTCCGTTCTTCCTTCCTTTTTAGTTGGTTAAAATTGGCATACAACTAACACGGTAACACCCATAATCATTATTATATCTGCCCATTTCAACCCGTTCAAGAAGAGAGACGCTTTTTCTTTAATCCATTTGGACCCGCGTGCAATTCACATACAACCCAGTGAGATCCAAATTTTAAATTCCGCCCAGATGCATCCAAAATATCTCTTACGGGTTCATTTTATCGGGCAAAACCCTACAAAACATTTCATACTGAATGAGAAATTAGAAAGTAATGTTGGCTTTTATAAGGCTACATGTGTATATAGTACTACACATATATACTTTGGATTCCACACTTTATAGAGGAATTGGGGTTATGAAATAAAGAGAATGTCAGATGACATGTTAGATAGAATAGGTTTGGACCCTCCACTCCATTTTCCATATCTCATGCCACTTAGATTGCATTTCTCTCAAATGTACTCTTTAATGCACATTGTCGAAGTTCCTCAGGGCTTTGTTTAGTAAATAAAATCTTGTAAAAAATAATAGTCAATGGCTATTTTTTTGCCGTTACTCTTCTCTCTCTCTCTCTTCTCGGCTAAACTACCCAATTAACTACCCGCCCAATCTACCCTATTGACTAGCGGTGCTATTACTAATTTAAACGAGTTTTACCCTATCCAACTCCACTCCACTCCCTCCCTTCTTAGATCATATAAGGCCGCTGCTTATACGTGCGTTTTCCGGCATCCGACGCACCACCAAGGTTGGACGCTATTAGCACCGGCTGCGTGCAGGCCTGCGTCCAACGAGTTTCTTCCAAGTTGAGACGTGCGTTTGTGGGGAGAGAGGTGGGGTCCGCAACCTTGTGAACGTTGCAAAGTATAAAAAAAATTAACTTCCTAGTCGTTGCATTTGAATTTAAAGGCACGCTCCTCCTCTTTTTCTTTTTTTTTTCCTATTTAAACCATCACCATTACATTTCTTTCACCACCATTTCATATTTCTTACTCATATTTCTCTCAACAATTCATATTTCTTCACATTTGTTTCTCTCAACAATTCATCCACCATGTCTAAAAGAATCAACAAAAACCAAAACCAAAACCAAAACACAAACGAAAACCAATACCAAAACACTCTCGATGCTGATTTTGATGCGCTTCTTCACATGGGAGGTCTTCCAGTGGGATCTCCCCCGTCCATGTCGTCGTCTAATATGGTGGGGGCCTCTAGCAGCTTTGGTTCGATGAACCAATCATTTTTGAATTAGTTAGGTTCGCCCCTCGTTAACGAACAGTTTCAGCAGTTCATGTTACTGCAACAATTTCATGAATTTCAAGCTGCGAGTCAATCCTACCAGAGGCCAGTAGGTGAGACTTTTTCTCAACCGGCACGAACTAGTGTCGCCTCTGCAGAGGAAGAAGTTCCTGCCCCGCCCAAACGGTTGACGAAAAAAGGGGTTGTTGTAGCGGATAAGGCGAAGTGGTCAATTCAGGAGGCGGTTTTGTTGGCTGAGGCGTGGACACATGCTTCACAAGACTCGGTTGTGGGGATAAGCCAAAATGAGACAATGTTTTGGGCTAAAGTGATCGAAAGGTTCAACGACAACCGCCCAGCGGGAGAGCGCAACAAGAGTCAACTACAAGGGAAATGGAACAAGATCAAGAAAACCACTAAGCACTTTGGAGCAATCTTGAAGAGACTGCAAGATCAAGGCCAACAGAGCGGTGCAGACGACATGCAAGTGTATAATTCTGCTCATGAGCTCTATATAAAACTTCATGGTCCGACCCGATTTCAGTATGAGGCGTGCTACGATGTGCTGAAAGATTGTCCCGCCTTTTGGCAAGACCATAGTATTGCCAAACAAACCGCAACTGATTTTGTTGATTTGGGTGAGGATGAGGCACACGTTGGGGTGCATACGAGTGTGGACCCGGATGTGGCGTTGGACCAGTTGTTTGGAGACGACCCGATTAGGAAACCACCGGGTCGTAATGTTAGCCGGAAATTGTCAAGTGGTTCAGATGCGACTTCTAGCCGTGGTAGTTCGAGTGGGTCAGAAATGGCGTTGAGCAAGCTTGATCAAATGTTCTTGCTGCAAAAAGAGCAGATAAGGAAAATTGATGAGGATAGGATGAAGATAGAGGAGGAGCGGAAGAAAAGAGAGGATGATCGCTTCCGAAAGCGGGTCAGGGAGGCGTTTAAGCTTCTGCAGCAGCCAATTCCCACCGGTATCGGAGAGGACGAGTTGGAGATGATCAAGACTTCGCGTAAAAACCTTATGGATAAGTACGGGCCGTATTTTAAGGATATCTAGGTTTAGTTTGTATTTTTAGTTTAATGTGTTTTAATTCTTAGGTTTAATTTGTAGCTTATTGTGTTTTTAGGATTTAATGTTTTATTTCTAAGTTTTGTAATGTTCGTGTTTAATAATAAAATGTGTTTGTTTTTAAAATTAAATGTGTTTTTTAATTTTGTGTAAAAGAAAAATAAAATAATAAAATAATGGATGAATAGTGTAAAAAGTGGGGAAGAAGTGGGTAGTATAAGGAGGGGGGTGTTCTTGGGGTGATATTTCTATCTGAAAACTGAAAGGGATCGCCTCGTCCCTCCAAGAATAAGATTGTAGGAGAGAGAAAGCTGATGAATAGTGGAAGAGGTGGGTAAGAAGTGGGGAAGAAGTATATAGTATAAGGAGAGGCCTAACAGATTTGTGCTAAGTAAAAAAAAAAATTGTAAGAATATTTTTTCATGTAAAAAGAAAGGTACCGATACACTAACAAAACTGTAATTTTTGTTTTTATAATTTTTAATTATGTAATTTAAGAAATGCAACTTTTTATTACCACATCTTGTACCGTTTAGTACCAGTAGCAGTTTTGTACTTTTATGGATGATACTAATTCAATATATATCAGTTTTGTGAATTGCGTTTATTGAAAGATTAAGATTTTAATCTTTGATAAGGTAAATATGTAGATTTAATTAGGTAAAATCCAGTGTATATAAACAATTAGGTCAAAATTTGGACGTTAAAATTGGTTTTCTAATCGTGATGATAACTTTGAACACGTATATACATACTTGAATCCTAAATTTCACTTTTAATTAGATACGATAACTTTAACATATAGTTTCATTAATCATAAAACAGGAACCAAACCATGAAGAATTGGTCTATGTCTAATATAGATACATTGGGCTGGCCTAGGTGGTTTGGGCTATTTTCATGAAGAACTGTGACTCTATGCGGGCCAAGCTAGGCTGGTGCAGACGTGCGGTATGTTATTTGACTGGTTGGTGAAGAGTATATAAAAGAAAGGACCCGCAAAAGATTTTATATAATAATCAACAAAATATTTTAAGCACCAAATCACATATTTACCCAACCAAATTCTAAAATTATAACTATTTCAGGCCCGTCCGATGGACGGGTAGTTTCAAAATACTAACTTAGAGTAATAATTTCAACATGTCTTTGTAAGATGAAAGCTAAATTATAGTAATGGTTTCAAAATAGTAACTTATCGTATCATTTTTATCACCTTCAATGTCATGTTATGCAGCTAATCAATGTCAAGTACCATCCCTGCGTATGTAAAAACAAATAAAGATAATGATTAACATTTGTATCCAGTATGCATGTATTAAGTAAAGAAAACTTCATCATTATCTAATCAGAATTAAAACAAAACAATTAAGAGAGATAATGACCCAAATATGTACCGAATAAGAGGTAAAAGGGTAAACCAAATCATAACATATCTACTTTGGTTCCAAACCTGACGGTAATTTATGTATAGATATAAAACGACGCCTTGAAAGGAAAAAAAAGCAAAGTCTAATTCTATAAAAACGTGACCAGACCCAACCCCGAGTTACATACATCAACTAATATTCGAAATAAATTAATGCGTTGATGATTTTGATGAGATAGCCCAGCATGTACACATGAAACATGTACTAATGTAATAATATATAACATTATAATGTGGTAATTAAAAATAATTAGAAAGGTATGTATAAGATGAAACCTAGCCATTTGTGGATCACACGTGCTTTGTGAAGAATTCCGTTAATAAGAAGATCTTTACTCGGATTCCAAAGCGTATGAGATTCGGTCAAAAATCTGTGACAATCGTGGTAGACAACAAAGTCCTGAGATAACCTGATTGCTTCTGTAATAGCGTCGATGTATTCCCTATCATCATCAAGTAACCCAAAAACATAGCAAATTAGCAAGCATCTTTGTATGAGCAAATTAAATGGCAAGTATACCTTGTATACATTCAAGCACAATGTTGTAAAGAAACACATGTGCTTGCACTCGGCACAACTAATAATAATATTGGAGAGTCTCAATTGCTACATCTGATCCATTCAAGTATTCCACTGCCAACAACAGGTTTTGAGGAGTCACTTTCATGTGCAGAAGCATAGAAGAAATTCTAAAGGCGCAAAAAATAGAAGACCTTTCCAAGGAAGCCAATAACAACAGGAACACTTATCCAATCACCATGAAGTTAGTTTGGCATACTTGTATCAGTACCTTTGATCGAGTATATCCGCATTAGTAAAATAAAACAACTATCAAATGCATCATGTCAAAACAACTATCAAATTCATCATATCAAAACAACTATCAAAAGGACAAGAAGAAACACTGATTAAATAATGACCACTTTATTCAATATAAACTTCAAATATAACTGGTATGGGAAGTACAACATTATAGTTGCTTACATGTATTGGAATTTTTGCTATGAAAACAATGACTTCAAATTTTGATATAAAAATACAGCAAAACATCTTGGCATAAACTGCCAATAGCCTTTTATCCAAAATTAATAATTAATACTTAACCAACACTTTGTACAATCAAGGTATCAAAATAGTTGGATTTTTGGTGCAAAATCAACAGGCAGCAACAAAATGGCATTTAAAAAACATGGAGTGTCAATACTAACATCGAATGCTCGTCACAAACTTTTTAAATAACAAAATTGACATATTTTCATACCTTTGGGTCATGAATCTCGCAACAATATTTTTTAATAATTATATAGCAACTAAATGAAGCAAAAACAGAACAACATGTAGGAGGTATTTACGCACCTTGCATAACGAAACTATCTAAATTGATAGTTCTAAATTGTAACTGATGAGATGGGGCTAACTTATAACACTGGGAACAGATAATATTAACGAAAATGTATATAATGGGTAAAAAAAACCCTGCTAATGAGTCTTCTCATTCAGGCATTATAGCAAACAGTTTTTGGGCATTCAACCCTTTAGCATAAAATTCATCCATATAGCAAATGAATTCAACCAAATATTGTTCACCTAAGTATTTCCTCCAACAAAATCTCGCGAGCATCATCTCCATCAACAACAACGATTTAGGGTTTTGTATGGTTTATATTTATGCATTCATAATCAAAGTAAACAAAAATGGATGGAGAACAAAGAATAATATGTGCAGCTGAATGTTCTGAAGAGGATTTGAATAAAAGATTAGATTGAATTGTGAGTAGAGGTTGAGGAAGAAGATTGAGGGAGGGGTGAAATTTTTTTCGGTTCTTTTTTTGGCTATTAGGCTCCAGTTGTATTTTTAATTATTTTTGATAAATAAAAACAGAGAAAATAAAATAAAAGAGGGATGGGCGGGAATGTAGGCTCTGGTGGCTCCAAATATCACTCTATTTTTAGAAGTGTTGAAAAATATGTAATATTTCACTTAGCACCCCTTAAAACTTTTAACATACACAACCCCTTAACATTAATGATTAAATGACACTATCAATCCTTTATCTTTTAAAATATGTCCATTAACCCTTTACATCAATTATCTACACCACTCGACGTCATCCACCACCAACAGTCGCCCACCACCACACCGTTCGCACACGACCACCGCCGCATTGCGCGGGTACCATGCTAGTATTATTTATAAAAATATAAATTTTCTGGATATGTTTGGATAATATTCTTCTTTAGTTGGGTATATATGTAAGGAAAATGATTAATATATTTTGTTGGGTAGATATATATAGACAGAGTGCTATTTTTTTTATATATAAATAGTATAAATATATACCCAACTTTGATCACCACCATCTCCTGGGGCAGAGTTTATGTGTTTGGGTGGTATCCGTATTCCAACTGTCATCATATCTGGATCGCGGCCCATTAAATCTAAACAATCGCAAAATTAGTTCAACCCCTAACCCTTTATGTTCAGCTTTGAGGGCTACGCCCTTTCGACTAAACCACATTTACCGTTTTCAACACATAACACAAAAAAAACATAAATTTTGAAATTGTTTTCCATAATGATCTTTCACTCAAAAATATTTTAAATAGATAAATATATAAAAAAATATATATAACAAAAAGGGGGAAATAATTGATCTACATATAAGTTTACACAAATTTTTTTATAAGATGAGTATGTATGATAATATTTGACCTTTAGTTGGGTGTATATGTAGTTTTAACTTTGGTTGGGTAAATACGTAACATTGGTAGGGGTGTTGATGGGTTGGGTTATTTGGGTTTTGGGTTATTTGGGTCGGGTTATTCGGATTTTGAAAAATTATAAATCAACCCGCAACCCAAACCGAAGAAGCTTTGGGTTATTCGGGTTTGGGTTGTTCGGGTTCGGGGTTGGTCGGGTTTTGGGTGACCCAAATAAAACGTGATTGATGAATTTACGTGCAACTTAAAAAGATTTGTTAGTTATGCAACATTGCAACAATGTAATTTTAATTTCAAAAACTTAATTAATAGTGATATTTATTTAGATTAACAAACTTTTATATCCAAAATGGTTGAAACACATGTAATTCTACGTTTTTTCAATTCTTGAATGAAAAGATGGTTGTTTTATCGTTAATATTCAAGAATATATACTTTAAACAAATTTGATGTGTTATATTAGTATATATAAAACAAACAAACATCTTATTCGGGTTATTTGGGTTGACCCAAATTATGAAATTTTCACCCGTAACCCAAACCAATTAAGCTTTGGGTTATTCAGGTTAACCCAAATGACGACCCGTAAAACAAATAACCCAACCCATTTCACCCAAACCCATTCGGGTTGGGTTATTTTGGTTTTGGTTATTTTCAAACACCCCTAAATATTGGTGTTTAAACTGGGTATATATGTAAGTAGACGTGGGCATAGGAACCGAACCGGTTCCTCAGGAACCGGTTCTTGAGGAACCGGTTCTTGGTCAACGTTGACTGGAACCGGTTCTTCAAGAACCGGTCCCGGTTCGGGACCGGTTCTTGGTCTTGAAAACCGGAACCGATGGAACCGAAATATAGGTTCGGAATCGGTTCGGTTCGGAACCGGTTCCTGGAACCGGTTCCTCAGGAACCTTTTTTTTTTTTTTTTTCTTCCAGAACTTAACGGCCGTTAGAGGTATTTTTTTCATCGTAATTCGATTTTGGGGCACTTGATTGTTAATACACCGAGCCATAAGACCTTAAATACCTTCATAATGATAATATCTAGTGAATTAACACAAAAAACTCCAAGTTATTTCACAAAAAACACTTGGAAAAAATTAAAAACTCACTAATAATTCACTATAATTCATTTAACGGCCGTTAAGGCCACTTTTTTTCATCGTAATTCGATTTTGGGGCACTTGATTGTTAATACACCGAGCCATAAGACCTTAAATACCTTCATAATGATAATATCTAGTGAATTAACACAAAAAACTCCAAGTTATTTCACAAAAAACACTTGGAAAAAATTAAAAACTCACTAATAATTCACTATAATTCATTTAACGGCCGTTAAGGCCACTTTTTTTCATCGTAATTCGATTTTGGGGCACTTGATTGTTAATACACCGAGCCATAAGACCTTAAATACCTTCATAATGATAATATCTAGTGAATTAACACAAAAAACTCCAAGTTATTTCACAAAAAACACTTGAAAAAAATTAAAAACTCACTAATAATTCACTATAATTCATTTAACGGCCGTTAAGGCCACTTTTTTTCATCGTAATTCGATTTTGGGGCACTTGATTGTTAATACACCGAGCCATAAGACCTTAAATACCTTCATAATGATAATATCTAGTGAATTAACACAAAAAACTCCAAGTTATTTCACAAAAAACACTTGAAAAAAATTAAAAACTCACTAATAATTCACTATAATTCATTTAACGGCCGTTAAGGCCACTTTTTTTCATCGTAATTCGATTTTGGGGCACTTGATTGTTAATACACCGAGCCATAAGACCTTAAATACCTTCATAATGATAATATCTAGTGAATTAACACAAAAAACTCCAAGTTATTTCACAAAAAACACTTGAAAAAAATTAAAAACTCACTAATAATTCACTATAATTCATTTAACGGCCGTTAAGGCCACTTTTTTTCATCGTAATTCGATTTTGGGGCACTTGATTGTTAATACACCGAGCCATAAGACCTTAAATACCTTCATAATGATAATATCTAGTGAATTAACACAAAAAACTCCAAGTTATTTCACAAAAAACACTTGAAAAAAATTAAAAACTCACTAATAATTCACTATAATTCATTTAACGGCCGTTAAGGCCACTTTTTTTCATCGTAATTCGATTTTGGGGCACTTGATTGTTAATACACCGAGCCATAAGACCTTAAATACCTTCATAATGATAATATCTAGTGAATTAACACATTTTTTTCATCGTAATTCGATTTTGGGGCACTTGATTGTTAATACACCGAGCCATAAGACCTTAAATACCTTCATAATGATAATATCTAGTGAATTAACACAAAAAACTCCAAGTTATTTCACAAAAAACACTTGAAAAAAATTAAAAACTCACTAATAATTCACTATAATTCATTTAACGGCCGTTAAGGCCACTTTTTTTCATCGTAATTCGATTTTGGGGCACTTGATTGTTAATACACCGAGCCATAAGACCTTAAATACCTTCATAATGATAATATCTAGTGAATTAACACAAAAAACTCCAAGTTATTTCACAAAAAACACTTGAAAAAATTAAAAACTCACTAATAATTCACTATAATTCATTTAACGGCCGTTAAGGCCACTTTTTTTCATCGTAATTCGATTTTGGGGCACTTGATTGTTAATACACCGAGCCATAAGACCTTAAATACCTTCATAATGATAATATCTAGTGAATTAACACAAAAAACTCCAAGTTATTTCACAAAAAACACTTGAAAAAATTAAAAACTCACTAATAATTCACTATAATTCATTTAACGGCCGTTAAGGCCACTTTTTTTCATCGTAATTCGATTTTGGGCCACTTGATTGTTAATACACCGAGCCATAAGACCTTAAATACCTTCATAATGATAATATCTAGTGAATTAACACAAAAAACTCCAAGTTATTTCACAAAAAACACTTGAAAAAAATTAAAAACTCACTAATAATTCACTATAATTCATTTAACGGCCGTTAAGGCCACTTTTTTTCATCGTAATTCGATTTTGGGGCACTTGATTGTTAATACACCGAGCCATAAGACCTTAAATACCTTCATAATGATAATATCTAGTGAATTAACACAAAAAACTCCAAGTTATTTCACAAAAAACACTTGAAAAATTAAAAACTCACTAATAATTCACTATTAAATAACAAGTCTTCAAAGTCTTCAATCATCATTGTCTTCATCATTGTCTTCAAAGTTGTCTTCAAATTGTCTTCATTTGTCTTGATTGGTCTTCTTGAAACAAATACAAAGTCTTGAAACAAATACATAGTCTTGAAACAAATACATAGTCTTCAAATGGTCTTCATCTTCAATCTTCATCAAGTGGGATTGGTTGAGCTTGAGCTTCATCAAGTGCAATCTCTTCATCGGAAAGTGATAAGGATGTACCTTCTTCAACTTCTTCATGGTGAATATGTTCTTCAAGGTCCAAAGTATCTTCAAGGCTTGATATGTGTTGTTTACGGGCCATGGCGTCCAAGTGGTCTTTATAACAAATACACATCTCCAATGATGCCGGTGTAAGTTTTGTTCTTCTTATGGACAAAACTCTTCCACTTTGTGAAAATGCGGATTCACTAGCAACCGTTGAAGCTTGAGCGCTTAGTAAATCACGTGCCATGATAGATAGAATGGGAAATTGATCTTCCCTTTCCTTCCACCAATTCAATACATCCACATTCATGAAAGCATCAACTCCAAGGCTAGCCAAAAAGTTTGTTCCGATATACCTATGATACTCGGTGTTCTTGTTGGAAGTTGAAGCCTCATTTCTTTGACGTTTGGTGGTTGTTTGGATAACATAATTGTATAGGTTTATCTTGGAATCCTTGCTTTTTTTGGTAGAAACAAAGGGAGAAGGAGTAGTAGAAGAACTTGAGCCATATCTAGCTTCATAAACCTTATACAATCTTTCAAAATTCGCATTAAACTCACTTTTTGCCGTTATGGAAAAGTTTAAATCCTTTTCATAACACTCCAAACTATCATTTATTTTTTCAATAAGTGCCTCAACGCCGCTAACATTTAAAGTGGGGTTCATTGCGGCGGCACAAGCAAAAATTGGTGGCATTTCCATAAAATATTTTTTCAACTTTTCTCTCATGCCTTTCACCATGCGTTCATATACACCATTATCCATACACTCAAATTCTACCAATTTTTCACCAATTTCATAAATTTGGTGAAGCACCAAATGACTAGTAGAATAATAAACCCCCGAAACCAAAACCGTGGCATTTTTAAACACTTGAAGTAAATCTACTAAAGTTTCAATAATTTCCCAAAGGTCAAACTTAGAAGATGCCAAACGGTTGTCAACTAGATCATCATGAAAATGTTTCAAAGTAATTTTTTGACGTAAAGCACATTCAAACATTGTAAGAGTCGAATTCCATCTAGTAGGACAATCCCAATGAGGTGACAAATATATCGAATCGGTATCTTTACACAATTTGATATACTTCTTATGTCTAGTCTTACCCCCCAAAAATACCTCCTTTAACATCTTAACAAAGTTGTTCCTAACTAATGCAATTGTAGCGTCACCCAACCCGCTTTGCACAACCAAGTTAAGAATATGTGCAACACATCGACCATGATAAAAAATACCATCACAAATAGGAGTATATTTTATTTTCAAGTGGTCAACCGCTTTTGTATTATTACTTGCATTATCAAATGATATTGAAAAAATCTTTTGCTCAATTTTATAGTATGCAAACACATCTCTTAACTTATAGTATAGATTTTCACCGGTATGAGGTTCCTCAAAATTTTCAAAAGCAATTGTGCGTTTCATCATTTGCCAAGTACTAGGATCTATCCAATGAGCCGTAACACATATGTAAGAACCGGGCAAACCATGAGGAGCACTCCAAACATCGGTTGTCAAATTTAACTACCTTTAAATTTTCAAAATCCGTTATAAGTAGTTTTTTAGCCAATTTCCAATTTTTCATACATGTACGTTTTAATGTAGAGCGAGTTAGAGTAGTGTACCTTGGTTGGATTAAGGTTTGAAATGTGGAAGTGACCTCCGGATCGTCCCAATGGTTGAATGGCCAAGCTTTTTTAATGGTCAAGTTGGAAAGTCCTTCACGAACCGCCTCCGTCGAATAATGAAAAATAGTGCCATCATTTCCTAATGTTTGTTGACCTTGTGAGGTGGTACCCCCATCTTGTGCTTTTTTCACCGCACAATGAAGTCTAACATATTTGTCCAAAGTCGAGTTTGCACCTTTAAAGAGATTGTGACAATAATTACACCGAGCCTTAACAACACCATTCGACAACTTAACCAATTGAAAGTGTTGAAATACGGGAGCCGTTCTTTTATGATCCGTTATTATTTCCACCACCGTTGCCGCCTCACTTGTGGAACCAATACCGGTAGATTGCGTTTGTGAAGCGGAACTAGACTCCATTTTGTGAGAGATTTGATATATATTATATATATAGTGTATATATAATATATATATATATATTTTTGTGATATATAAATATAAAATATGTAGAGATATAATGATTTTGGTAAGAGATTTATGAATACATAGTGTTTTTGTAAGATATATGGAGTGTTTGTAAGTGATGGAATGTGTAAAAATAAGCCTAAATGATGCTACATATATATACTAGTTGTATAATGGCAAAATGGTAATTATTGGGTGAAACTAACGGCTCCCTAACGGTCAAAAAGGACCAAAAGTGGCAGATTCTAACGGCTCCTAACGGCTAGTTTGACTGGGCCGGTTCTTGGGACCGGTTCTTGGGATCGGTTCTTGGAACCGGTTCCTGAGGAACCGGTTTGGGACCGGTTCTTTGAAAAAAATGTGGAACCGGTTCCTAACTGCCGGTTCTTGAGGAACCGGGACCGGTTCCTGAGGAACCGGTTCCAATCGGTTCCGGTTCTCGGTTTTTTTGGAACCGGTTCTTTGGAACCGGTTTTTTTGCCCACGTCTATATGTAAGTCACCCATCATAAATCAGGAATCAAACCATGAAGAACTGGTTTATGTCTAATATGGTTACATTGGGCTGGACTAGGGTGGTTTGGGCTATTTTTATGAACTATGAGGGCCAAGCTAGGCTGGTGCAGTATGGTATTTGACTGGTTGCTGAAGAGTCTATATAAAAGAGGGGACCAACAAAATATTTTATATAATAATCAACAGTAGGTACTGTTATGGGCTTGACCCCAACTATTTATGTGTAACCAGAAATCATGTCAACCTGTTCCATTCATTTAATTCATTTCAATTACTTGATTGATAGCTGTCTGTTTCTATGACCTTCACCTAATGCACATATACATGTATTACATTAATTTGACCATGCGAATATGTCGATCCAATAATCAAACATTCCACATCCATCACCAATCTTACTAGCTAAACATGACATGTTCCTTGGCTTTTACTCTTTCATGATCACTATCCAAATGGTTTTGTATCGTTAACCGACAGTTAGGGCGTGTTTAAGTTAGCTTATTGCAAAGAGCTTATCGCTTGTTAGCCACAAAAGCTCTTTAAAAATAAGATGCTCAAAATGATCTACGAAAGCTATAAGCTATTTGGGTTAAAAACGACTCGCAATTCAAGTAACACAGATGCTAAAAAGTCATCTAAATAAGCTAAGCAAAATACACCCTTAGTTACCTTTGGGTATGGTTTTACAGATTAAAGAAAAATACAACTGGGCTCAGTTAAGATATATGGTTATAGAAACAAGATTGTGTATATACAACAAAAAATGAAATCATCAAAAAGAACAAATTAATACAAATAGAAGAAAGATAAATGAGAAACATGAGTAAAGATAAACTGAATAAAAGAACATAAATAAAGATAATAAAGCAAATAACCAAGGTATACTCAAACTACAGAGATTACCATCCCAGAATCCATTATTTTTGCCCACTCATTTGATCCACATTTCTCCTTCAACACAAACTAACATCAAAAACAAACTTTTTTACTTTTGGGGTGGGGTTGTTTTTTTCATATATAGTCATTATGACATTTGAACCTCAAGATTGCGCCGCCTTGCTCAAGATTTCTAGACCTTCAGTCCTGCAAGACATAATCTTGCGAAACATTTCTCTCAATTGGCGTTCCAATGGATCCAATCCGTTTTTAAATGTGTTACTAACTTGAGACACTTGTTGAAAGCTTGTCTGCACTTCGACCCTCTGCTCTTCAGTCAATGGAAACTGGTTGATAGAGTCAACCAAATCTGTGACCAGATGAATTGACTTTTCCATTTGGTAAATCTCCTTTAGCAGCCCAACACTGTTCTTCCGTTCACGTTTCTTGGATTCATCCACAATCCGAATATGAAGCAAGTTCAATGGAGTACCCCATGAGTATTGTCTCGGTACAGAAAAGTTAACTTGAAGACTCCGATCTTGACATGGGATGGCAGCCACCAAAGCCCATAAAACAAACATAAGAACAAAACCCATTGTGTAAACAACATTAGCTAAACCATTGGTAGCAGATATTTCATGGGATCGAGGTGGGACTAACCCGTTAGCTATCAACTGAAGCTGCTTGCTTGCTGACCATGAATTAGGAACACTCCAAGAAAGAGACCTCGAGTGTCCTGGTTTATGTTGATGTTCTTTCCCTTTATTTGGGCGTCCAAAAGATCGGTTTCTCTGTGAAAACATGGATGCTGCCTCTTTGTTATCATCAAGCATGACAATAGCTAAATCAGTCAAAGCTTTTTTTGCCCTCCTAAACTGCCCTTCAACCATTACATTTTTATGTTTCGAATCAAACACACTGGAAACAATCTCTAAATGTTTATTCCAAAGCCGGATCTTTTCAATCCCATCACGAAGAGCATTACAAACATCAAGTGCCCGAATACTCCTATCAAAGAAGTCAGTCACAAACCTATCTAAAGGCGGTTTAGAAAGAATAGCCTCATTCTTCGACAATATAACTTTAAAATCTTCTTGAACGGCAACAAAAGCATCTAACAACTTAGAAACCCAATCAAGAGAAAAAAGTTCATCAGCAGAAGTAGCTGAGAGCGTCCGAAACTGCCTAAAAACTTGATGATCAAACGACCCCAGTTCACAATGAAACTCAGAATTAGATTCATTATTAACATCCATCGAATGAATCTGATTGTGATCATGCCCTATTCCCATAATCGATCTCCTAAACGTCCCAAAAGGCATACTATAACCACTCGTCCTCATATCGATATACAACACAAATTTCTATCTTCTTCTATCTAATTACTCAAATAACCCCAAATTTATCATCTCAAACAACTCACCATCTAGAAATCGCAATTTCATAAACTCGAAAACAAACCCAAATGGAAACTAATCGAAATTCAATTCGATAAAGTTAAAGAAACAAATCAAACATTTGTTAAGCATACATTCTACCTGCAAATTAAACAACTTTATTAAACAAAAAACCTCAAGATCCAATTTTTAACAATTCCAATGTATGGCAGATGCAATTAAAGACTATATATACAAACCCCATATCAAAAGAGCAACAAAAAATGTAAAATCTTGGATAAAATTCAAGAAAACAACAACGATACTCAATCCCGTCAAAGGCGAGGTTTGGCAGATGCAATTCAAGATTATTTACACAAAACCCATATAAAAAATAAACAACTAAACATGCAAAATCTTGGAGAAATGAAAAGAAATGCATTAAAACAAAATTTAAGGAAAGTGGAATTAAAAAGTGCATACCTTGTGAAGATGAAGTTTCCAAAGTTGAAAGAGAAAATGATGTTTAAAACCCTAGTTTCCAAAAATTTAAATAACATAAAGTTTTTTTTTGTTTTGTTTTTATATTTTGTTTCTAAGTATTTGAGAGAGTGAATATAGAAGAAGTGATTGGAGGGATATTTGTTGTTTGTATTTGCTTACAAAAGAGAGAACCTGTAAATATTTGAAACATGGAAGAAAAAACCAAGAAAACATTTCTTACTCATTGTCAGAAATATATTTATATATATAAATAGGAGAATTATATTGCATACTTGATAGTTGATAGTTTGATATACTACTACTATATCCAATCGAATATCAAACTTTATTAAATTGCCAAAAATAATTATTTGTTGACTAAAAAATAGTTTTTTAAGTCTTTTGGAAGAATCATAAAAAAATTGTGAACCAAACCCACACACTTGTGGCATGTCTTTCTACTTATTGATTTATTTATACATAATTGGAGCATCGAGTAAGTGTGGTGTTTTTGGTAGTTTGAGATGAGATAACTCACATCTGATGTGGATGTGGTTAGCACCGTTAATAACGAGCTGAATATTTGATAGATCATTTGTTTTATTGTTAGGTATAAAAAGTGTTCGTATTCGTGTTCGTTTGTTTAGTTATATGAACAACTCAACCGTTTTAAATAAACGAACATGAACAGAGCAATCATACGTTTATTTATGTTCGTAGTTGATTGATAATTTATTCTTGAACATTTTTTCGTTGATGTTTATATGAACTTGTTCTTTTATGTTTGTTTTGAATTGTAATTGTATTCTATATGACTATATCTATATTTAAAAGAAAAATACAAATATAAATACTTTTATAACTTTAACCGTTTGCAACTTCTCATCTCACCCACCAGAATACCATACTATTTTTTATGATTATCGGGTTGGGTCGGGGCGGGTTTTGAGCCATGCTCATCCTCCCACCACTAGCATTTCTTTTTTAAGCATGCATTTTGGAGATCATTTAGATAACTACATAAAGAGCTTAGCTGAATTTTTAATACTAAAATCATTATTAATCATGTACAATAACTATTTTTAGAAAATAAATTTGTAAGTTGAATATGAATCCCAGTGCTTTTAAGTTTTAATTACATGTTTGTTCATTTGTATTTGTTCTTAAATGTTAATGAATACAAATGAACGAACAGAACGAGCAAATATATTGTACATGAACGCAATTGTCTATTTGTTAATACGTTTGTGAATAGTTCGTTGAACTCAATACACGAATATAAACAAAGCCCATTCGTTTCATTTACAACCTAGCCTAGACGTGGTCGACACACCAGTGGTGTTTGATTGTTCCAGTTGGTATGGTTTCTAGTCAATGTTAATCTATGAAGGTAAGGCTATTTGCAGTTTTTCGCTCAGGCATATAAATAAATGAAAGGGTATGGGATAAATGAAAAAAGGAAGTTAGTGTTTTTTTTTTTTATTTTATTTTTTTGCCGGTAATCAAAAACGAAAGTTATATACTCCGTATAACGGATGAGAAACCTCATGTAACTACTAGATAGTAAAAATTGTGATTTTTGTGAGTGAAAAAATATGTAGAATCTTTACAATAACTACAATTTTTTATAGATATTTATATTACTTTCCTCTTTATATTACCATTATACGGTGAGGTGTTCCCTGATGTCGATTAACGACTAACTGTTCAAAAAATATTATACGTATGTACTCTATCCATAAATAACTTGATGAATCTAAGTCCTTTTTTTATTTTATTTTTAAAAAAAAAAAATTTAATTTTAAATGTGAAGATATCTATACTAATATCCTAAATGCATGACAATGGTAAGAAACAAAGTTAAGTAATAACAAAGAGATCACTATTCTATTCTAACTTTACATTTTGTATCCAAAGCTTAGGTTTTACAAAATTTAAAATGTGTTCCTATACTCGCTTGACACGAATCATATAATTTCTACAAACTAATGTATCGTTAACTTGTACACTTTTTTGTTGTTTTGTTCATTCGCCACTTCCTCTTCAGTATTTTGTTTCACCCATCGCCTTTTGAAAATAGATAGTAAGGCAGCAAAACGGGACAGAAGAAGTAGTAGCCGAGATATCTCTCTTTTGAAATTCATGAGTTTTAAGCTCCAAAAAGTTCAAAAATCATTTTGACAAAACCGCGACAGTATGTTCATCTAAACCATCAACATACTCTATTAGCCATATGCATCATCTACGAAAACCGTATTCGATTAATCTCATAGGAATCCTTGATCCGAAAGATGAGTTCTGAAAAGAAATCCCCATCAAGTTAAGCAATTGATTAATGATGTATGGGCGAGGAGGGCCTCATGTGCTGCCTCTCCAAATGGCCTACCCTATTCAATGCCTTAACAATAATAATATGACACTTAATACCACATATTCTTCTTCAAAATTAATACAATAATGATACCCACATATTTATTCTTCTTTGAAGGCAATGACAACCAAATCCTTATGGCTGTAAAATAGGTCGTTTAGACATCAGTTAATAAGTTGTGACATGTCCTGTAAGCTTGAGTTGGGCTTGCGATATAAATTGAGCTCTCCTTTTAAGCTCGACTAAAACAACTTCAAGCCCGGCCACGTCTTCAGTTGTTTCTATAGAAACTCGACCTTCATATATATCAACATTATTTGATTTCTCTTTATATATTTTACAGATTTGTAAGATTTCAAAACGAACGGTTATAATTTATCATCCTAACGAGTAAATGACACCTCTGTGTAAATGTCTTTCCTAAAAGCTTTATAGTCATTTCTTCTGCATATCGTTTTCACCGTGGAGATAATATCCTCTGCAATTCAGACTTTGGCCAAACCGCACCATTCAAAACAAGTCATAGTAACTTGTAACGAAAAACATCTTAATATAAACACGTCTTTCTCTCCGACTCAAAAACTTGAAACAAAGAAACGTGACACTTTCTGCCATTAATTCCAGCTCAAAACTACCATTTCTTTTTATTCTATCCGAACACAAGGACATGGCATAAAAAGACTCGTTTAATCCTGATAATCAACTGAAGGCAAAATCCTAAGTGTACCATCAACCTTGCAACTTGAGGACACATTGTATTGTATAAAATGAAAAAAAATGATAAATCAGTTAAATCAAACAGAGAATTAGACACTATTGTGCTAGGTTATCAACTAGTAACTAGGATGACATCAAAGAACACCACAACAATTTTCAATAAGAATGGAGTCATATGATACCAAGAAGAAACATCTGTCTTATTATTGAGTTGAATCGCACAAAATGGTAAGACAGACTACCGATAATGATTGCAAAAGAAACAATGAAAATGCTTTTTGTTTATAATCGGGTTTTCACTTAAACATAATATAACATCAACAACAATTCCACGTTCTACTAATAAAGAGAGGAGAGTACACAAAAGAAATGAACACCCAAAGAAAGGCATTGGCATTTACCTCTTTTATCCTAATGTTAAATTTCAATTTTTTTTTTTTGGTTTTCATTGTATTTTTAACTTCTCTATTCACAAGCTAATTTGGTGTCAAAGCTGCTCAAACAGATAGCAAAAGCTTGAAATGCAGATAAAGGGTACCGGTAATCCATGGTGAACATATCTTTCCCTACTTTTCCGAACTGCAAGATGACTTTATCATGCTCTGGTTGAGCTGGCTGAGAACTAGAAGTCCCTGCAGAGGATGGCGCCGCCGCCACTGCTGGTGGCTGTTGAGCTGCGATCAGCTGGAAATTCTTCACAGAAGCAATCGTCACACGACCCTTAAAATTCAAACACCAACATTGCAACTGTTCATGCCACCTAGGTGCCTTGTTTTTCAGAACCAGTGGCATCTTTGACTTCTCAGTATCTGGTACATCATTTGATATGGCGGCGCCAACAATTTCGGAGAACCTTGAGCTGCTGAACTCAGTGGAACGATCGAGCGATTTTGAGAAGGAGATGCTGCGAAAAGAATCCTCAAGTGAGCGGGGAGGAAGGAGGATCTCTGGCTGACCTGGCACAGAACCACCTGGCTCGAGTGCTGAGTTGGGAATTGAGTGCATTATGCAGTGCATCCTACGTGGGCCCCGTGTACCCAGCACATTAAGCTCATAGGTGATATGAGCAATGCTGTAGTTACCATTTGGCACTTTTGGTGAGACTTTCTTTGAATAAAATCTTCTGCTTGATCGGCCTGGTGCCTGGATAAGGGCTCCAGAGTGTGGAGGCTGTGTGTCATAGATTATGAACTTTGTTCCAAGAAAATTAGATCTGAAAAGAGTAACACGACTTCTTTAATGTGATAACACCAACATCTAGACCTTCCAAGATAAATGGGCTGGGTAACAAGTTAAAACAGATGTGGAGAAAGCAGGTGCCTTTTTAGCATCTGGCATAAAGGGTTGGATTGGGTTACCCAACAAGTACTTTTTAACCATTATTATAAATAATTACCACTCTGAATGTTAACTCTGTTTACAAAAACCGCGTTATTACAAATTTATGACTGTAATCTGAACCTTTGAATATAACGATCAAAGAGGTTGAACGCATTAAAAGACTTTGAAAACGTTCATCCCACTAGACATTTTTTACCCACTCATTAACACTTCAGCTAACATTTTTAATTTGACCTATTTAACAATATAAAACAACCACCAAAATGACCAATTTACAAGTAAATTGGTTGGAACTTGCATTCCTATATAGAATCAGGAATATAAATTTTTAACTGATCAAGCTCTATACCTGAGTTTGCCAACATAGGTACTGCTTGATCTGGAAATGTTATCAGCATCCATAGAGATAACATACTCAGTGCAAGTAGTTCTCCGAGTTCTTTTAGCAGAAAGTAGAAACTTCCCATTTTCAACTAGTAAAGCTGCTGCAAAACCAAATTTCAACGTAAATTCATAGGTAATTTCCGACATCAATCCGCACCAGTATACAAGAACACAAAATGACCCAAGAGCAGAAATACAATTTTAAAATGCTCACCTGGGCTAAGACACAGAAAAAGATGATACGTCAAGTTCGATTTATCCCTCTTAATGAAACATTGAATAGTACCATCACGTGGTCCTGGCTGAAAACATAATAAACAATTATCAGAAACTATATATAAAAAGCTGTGTTAATAAAACGAATTAGATGGTAATTATCAAACACCTGCTTTAGGGAAACTGGGAAAGTGAGCTTTCCACAAGATTCAGGAGTTCTAACAATCTCTTTACACATATTCCTCCACGATTTACAAACAGCGGCACAAGCAACCACATGTTTTCTCCCAGGCCAACTACTTTCACTCTCTTCCAACCTTTTGATCACATCATTCAGAAGCTCAGGAGGTAGATTAGCCCATCGACTGTTTTGGACTATAAGAGAGGCTTGATTGTCACTTAAATCATTTACCGACCCCTGAGACTTCCCTCTGTTATGAATCCCGCTAAGCCTTACATCAAAACTCCGCCTTGATAAACTCCCAAACCCATCCCTCACGTCACGAACTATGCTACGGAACGACATCTACAAACAACACACAAAAGGGATTCTCTTTTAATGGAGATCACACAATCATTGACATTGAATCTTACTGCAAAATAAATGGAAGTTTGTGAACTAGATTAGAGTGAGAAAGTATCAATAACATTTTATAAAAAAGGTTGAGAAAAAGATAAAAGATAAGCGGAAAAGACAGCTTCACATGGGGTTAAAGGAGACTTAGTTGCATACCTTTTATCAGGGACTGACTTTTTTCCATTTTAAAACTTACTTTCAAGTTTCAATCTAAAGTTTGCTCAATTTATGGAACTAATTAGTAAGAGAATCCTAAGAGCTTATGTAGCCTAGTGATCAATCAAGGGCTCCCCATTTTGATATTTCACTTTATAAAGTTTCAAGTTTATCACTTTAACCTATCTCAAACAATAGTATCTTCTAGTCACATGGTCAAATGAGTTAAAATGCTCTAGTATGCATATACATCTTATAATAGGTCTGAAGTTCGAATCTCCCTAGATAAACATCTTGGGGTGGCCATAGAAAAGGTACCGAAACGGTCAACAGGATACGCCAGTTAGGTCGCCGAGTCAAATACTCGCCTTCCCGGGTAACCTGAGCCTGAAAAACCTCATCGGTTTAACCAGTTACAATGTAAACTCTAGAGTCATAAGACATGTGTTGCAATTAAAAAGTCAATGTTTATCCCACCATGAATCATAAAAATTGGTTATCTTTTTCATAAAATGAAAATCAAGACATCAACCATGAGCTGATTCTTTGCTGCAGCTTCAGAAATATCTACACTAATGTTTCACACTTTTTTCCCCTCAAAATAATGTAAATTAAGTGCAACCATTATAAGAGATGAAACCTATGAACACATAAAACAAAAACAAAAAACTCAAAAAAATTAGTACAAAAATAAAGAAGAAAAACCAACCTGGTAATACTAAGCTAAAAGTCCATTGAAATCAACACTGCAAGAAATGCAACCAAGATCTGAAAAACCATGAAGCCAAAATCAGAAAAAGCCATAAACTTTGGCCTTAAAATCACCAACACAACACAATAGATCCTTGAAAATTCTCAAAATATGACATAAAAGTTAATGAAATAAAAAAAACACATCTTGGGTATATAAAAATACACTAAATAATGCAAGATCAGAGATCTATACCTTAAGCAAAAACACCAAAATCTTGAGTGGATAAATTATTATTTTTTTCTTTGAGGACTTTTATCAAACAAGAACTAGAATCAGACTCTCAAACCCTCACCGGATTTAAAACCAACATTTAAATGTAGCTCAACTAACCAAAGGGGAAAACTAAAGTAACAAAAAAGTCTATGCCTTTATGGATTATTTTATCAATATATATATTTTTCTTTAATACATATTGTGATAAAATAACATAGGAAATGGATTGTATTATTTTAATGTAAAAAATGAGTATATAATTTAAAAATAGGGTATAGAGTAAAAGACATAAATCGTCCCTGTGGTTTACCCAAATAGTCACGTTTCATCCCTGTGGTTCAATAACGTCATGGATCGTCCTTTATACGAACAAAAGCTTCATGTTTAGTCCTTTGACTATTTGACCGGCAGCCCTCCTCCGATAACCCCCCCACGTGACTCACACGTGAGGGGCAGTCTTGTCTTTTCGCACAGCCCTGCACTCTCTTTCTTCCTTTTCTTTATTCTTTCCCCATATATATACACACATATATGTATATCAAATCCAAAAAACTCTTTGATTTCTTCCTCCTCCTTTCTTTCCATACGAAACCAAAAACTCAAAAAATCAAGAATGGTGTTTTGTGGGTGTGGTAAGCAAGCAATAATCCTAACATCATGGACCCCCAAAAACCCAGGAAGAAGATTCTATGCTTGTCCCAATCAGGTAAACTTTCTACCATTCTTAATTAGGGTTCACTTTTTGGAATTAAATTGAATTGGGGCTTTTTTCTGAAAAGGGTTCCAAGTGCAAATTCATAGGATGGTTTGATCCACCAATGTGTCAACGTGCGACTGAGATCATACCAGGGTTGTTGAAATCAAAGAATAAATTGGAAGCACAAATTAAAGAAAAAGATGGTGAATTGAAGATGTTGTTGGTTGTTGCTACAATTGTAATCGTGTATCTTGTATCTTTGTTACTAGTTTGAAGCAAATGTATGTAGTATTTTGTATTTCTCAGTTGTAATTGTTAGTTTTTGGAATGAAATCCAGTATAAATTGGGAATTTTGCTATCAATTTTTCTACATTGACAATGTACATTATAAACAATGCAAAATGAAGATTAAAAACACTGCAAAATGAAGATTAAAGACACTGCAGAATGATAGCATAATATCTTGACATTAGAAACATAAACCATTACAACCAGAATGTAACAAAAGACATCATACATAAGTAGCAACATACATCATACATAAGTAGCATTACACCAACCAAATAAGTAGCAAAAGAACAGACATAATACATAAGTAGCATTACATGACCACAAGTTACCAAACTACATTATGGCTTGCTTTTGAGCCTACACCTTTTTCCACCAGGACTGCGCACAAGGTTGCTGGTACTTGCTCTTATACTAACACCTTGTTGAGCTAGACCTCCCATAGTTGCACTAGACTGACTTGGACCCCCTGCAGCTTGACTAGGACCTCCTGCACCAACACTTTGACCCCTTGCAGCTTGACTGGGAACTCCTGCACCAACACTTTGACCCCTTGCAGCTTGACTTGAAGTTGGGTTGAACTGGCTTGACTGAGTTGGAACACCTCCTTGACTGGAACCAGCTTCTTTGCAGGACCACTTGTTGTGACCCATTGTGCCACACTTCTTGCATACCACAGACCTTAGCTTCCTAGACAGTTTCCCATTCTTGGACATTTGAATCTCTTCTGCATTCTTCCTTCTCTTCTTTCTAGGCCTCCCAATTGGAGTGTGATATTTTGGAGGGATGATGATTGTCCAATGTTCTGGAACCTGAGCCCACATGTTCATACCATTGGTTGGGTTAATGGTAAACTGGTACATCATTTTCCAAGTTTCTAGCCTATAAATAGGATCAACCCATGTTTCAACCTCACCAACTGGTATACTGTGATTAACCATATCCCAATTAACAGCCACTACATGTTTGCAAGGAATTCTGTAATCTCCCACTTCCTACATGAACATGTTTTTTCCACAATATTGACCACACATTGATCTCCCCAAGGACCACTAACTTGATACTTGTCAATACCATTGAATATGGCTTTGTATGCACCAGCATCTGTTTTGACCAATTCTAGCATCCTAGTGGCAGTGGGTGTCAGTGGCCCTGCACTTTTTGCTATCAGCTTTCCCACATTCCCAATTCTTATCATCAGATATTCCCTAATGAATTCTAAACAATGTATAATAGGCATAGCCCTTCCCTTAACTAGTTTGCTATTCAATACCTCACACATGTTGTTTAGTAAAACATCAGACTTTGCCCTGCCTGTTTAAACACAAAATGAATACCTTAATTGACCACTTAAGTGCATGTTTACACAAAATGAATAAGGTCTAATAAGGGTCCATTGATACCTGTGAAATGTGATCTTGTCCAATGTTGAGGTGGGATTTTGACCAACCAATTGTAAGCAGATTCACTGTACTTTTTGAATTCCAGCATATACTTGTTAAATTCTTGAACTGTGGTTGCTGCTGCACACTTCCAAAGATGATTCTTGAAGGCTGTCCCTCTCCATTGAAGTTTCATATTCTCATGAATATGCTTAAGACAAAATCTGTGTTCAGCAGAAGGATAAACCTTTGCTATAGCTGGAATAATGCCCTGTATGTACCAATTAAATAAGATTTAGTGTAAAACATGAGAATATCAAATATAATTATACTAACAAGATCAATACCTTTTGCCTATCACTTATAAAAGTGTAATTAGACCTGCTGTCAAGGTCTAAATCATCACCTAAGCACTCTAAAAACCATGTCCAGGAATGGGTGGTTTCTGATTCAACTATTGCATAGGCTACAGGGTAGATACCATTGTTTGAGTCAATGGTCACAGCAGTTGACACTTGGCCAGGGAAAGGACCAGACATGAAAGCACCATCAATACCTATTAACTCTCTTCCAGCACTTTTGAAACCCCTTTTTAATGCCCCTAAGCATACATAAATCCTTCTAAAAACTCTGAACTTGTCATCAGGATTCAAAGGTGGTTCAACCTCCAGTTTAACTGTAGTACCAGGATTTGAAGTCTGCAACTCTAGTACATAGTCTCTTAACATGTTATACTGCTTTGTATAATCTCCTTTGAGTTGACCCTTTGCAGCTCTTTTAGCTCTTTGAGCTTTTTGCTGAGACAATCCTAACTCAAATCTTCTTTGTAACTCCCCTTGTAAAGCTGCAGAGGGTATATCAGGATTTCCTAGACAATTGGTATTCAATGGAAACAGCTTAAGTTGATAACATCTTGATCACTAAGTAGGGGTTGCAGACCATCATCTAATGAAAACCCTGGTTTTAGGAAGTGATAATACATCAATTGACCACCCGTATAATGGACAAGTCATTGTATTTAGGTTTTTTTTATCGATTTCAGATCATTGGAGAAGAAGGGTTTTGTTTGATTGATTTATCGTTTGGGGGGCTGGTTTTGATCGAGTATTAGGGTTGGGTTTTATTTTTATAAGGAAAAGAGAAAACAAGTGGATATTAAAGAAAAGGGGCTGTGCGAAAAGACAAGACTACCCCTCACGTGTGAGTCACGTGGGGGGTTATCGGAGGAGGGCTGCTGGTCAAATAGTCAAAGGACTAAACATGAAGCTTTTGTTCGTATAAAGGACGATACATGGCGTTATTGAACCACAGGGATGAAACGTGACTATTTGGGTAAACCACAGGGACGATTTATGTCTTTTACTCTAGGGTATATGATATAATCAAGAGTAAACGGCCGAAATCGTCCTTGTGGTTTACCCTAATAATCAAGTTTCGTCCTTAACTATTTGAAATGACACTGGCAGTCCTTTTGGGGAGGATAAGGATCACATCCAGTCCTTTACGCAAACGGACGTTTTCTCTAATCCATTAACTCACTCATGTGATGTGCACGTGAGGGTAGTATAGTCATTTCACGAATAAAGGACCAGTCATGATAGTTTTTTTTCCTTTCATTCTTCTTCTACCACAAAAAAAATTTTCATCCCAAAATCAAAATCAATTACAAAATAAATCTGATGTTTCACAATCTTAACCCACTTTTCAAATTTAAAAGTACCCAAAACATATTTAATATAGTTGTTTCACCTGTATTTCACCAAAACATAATATGCTTGTTCTAATTTTGTCATTGTGTTGATCAACAAAAAACTTATCACCAAAAACGAAAAGCAAAGGCGGTTCCGATCTATACTATATCTCAAGTTCAACATACATCAAAAAACAAATAACAAGCACCTCAAAAGTAATTGAAGGAGGTCAACATTAATTGAAGGCTGGAGTAGTTGTTGGTGTTAGTCACGTAGGGGAGCAGCCAAAAGAAACAAAACCACTTTTAATTTCCCGGTGAGGTTTTATTTCTTGTGGTAGTTGTAGCCGGAAAACAAGAGAAGCAGTGGTGGTCGGATCTTGTAGCCGGAAAACGAATCCATTTTCTTTGGTGGCCGGATCTTGGTGGTGGTGGCCATATCTTGGTGGTGGTGGTCGGAAACACAAAGAGAGGGGAGAGGAGAGAAGTGTTTTGGCCGGATCTTGGTGCGTAACGATTTCACCACCAGAAACCTACCTTGATTTTGCAGCCTTGAAGGTCAGGTGGTGCCATCACCGCCGCCGATCCACACCACCGCCGGCTTGATGCAGCAGCAGCAGCACTAAGAAATAAGAAAGAAAGAAAGCCGTTTTTCATTGTTTAATTTAGATTAAAGATTAGATTTGGGTGATGGATTATCTTAGATTTGGGTGATAAAATTGGTTTATAGATTATTATTATTTCATAATTTGTATATAGATAGGTCTTCATCTAAGATGGCATATTGGGCTGTTGCAAATGAGAGTTTACGAATGTTGTGGTGAGTGCTTTTAACGTTTTGTGATTGTGTGTGTATACGAATTTGTTATGGATAGTCGATAGATGGTGACCATTTGTTTGTGGTTAAGGTGAAGTTTTAAAGTTTTGTGGTCCTTGTGTCTTGTTGAGTCTATCATCCCACAAACATGTCACTGATAAAATGAAAAAATTAGATGTAATGTTTCATATGTAAATAAGGGTTAGGGTATGGTGGAGAAAAGGGAAGATGATGATGGTGGCGAGAGTTAGAAAAATGTTAATTTAGGTTTTTTTTTTTTTTATAGTTTTGTTATACAGATATGAAAGGAAAAGAAAATATATCAAGTTTGGTCCTTTAGCTTTGAAAATGACTATAATACCCTCACGTGTGTGGCACGTGAAAGAAAAAACGGAGAAAAGAAAACGTCCGTTTGCGTAAAGGACTGGATGTGATCCTTATCCTCCCCAAAAGGACTGCCAGTGTCATTTCAAATAGTTAAGGACGAAACTTGATTATTAGGGTAAACCACAAGGACGATTTCGGCCGTTTACTCTATAATTAATGATTTAATTAATAGTGTCTGCTAACACATAGTTGTTGGTTAAAACACGTATGTAAATGTGTTTTTTTATAGTATGATATAATATAATATAACAGGTCGGTCGGCCGGCATATTCTCATGAAAAGTTTTATGTTTTTTAAACTTTATTATGTAAAAGTTTTTGATAATTCTTTTAAAATACTCGCATTTACTAAATAACCGAAAAATAAAAAATTAATGGCATTTTATGGTTTTTACAATGGATTAAATTAAATTTGGTGAGTATTATTTTCTTGGCAGTTTCTTGAAGAAAAGGACTAGAAGGGTTGTTGGTGGTGTGCTATTATTATTTGGCCATTTCCTTGCTTCAATAGGTATTTATTTTGACCCTCAACATTCAACTAGAAGACTTTATGCCACTCATTTTAAAAAAAGTTTATAAACACAAAAAAATAAAAATATTGGTTTGTTTGTGTATATATAAATTAGATTGGTGCCCGCGCAATGCAGCGGCGGTGAGGCGGTGGCGGTGTGGTTATTAACGTAAAAGTAATTTCATTGTGGTCGGCGATGTGATTAATTTTTGCGGTGGGATGTGAAAGGGGGAGGAGGGGGACGAATTGTGAGTTAGGGTTTTTTGCTATGTGTTTCTGTGTGAGGGAGAGATAGATGTTGAATTTTTTTAAGGACATTTTAGTCACAGTCTATAAAATGGAAATAAGGATGTATTAAGATGAAGGGTAAATTAGACATATCAGGTTCTTAAATGTAAGGGAGGAAGTTCAGTTTGTTTTATAAGAGATTATAGATATATAGTTTCACTATCTTGACTTATCTTCAAATTTGTTATTTGGATTATGACATCATGGTTTTTGTTTTAATATGTAATGTATGGTATTAGGCCAAAACCATTAGTTGCAATTTAAACTCTAGTTTTATGAGTTTTTAAAATGTAAACTTATAAGTCGTTCACATAAAGTGTCAATTCTCAAACTCGAAACTCAAGTTTGACTTCAATTTGGTGCATGTGGTAGTACCTTCACATTTTATTGCATCTTTCTCATTAAGATTGTTAGAAATGCTTAATATGTTTTCATTCATATCAAAGGGTGGGGATTTTCTAAAGTTATTTATAACTTGATGAGTCAAATTAAGTCAATCTCGACCTTCGGATCAAAATCAAAAGACAAGATTCAAAGTTAATCTTTGAATCTTGTCCCTTGATTTTAATTCAGGGGTCAAGATAACTTGAACTTTAGGGAATCCCCATCCCATATCAAACAAGTCTTACATAGTCATCAAATTAAACTTTTTTTCTCCTATATGGCTATATTTTATGTTGTATGCTTGGTCATGGTTCATGATTTGAGTCATATCAATTTAGGTCATATCATTAGTTTCCGTTTGTGATCGTATGATCAATGTTCAGTTCATTTATCTTGATAGTTTCATTTTGGATTTAGTCTATGTATTGATGTAAGTTTTATTTAATTTTGTAAAGAGTACTATAAAATAATACTCGGTATAAACTTTTCTAAATGTGTGCATTACCTTCCTTGTGATCATTTACTTACCAATTTCATTACTCGTCATTGTTTTTTTTTTTACTTAATAAACATAACAATTAAGAACTTAATACATTCACTTAAATTTCATGTTTCTTTTTCGACTTAATAAACAAAAGTAACTGTCAACTACCTATTTTTTACTTAATACATACAAACATTATTTATATATTCAATATTAATACATTCAATTACCTATATTTTACTTAATACATTCAAAAATCATTTATATATTCAGCTACTTAATACACTCAGCAGTTAATGACTAAAAAAAAAAGAACCCTAGTGTCATTAATAATAATTATATCAAAAATAATAAATCAATAACCTCAAAATATCTCTATCGTTTCATTCACTAATTTATATATCTTCACCTAATACCCTTATAATATTTTACAACATATATTCGTCAACCCTTAAAATAACCACATCATCCATTTTATGTCATTTACTTTTACATTAATAGCCACACCGCTACCGCCGTCACCTCCACCCATCCGTCGATGCCGCATTGCAATACAAATTAAGTATTTAGGGCTAAAAAGTGTAAACTATTGATGGAAAACAAAAAAGTGTAAATTAGTGAGACTTTTTCTACAAATATTAATATAAATACTAATCTTTATCTTTATCTTTATATATACTAAAAGACAACTGTTCTAACAAATTATTAACCAATTAAATTTTTATATATACTAAAAGACAATTGTTCTAATAGATTATTAACCATGCCTAACTAAAATAAAATTATTTTTTTTGCAAGACATCAATGAGAAACTCGGTCAATTGTGTAATCAAGTTAAGATATCATTTCTCTGAAAGAGTTTGTATAAAAGAAACTCTGCTACACCATCCAGCCTTGATATGATTTAGCATTTAGTATTTACATTTGAATATCTCAATTTTTTTAAGTATATTTTTACATTAACGTATAAGTATTTTTTTTGTTCCATTGTAAAACCCGTGTATTTGACACGGGTCTAAAATCTAGTATAATAATATATTTGGATAATGATTATTAAAAATTTTATTTATAATTAACTATTTGATGACATAAGCGATAGTAAATTTGATGAAATCGCGATGTGATTGGTTAATAAGTTATTAGTTCAACTGTCTTATAGTATATATTAAGATTAAGATTAAGATTAAGATAAGATTAAGATTAAGATTAAGATAAGATTTATATATTAAGATATACAAAGCTCAATTTGATATAATTAAAATTTGATGATGTCATTATTTAATCCTATTAATTGTTATAATTAAAATTTGATGATGTCATTATTTAATCCTATTAATTGTTTAAATAATTTATTTAAAATTATAGATACAAACTGAGTAGGTTTACGTTTAAGTTTCATAGTTCTACACGAGTATAAATATGGATAATGATAATGATTAAATAGATAAATTTAGTTTAAATAAATATAAATATAATGATAGTAGGATTTTCGTAAATAGTTTTACACGAGCATCAATATGAATAGTGATAATGATTAAATAGATAAATTTAGTTTAAATTAATATATAAATATAATAGAGTCTAAAGTTGTACGTACTCACTAAAACACAACACGTCCTAATTCACTATAAAAACCAGCCCAATCATCTTCAGTAATTTTCATAACATCATCATTCTCGACATGTTGATCAATTTATATATGTTCGAAATTATACGTATGTACTTTATATCTTTTTTTGTGTGTGTAGAAATACATGTATATTTGCTTGGGGTTTTTTGGTATATAATAAGATGATCTCTAATGGTAGGTTAAAGACCGTTTTTAATTTTTATTTTCATACAATCTGAATCTTATCTTAGTCTTAATATTAATATATACTAAAAAGCAACTGACCTAAATTGAAAGGATTGGAATGATTTGAATGTAATCTAATCCTCCTAGAAAGGTGTTTTTATTTTTTTTACTCCTTTATTGCGGAGATGTTGTAAATGAGATATGTCTAAATTAATTTACACTTTTTAGTTTTTTCATCACCAATTTACACTATAACCTAATTTTAAAATAATTAATTTACACTTTTTGGTTTTCCATCACCAATTTACACTTTAACCCAATTTTAAAATAATTAATTTACACTTTTTGGTTTTCCATCACCAATTTACACTTTAACCCAATTTAAAAATAACTAATACTTTATATGCATAAAGTCTATCTAATAACAATATATAGCTAAAAGTTAGAGAGATTACATTTGAATTAATACAATTAATACATATATATATATAATATATTTTATATTATATATATATATATTAGTAATTGAAATCAAATTTTATTTAGGATACAGATTCTTATTATATAACCCAAACCCAACAAATAAAATTACAACACACGAAATCATTGAAAACCGACGAACCAATTGCTACATTTATTGTTCTTAAAAGCCATGGCTAACGAAAATAAATTACTTTTTTGCAAGACATCAATGAGAACTCTGTCAATTGTGTAATCAAGGTTAAGATATTATTTCTCTGAAAGAGTTTGTATAAAAGAAACTCTGCTACACCATCCAGTCTTGATATGATTTAGCATTTAGTATTTACATTTGAATATCCCAATTCTTTTTTAAGTATACTTTTACATTTTAACGTATAAGTATTTTTTTGTTCCATATACTAATTCTTATATTAATAATGTTGCAAAACCCGTGTATTTGACACGGGTCTAAAATCTAGTTAAGATAAGATGATGATATAGTATAATATTAATTAATACTAGATTAGTACTTCACAATATCGGAGTTTAATGGTTTCCCAAAAACATTAAACTTCTGATGTAATATTCATAAGTTATGCTTAATTTTTTGAAAGGTGAATTTCGCTGGAAACTTCGTGTTGCGATTCGACAGCGGGAGGTCTAGCATACGTTGTCTTAACCAGGTCGTGCTAGAGAGCTCCCTCGAAGTAGAAATGCATATTTCAAATACCCGATGGGGTGCTGGTAGAATATTTATAAATGAAAATAATTGATCAATTTTTTTTTATTTATTAAGAAAATTATAACAATAATATAGCAGCTTATAAAATTGTAAAATTAAATCACTTTATAGATATGAGATATCTATACTATCTAATAAAGCAAGTGATCCATTTTTTTAAAAAAACTTTTAGTCTTTGAAAACCAAAAATATATTTTTCTCTTTTATTCACTAATTTAAACATCTGCACATAATATACCTATAATACTTAATATATAATATACAATATAGATCACTCAACCCTTAAAATAACTACACCACCAGCTATAACGTCAGTAACTTTTACATCCACCACCATCGCTGCCCCCACTACCAGCCCCACAACCGTCACCGCCACCGGTGCCGAGACTTCCGCCGCCACCTATCGTCACCACCTCCGCCACCCTTCGTCGCCAGCACTACCCCCACTGCCGCCGCATTGTGCGGGCAAGTATAGCCTATAAATAATTTATAACGTAGTAACGACTATGACATAACACAAAACACGTGATTATAAAATAGTTTAACATAAAACAAACGAAGATTTGATCGAAACAACATATACTAGAAGTCGTTAAGATCTGACTTTCACACACCAATAAAAGAAGAAAAGAGAGGCATCCTAAAGTAGTAGCACCAACCTACGTACGTGGAGACCGTTTAAAGTAATTAACTTTACTTGTTACTAATGTAACTTTTAGCAATAATTTTGTATCCATGATTCTTATTTAAGTATCAAAACTAATTTAATTTTTTTCGAACTTTCAGTCGGGATATTACATTATAAAAATCTCACCGTATAATGTTGAAACTTTGTATGCAAACTAATGTATTAATGATGATCTCTTAACGTTAAATAATGATTACAGATAATAACTTGGAAAAGCTTAATATTAAAGCAATAACTCAATGTTTCTGGTAAAACAATCGGAAGGTGGATCCATAATTTAACTTTGTAAGTATTATATTATTCATTAAGCAAGCTCGAAACCATGATTTGCTAACACCAACACCACCGGAAGGTGGATTCATAATTTTAACATCGTCAATATTGCTAGTATTGTACAGCAAAAGTTCTAATATATACTTTCACTTTTTGGAGAAAAAAATAATTACTAGTACATATTATCATGGCAAACATCATTTTTCATTTTTTATATTTTTAATAATCGGGTTTCCTTCATTTTAAATTTGTCATAGGAGGACCGGAGAAACTTTCATTTCATGTAGATATATAACTTTTGTTTTTTACACATGCCTGTATGTATTTTTTCTTTGCGTTTTAATGAAGTTCGTCAGGATCGTCTCCGAAAATGACAACAAAAAATTGGGTCCAAGGTAAAATTAAAACATAAGCCCCTAAAGTTATAGAAATTTAGCCTTATCTTTATTGATTTATTAATTACATATCTTTTTTTTTAATCAAATTTTCACTTGTTATGCTATTAAATTTTTCATCTAGGCTTAAAATAATAAAAGATGATGTAACCTAAAGCTTCAAAATTTAATTCCCTGGGTCCTTACAGATTTTGGGCCTAAGCTTGTGCCATCCTTGCCCCACCTCAAAGACGGCGCCAATATGAAAAAAAATATATATACAAATTAAAAATAAGTGTTAAAAAGTATGGCATGATTTTTGCATAAATGGAGATATTGGAACGTAAGATTCACGTGGATAGCAAACATCACATCACATCATTGCTTTCTTGTTTTCCATCCTCCGCGTGGGCGTTTCACCATGCTTTATAGAAGTTCGAAACATTGTCTCTTAAAACCACATCTTGAGTAGTAATGTATATCCATTAAACTATACATTTCGTGCTAAGATATTTTGATGTTGTAAAGCCAATAAGGTTTAATTTGGTGGTGGGCTATAATTAGGCATGCTTAAGCCGGCCGGGTCGGTTGACACAAACTTCCACACTGCCAAATTGACAATTTTTATGTCACAAGCAACAACCTTTATTTCATAAAAAGTGGATTTTTTTTACTAATTCTACCCAATGAGTATATGACTCATCTGTTTTACGCACTCGGCGCTGGTGTGTATTTTATACGTACCTCGCCAAACCGAACTAAACATATACTAGGGCTAAAAATGTTTTATCGTATGTTATCTAATCTCACAATATTCTTTTTCGATAACTTTTATTTCACACACTTCACCTAAACACATAATCGAATTCAAACATTCAATTGATTAATTAATTAACTTCTTTATTAAAGGAACATCTTTATTAAATAGTCTCCTTTTTGTCTTATCTGGAAATTTTCACACTTTACTATAAATTCTAAATATTAGATGGTGTGGAGATTGGAGAACATGCTTCTTGGAAGATTTTACCTAGGTTCAAACCTCCCTGCCTGGAATTTTTTGTTTTTTTCCCCACTTGATTAATATTTAAATGTAATAGGCTGGGCTGGTTAGATTTTATCCAAAACGAGAATTTTACCGCGCGTTGCCGCGGAAAACGATAATTATCATATTTAACACTATATATGGTTGCTTCGTTACGGACCAGGGTAAAAAGTGTAATTGTTTTAGACTTTCAGTTGCTTGTCTAATTACCTGGGTAAAAGATAGTGTAATTTTGCTCTTTTAAAAGGGTTTTTTACTTACTTGTGCAATTACCGGGGCAAAAACTATAAAAAGTTAGACTAAAGTGATAAAACCTTAAGTTAAGTGATAAAAATAAGAAACTCTAAAAGTTTAATTATTTTTATCTTTTAAAACAGTTTTTGAAAAAAAGAGGAAAATTAGACCTAAAAAAAGAGCAAGTAAAAAAGAAAAAAGTGTAATGTTTTACACTTTTAGTTAGCCGTCTAATTACCGAGGGAAAAGTATAATTTTTTTTCTTTTTAAAAGAGTTTTTGTAGAAAAGGGGGGAAAAATTAGACAAAAAAAAACGTTAAAAAAAGAAAATTTTCAAAAAAAAAAAATAAAAATAGCAAAAGGACAAAATAGCTGACGTCATGATGACGTCAGCAAAATTACTGTTCCTAAGGGGACGGTAATTGTATATATGATATAATTTCTCATGGGCTGGGTTGTTTATGATTTATTTAGTTTTATGCCTTTTTTTTCTACTTTTTAACAATTTATTTAAGTTATTGAATTTTTTTTTAACTTTTCACAAAATATGTATTTGATATGAATATATATTACATTTATGATGTTGTGTTTGTCATATCGTCTTTTAAAAAAACGTGCAAACACAAACACAGTAATTGTATATATAATATAATTTCTCATGGGCTGGGTTGTTTATGATTTATTTAGTTTTATGCCTTTTTTTTCTACTTTTTAACAATTTATTTAAGTTATTGAATTTTTTTTTAACTTTTCACAAAATATGTATTTGATATGAATATATATTACATTTATGATGTTGTGTTTGTCATATCGTCTTTTAAAAAAACGTGCAAACACAATAATTACGGCCTCACGGTTGCGAGGCTTGCGAAATTCTAGTTAAAACAATATGTTTGCCAATGATGACTAGTCCAACTGGTCAGAGGCACTCTCAGGTTTTACCCAAGGTCTTGAGTTCGATTCTTAGGGATGACAAGTCTTGGGGTTTTTCCTCCGAATACTTGTAACGACCTATAGTCAACATCTCGTTGTCTAGGGTACGTGCAAGGCTTCACCATTATACGGTGAGGTTTCCCTGATGTCGTATCCCAACTGAATGTTCGGAAAAAAAACAATATGTTTATGGATCTTAGAGCTTAGCAAGTTATATTGAATTATTTAATAAATAAAAAAGCAAGCTAAATAAAATATTGAATTTAGAAAATAAACTATATACAAAAGCTACAAAAGAAATACGAGTACTAAATAATTAGTTGCATAAATACAGGGACGGAGCCAGAAAATTTTTCGTATGGGGGCAAACTAAAATTTTTAATTGCGACGGGTATCTTTCTAATAACTAAACCAAACTAAATTTATTTAAACTAAACTTGGCGTGTTTTACTTATATATTAAAATAAAATTTCATAACTACACACGAGATAAGAAGAAATAAACAGTTAAATGGAAGGTAGAAAAGTTGTTATCATATATTTATAAGAATTTTGTGAAAGAAAAATACTTTTACTTGAAAAGAAACAATAAAGCTAGACTTTATTATATCTCTTTCATGATTTATTTAGTTATCATGCAATTTCTTAACATTATACCTAGGGAGTATATGCTTTGAAGAACTAGATAGCAAAGATTTGATAAATTAAAAAAGGCAAAGTAAGGAATGTAGCAAGCAAGGATCGAACTCCAAACCCCATACTTTCAAGTCAACATGAAAACCTGAAAGTGCAGGGGACCGATCGATTCGCGATTCCTACGACTATGTAAGTGCGGAATCCAAACATAATCGTTATTGAGGCAATTGAATGAATCACATATATATGAACACGAAATCAATATGAACAGGAGATATAAATCTGATTCCTTTATCATTAGTCGAATGATTACAATGAATAAATCCGTTTACAATACATCTACGATGATTACGGATTACAATCAACGAGACGACTCTTGATAATCGAATAATATGGTGGACTTACGGACTGAGGTTTGCGCATACCTCAGCCTGCCGTGAATGAAATCTGTTGCAACTAAAATCATTACCTAAAACCGAAACCTAAGAACACTATATATAGGCTAGAAATGGGCTGGGCTTCAAACTCGTGGGCTTCCAAACGCGTGTAAACAGTAACACGTGTTTGGTCTAAACACGTGACACTATTCACATGTAGCAAAACAGCCCATTAATTGAGATGCATCGGACACAAAATGTGCACCAAAATGTGCACTTACAGAATAAAAAAAACAAAAAAAAAAAAAAAAAAAAAAAAAAAAAAAAAAAAAAAAAAAAAAAAAAAAAAAAAAAAAAAAAAAAAAAAAAAAAAAAAAAAAAAAAAAAAAAAAAAAAAAAAAAAAAAAAAAAAAAAAAAAAAAAAAAAAAAAAAAAAAAAAAAAAAAAAAAAAAAAAAAAAAAAAAAAAAAAAAAAAAAAAAAAAAAAAAAAAAAAAAAAAAAAAAAAAAAAAAAAAAAAAAAAAAAAAAAAAAAAAAAAAAAAAAAAAAAAAAAAAAAAAAAAAAAAAAAAAAAAAAAAAAAAAAAAAAAAAAAAAAAAAAAAAAAAAAAAAAAAAAAAAAAAAAAAAAAAAAAAAAAAAAAAAAAAAAAAAAAAAAAAAAAAAAAAAAAAAAAAAAAAAAAAAAAAAAAAAAAAAAAAAAAAAAAAAAAAAAAAAAAAAAAAAAAAAAAAAAAAAAAAAAAAAAAAAAAAAAAAAAAAAAAAAAAAAAAAAAAAAAAAAAAAAAAAAAAAAAAAAAAAAAAAAAAAAAAAAAAAAAAAAAAAAAAAAAAAAAAAAAAAAAAAAAAAAAAAAAAAAAAAAAAAAAAAAAAAAAAAAAAAAAAAAAAAAAAAAAAAAAAAAAAAAAAAAAAAAAAAAAAAAAAAAAAAAAAAAAAAAAAAAAAAAAAAAAAAAAAAAAAAAAAAAAAAAAAAAAAAAAAAAAAAAAAAAAAAAAAAAAAAAAAAAAAAAAAAAAAAAAAAAAAAAAAAAAAAAAAAAAAAAAAAAAAAAAAAAAAAAAAAAAAAAAAAAAAAAAAAAAAAAAAAAAAAAAAAAAAAAAAAAAAAAAAAAAAAAAAAAAAAAAAAAAAAAAAAAAAAAAAAAAAAAAAAAAAAAAAAAAAAAAAAAAAAAAAAAAAAAAAAAAAAAAAAAAAAAAAAAAAAAAAAAAAAAAAAAAAAAAAAAAAAAAAAAAAAAAAAAAAAAAAAAAAAAAAAAAAAAAAAAAAAAAAAAAAAAAAAAAAAAAAAAAAAAAAAAAAAAAAAAAAAAAAAAAAAAAAAAAAAAAAAAAAAAAAAAAAAAAAAAAAAAAAAAAAAAAAAAAAAAAAAAAAAAAAAAAAAAAAAAAAGCAATAAAAAAAAAAAATAAAAAAAAAAAAAAAAAAAAAAAAAAAAAAAAAAAAAAAAAAAAAAAAAAAAAAAATTTTTTTTTTTTTTTTTTTTTTTTTTTTTTTTTTTTTTTTTTTTTTTTTTTTTTTTATTTTTTTTTTTTATTGCTTTTTTTTTTTTTTTTTTTTTTTTTTTTTTTTTTTTTTTTTTTTTTTTTTTTTTTTTTTTTTTTTTTTTTTTTTTTTTTTTTTTTTTTTTTTTTTTTTTTTTTTTTTTTTTTTTTTTTTTTTTTTTTTTTTTTTTTTTTTTTTTTTTTTTTTTTTTTTTTTTTTTTTTTTTTTTTTTTTTTTTTTTTTTTTTTTTTTTTTTTTTTTTTTTTTTTTTTTTTTTTTTTTTTTTTTAGCTTTTCTACAACCCTGTCTTTTATGCTTCAATGTAAATAGGTTCAATCTTCAATTACTTAACAACAGATGACCAACTTCGTTGCTCTTAATATTTCGACAAAGTTTCCACAACTGCCATCTATTTGATACTTGAGCATATTTCACATTAAGCACACCATCATCTAAACACAGATCTTGGTTTGTCTCTCAAGTAGCACAGAATTTTACTCAGAAATCTGAAATTTTTTATCTCCCCCTTTTCTCTGCAAAATTCTGAAATCTAGCCCATCTTAGGTTTTAAAATATCTCCCATTCTTGAGGTTCTTCAAAAAGCTTAGAGCTCACGACGGTTAAAACTCTTCGCCAAACAGGGTATATTCGTTTTCCCTCCAAATTTCCGAGGAAAAACACATTTACGTGAAACATTGGTATTCACGTAAATTTTTATTTCTAAGGCTGTGGGAAAAATTTGATAATTGCCGAAAATTTTCATCCAAAACGTGCCGAAATCGCACAAAAACGGACCGAAAATTTTTCGAACGCTACCAAACTTCAAATCTCCATGAATCATGCCATTTTAAGACCATGGACAAAAATTATTTTTCCCGCCAAAATACTTTCTTTTTTTTTTTTTTTTTTTTTTTTTTTTTTAGCTTTTCTACAACCCTGTCTTCTATGCTTCAATGTATCAGACGATCTGCAGTGATCCTTCCACACCGAAACATACTTGAACCTCGATTCCATTTCGACAACTCAAACACGTTCTTCTATGCACGTGCTTGGACATAAAACGCGTGCTAGTGCTACAGTAACACGTGCTTGGACTCAAACGCGTGGTACACTAATCTCAAACACGTTCTCCAAACCAAACGCGTGCTACAGTGACGCAGTTTTAAACCAAACGCGTGGGCCTCCGTCAAACACGTGGTCTAGCATCAAACACGTGGTCCAAAGCCAAACGCGTGGTCTAAATCCAAATGCGTGTTACCAGTACCACGTACTTTTCCAAGTGCGTGTGATCTCATCTGCACAGAACAGATCTGATCGATGTTCTTCATCCAAAAACCCTAAAAACGAACCACGAATCAGAGACATAAAGCCTCTCCTGCTCTGATACCACTTGAAAGTGCAGGGGACCGATCGATTCGCGATTCCTACGACTATGTAAGTGCGGAATCCAAACATAATCGTTATTGAGGCAATTGAATGAATCACATATATATGAACACGAAATCAATATGAACAGGAGATATAAATCTGATTCCTTTATCATTAGTCGAATGATTACAATGAATAAATCCGTTTACAATACATCTACGATGATTACGGATTACAATCAACGAGACGACTCTTGATAATCGAATAATATGGTGGACTTACGGACTGAGGTTTGCGCATACCTCAGCCTGCCGTGAATGAAATCTGTTGCAACTAAAATCATTACCTAAAACCGAAACCTAAGAACACTATATATAGGCTAGAAATGGGCTGGGCTTCAAACTCGTGGGCTTCCAAACGCGTGTAAACAGTAACACGTGTTTGGTCTAAACACGTGACACTATTCACACGTGTTTAGTCTAAACCCGTGTCACTATTCACGTGTAGCAAAACAGCCCATTAATTGAGATGCATCGAACACAAAATGTGCACCAAAATGTGCACTTACAAAACCACTAGGCTACAAGAGGATCTTATTGTATTAGTCATCATTACTTGTATATATGTGTAGGAGCAAAGAATAGTTATTTGAAATATATACGTTACGCTTTCGAAACTTAACAGGGGCAGTTGCCCCCACGCGCGCTGCCCCCATGCTATCTCCGCCCCTGCATAAATAAATAGTTTATAAAATGAGAAGACAAAAATGATCATGCCCGGATGACATCATATGCTTTTTTGGTGCACTAAGGAAATTTGACGATCGCTATATATTTTCGTTGTTCATGAGATAACATCATTTTAGATTATTCAACCTTAAGTCCAATATCATGAAATTGACCAACAAAATCAAAATCATTGGATTGCACATGTTTTGCAACTTAAATGTGGAGAACCGCGGGGTGATAATTCAACCCAAAATTAATTACCTTAAGCACAAAGCAGCCATCATCTATATATCTGCAATTATACACTAATTATCAATGTTAGCAACCATACAAGTGTACATATATGGCCATAAATATAAGGATCGACACTACTAGAAAGTTACAACATGGCCATCATGTGACTTTCCGAATCAGATCGCGAGAGCTTGAAAATTAAGTCGATAAACATATATCACCTTCATCTTGTTCGCTTATTAGAAATTGCAAATTGGTTTCAAGTAATACAGTCTAGTGCATAAATATTTCACCTCTCGAACTTGGGGAACGGAGGAGACAAACATATATCCTAAATTCAAAACTTCTATACCCGCTTTTTGTGAATGATTTTGACTCCATATTCCTCGTATTCTTTTGAAACGTACCTATATATGCACAAGCAAAAACAATGTTAGCATAAGTTGCCATGCGTGTTCAATATATGTTTTATCCATAACATGTCAACGGGCAAGATCGATTAAAAATAGTGTTGCTTAATGCAAAGCCATCTAGTGCTAATTATATCGTTTTGACATATTAGCAAGCTCTAAAATAATTCTTCATAGCAAATAATGAATTGACAACAAAAATTATGCAGGAAAAAACTACATCATATATACACATGAGAATCATATTAAGTGGATACATCATATACATGAGGATCATATTAAGTGGATATTTCAGCTTGTTGAATAGTTTCGTTCCAATTAGAGAAAACATCCGATGTGGAAAGGCCTTCACCATATATACATTCACAATCCGATCAATTAGAGGTCAATCATGTATTGTCGAATTTAGAACCTTTTTGTTTGGTGGCCCCACATTGTGTAGAGTTCTTGAAAAACATTTGCATAATGAGCTTAAAAGTTTAAGGGGACGAGGCCTTCGACATTGAATGTTCTTTCCTTGTAAGAGAACTATATTCAACAACCCAAAGTATCCCGCACATATGATCCACATATATCTTGTTTTTTGTTGCTGTCAATTTTTGTTAAACGAGTCATATGTCCGCGCAATGCGGCGGCGGCGGCGGTAGTGGCGGCAGCGGTGGCAGCGGCGACGGGTGGTGGTGGTGGTGGCGGTGTGCGGTGATGGGTGGGGGCGGCAATGGTGGTAAATGTAAAAGTAATTGATGTTAAAGGAGATAGTGTAATTATTTTAAGGATTGATGGATTTATGTTGTAAATTACTTCATTAAGGGTATTATAGGTATATTAGGTAGAGATGTTTAAATTAGTGAATAAAAAAGGGTATTTAAGTAGTTCAAAGTTGTAATTTAATAAAAAGGAGAGAGGTTGATGCTTTATATATTTTTGTTAAATAAAAAATTAATTTAATGAAAACTTTTATGTCAAAATGGATGAGTTCACATCAACTTATGATGCATAATTTATGTATTGATAGAATAAGATGTTAAAAGTATATAGTGAGATTTTTGTAATATCTATCTCATTGTTATAACACAAACAAATATATTTATCATTAAGTTATTATTATACAATACAAACAAAAATATTTATGGTTCAAGTTGAAAAAAAACAAAACTTAACAAGTCAAAATTGAACATTTAATATGAGACATGGGGTATATCCCTATTTAACGATCTTAGTATGAAAATTTGTTACCGGCAATTTTGAATGTTTAATATCCATTTACTTCAACCAGAAGGCAAAAGCTCAAACAAAGGAAGAAGAACATTTTAACTACACAAACAGATCCAAAACCACAAATTATATATTCTTAATTTCTTATGTATAATATATAACGAGATATGTCACCCGGGCGTTGCCCCGGGAGACATTATATTTGTTACGATTTAATAGAAAAAAATTATTCAAATCTATTAAAATAAATTTTTGATAGAAATAACAAAATGTATAGAAATAAGTATATTAGTTACGACATTTCGATAACGATGAGATAATGCGTTACAAATAGGTGTGCGTTCATGGATCGAGGTTAGAAGACCACAAACTTTTTGAAGAAAACATGTATTATTTAAATGATTAAGAATAAAACAAAAGTTGACATTTGTCAGTTAAAAAATGAACAGTAAAAGTTTTGTGTGAAAGTGAAAGTAGTTCACATAAAAGTTTAGTGCTAAAAGTGTAAACAGTTAAAGTGTTGTGGTGAAAATAAAAAGAAAGAAAATTAAAAAGTATAAAGTTTAGTGCTAAAAGTGAAAAGAGTTAAAGTATTGTGGTGAAAATAAAAAGAATAAAAAGTTCACTATTCTTTGTGAAGTTTGTGGTGAAAATAAAAAGAATAAAAAGTTCACTATTCTTTGTGAAGTTTGTGGTGAAAATAAAAGAAAATAAAAGGGTATAAAAGTTTAGTGTTAAAAGTGTAAAAGACTAAATGTTGTGGTGAAAATAAAAGAAAATCAAAAGTATAAAAGTTTAGTGCTAAAAGTGTAAAGAGTTAAAGTATTGTGGTGAAAATAAAAAGAATAAAAAGTTTGAGTGAAAATAAAAGAAAATCAAAAGTTTGTGGTGAAAATAAAAGAAAATCAAAAAGTATAAAAGTTTAGTGCTAAAAGTGTAAAGAGTTAAAGTATTGTGGTGAAAATAAAAAGAATAGAAAGTTTGTGGTGAAAATAAAAAGTTATAAAAGTTTAGTGCTAAAATAAAAGTGTAAAGAGTTAAAGTATTGTGGTGAAAATAAAAAGAATAGAAAGTTTGTGGTGAAAATAAAAGAAAATAAAAAGTTATAAAAGTTTAGTGCTAAAAGTGTAAACAGTTAAAGTGTTGTTGTGAAAATAAAAGAAAATAAAAAGTTATAAAAGTTTAGTGTTAAAAGTGTAAAGAGTTAAAGTATTGTGATGAAAATAAAAAAAAATCAAAAAGTATAAAAGTTTAGTGCTAAAAGTGTAAAGAGTTAAAGTATTGTGGTGAAAATAAAAAGAATAGAAAGTTTGTGGTGAAAATAAAAAAAATAAAAAGTTTGTGTGAAAATAAAAGAAAATCAAAAACTATAAAAGTTTAGTGTTAAAAGTGTAAAGAGTTAAAGTATTGTGGTGAAAATAAAAAGAATAGAAAGTTTGTGGTGAAAATAAAAGAAAATAAAAAGTTATAAAAGTTTAGTGCTAAAAGTGTAAACAGTTAAAGTGTTGTGTGAAAATAAAAGAAAATAAAAAAGTATAAAAGTTTAGTGTTAAAAGTGTAAAGAGTTGAAGTATTGTGGTGAAAATAAAAAGAATAAAAAGTTCACTATTCTTTGTGAAGTTTGTGGTGAAAATAAAAGAAAATAAAAGGGTATATTTTGTGAAGTTTGTGGTGAAAATAAAAAGAATAAAAAGTTATATTTTGTGAAGTTTGTGGTGAAAATAAAAAGAATAAAAAGTTCACTATTCTTTGTGAAGTTTGTGGTGAAAATAAAAGAAAATAAAAGGGTATAAAAGTTTAGTGTTAAAAGTGTAAAAAGTTAAAGTATTGTGGTGAAAATAAAAAGAATAAAAAGTTCACTATTCTTTGTGAAGTTTGTGGTGAAAATAAAACCATTTGTATTAAAAAAAAGTAATCTCGTGCGAAGCAACCACAATGATGAATTTAAAATTATATATAAATTATTATATTTAAAAAGATGTTTAAGAAAAATATAAATGTTGGTGTTTAAAAATAACTTGGAAAACAATAAAGAAAAATGAGTCTATTATGAAGTAATAACATGTTTAAGAAAAAACAAAAAAACAAAAAAGAAGATATTATTAAATTTTTATAAAAAAATTCTTATTTTAAACTTACTTAATATTTATCAGATATTAATTTTTAAATGTAACCAATCCTAATCCTAATAGCCTATGTATATTGTAACCACGAAGAAGATTTTTTTTATAACATTAATTCTTCGACTTATATCGTCATTCTCCCATGATTTTGTGGATTTATTGTTTTCATGTTTCGACATTACAAAATCCAAAAACAAGGTTTGTTCGTCCCTTACATATTTTTCTTATTTAGTGTGATAACTAGATTTTAGACTCGTATAAAATACTTGACACGGGGCTTATGACAATTTCAATATTAAATATAGGGGGAAGTTATTTTAGGACCACTCCTTATTTTAGGACCATTAGGACCAAATCTCAATCATTCATTTTTCACCATCTCCGACCACCACCACCACCACCACCACCATGATCATCTCCGACCACCACCATGATCCTCCGGCGACGGCGACTACCGCCACCACGACTTACACATGTGTAAGTTACTTAACTTACACATGTGTAAGTTAACTTAACTTACACATGTGTAAGTTGTATGTGAGTCCCAAATATAGATGATTAACTAAACCCGACTGGCAAGTACAACTAATCTTGATGGACAAGTTAAGTTTACGATCCAGATATGGATAACAAGAAACAAATGACTTAACGTAAATAACAAGAACTAAATGGCAGAAACTATATAAAGATATATATATGTATAATCAAGTATGTAGCATTGAGACACGTTGTTTTCTTTCTAATGTATTTGATTTATTGATATATAAACAAATACAAGGATTGTTGCGGAACAAAGATAAACACCCAAGTGTAAGTATCTAAACAATCCCGAAAAAACAAGTGATCTAAATAACTTGGAAATACTCGTAAGTTTTACTTAGAGTATATCTCACAAGTTGCAATGCTAAAGTTTCAAGCATTTTGCAAGTTGTGAGAAGACTTTGTATTTATAGACCAAGTCCATGATGACATGGACAAGATCGTATAAAAGTGGTTGTGAGCATTTAAGGAATTAAACTTAATTCCTTACATGCTTGTACTAGGAAGAGTATATAAGTCAGTTGATGTGACTTATAGTACTACGTTCCAAACCTATACTTTTACCTTGTACCTTTTATTAATGGATAAATCTATTAACTGGGTAAAGGTATGTAAAGTAAAAAGTCTTCCTCGTAATCAGTGTAAAGTGTTGTAAATACTTTATACTGAGATGCTTCAGTCTTTGCTCGCTTCTGAGATGATTCTCTTCTTCATACTTCAGTCTTTGACTTCAGAATGAATGCTTCAGATTTATCTTGATCTGAACTGAAGTGAAGCTTCAGTGAAGTAATTCTGAGACGGCTCAGAATTCTATACAAACGTTTTCACTGAACTTCAAGCTATTTCTGAAAAAATTATACTTGGTCGATTTCCGACCTAACATTGTATATAACTTACACATGTGTAAGTTAACTTACACATGTGTAAGTTATTACACATGTGTAAGTTAACTTACACATGTGTAAGTCGTGGTAGCGGTGGTCGCCGTCGCCGGAGGATCATGGTGGTGGTCGGAGATGATCATGGTGGTGGTCGGTGATGATGATGATGATGTGTAAGTTACAATTTACACATGGTCCTAATGGTCCTAATTTAAAAGTGATCCTAATTTAAGAGTGGTCCTAAAATAACTCACCCCTTAGATATATTCATATATTTAACATGCAAAGCTTCTAACTTGAAAGTTGATACATACTAAAAAAGCCACCGTTCTATTCAAATGAGAATAAGTAGATGGAGAAATGTTTGCTAAATGAATACTAAATAGGAAAATGTAAGGAAAAAGAGAACTAAGTAATGTAATACATGAAAATTAGAAGAATGTATCATCGTGCATCTTTTGCAACACTTCTTTGTAGACGACATTCGTTGTAGTGTTTTTTTCTTCCCATCTTTGTTGCATATGAGCACCTTGAGACCCTTTTTCGACTTAACTCGAGAGATCGCAACATACAACTGTCCGTGTGTGAAAACTGGGCGTTGTAGATACAAACCAACGGTCGATAGAGATTTCCCTTGACTTTTGTTAATTGTCATTGCGAAAGAAACGACCAACGGAAATTGTCTTCTATGAAACCTGAACGGGATTCGTTGATCCGACGGTATTAGCTTCATTCTCGGGATGTAAGTTTTGTACCCTATGTTGTTGCCAGACATCACTTCCGCTTCAATCACATGCTTTCCTAATCTTGTGATCCTCAATCTCGTTCCATTGCATAACCCGTTTGGCTGGTCTATATTGCGAAGTAACATCACAGACACGCCTTCCTTTAGAACCAATTTGTGGTTTGGGATTCCTGAAACTTTGAACCCGTTTAGGATTTCCGGCGCGTACAAAGATTGTTCGAACTCGTCAATGAACTATGATTGGCAAACGTTGTCTGAGCTGAAGTATGTATGCAAGTATATGCCGTGGATCTTGTTTTGTGCCCATAACACGAATAGGTTTATTTCCAATAACATGTCCTATGATATCTATTTTTCATTTGGGTAAATCATGTTAATATGTAAAATTGAATTAATGGTAACCAATGCAGATATTTAACTATAAAAAGGAAGACTTACCAAAAGTTGCAGTCTTATCTAATGTTGAGTTGTTGATGCGTTCAAACGAACAAAAATCAAACTTGTCGCCCGCAATTTCAAAGGCAGAAGCGTCACAAACAACAGTGTCGTCCAAAAATGAGTTGACTCGTTAGGTGACTCGTTTTTGTCCAGACTCTTACGAGTCGCTGTGTGAACTTGGACCGAGTCACGAGTCGCAAACTTATAATTATTGTAGTTTGATACTATGGTTATATATATTATATATTATACTTAATTTGCTACATTATTTTGTGTGTTATCTATGTAGTTTTGATCATTTTATTGCGAATTTGGAGATAAATTGTAAGTTTATGTCTCAAAACTATTGAATATGTAATATTTTGATAAATTTATTAAGATAACGAACTTATATTTTGCTTCTAAAGACGTCACATATATATAATTATACTATATTATGTAGTACTTAAAAATATTACTTAGTGACTGACTCTAAGAGTCGAGTCACGTTCCGAGTCACGAGTCAAAAATCATGTTTTCGAGTCGAGTCAAAAGTTACGAGTCGACAACTATGTATATGGGTGATTTGCTAGCAGAAACATTGACTTAGTGGATTTTACATCAAAGTTCGACATAACTCGGAACCCTCCTTCTTCAAGCATGTTTTCAAATTTGGAAATCAAGGTGTAATGGATTGAACAATATATCTTGGTGCCCTATTAATAAGCATATTAACGATTTAATATATTTGTATACATGATATTAAAAATCTGGGAACGAAAGATATTTACCTGTTCAGCTACCAAAATCATATCGAGACTGCTTGGTTTAGAGTGGGTTTTTTGGTATAATGTCTTCCAGAGAAGCAATATTCCAACCTTGATTGTGCAATTTGCAAAATTCTCATTGATGTCTTGCAAAAACGTAGTTAGGTTTTTGTCAGCCATAGTTGTTTCGTTGGTTTCAATAATTATGTGAGTTATGATTCAAGCTCTGTATGTTACGGTTTATATAATGAGTTTCATATAGTTTGATTACAATTAGGTCTTCTTAAATCCAGCTATTAATATAAAGTAAAATAACAAAAAGGGAGATAAAAACCTACTTCGATTACAATAAAAAGGGGATAAAAACCTAATTCGATTACAATTAGTAATAATAACAACAATTAACATATTGAGAAGATTACCTTTTAGTGTTTGTGTAGATGATCGTAATCATGGAAATAAGGAATAAAATTTGTTTTCATGAATTTTTTTTAAGAAATCTTAGTGGAGCCGACCAAACAGATACAGCAGATACACCTTCGTTATTTTTTTTTTAATGTATATTGTGTAAATGTAAAATAGAATGCCTGATGGGCTGATAAGGGAATGAGTGGACATATGTTAAATACATTTTAACTTGAATTGATCCAAAACTAAAGATATAAGCTACATTTTTAAGCTACTTTTTTTTGTCCTCTTTTCGAATTAAATACCTTTTATTGAAGTTATATACTTTTTATTAATTAGCTTAGAATTGATCCAAAAGTAAAGATATAAGCTACATTTTTAAGCTACTTTTTTTTGTCCTCTTTTCGAATTAAATACCTTTTATTGAAGTTATATACTTTTTATTAAATTAGGTTAGAATTGATCCAAAAGTAAAGATATAAGCTACGATATTTTTTTCCCTCTTTTGGAATTAAATACCGTTTATTAATTAAATTAATTTATCTAAAAAACTAAATGATGACATCATCATAAGTCAATTTGATTAAATTAAGCGATGTGATAGGTTAATAAGTCATTAGTTCAACTGTCTTATAATATATATTAGGGCTAATTACTTGGAAAGTCCCTCAACTTGTCACTGAAACCTTTTCTGGGGCTCGAACAAAAAAAAGTTCTATTCGGGGGAAGGAAAACGGCTAAAATCTCTTTATTGGGGCCGCGACCTGCTAAAGCTGACGTGGACTCTAATTAGTCGGTTAAAACTTATTTTTTTACATAACATCTGCCACCTTGGAGCCTATGTATACACCTATATTTTCACTCTTTTTCTGTTTCTAGATCTTCAAACATCAAAGGCTGTTGCAGATGGTTCATCCTCATAATTCCAATTTCATCATCAAAATAAATAACTTTTATTAAATCTCCATCCATCTATAACTACACCTACATCTTTATCTATACGAGAGCAAGTACCCGCGCGTTGCGGCGGTAAAATAGTAAGGGTGATAGGTCATAAAGTGTGATAGGTCATAGAGTGTGATATGTTATAGGAAGTGATATGTCATAGAGTGTCATAACCAAATGTCTTAGCCGTACGGGCTCCGCCCTCGGATTTAAAAATTCGTCGAAAGTATGTCGAATGACATTTCTAATGAAAGAGCATAAAATTTTAAGAACACCCATATAATTTTTATAATTTATCGATGTACGGTTTTTGAGATAAAAGATTTTGAATGAGTTAGATGAATAAAATGATTTATGCAGGAGAGAGAAAAATAAGTGGTTGAGATTTGAGGAGAGAGAAAAAAATGAGTGGTTGAGATAAATGTTGAATGTTGAAAAGTTGAAAGTTCAAAAGTGAATTTGCTTTATAATATAATATAGATTATCAATAGAATTTACATATCAAGATATTTCTATACATAAATCCATCGATCCATTTGTACAAATCCAAATCACAATTACTAGATCATCTTTACAAATCCATATATACAGATCCACAAATCCATATAAAAACCCACATATATCAAGAATCTGGTTGCGGAATTTCTATACTATATATACATATACTATTACTATACCTACACCAATCCACCACCACAGATCCATCGCTTGCCACCACCTCCGGTTTCTCCGCCATCCCAACTGCCACCAACGGCGCCGCCATCATGGCTTCTACCCCTTAATTCCAGTGATAGAAGCAATAGATGGAAGTGATAATTTTGAAGTGTGTAAAGATTCCGGTGGCCAACCGAGGCCAACAGACGGCGGCAAGGACTCCGATGATCTGAAGAAAGGTTACGGCGGTGGCAAAGGATTCCGTTAAACATAAAATCCTCCACACAGATCGTTATTTCCATTCATAGATATCTGAGACTGCGGAGTGAACATATCTTGGAGATATCTGGAAAAGCTTCGATCTTGCTTGAAACGATGTTGGTTTCCTTGTTGCTGTCGCCGATATATAGTGGAAAAGCTTTTAAAAGTTAATGAAGTACTAATGCCATATTTTGGATACAACGAGAATTATATAAATTGGTTTGTAGAGGTATGAAGCTAATGGGTATTATCACTTTTGTTGGATTGGAATAACGGCGGCCGAAAACCACCACTGTTCAAAGAATTAAGAATTTGGATTGGAATAACTATTATCACTTTTGTTGGATTGGAATACACTTATTAGGTATGAGGCTAATTGGGATCTGATGTGGAATTAATTTTTATTTAAATATGACATGGAAATTACAACTCATCAATAAATGAAATAAAAGAAATTAGAAATTACTTTCAAGAAATTATTTGACCGGCTACTTGTACGGAGCCCCAATAAAACGATTTTAGCTGTTTTCCTTCCCCTGAATAGAATTTTTTTTTGTTCGAGCCTCAGAAAAGGTTTCAGTGACAAATTAACAAGTAATTAGCCCTATATATATAGAAACGATGGTTTTATATATACTTTATTAGAATTAATTGCAAGATTGGTCCTTGTGGTTTATACATTTTAGCAATGGGGTCCCTTTTCAAGTATCATTGCAATGGGGGTCCTTATTTTGAGAATTTTTTTGTAAAATTAGTCCCTTTTTAATAGAACCTTTAGCGGAGGTCGTCAAGTCTTCATGTGGCCATCACGTGCAGGGGCAATATTGTCTTTTCATACAACATATAGGCACCCCCATTGCTAGTGAACTTGAAAAGGGGACCCCATTGCTAAAATGAGAAAACCTCAGGGACCAATCTTGCAATTAACACATTGAGAACTTTTTAAATTAAATAGAAGATAGCAATATACAATTGTGCGTGCGCGATGTTCCTAATTACTCAATTTATATTTACTATAAAGTTTTAATAATAACATGTACCTTGTATAGATATTTTTATTTTTATTTTTGAAAACTACTTGATATATAAACTTTTATTATTATTTAAGGTTAAGAATTAAGATATTTTACGTTAAGAATTAGATATTTATTAAAAAACAAACTTGTTCGAATAATATAAATGTCATATATGATATTTTAGTTCTCTATGTAACTATTAAATATTTATGCAGTTGGTTGATTAATAAATATTAATTAATAATAATATTTAATATTTATTTTAATAAATATTAATTAATAATATTTTAATATATTAATTAATACTTTGTATTTTAGGTAGTGGATATAAATTATTATATGGATTGTATTTACATCATCAACTGAAACATTTATAAGTTTTATAATTTTCTTTTGGAAATATATTTAGAAATTTAATTATTAATAATTATGAAAAGCTAAAAAGTGTTAATAACTAATTAAGTATTTAGTAAGATTTATTCTTTAATAAAAAAACTAAAAAGTATAATTTAGTGATGGATTAAAAATAAATAAATTAATAAGACTTATTCTACAATTATTACTAGTAATATTAAATTTTTTGGGGGTCCATATTATAGAATTTTAGCGGTTAATTAAGCTTTTTAGTTGGTTAATAAGTGGTTAGATTAGTAGTCTTTTAGTATGTATAAAGAATAGATAAATATAAATAATGATATGTATTATCAAGAATTAATTGCAAAATTGGTCCTTGTGGTTTATTCATTTTAGCAATGGGGATCCCTTTTCGAGTTTATTAGCAATAAAAGTCCCTTTTATGTTGTGTGAAAAGACGATATTGCCCCTACACGTTATTGCCACGTGCAGACTTAACGAACCCCGCTAACGGTTATGTTAAAAAGGGACCAATCTTGCAAAAAATTCTCAAAATAGGGACCCCCATTGCAACGATACTTGAAAAGGGACCCCCATTGCTAAAATGTACAAACCACAAGGACCAATCTTGCAATTAACTCCTTAGTTTTTGAAGATTATGTTTCAAATTTATAGTTGAGTTAATTGCACAAATCATCCATGTGGTTTGCACATTTTCGTGGTTTTCATCCATCTAAGTTTTTTTAGTGAATTTCGTCCTCATAGTAACCTTATTTAGCAGTTTACATCCTTTTGAGGGATGAAAAACACGAAAAGTGTACAAACTTTGTGCAAACTTTTTTAGCACCTTACATCCCTCAAAAGGATGTAAAGTGCTAAAAATGTTTACTTTAAGGACGAAATTCACTAAAAAAAACTTAGAGGGATGAAAACCACGAAAATGTACAAACCACAGGGATGATTTGTGCAATTAACTCTTTATAGTTTAACACTTCCCACATCTTTCTTTGTCACACACTTTGCCGGAAGTATTTCTCGAAACAACATTTGAAATTTTCGAGTAAAGGTATGACTCTCTACGTTTCACAATTCTTATACCTTAAGCATTATGCTATAGTTACCAAAAAGTTATTTTGATCAAATTAAATTTATACCTAAATATTTCGATCATATTGATGAGATTTGTATTAAAAACGAACTGCATAAACTCACAACGAGTTCTCTAAATTAAAATTTGAAAATCTTTAATTTTTATTTATATCATATCCTTTAGCTATAAGAAATAAGGAGTACTAACTTATTTATATTTTTTGATGACTTACTATTAATCAATATAAAGATATAAATTTCTATTACAATTAAAAAATTTATAAATTAAATGACTTTATTATATTTATTATTAACGTAATATGGTTACTAAATCCATGTAAATAATGAAGCATGTTTAAGTTGTATTTTCTTTATTATTATATAATCGCATGATATTATATTACATGTATATATATACTCGGTATTTTACCTGCACGATGCGCGACTGTTTAAAAATATAGTTGAATTAAGTGTTGGCAAAAGTTATATACAGTGTAAATGTCAACAATTATCACCCGTGAAATCATTCATATGAAGTTAAATGATAAAATCACATAAAAATAATCAATCCAAACTACACAATAATAACTAATAACTTATTAGTACAAAACATTGGGTATAATGGCTTGCAAATAATATGTGTTGTACGTAAATGGATGATTTGAGTACAGGTACATAACCAAGAATTGTAAACTTAGTTTACAATATAGATTATCTTTGGTAGGTCATATGGACACATTACTGTATTAGCTTGTTGTGTAGTATTACGTATGAGCACAATAACTAAATCAAACTGTTATTCCATTATTAGTTTTGAATGTAGTCCTTTTTAAACCTAAGCAAAATCATAGTAATAATAGTTTCAAATAAAACAATGAAATTGATAAAACTTGAGAAAGAAAATATTGTAGTTAAGTAACAATAAAAGTAAAGCAGAAAAAGAATATCTTATAACTAGGTTATACCCGTCCGTTGGACGGAATAATAAATAATATCAAAAAAATCACATATAGATAATACTAACAAAAAAATAAAAAATCACAAGTGTTATTCTAATAATTTATACTCTTTTAGATACTGAACTGTAACGTATTAACAAACATTATAAAATAATAAGATGACTATATAAATGATTTTACAATAATAGTTACAACATTGACTAAAAATTGTTAATCTCAGCACAACTTGTGTAAATATAATGAACTCGTATATAATTGATTTGTGGAAATGTAGAGCAACGAAAGGGCATGTGGCTATTCTTAAAACTAACCAAACTTATATGTAATGGATTTAGCGAATACATGAGTAGCACTTGTGAAAGAAAGTTATACAAAATTTGTTAAACTCACATGTGGCTATTATACAAATGTTATGAACCAAAAGAAAAGTAATTGATTAAAATTTTGTTTTTGAAAGACCATAAGTTTAAAGCTATTAAACTTGAAGACACACTTCCCCACAAACTAAAGCGTTTACACAAAAGAAAACTTATTAACTAACTAACATATAGCGACTTGGATATCGTGAATAAAAACGGAGTGAATCAATTACTTAACATCACTTTTTTCTCCAAATCTACAATTAATTGAAACAATGAAACTCATGCATTGCTTGCATTTAATCATTAAGCTAATCAAGTAATAATGATATATGCAGTTATAAACATGAAATTAGTTAATAGTATGTAAATTTTTGTACTTTCGAGACGATGAAACAAAAAACTTTGAATACTAAAATAAATTTAGTTCGTACTAAAATATTATTTTTATATGGTAATGAAAGGTTTGTCCACTAACCTCATTTATATTATATTTAGATTTAGATGAAAATCATTAACGGTTCAAAATTATAGAAGTAGTGAAACAATTTAACAACAACAAATAAATAAAGAAAAAAGAAATGGAAATGAAAATAGAAATAGAGTTAGTGTAACTAAACACTAAAGTGATGATGCCGTGAAACTAAGAAACATAGTTAAAGTAAATGAAAACCCATAACTTTAACAACCTAGAATTGTTGGTGTAGTGGTTGCCGACTTGACTTCTTTACAACACCTCGGGGGTTCGAGTCCCTGTTTTAAATATGCTTTTTTGTTAGCGGCTAATGCCACCAAGTATAGAAAAGTATGAGGTGTCACACTCTTAGACTAAAACTAGATGTATAAGGTGTCACACTCGTAGACTAAAACGATTATGGAGACGACAAGTAGGACAGAAGCTGACGTGGCGAGCTTTGAGCTATGCCACATAAGCACTTGGAGATAGCAAAATATATATAGGGAGAGATGTGTCATAACTAATCCATTAACAAAAGTAAGAAAGACATTCAATTGAACACATGAAATCTAACAAATCAATTACGTGAAAGTGAAGAAGAACAAAGTTGAAGGAAAACCCAAGAATTTTATATGATTGCATCGATGAGAATTTTAGAGATAAACAATATATTTACCAAAAGTAATGTGTCTTTTTTTGAAAAAAAATATCAAATTTATTATTTCAAAATTGTATTTTACTTACATATCAATATTTGTCATACTTTAGAATATATTTAGTGATATGTGAAAGTGAAGAAGAACAAAGTTGAAGGAAAACCCAAGAATTTTATATGATTGCATCGATGAGAATTTTAGAGATAAACAATATATTTACCAAAAGTAATGTGTCTTTTTTTGAAAAAAAATATCAAATTTATTATTTCAAAATTGTATTTTACTTACATATCAATATTTGTCATACTTTAGAATATATTTAGTGATATGTGAAAGTGAAGAAGAACAAAGTTGAAGGAAAACCCAAGAATTTTATATGATTGCATCGATGAGAATTTTAGAGATAAACAATATATTTACCAAAAGTAATGTGTCTTTTTTTGAAAAAAAATATCAAATTTATTATTTCAAAATTGTATTTTACTTACATATCAATATTTGTCATACTTTAGAATATATTTAGTGATATGTGAAAGTGAAGAAGAACAAAGTTGAAGGAAAACCCAAGAATTTTATATGATTGCATCGATGAGAATTTTAGAGATAAACAATATATTTACCAAAAGTAATGTGTCTTTTTTTGAAAAAAAATATCAAATTTATTATTTCAAAATTGTATTTTACTTACATATCAATATTTGTCATACTTTAGAATATATTTAGTGATATGTGAAAATGAAGAATAACAAATCAAATATGAGGAATTCATCGTTACCGAATACAAAGGAATGAAAGCAATTAACGAAATTAATCCAATCGTGCTTGAAATCCTTAAAGATGATTCAATAGATGAAAAGATCTCCAAAAAGGTCTTCAAAAACGGCTGGAAGCAAAAGATAGGGTTTTAGAATATTTTTCCAACTATTTATAGTTTTCCAAAAAGATGCCAAAATCCCGACTCATACTGCGTCGCAGTTTACTCACTGCGTCGCAGTGAGCCTTTGACCATCGTTGACCTTGACTTTTCTTGACTGGCATGCTGGCTTGTATCTGATCCTACTGCGTCGCAGTCTGGTTCCACTGCGGCGTAGTGTGTTTCTCTGTATTTGTGGTGCGGCGCAGTCCAGCACTGCGGCGCAGTTCCTGGTTGACTTGCTTTGACCAGCTTCCAATTTCAGTTTCGTGCCTCGTAACACATCCGTAAGCACTCATTTCACCTTAGAAACATCGTTTTCTCCAGAATTACGCTCAAGTACCTGTTAATATCCTGAAACACTAACAAATACCATAAACGCACCAAATGTATGCGAAAACGACTTGAAAACCATTTAAAATCAACTAATTAATCCGTGGGAAATGGGTATAAAATATGACATATCAAATCCCCCCACACTTAAGCTTTGCTTGTCCTCAAGCAATTCCAAACTTCAAAACTTTAAACTACCTTGGTACATTCATGGAACAACATGTCAGTAATCAAAAAGAAGCTCAACCATAATATAAAAAGAAATGGTTAGGCAGTTTTAATCTTAAATGAAAACTGGAATGTTTGACTATACTTGACTGATACACAAGCCTCAATAACACGACTAAGCACAAAATAATCGAATCAATGATATCTCATCTATCCTACTCCAACTAACTTACTTTTGGGGTTGAATATTTGAATAATCACTCAAGGCCAAGTCGTGATGCATAATCTTTTACCATAGGCTTGTACTAGGTTCGTTCCTTCACCGCCATGGTGCAAGCACCACAACGTCTATCAGAAGAGGTCTTTCAAGGGTTTCAATGAATTCTGGGGCTAAACAAGGTATTTAAAAGGGTAGGAAATTTGGGATAACAAAAGGTATTAGAAAGAAATAACACAACATTTAACAAAGTTTTCACAAAATAGTCTAATCCATTAAATCCCATGTCATTAGTTTCCAACGGTCCAAAATCAGAAAAGTTGTCCCGACAATACCCCCAATAGGATGATCAAAAACCGACACCATTGTGGTGTATGACAATCAACAACTCAATCAACCAAAACTAACCATGTTGGCTTAAACGAACTTGCCAACCCGAATATGATAACTGGAGAATATAGCATTGCAATCATTTTGTTGGTTATAAAGATGTACCAACTAATAAAAATGATTTGACAAAAAGTGAGAAATACCAACTGACAGTCTAAGCTTTTTTTTTCCGTTTTTTTTCTATTTTTTTTCTTTTTATGTTTTTCAAATCTTTTATTCTTTTTATTCCCTTTTTTTTGTGAGCTACTTTTACTCTGACTAATTGGTATTCTCTAAATAGTGAAACAGTGACAAATCATGTACTCATATGCTCAAATGAACGATCCTGACTTAATCCAAACAATCATGACGAAATCAATCTATTCTCAATAACCGAGAATATCCCAACCCGACATAAAGGACAACCCCAAACCATCCACTAGCATAGGCAACCAATGACCCACCAGGACTTCAACTATCGGCATGGCTAGGAAAGGTGAATTAGGGTGGATTTAATAACAAAGAACAGGCTAATGACAACATGTTTTCTAATGTTTCTTGCACTAAAAGTGAGTGCAACATAAAGGTTTTAACAGGTGGTTCACTAACCAGTGTAGTTAGCTACTAAGCACATTAACAAAACATGCACATAACAAATTTTTACGAAACAAGGGATGAACATACAAAGAACAAAGGGTTTTATCCTAAATTTGCCTCTTCTGATAAATAACACGGAACGATCAACCAGGACAAGTTCTAGAATCAACGCAATCACCAGCACGCTCATAGCAAATGAAAATAATCCGGAAATGGAAAAACCAACCTCAAACTTGCACATCATAGTTCAGAGTTCTAAGTAGAACCCTTACTCTTGGATAAATCTAAAAGCCTACGAGAGGGACAAATTTACAAGGCTAATAAATCCAAACCCGTAAACACCTAGCATAACTAGAAGTGAATCAATAATCTCACAAATCTGGTGTTTTGGTGCTATAAGCGTGCTAGTCATATTATTAATCCAGAAGGGATTGCCTAATTAATCAGTCAAAACACATTCCACCAATTAAACTTTGTACCAAAGGTGTAGTCAAATTGCTCATTAATATCTATAATTAGGTGACAAAAGCAATAAACTACAAGGACAAGCATGCAAAAGTTTAAAAATCCTCTAAAATACCCGACTTTTTCCTATTTACCCCCCCCCCACACTTGAGTTGGACAATGCCCTCAATGTCCAATGAACTAAGGCAAACTATGGGAAATAAGGGAAAGTAAACAAAAGACAAAATCAAGAACAAGAAAAACTTGCCGGGTATGACGGGTGTTCCATGCTTGAATGATGCCAACAAGAATATTGCACTGAACTTACTGCCAGCATATGCATATGACAAACTTGCTATTCAACATGAACACACGATTAACGAGCAAAATGATATAATAAAGCATGCATACCATTCTCCCTACTTAATCAAACAAAATGAAAAGAAAAGAAAATACGATGTCTCATCACCCCGTGGGGTGGATACAAACCGAACAAATAAAATGAAAGTAAAGTACGGAAATAGAAATTGTTCAAACAAGTAATAATACAAGCCATCACAAAACCAATAGACGACACTCATCATCCTCAAAGCATATCACTGATCAGCCGGAAGGTGGATAACCAGGCATAGGCCCTGGTGTATCAAAAAATGATGCAGCTACCTGCTCAGCAAAGGTCGGTCCTGCCGATCCTGATCCTCCAGCGCCCGCATCACCAGCCTGTGTACCTGCAAAAGAACCAAAACTAACAGGATGATCTGGACCCCATCCCCCGAGATCGTGAGAAGGAGCCCGCTCGTACTGGCGCTCTGGTGGGTAAAAGAAACCACCAGTCCTGTGCTCTGGAATAAAAATACTGGGAGGGCGGTAATCTGGAATCTGCTGAGGTGGATGGAACTCCTCACCCCTATACTGAGCCTCCCACATCGGCTGATAGCGCTGCTGATCAAACATAACACGGCTCATCCCTGAGCCCATCCATCTAAAATCACTATCCATCCTGGTCTGGAACTGCTACTGGGAATTCCACATGTTATTCACAGTGGCTTCCAACGAAGAAAAGTTCCAAGTACCTGAGGGGGAGGCAGAAGAAGATGCCCCCGCAGTAGCAGAAGTAGTGGCACGTCGCTTAGTACGTCATACAGGAGGCTGCTCGGGTGCCTCGGCCATATCTGCATCATCATCATTACCTTCATCCCCCTCCTCGCCTTCAGAGGCGACATCACCAAAGTCAATCAACTCATAAAGATCCTTGTGCTTTTGGGGCTTAAGCAATCCAAACCTTTTCAAATGATTGTATGTAAATTCCTTCATGGGCTTCCAGTTCAAGTTAAACGTTGTGTTAGCCCTCTCACCATCACATCCAAAAAACTTGACCATTCTCGTAATAAAATGGCCACAAACCAATTTCCGATCCCGCATCCCACGGGTACCCATATGCTTGGCTACAACATAAGGAGCACAAGTCGTCTTGCAAGGGCCGCCCTCCTGAAACAACCTTAAAAGCCATAAGTCTTCCAAATAAATCTTGTCCCGCTGATTTGAACGCTGGACAATGAAATAAACAATCATCTTATGATACAAACGCAAAATGGGCGACTGAATGGTATTCGCCCCTTTTGAAGAATCCCACACTTGGCCCCCAGAAATCTGAGTATAATAGGACCGCTAATCACCCTCGACAAAACCCATATCAGTCCTAGAAGCAAATTGCAACAAATTTATAAAAGTCTGGTTGTTTTCTATCAAGTCCCTACTATACATCCCTGTAGCCACATCGAACTCAGCAATAGATAAAGATCTCGTTTTACCCCCACATCGAAAGGAGATCACGTTCTGATCAAATATACTTTTAACACTATCAATTTTCTTAACATCAATGATGGAATATACCTCAAGACACCATTCTTTGCAAACAGGTTCCCTATTCCTAAAAATGTCTATCCACATGCTAAACTCGGTATCAATTGGGTTACCATAAGCATCATTCGCCTACCCATAAGGCGCATTAAACTACTAATATCCTCCCGAATACCAAGCATGTCAAGCATATTACCCACTAGATACCTTGGCTCCTCAATGTCCTTATTAACTATCTTGGCTAACCTGGAGTTGTACCCCACCTTCTTTTTGTGAGAAGCACGGGGCCATTTGAGACAGGCGTGGTCCGACAACCCCACATCAGGAGCTTGTTCTTAAGCGGGAAGGACATTAGAGGGTCCCTTGCTAGGTGCAGACGAAGTTGTGGACCTGTTGGAAGCCCGTCCACCTGTAGCAGGTAGGTTCATATTCACGAAAAACATCAAAAAGATCAAACCCCCACATGATTATACGACAATAAAGTAAAACAATAGACAGGCTGGATGAGGGTCAAACTGCGGCGCAGTTCCCCCACACTGCGTCACAGTTTAACTTTCTGTTTTATCACTGCGTCGCAGTTAGTAGACTGCGACGCAGTCCTAAGAAATCTGGGCAGAGGGTTGACTTGCAGGAATAACAACAAAATCAGATCCCCACATTATCAGAATTGGGCGTAAACCCAGCAATTAAACTACAATATCCCTTATTTATCTCAGATTATCCAAAATCCATTACTAATAAACCAACCCTTATTATATTTAGATTCAATCATATCAAATATCACAATAAACAAGGAATTTCAAAAAGAAAAAGAGAGACTAACCTTTCCCGTTCTTGTCATGATGATAATGAATTGAAGAAGAGAATTAAAATAAAAGAAAATAGGGGAAAATACGGGAAATAAGGGAAATAGGGGAGGGGGTCGGGTGGGTTGAATCTTGAGAGAAAAGGAGTGTTTGAATTTAAGTGCAAAAAGTGAAACAAAACCCTAGCCCTCAATTATTTGACCCGGTTTAAAACACGCTGCGACGCAGCACCATTCACTGCGGCGCAGTTTTAATTTTTTTTTTTATTTAAATTTTCGAATTTTCTGAACGGCACATGACTGCGTCGCATCTACTGAACTGCGGCGCAGTCTTTTTTCCAGAGATTTAGGGTGCTTCGCAGTTAAATAGGTTACGTCGCATTTTTCTGAACTTACTGCGTCGCAGTATGCTAATTGCGGCGCAGTGGGCCCCCCACACTTACCTTTTGAATCTTCGCGATTAACTTACCGGTGTGCGTGGGAAGCCTCCAGACCTGTAAATCTCGATACAAACATCTTAAAAACATAAAAATAAGCAAAATTCAGAGAAAATAAGAAATACGAAACACGGGTTGCCTCCCGCGAAGCGCTAAGGTTATTAGTGAGTCGTTAGCTCGACTCCATGACCTTCTTTATTGATCCATTTCGAAGAATGGAAGTTCGTCAAAGACGACTCCCACCTCTTCCTCTTCTTCACTATAAAGCTTCAACCTGTGACCATTAACAATAAAAGTAGCTCCATCCGATTTAAACAATTCAACATAACCAGACGGATAAACATGTTTGATCACAAAAGGGCCGGTCCATCTAGAAGTCAACTTGGGTTGCTTAAACTTATACTTGGAAAGGAACAACAAAACTTTATCACCGGCTTTAAAATCCTTCTTTCTAAGCCTACGATCATGCCACACTTTAGTTCGTTCCTTGTAAAGTCTAGAGTTATCATAAGCATGCAACCTAAGTTCATCTAGCTCATTTAGCTGCAAAGATCTCAACTCAGCGGCTTCCACTAAGTCCATGTTACAATTCTTGAGCGCCCAATAGGCTCTATGCTCAATTTCCATAGGAAGGTGACAAGTCTTGCCATAAAGCAACCGAAATGGGGTAGTCCCAATCGGTGTCTTGTAGGCGGTCCTAAATGCCCATAGAGCATCATCAAGCTTGGTAGACCAAGACTTTGGGTTATCTCCTATGGTTTTCTCAAGAATTCTCTTTAATGCCCTATTAGTATTTTCAACTTGGCCACTCGTTTGCGGGTGGCATGAGGTTGAAAAACGGTGGTTGACACCGTACCTCTTAAGCACCTTAGCAAGTTGGTGATTCGCGAAATGGCTTCCGCGGTCACTTATTAAGGCCTTGGGCACACCAAACCTACAGAAAAGCTATTTCAAAAAGTGAATGACAACACGTGCATCATTCGTTGGCAAGGCCTTAGCCTCGGCCCACTTAGAAACATAATCAATAGCAACAAGGATATACAAATTCTTATTCGATGGGAGAAAAGGTCCCATGAAATCTATGCCCCAAACATCAAAAACTTCACATACCTGAATGAATTTCTGAGGCATTTCATCACGTTTAGAAATATTACCTTGTCTCTGACACACATCACAAACCTCCACCAAGGTTTGCGCCTCCTTGAAAATGGTTGGCCAATAAAATCCAGCATCGAATACTTTCTTTCCGGTAACAGACGGTCCATAATGACCACCGGTTGGCCCATAGTGACACTCATCAAGAATCCTTCGGGTTTCTCCTCCCGACACGCACCTCCTTATCATGCCATCTGCACAAATTCTAAACAAAAAAGGATCTTCCCAAAAATAATGTTTAATCTCAGAAAAGAATTTCTTCTTTTGTTGAGATGACATGTCCTTAGGAATCACATCTCCCCCCTCCCCTATCCCTTCTCCCCTACCCCCCCTCCCCGCCTCCCAACACTGTCCTTAGGAATCACATCTGCACAAAGATAGTTAGCAATATCGGCATACCATGGTGCTTCTTCAACTTCAACCTGCATTAGATACTCATCAGGAAAAGCATCATTAATCTCATGCTCTTGCAACTCCTCAAGGTGAGGATTTTCGAGCCTACTCAAATGATCGGCCGCCACATTTTCAGCCCCCTTTTTGTCTTTGATCTCAATGTCGAACTCTTGCAAAAGCAAGACCCAACGAATGAGACGGGGCTTGAAATCTTGTTTAGAGAACAAGTACCTTAATGCGGAATGGTCGGTATAAACAATGGTCTTGTTAAGAACCAAGTAGGGTCGAAACTTATCAAAAGCATAAACTACGGCCAACAATTCTTTCTCGGTCACGGTATAATTTTGTTGAGCCGGGTTGAGGGTCTTGCTAGCATAAGAAATGGGACGGAAATGTTTATCCTCCCTTTGGACTAGAACGCCCCCTAAGGCAAAGTCGCTAGCATCACACATTAACTCAAAGGGTAATGACCAATCGGGTGTAGACATAATAGGTGCATTGGTCAATTTGTCTTTAAGTGAGTTAAATGCATCAAGACACTCTTTATCAAAATTAAAAGGGACATCCTTTTCCAACAACTTGGTCATTGGCCGGGTGATTTTTGAAAAATCCTTTATGAATCGACGATAGAACCCGACATGACCCAAAAAGCTTCTAACAGATTTAACATTAGTGGGAGGAGGCAATTTAGCTATAACATCGATTTTGGCTTTATCTACCTCAAGTCCCGCTTTAGAAACTTTGTGCTCCAACACAATCCCTTCTTTTACCATGAAGTGACATTTTTACCAATTTAAGACCAAGTGTGCCCTTTCACACCTTTCCAACATCTTATCAAGACTATCTAGACAACTTTCAAAAGAACTTCCGAATACAGAAAAGTCATCCATGAAAACTTCCATGGAAGTTTCGATCATGTCTTGAAAAATAGCAAGCATACATCTTTGAAAGGTTCATGGGGCATTGCAAAGACCAAAAGGCATTCTCCTATAGGCATAAGTACCAAAGGGACAAGTGAATGTGGTCTTTTCTTGGTCCTTAGGGTCTATGGGTATTTGGAAATACCCGGAGAACCCATCCAAGAAGCAAAAATACTAGTTTCCGGCTAGCCGTTCGAGCATTTGGTCAATAAAAGGCAAGGGAAAATGATCTTTATGGGTGGCGTCATTTAACTTCCGATAGTCTATACACACCCGCCATCCCGTGACAGTTCTAGTGGGAACTAACTCATTCTTCTCATTCAAAACAACGGTCATCCCACCCTTTTTCGGCACACAATGCACCGGACTCACCCATTGACTATCCGAAATCGGGAATATGATTCCCGCGTCTAACAACTTAATGACTTCCTTTTTAACAACCTCTTTCATGTTCGGGTTAAGGCTACGTTGTCTTTGCACTACCGGTTTGACATTATCAACAAAATTAATGGTGTGCTTTAGGGATGGTTTTCGGTACGGAACCGTACCGAAACCGACTAATACCGAAACCGAAAATAACCCAAAGTGAGAACCGAATACCGTACCGATTATATGAGTACGGTACCGATACGGTACCGGTTTTTCGGTATCAAAACCGAATAGTACCGAAAATAAAGAAAAAATTTGGCAAAAATGGTGTTGGAAGAAAAAAGCTAGCTGGGTTTGTTATTTTTTACCTTAACACTTCATTCCATAAGTTGGGTGATTTCTTTGTGTTATGTCATCAGACAATTTATGCTTCAATCTAAATTTTTTCTATAGAAATTATATAGTTGCATGGTTTGGTTTAGCATATAGATTCCATATACATATACTCCGTATTATATAAAGTCGAGAAAATATGCAACGGAGGAGTGAATAACTATTACTCTTTGATATTAACAATGAGTTATTAAGCATCATTAGAAGTAGCTGTAGCACAGCATAACATATCATCACATCTTTATTTGGTATATTTAACACAACTATATTTCTTGATGACGATGACAATGATGCTGGTTGAAGCATATTGTTGATATAGTTAGACATGATAATATATGTATATAGAGATGTACTGGTAAATATATGTAAATAGGTAAGACATACAATGATACATACATCGCATCTTAAATACAATGGGTATAGAAATTGTGATGTAGTATCAGTAATATAATATATATACTACGATATACTCGTATATAAATATGTCTACTGTACTATAATGTTTTTAAGGAATCGGTATTTATATTCGGTTTCCCCGTACCGAACCGAATAGTACCGAAACCGAATTCGTCCCAAATCAAGAACCGATAACGATACCGAATCCCATCGGTACCGATTTTCGGTACACGGTACCGGTTCGGTTTTGGTTTTTCAGTTTTTTTGCTCATCCCTAGTGTGCTTACAATATTCAGGACTTATACCCGGTATGTCTGAAATTTTCCAAGCAAAAGCCTTTTTATGGGCCTTGAGGACGGTCATAAGTCTAGATTTCTCATCCTCCAACAATAAGGATGAGATCACAACAGGTAAAAGAGATGTACCTTCGAGATAAGCATATTCAAGATGATCCGGCAAAGGCTTGAGTTCCAAGTCGGTAGGTGCATTCTCAACCGATGTTAGCACCCGTGTGCTTCCATTAGCCGTTATCTCTTCGAAGGTTTCGTCTTCCGGTGGAGTTTCGTCAACACTTAATGCCATTATTTCTCTCACTATCTCTCCAACCATATCTTGCTCTTCTCCACTACAAGCAAGCAACGCTTCTCCCTCTTCCATGTCCAAAAAGTCCATTAACTCCGTCTCCAAAGCATCTTCTTCTTCAATCACATCTAACCTGAAATAAGTATCATCAAAAGAGTAAGGATGCTTTAGTGCTCTATCAACATTAAAAATAATCCGCTCATCACCGACCCCTAAGGAAATCTCCTTAGCCTTAACCCGGATGATAGCATCCGCAATGTTAAGGAATGGGCGACCAAGAATGAAAGGGACTTTAGCGTCCGTCTCCATCTCGAGAATGACAAAGTCGACCGGGAATACCATGTGGCCCACCTTAATTTGCAAGTTTTTCGCTATCCCCATGGGATATTGGAAAGAGCGATCCGCGAGCCTAATGCTCATGCGGGTAGGAGTCAACTCACCTAAAGACAATTTTCTATAAACAGAATAAGGCATTAAATTAATACTGGCCCCAAGATCGGCCAATGCCTCACACAAAAATGCACCAAAAGAGCAAGCAATTAGAAAACTCCCTGGATCTTCCAACTTGGGAGGAATCTGATTCTGGATTTGTGCTGAACACTCGGCGCTAAGCACAGCATTCTTCGCTTCCTCAAGATTCCTTTTGTCACTGATGAGTTCCTTGAGAAACTTAGCATAATTCGGCATCCCTGCAATAAGATCAACTAAAGGAACCGTTATGTTAACCGATTGAATCAAATCAACAAACTTCTTGAAATTTTCGTTGATCTCCTCTTTCCTCAACCATTAAGGAAATGGGATCTTTGGTTGATAAGGCTTCACCGTTGGTTTCTCAACTGGTTTAGATGGAACAGCCGGTGTCTGCACGGCTGGGTTCGGCTCCATCTCAATCTCATCATCAACTATCTCATCATTCTCATTAACCTGCACAAGTGGAGTAGAATCATCAGGTAAAGGATTTGCAGAATTATAAGTTTTACCTGCCCTCGTTGTGATTGCATTAACATGCTCATTTCTATCATTAGGATGGGTATATTTTTGCCCAGTTCCTTGACTGTTCTGCCCTTGGTTGCTTGGCTGAGGCTTGGGATTCTGCTGAGTATTACTCGGTAAAGTACCGGGTTGTATGCCCTTGATCCAGCTTGTGCCCGATTCCATCCAATCGAGTAGTCAAAGCATCCAACACTGAACTCACCTTCTTGGACTCTTCTGCAACATGTTCATTAGTTGCTTTCTGGGCACTAATAAAATCCTTCACTATCTCTCTTAGTTATGAACCTAAGCCTTGTTGATTGTTGAACCTACTAAACTTTTTACCACCAAAACCAGAACTGTTAGTATTAAAAGAAGAAGAAGAAGGATAGGAACTACCTGATGGCCGGTTTTGATAACCGGTGTTGCGGTTGAAGTTCCCCTGTTGCTGGTTCTGAACATAGTTAACATCTTCAGTTGGTTTATGGGGGCAATCCTCAGTGTAATGCAAATCCCCACAATAATTGCAACCATCAGCCATAACCTTCACATCCCTTTCAAGGCTCTTGAACCTGCTTTTTTGGCCATCAAACCTCTCATCCATTCGCTTAGAGAGGGCCTTAACCTCAGCAACAAGCTTCGAATCTTCGCTACTTTCTACCTTAGCGACAGTGTTTCTACTGGATCTCTTGGTTCGGTCCTCATCTCGGGTCGAATTCTCCTTGGCCATGTCTTCAAGAATCTTGTAGCCTTTATTTGGGGAAATGTTGTTCAAACTACCCCCAAATGCATAACCGAGCTCCCTCTTAGACCTTCTATCCAGTCCATCGTAGAAAATCTCAAAAATCACTTCAGTACCCATATTATGTCCAGGGCAATTCCTTAGCATCTCCTTGAATCTCTTCCAAGCATCTACAACATCTTCACCTGAGTCTTGAGAAAAGGCCCTGATTTGATTCTCCAGCTGTCTTTGAGTTCTCACAGAATAAAACTCATCAATAAACCCTTCCCTGAGTTCAACCCAAGTAGAGAATGAATTATCCGGCAACTCCTTAAACTATGCAGATGCCTCTCCAACAAGAGTCAATGGAAAGAGCTCTAGTTTCACAGCTTCAGCTTGCCCTTGCCCATACTGATACAATCGGCAAATCTTTTCAAATCTCTCAAGATGGGCATATGGATCACTTCTTCTAACCCCGTCGAATTTATCCTCCTCGACGCTCTTGAGATGATTACCCTTCAAAGAGAAGTCTACCGAAATCTGAGGAGGACGGATAGCTGTGCCTCGGTTGGCTGGAATATCTCTTCTTCGTTCCCCGTAGGGAATGGTGTTCACATCTCTCGGTTGTTCGTCACCCATTCCGTTTACCCTCGGTTGTTGAATTTGAATTCTATTGATTTGAGGGAATACAGTGTTATTCGGTTTAGGTGTTTGAAAGACATTCAATAGAACACATGAAATCTAACAAATCAATTACGTGAAAGTGAAGAAGAACAAAGTTGAAGGAAGAGATGTGTTAAGCACTTGGAGATAGCAAAATATATATAGGGAGAGATGTGTCATAACTAATCCATTAACAAAAGTAAGAAAGACATTCAATAGAACACATGAAATCTAACAAATCAATTACGTGAAAGTGAAGAAGAACAAAGTTGAAGGAAAACCCAAGAATTTTATATGATTGCATCGATGAGAATTTTAGAGATAAACAATATATTTACCAAAAGTAATGTGTCTTTTTTTGAAAAAAAATATCAAATTTATTATTTCAAAATTGTATTTTACTTACATATCAATATTTGTCATACTTTAGAATATATTTAGTGATATTTATTTAATAAAAAAATTCAATTAAATGTGGTGGTTTGGGAGTTAAAGTAAGGTTTTGGGAGGTTCGGGAATAGGTTTGTGATGTGTGAAATCGAGTCTTAAAATTTATTAACACGAATCACCTAGTGACTGACTACAACACACTCACAGGCAGTGAACCCGTTCGTATGCAGTATAGTTAGCTTGGTAAATCCGAGGTCGATCACAAGGACTAAGTAAGCAATTGTTAAAATAAAGTAGTTCAAGTAGAAATGAGGGGGTTTTGTGACCGAATTGTCACTTTGCTCAAATTAAAGTAAAAGAAGAATAATTAAATCTGGTATTACCGGGGCAGGGATCGTCCTCAAACGATAGAGAAAATTGATTATAAACAATAATATTTAAAGGTCATCCATCTCGAATCCGCTCAACAACATGTTCAGATTGCACATAAATGAAGTTCAACTTCAATTTAAGTTGATTAAATAACCGAGACTCAAACAAAGCACTAACCCCGTACCCGTCAAGTTAATGACATTATTTGACTCTCTTACTTAAACTAGTTTCATTACAAAGACCGGTACCCCAAGACATCTTTAATAACTTCCCTAATCAAACAATGGTTTTGGTTATTAAGATAACAATTATATCTACCGATTGTACCCAACCGTTAACACATTACTTCCTATTATCATTGAATGATTATCTACCGTACCCGTCATAGATCCAATCATTTGTACCCAAACAATCAAAATGATATATGTGTAAGCAATAATTACCATTAAAGACACACATACACCACCAACCGATTCAAGATAAATAAAAAGGAAGAAATACGCTAAGATCATGATATAACGTTAAATGAAATCAACATTGAATTAATAAAATTGTGCAATCCTTACATATTGCCTCACTTCATCAAGATGGATGATGAAGCGATTAGCCACTCATATTAAAATAAGAATAACAAATCAAATATGAGGAATTCATCGTTACCGAATACAAAGGAATGAAAGCAATTAACGAAATTAATCCAATCGTGCTTGAAATCCTTAAAGATGATTCAATAGATGAAAAGATCTCCAAAAAGGTCTTCAAAAACGGCTGGAAGCAAAAGATAGGGTTTTAGAATATTTTTCCAACTATTTATAGTTTTCCAAAAAGATGCCAAAATCCCGACTCATACTGCGTCGCAGTTTACTCACTGCGTCGCAGTGAGCCTTTGACCATCGCTGACCTTGACTTTTCTTGACTGGCATGCTGGCTTGTATCTGATCCCACTGCGTCGCAGTCTGGTTCCACTGCGGCGCAATGTGTTTCTCTGTATTTGTGGTGCGGCGCAGTCCAGCACTGCGTCGCAGTTCCTGGTTGACTTGCTTTGACCAGCTTCCAATTTCAGTTTCGTGCCTCGTAACACATCCGTAAGCACTCATTTCACCTTAGAAACATCGTTTTCTCCAGAATTACGCTCAAGTACCTGTTAATATCCTGAAACACTAACAAATACCATAAACGCACCAAATGTATGCGAAAACGACTTGAAAACCATTTAAAATCAACTAATTAATCCGTGGGAAATGGGTATAAAATACGACATATCAGTTTGGGAGGGTCTTAAATAGGTTTGGTAACTATTGTTTTAGTTAATATATAAATAGTCAGATGTGGGCAAAATCCGGTTCCTGTCCGGAACCGGAACCTATTCTGGTCAACAAAAGACGGATCGGTTTTGACCAGAACCGGAACCGGTTTGGAACCGATTCTTGAGGGGAAAAACCTGAACCGGTAGGAACCGAAACTATAGGTTTCGAATCGGTTCGGTTCCGACCCGGTTCCAGAATCGGTTCCTAATTGTTTTTTTTTCTTCAGTACTTAACGGGCGTTAAAGGACTTGTAACGCCGTTAGCGAGTGCATGCAAAAGTAGTTCAGTTCTTAACGGCCATTAGGATCACTTTAACGACCGTTAAAGGTCTTTTTTTCCATCGTAAATCGATTTTGGGCCACTTGATTGCTAATGGCTCGAGACTAGGACCCAAGATACCTTCCAAATGATAATATCTAGTGAATTGACACAAAAAACTCCAAGTTATTTCACAAAAAACACTTGAAATTAAGTGAAAACTCACTAATAATTCACTATAATTCATTTAACGGTCGTTAAGGCCACTTTTTTCATCGTAAATCGATTTTGGGCCACTTGATTGCTAATGGCTCGAGACTAAGACTCAAGATACCTTCCAAATGATAATATCTAGTGAATTGACACAAAAAACTCCAAGTTATTTCACGAAAAACACTTGAAATTAAGTGAAAACTCACTAATAATTCACTATAGTTCATTTAACGGTCGTTAAGGCCACTTTTTTCATCGTAAATCGATGTTGGGCCACTTGATTGCTAATGGATCGAGACTAAGATCCATGATACCTTCCAAATGTTAACTAGCTCATCATGAAAATGTTTTAAAGTAGATTTTTGACGTAAAGCATTTTCAAACATTAGAAGAGTGGAATTCCATCTAGTAGAACAATCCCAATGAGGTGTTAAATATATCGAATCCGTATATTTACACAATTTGATATATCTTTTTAAAGTCTTTTCTAACAAGGTCAATGACCTTTTCACCCAAACCGCTTTGCACAACCAAGTTAAGAATATGTGCAACACATCGACCATGATAAAAAACACCATCACAAATAGGAGTATATTTTAGTTTTAAATGGTCAACCGCTTTTGTATTATTACTTGCATTATCAAATGATATTGAAAACATCTTTTGTTCAATTTTATAGTATGCAAACACATCTTTTAACTTATAGTATAGATTTTCACCCGTGTGAGGTTCCTCAAAATTTTCAAAAGCAATCGTGCGCTTCATCATTTGCCAAGTACTAGGATCGATCCAATGCGCCGTAACGCATATGTAAGAACCGGGCAAACCATGAGGAGCACTCCAAACATCGGTTGTCAAATTTACACTACCTTTTAAATTTTCAAATTCCATTATAAGTAGTTTTTTAGCGATTTTCCAATTTTTCATACATTTACGTTTTAATGTAGAACGAGTTAGAGTAGTGTACCTTGGTTGGAGGGTGTTTCGAATTGCGCAAGTGACGCGTTCGTCATCCCAATGGTTGAATGGCCAAGCTTTTTGAATAACAAGGCTGGAAAATGTCTTACGAACCGCTTCCGTCGAATAATGAAAAATAGTGCCATCATTTGCCGATGTTTGTTGACCTTGTGAGGAGGTACCGACTTCTTGTGCTTTTCTCACCGGACAATGAAGTTTATAATGTTTCCCCAATGTCGAGTTTGTATTTTTCACAAAAAGATGGTGACAATTATTACACCGAGCCTTAATATCACCATCCGACAACTTAACTAATTGAAAGTGTTCAAACACGGCCGCCGTTCTTTTAGTTGGTAATATAGCCACCACCGTTGGCTCACTTGTGGAACCAATACCGGTAGATTGCGTTTGTGAAGCGGAATTATGCTCCATTTTGTGAGAGATTTGATATATATTATATATATAGTGTATATATGTAGAATATTTAGTGATAATATAGTGTATATATGTAGAATATAGTGTTTTTGTTAGAGATTTATGAATATGTTGTTGTAAAAACAAATGAAACTAATGCTAGATATATATACAAGTTGTAGGATGGCAAAATGGTAATTAAATGGTCAAAATAACGGCTCCTAACGGTCAAAAAGGACCAGAAACGGCTATTTCTAACGGTAACTAACGGTTAGTAAAAAAATCGGTTCCAAACCGGTTTCTCAGACCGATTTCTGGAACCGGTTCCTGAGGAACCGATTTGGGACCGATTTTTTGAAAAAAAGGGGGAATCTATTTGGGATCGGCGGTTCTCGAGGAACCGGTTTTTTTGGAACCGGATATTTTGCCCACGTCTATATATAGTCAATCCAATGTGTTTTTGGGCTTTTATAAATACTATTAATGGGCTTTTATGGGGACTATGTTATAAAATTAATCAAATTTATAATTTTATTAGTATATTGATTGATTTATATATATACTTGTATTGTTTTATTTACATTTACATCAACATCTATACGATTAAAGAAAGAGAAACATACCATCAAATTTATCACATGTGTATCCAATTATTTATACGTGAACGAAAAAAAAGACGACCATTTACAATAAGATGTAAAAACAAAACAAAACACAAATTCAAAAATAAACGAATGTATAATTCAATGGTTTAGAGGATTAAACTTGTTAGGTCCAGTTTGACTGGACCCACTCCAGACTTGAAGACTGGAGCGTCACTGAAGATTTGTCCAGAAATAATGGAAGACCAGTAAGCATCTCACTTGTATAGGAAATATGGAGTTCACCAGATTTCAGCTTACTGGACTTCACTCCAGTCCCATTCGATTCTACTGAAGACATTCTTACTGAAGTCAAAGACTGAAGTTAGAAGAAAGAAGACTGACAAGCAGTGGAGCCCACTGACAATCATACCAGATCTTCTGACTGGAGCTTTGTCAGCGTTCTAGACCTTACAAGTCTGAACACTGATTACGAGGAATTGACTTTTGCCTTTACACACTTTTACACGGACAATTCATTTTTCTATTGATAAAAGTACAATACGTGTGTAAAGGTGGTTGGTTAAAAGGATGACAAGTCACATCAACATGACTTTATCCTTGTACTTTAACCAATGCATTTAAGAAATTAAAGTTGTTTCCTTAAATGCATGCAACCATATTTGTACGACATAATAAATTCACTGTTGAATTTATTTGCCTATAAATACCAAGTCACATACCTCGTCCAATTTACTTTTGCATAAATTGGTGAATTTGTCTAAATACTCTCGATCGCAACAAGGAATACTTCAAAACTTTAAGTGTTTCGATCAAAGGAGAATATTTAGCAAATATAGATCATTTGTAATTCATAGGTTGTTAAGATAGTTTGTAATATCTTGGTTCCGCAACAACCTTGTATTTTATTTAACATCATAAATAAAATACACTTGAAAATTACATTGTGTTCCACCTTTACATTATTTATTGCTTTAAGTCTTGTATTACTTTATTTATATACTTGCATTTATATTTAAGTAATACTAGTCCAATCTAGTGCATACTTGACTTGTATTTTACACTAGTGGGTTAAACCATCAAGTGAGGGACTTACAAGTGGTATCAGAGCATAAGGCTAACAAACTTGCCTAGATCTGCATTCTTGATGGCCACCCCAGAAAATACACAAGGAGGTTTTACTCTTGGTCCTGATCCTATTCAAAATGATCAAAATGAAACACCTGTTATTAACAATAATCCCCCATCTCCTCCTACTCCTGCTTCTCCACATGTGCATGTGCACTACTCAAACAATCCTGTTCCTAAATTTAGTGGGAACAGTGATGAATTTGGGACGTGGAAAGCTAGGATGATTTTACATGTTACTGGCATTGAGAGGAATATGATTAAAATTTAAATGAAGGTCCTTATATTCCTAAATCTCCTCTCAACCCACTTCTTGATCCAACTGGATCTAGATCTGGAAGGGAAAAGAGGGAGGAACACTGGTCTGAAAAGGAGAGGAGACTGGTAAATCTTGATACCATCCTTAAAAACATGATCCTCGGGGCTGTTCCAGAAACCCTAATTCCCACACTAGTTCTCTATCCCAGTGCTAAATCCATGTGGGATGAACTGGTGAACCAGTATGAAGGAGGTGATGACACTGTTGTTACTAGAAAGGTCTCCCTAAACAAAAAGTATGAGTCATTTTTTCGCTCTCCCCAATGAGTCTCTTACTGGTACTTACACCAGATTTATGAGAATTATAAACCAGTTGAGAGGACTGGGGGTTGAGAAGGACAAGGATATACTTTTGGAGAAATTTTGTGATATTTTGCCCACCAAATGGTCTCACATGATTTTGGTTCTAAGACAAGGAAAAACTTCGCATACGCATACTTTATCAACCTTGTATGGAGCTTTTAGATTTACTGAGGAAAACCAAGCCCAAAGAATTAAGGCTGAAAAAGATGCTTTAAATCATGCTTCCAGTAGTTCCACTGTGGTCAGTCATACTGAACCACCATGTGCGGCATTAATGTCTTCCGAGAAAGTATTTTCTATGAAGAAGATGATGTCTGAACTAATGGAATCTGGAGTCACAAATAATATCTCACCAGACTGTAATGAAGCTGACAGTGATGACCTGGTTGCAATGATTGCTAAAACGTTTAATCGTTTTAAAGCAAGAGCAAATAGGCCCACTGGACAACATGCACCTAGTTCCTCTACTGACAAGACCAATCTGACATGCTTTAAGTGTGGCAGAAAAGGTCATTTCATGAAGGAGTGCAAGTCCAGTCAGTTCATTTCTCAGTCTGGTCCATCTGTTTGTTATCAAAAGCCTGATGATAGCTACAAGTCCAAGTACAAAAAGCTTAAGGCTCAAATTGCACTCATGTCACAAGATAATAATAAATGCATGATTGCAACCACTGAAGAAAAATGGGTTCCCTCTGATGATTCATCAGTTGATGAAGAAGAGGAAAGAGATTGTTGTTACATGGCTCTGGCAGACCAAGAGCATCTGGTGAAGGAAGATGTCACATCTGGAAGATGGGTGGACATAGTGATCAAAAAGGTTAGTGAATATGATCTTGAGACTGACCAAGAATTAAAATTGGACATTGCTGAAGCTCTTAATGCTGATTTAATCTTTGTTGAAACTGTTAGATCTGACATGTCAAAAGGTTTTGAAACAGATATCACTGAAATTTCAATTTTACAATCAAAATTAAAAGAGCTCCAGGATATTGAGCTAGCTTTTCAAGCACAAGTTTTGGTAACTGAACAACTGGTCCAGGAAAAACATGACCTTGAAATAATTTTTCAAAAAGAAAAACAGGTCATTAAATCATGGCTAGAAACAAGAAAGCCATATGATGCTAGAATAAACCAATTTCCATCCCAAAAACGTGCATATCTGGATGGAAATACTCATGTTGCAGCATTAATACCAGTTATTGACCGATTACCAGAAGAGGTCAAACCAAGCACCATTTATGATGAACCCTCTACCCCAAAAACTTGTATTATCCCAGCTCAACTCCCAGAGGTTAAGACTGGAGAATCACAGATGACTGCTCCAGTTAAAAAGGTCAATCAAAGGAAACCTTTGCCTCAGTCTGCTTCAAAGAAACCTTATGTTCCTAAGAAAAAGAATGTCTCCCCTCCTAAGCCTAAAGTCCAGTCATCTGGAAAGGCTAAGGTGTCATCTGAAGAAACCATTTTGTTAAGGCTGGAGAGCTAGTTTCAACTACTGGCTCGTCAAGTTCAAAGTTGTAATGCAAGACTGAACAATTTTGAGGGTACTTCATCTGGCCCTAAACAAAATTCTAAACCTTTTTCAAAGAAAGATAAAAATGTTTCTCCAATCGAGAAGAAAAAGAAAAAGGTTTCAAAACTATCTACTCCAATTGTATTTTCAGAGAAATCTACTATACAAGAAAGTGAACTCAACCAGATACCTCCAGGGACCTATAAGGGAGGGTCCAGTGAACCCATCAGTCGATGGGTTCCCAAAACTAACTAATTAATCTGGTGGATGTGCAGGGAGATCGAAAGAAATATATTTGGTATCTTGACAGTGCTGCTGGCAGGACAATGACCGGATGTAAGACCCTGCTGGAGGAGTTCATAATTTCTGATGGACCCTCAATTACTTTTGGAAATGATGGTTGTGGAAAGACTGAGGGGTATGGTGTTCTGAACAATGGACAAGTCAAATTCAGACAAGTTGCTTATGTGAATGGTTTGAAATATAACCTGATCAGTGTAAGTCAACTGTGTGATGATGGCTACCAAGTATTGTTCAATATTGCTCAGGGCATTGTATTCAACAAAGACTGGAAGGTAGTATTGATTGCTCCCAGAAGAGGGAATGTGTATGTGATGGATATGGAAAGCTCTCCTTCAGAGCAGTGTTTCTATACTCAAACTGATGAAGACACAAACTGGTTATGGCATAAAAGGTTATCCCATTTAAATTTCAAAAATTTCTAATAAGTTGTCTAAAAAACAACTGGCAGATGGGATACCTTCAGTTTCCTTCAAAAAGGAAAGGCCATGTCCAGGATGTGAGATGGGGAAGCAGAAACGTGCCAGTTTCAAGACCAAGCAGAATTTTAGCATATCTGAACCATTTCATATGCTTCATATGGATCTTTTTGGTCCAATGAACGTTCAGACTCGTGCTGGTAAAAGATACACCCTGGTGATAATCGACGAATTTTCCAGATATTGCTGGGTTATTTTTCTCAGGTCTAAAAATGAAGCCGTTGCTGAAATCATCGCTCTTATTAAGCAAATTGAGCTCAAACATAAGCGAAAAGTGTGTCAGTTAAGAAGTGACAATGGAACGGAATTCCAGAATGCTACACTGGAGTCATTCTGTACTGACACTGGCATCTAGGGATGGGCATGGGACTGGTACCGTCCCGTACCGGTCCCGGTACCGTTGGTACCGATCCCGAAATTCACGAAATCTTAGTACCGGTCCCGGTCCCATATGAGCCGGTACCGGTACCGGTACCGAACCGGGACGGGACCGGGATATCGGTACCAAATCCCGACTAGTCCCAATTAAAACCAATAACTAACTAACTGATTGATACAGAAACATGGCATTATAACTAACAATTTACATATATACACACATAATATTAACCATCGAATCATGTAGCAAATAACACATTCACTTGTTCCAAAAATTGTGTTCATCAGTTCATGTACTACAGACCATTGAGGTACTGAACTACTGATCACACTATGATCATCACATACAACTGATCACAATGTGATCATCACATACATAAGTTTACAACTGATCATAATATCATATAGCAACTGATCCAGGACTTACAAAGTTACAGTACCATATGTCCTTATGATCATAAAGTTTCTTTCTATTCTAGATTTCTAGTTGCTAATATTAGTTACAAAATATACCTGGGACTTTGTTAAAACAAAAAAACCATTAGCGGGAGACCATAGTGTTATACCAGAAAGTTTGCAACTCCTAGCAGTTGTTACCAAAAATAGATTCATTCTCAAAATTACATTAAACACCACCAACATACAAGCATCATTCTTCGACAATCATTTGTTCTTTTCGTTTATCTTTACGGTTGTTGATCGCTTCTTCAATCTCTATACATATATCAAAACACACCAAAAAAGTTAATACACTTTTTAAAAATATAACATACATATAAAGTAAACGAATGTGTTTTTTTACCAATGGCAATGTCATCATCATTTAAAATGTCGTCAACCTGATCCATAAATATCGAGTTATTCGACTTTCTCACCCAATCTTGTGTGCAAATCAACGCTTCCACTATGTTTGTTGACAACCTTGTTCTGTAGGGGTCTAACACACGACCACCCGTGCTAAAAGCCGACTCGGACGCAACCGATGAGATTTGGATTGCCAAGATATCTAGAAAGACAATAATAATGTTAATACATGAACTCTGAACATGTGATTTTAATTTTAAAAGAATGAATATGTAATTTTACTTACCTCGAGCCATGTGAGCAACAATTGGGAACCTGTTTCCATTTAGACTCCACCACTTGAGTATGTCAAATCCGGGCTTAAAATTCACCTTCGGCTCGGTAAGATACCTTATTAATTCGGTTTCCACCTCACCTGAAGTATTTCCTTCCGCGTGTAGATAGTTCGCGAAGAAATCATTCTTTCCTTGAGATTTACTATCATCGTCTTCATTTTGTGTTTCTTGAGATCCTGATCCGACCGTCTCAAACCTCGCTTGGTATGATTCAAACAGCTTTTCCAACCTACTTTCAACATCCTCGACCAAAACACCAGCCATCTTCTCAATGTTACTTTTAGACATCGGATTTTCGTTGGTTGTTCCATTCATAATCACCGCTCTAAAACAATGTCTAACAAAACCCGATTTCATAGTGGGGTCCAGGATAATAGCAAAGTAAAAATAGTCATTAAGCTTATCGAAACTTCCCCAATACTTGTCAAACTTATCTTTCATTTTCTCAACCATCTTAGAAAAATCAGTGTCGGACTTCCATACATGTAAATGGTTATCCACATCTAAGACTTCTCTAAAAAAAAGATGAGATAAAGGCTTGGAAGTTGCTGAAACAGTTTCTGTTTTATCTTTGAACTTTTCTAGAAATGAAACCAATTTTTCACAAGAATTAAAGTCATCACGATCGGGTATTCTTTCTAAATCACGCTCATAACTTGAATCTGCACTTTCATACTTTGGAAAGACCTTCTGTAGGCCCACAGCAATTCTCAACATCTCATAGGTGGAATTCCACCTTGTTGGACAATCACCACATAAAAACTGTTGTGATTCAAGATTTTCATTTTTCATGCATTCTTTAAACTTTGTTATTCGTTGTGTTGAATGTCTAATATACCGTATTGCCTTTTGCACGCAATCAACATGTTTCTTTTGAATACATAAACCATCTTTGACAATTAGATTTAGAATGTGTGCCATACACCTAACATGAAATTTTTTCCCTTTATCATACAAGTTAGGCAACTTTTTCAACAAGTACTCTATAGCTTTATCATTGCTAGATGCATTGTCAAGCGTCATAGTCATGACATTTTGAATCCCCCAACCATTTATACAACGCAACAATTCAAAACCTATGTCATCTCCCTTGTGACTTTCAATGGGTCTAAAGTTAATAATTCTTTTATGCATGACCCAATTTTCATCAATGAAATGAGCGGTTACTACCATATAGTTTACCTTTTGACAAGAAGATGTCCATGTATCAGTAGTCAAGTGAATGGTAGATTTCGGGTCACTTAAATAAACAAACAATTTACTTCTTTCTTCTATGTAGTATTTGGCAATGTCCTTAGAGAGTTTATGACGTGATGGTAATTTTACCTTTGCATTCAATCGGCTTACCAATCTAACAAAAGCCCAATGTTCTACAAGCTTAAATGGCACTTCCGCACAAACAAAAAAGTCTAGTAAAGCTTCCTTAATTGCTATGTCATCATGTATCCAAACATTAACACTACTACCACCCTCCCCGCTAGTATCTTTATTAAACACTAGGTTGGCTTGTTTTTGTTTCCTAGCTCTAACTTCGGGATTTACTTCACAACTTTTCAAGTGTTTTTTAAGACCAGAAGTACCATTTTTTATAGAGTCGGCTTTGATCAACTTGTTGCAATGCTTGCACTTTCCGTGCTTCTTTTCCACTCCATCCACCTTTTTGAAAACCACGTCAAAGTATTGCCAAGATTCGGACCACTCCTTTCCTTCTTTTTTAGCTTTCTTGGAAACTCATTCAACTTCTTCGCCATCGTCTTCCAAAGTACCATCAGCTTGTTCATATTGAGTCTCTTCAACAAAAGTCTCATCATCCTAAAACATAAATTACATAAATTAATATGCACTCTTTCTGTTAAAAATCTTCTTTTGTTCATATACAAGCAACAATCATTATAAAATTGAACTATGTATTAAACTATTAAAGTCTAAACTTACTGATACATAGTATATTAGTTTTAAGAGTTTATGAAATTGCCCAATCATAAAAGTAATAATCATTGAATAAATTAAAAAACAGTATAAAAGATTTTCAAGTTAGTAGTTTATTTGAAATTACTAAACATCATCTCATACAAAATTAAACACACACACACGAAAATAAAAAATCACCACGAAATTAAATAGATGTTGATTACATACACGAAATCACGAAGTTATATATACATATATACAATCACATAAGAAAACTTACTTGAGATATTTCCATATTTTGATGTTAAGATGAAGATTTTAGTTTTTTTTTTCAAAAAAAGATGGATGATAATGATACTTAGATGGGATAGGATTTCATCTTGGTAGGTGGAGTAATTTTGTGGTTGATAATGTTTGTATAGAAAGTTGGGAACTGGGAATGGAAAGGCATGAAACTGTGACTTTTTAGTTTTTTAAATTAAATATGGATGCTCATAAATTATAAGTGGATATTTGGACAATCACAAGTTACTTACACAATACACACTCACACGTACAAAACAAGGAATGAAATTTAATGGGTTGACTACTTGAAGTATAATTGGGCTTATATTGGTGGGCTTTGAAATCTGAATACATGTGATCATTACATTACGGTACTAAACGGGACTTATATGGTATTTCGGGAATTTCCCGGTACCGGTACCGATTGGTACCGGTCCCACGAACTCGGAAAAACAGATACCGGTACCGATCCCGAGTGGGACTCGGTACCGCTTCGTGGGACTGGGACCGGGACGGTACCGGGACGGGGTCGGGATTTTGGGACTTCTGCTCATCCCTACTGGCATCTCCTAGAATTTCTCTTCAGCACGAACTCCAGAGCAAAATGGAGTTGTAGAAAGGAAAAATCGAACGCTGATAGAAGCTGCCAGGAGTATGCTTGTTGAATCTGGTCTTCCTACCAGTTTCTGGGCTGAAGCAATTGCTACTGCTTGCCACACTCAGAACCGGTCAGTGTACATCAAAAGGCACAAGAAGACAGCCTATGAAGTATTAAGAAATAGAAAACCAAATATTGGTTATTTTCACGTTTTTGGATGTCAGTTTACATCCTGAACGACTCCAGTCAGTTAGGCAAATTTGATGCAAAGCTGATGAAGGATATTTCTTAGGTTATTCAGCCATTTGCAAGGCCTTCAGAGTCTATAACAAAAGACTGGAGAAGGTTCACGAGTCCATACATGTCACATTTGAAGAGTCAAATGCTGCAATCAATAAAAATCCAACCCTTGATACTCCCCCAGTTACTCCAATTGTAATATGTTAGGTCGGAAATCGACCAAGTATAATTTGTTCAGAAATAGCTTGAAGTTCAGTGAAAACGTTTGTACAGAATTCTGAGTCGTCTCAGAATTATTTCACTGAAGCTTCACTTCAGTTCAGATCAAGATAAATCTGAAGCATTCATTCTGAAGTCAAAGACTGAAGTATGAAGAAGAGAATCATCTCAGAAGCGAGCAAAGAGTGATTCTACCAGATCAAAGACCGAAGCATCTCAGTATAAAGTATTTACAACACTTTACACTGATTACGAGGAAGACTTTTTACTTTACATACCTTTACCCAGTTAATAGATTTATCTATTAATAAAAGGTACAAGGTAAAAGTATAGGTTTGGAACGTAGTACTATAAGCCACATCAACTGACTTATATACTCTTCCTAGTACAAGCATGTAAGGAATTAAGTTTAATTCCTTAAATGCTCACAACCACTTTTATACGATCTTGTCCATGTCATCATGGACTTGGTCTATAAATATGAAGTCTTCTCACAACTTGCAAAGGGCTTGAAACTTTAGCATTGCAACTTGTAAGATATACTCTAAGTAAAACTTACGAGTATTTCCAAGTTATTTAGATCACTTGTTTTTCGGGATTGTTTAGATACTTACACTTGGGTGTTTATCTTTGTTCCGCAACAATCCTTGTATTTGTTTATATATCAATAAATCAAATACATTAGAAAGAAAACAACGTGTCTCAATGCTACATACTTGATTATACTTATATATATCTTTATATAGTTTCTGCCATTTAGTTCTTGTTATTTACTTTAAGTCAACAGTTGTATGATTGCCAAAACTAAAAAATGGGAAGAATCTGATGAATCATCTGACGATGAAGAAGAAGTTAGGGACATGTGTTTCATGGCACAAGAAGATCAAGGTCATTTGGTCAAATCCGATGTTGAATCTGGTCGCTGGGTGGATATTGTAATGAAAAAGGTCAGTAATTTTGGCTTTGAAAATAATGAGGAACACAAACTGGACCTTTTGGTTCTTTTAGAGGCTGACATCTCATTTGTCGAGACAGTGCGTTCAGAAAGCCTAAAAATGTTTGAAAATAATGCTTCTGAACTAAACGCCAGTCATGCCAGACTGAAAGAACTGAAAGATGTTCATTTGGCTCTAAAAAGTTATCAGTCTATGGTTGCAACTTTAGAATTGGAAAAGGAATAATTAAAATCCATCCTTGAAAAGAACAAGCAATTATTAAATCTTGGATGAAAGCACCAAGACCAGATGCTGCAATTAAAAATACTTTTGCGTCACAAAGAGCAGCATATGAGTCTGGTGATCTTCATTTGGCATCCATAATCACTGATTTAGATGCACTTCCAAAGGAAATAAAGCCTGAAATCATTTTTCCTAAAGTTGGCAAGCAGAAAACTGTAACTAATAAAGCCCAGGAACAATCTGAGGGTAAATCTGAAACAGCTCAGACAACTGTTTCAGAAAGGAAGGCTAAATCCAAAAAGCCATCCCCTCAGACTTCATCTAAGGTTCCTAAAAACCTAAAGAAGAAGAAAAATTTCTCCCTTACTGAGCCACCTACCTCAGATTCAGGTAAGGCTCAGGTGTCTAATGAAGAATCAATTTGTTAAGGTTAGAAAGTCAATTTCAACTATTGGCTAGACAAGTGCAGAGTTGTAATGCACGTTTAAGAAATGTTGAAACTCCTTCTCTTCAACCTAAACAAAATACAAAACCTTTTTCTAAGCAAATCAAGTAGAAATCTGAAAAGAAAAAGGTTGAAAACCCCATCAAACCAACTATGTTTGTGTCATCTGAAATAATGACTGAAATCCCCTTTGATTCTTCTGTTGCTTATGAACCAAAGAAATCTAAGACTACTAAGGGAGAGTCTAGTGAACCCATCCAAAGATGGGTTCCCAAAAAGAACTAATCTTTGTTTGTATGCAGGGAGACCGAAAGAACAATATATGGTTTCTGGACAGTGCTGCTGGCCGAACCATGATTGGTTATCAGACCTTGCTAGAGGAATATAGGGTGCAAGAGGGGCCCTCAATAGTTTTTGGAAATGATGGTAATGGAAAAACTGAGGGATATGGTGTGGTGAATAATGGTCAAGTCAATTCACACGTGTTGCATATGTGAACGGTTTGAAATATAACCTGATCAGTGTCAGTCAACTGTGTGATGATGGCTTCAAGGTTTTATTTGATATTTCACAAGGCACCATATTCAACAGAGATGGAAAGGTGGTACTGATTGCACCAAGGAAGGGAAACATTTATGTCATTGATATGAATCCTTCTACCACTGAACAATGTTTCTACTCAAAGGCAGATGAAGACACAAACTGGCTATGGCACAAGAGATTATCCCATCTGAACTTTAAAAATATTAATAAGTTGTCTAGAAAACAACTTGTTGACGGGATACCCTCTATGTCTTTCAATAAAGACAAGCCATGTCCAGGTTGTGAAATGGGTAAGCAGAAAAGAGCTTCATTCAAGACAAAACAAAGCTTTAGTATAACTGAACCTCTTCACATGCTTCACATGGACCTTTTTGGACCAGTGAATGTTCAGACCAGAGCAGGAAAGAAGTACACCCTTGTTATAGTTGATGAATATTCAAGATACTGCTGGGTGATTTTCCTCAGGTCCAAAAGTGAAGCTGCTACTGAAATCATTGCTCTCATCAAACAAATTGAGCTCAAGAACAAGCAAAAAGTTTGTCAGCTCAGAAGTGACAATGGCACTGAATTCAGAAATGCTACTCTGGAGTCCTTCTGCACTGAAACTGGCATATCTCAGAACTTCTCCTCAGCTCACACACCAGAGCAGAATGGTGTTGTAGAAAGAAAGAATCGTACGCTGATTGAAGCTGCTAGAAGTATGTTGAATGAATCTGGTCTTCCAAGAATTTCTGGGCTGAAGCTGTTGCAACTGCCTGCTACACTCAGAATAGATCTGTTTATATCAAAAGACACAAGAAGACCTCCTATGAAGTACTCAAAAATAGAAAGCCTAATATTGGATACTTCCATGTATTTGGGTGTCCAGTATACATTCTGAATGATTCAAATCAGCTTGGAAAACTTGATGCAAAGGCTGATGAAGGATACTTCTTAGGATATTCATCAAATCGCAAAGCCTTTAGAGTCTTTAACAAGAGACTTGAAAAGGTTGATGAGTCAATTCATGTTACCTTTGATGAATCAAATTCTGCAATCTTTAAAAATTCCATCCCTGCACCTCCCTCAGAAAGTCCAATAAGTTTTTGTGATTCTGATCCTATTGCTGAAACTGATCAGTCACCTGAACCTGCTTTCGAACATCTCCGTTCAGAACCAGTAATAAACAAGCCTAGCAACATTCCATTTTATCCTTCAGTCAGTTTCAAACTACCTCATGAACTGACTATTGGATCAGATGTACATGCTGCTTCTCCTTTGATATCAGGCTCCACTGAGCAACCTCAATCTGAAGAATTTCATGATGCAAGTCATGATCTGCAGGAAGAAGAAGAAGTTGAAGATGTATTTTCTGAAGCTCCTCCTGAAGGTACTCAGAGAAGTTCTTGCACTGATATCATTGTTCATCCTGGTCAATACTCTAAATGGACAAAAGCACATCCAATCGAGCAAATTATTGGAGAGTCCAGTAGAGGGGTTCAGACCAGAAGAGCCACAAGCGATCAATGCTTAAATGTCAGCTTCTTATCTTTAATTGAACCCAAGAAGATTGACGAGGCTATGCAAGACCCAAGCTGGGTTGAAGCCATGCAAGATGAACTCAACCAGTTTAAAAGGAACGATGTATGGGAACTCGTTCCTTGTCCCAGTAACCTGAAGAAGGAACCAATTGGGACAAGATGGGTCTTCAGAAACAAGATGGATGAAGATGGTCATATCATCAGAAACAAAGCAAGACTTGTTGCAAAAGGATATGCACAAGAAGAAGGAATAGATTCTGATGAAACTTTTGCACCAGTTGCTAGACTTGAAGCTATCAGAATATTCTTAGCCTTTGCAGCTCATCATCAGTTTAAAGTCTATCAAATGGATGTCAAAAGTGCATTCCTGAATGGAGAACTAGAAGAAGTCGTTTATGTGTATCAACCACCAGGGTTCATTAATGAAGAAAAACCACATTGGTGTATAGACTGAACAAAGCCTTATATGATCTGAGACAAGCACCCAGAGCCTGGTATGATACTCTTACTAAACATCTTCTTAAAAATGGTTTTAAACGTGGTGCAATTGATAACACTTTGTTCATATTGCATGATAAAAGTGATATCCTTTTAGTACAAATTTATGTTGATGATATTGTGTTTGGTTCTACAAATGAGAAGATGTGTGAAATTTTTTCTAAAATCATGTCTTCTGAGTATGAAATGAGTATGATGGGTGAACTGACATATTTTCTGGGACTTCAAGTAAAACAAACTAAAGATGGTATTTTCATAAACCAGGAAAAATATGTCAGAGATTTATTAAAGAAATATCAATTTGATTCAGTCTCATCAAAAGATACTCCTATTTCTGCTCCATTAACTTTGGATTCTGATCCACTTGGAAAACCAGTGGACTATACAAAATATCGTGGTATGGTTGGTTCACTGATGTATTTAACTGCAAGTAGACCAGACATAATGTTTGCAACATGCCTTTGTGCTAGATTTCAGTCTGATCCCAGAGAAGCACATGCAAATGCTGTTAAAAGGATCTTCAGATACCTTAAAGGTGTCCCCAGATTGGGTCTTTGGTATCCCAAAGGCTCCAGTCTAGATCTAATGTGTTATTCAGATTCTGATCATGCAGGTTGTAAGATAGACAGGAAAAGTACCACTGGAGGGTGTCATTTCCTTGGTGGCAAATTAGTAAGCTGGACCAGTAAGAAGCAGACTGCAGTATCACTATCCACTGCAGAAGCTGAGTATATTTCTGCAGCAAGTTGTTGTGCTCAGATTCTATGGATGAAAAACCAGCTGACTGATTATGGTGTTACTTACACAAAGACTCCAATCTTTTGTGATAACACTAGTGCCATTGCCATATCTCACAATCCTGTGATGCACTCGAAAACCAAGCACATCGATCTCAGGTATCATTTCATTCGTGATCATATTCTGAAAGGAGTTATTGAATTGCACTTTATTCCCACGGATAAGCAACTCGCTGATGTTTTCACAAAACCTTTAGATGTCAAAACCTTTAAACATCTGGTCAGTGAGTTGGGTATGTTAAATCCTTAGACTGGTAATCTTGTTATGAACGCCTCAGTGACACTGATCTGGTTCACCAGTCTGAGCGATCCATGCAATTTTTGCTCGCCTAGCTATCGAACGCCTTTGTGATACTAACTTGGCACTTATTAATTCATGGATCATCACTTCAGGGGGAATGTTAAATATTTTTTTTCAAACTTTAAAATAAACCTTCATTTTTGAGGGGGAACCTTTTACTCAGAAAAACGTATTTAACTGAAGCACTTTGGAAAATCAAAGTTATTTCAGTTGAATTTTATTAACTGAGATGGTTCAGATCTCTTTGGAACTGACCATGCTCAGAATTTATTTTGTCATCACTGAAAGACAACAATCCTTTCAAGATATTTTTGATACTTGGTCAATTGTGTGTACACGTGGCCTACTTCATACTATGTTTTTAACTTACGTTGGTCATGCTTATGTGTCACACAAGTTGCGCCGTAAAAGGGAAAGAAATGAGTACTTTTTTTGAAAAAGTGTTGCAGGGTGGGGTCACTCAAACGTCTCTGCATTTAATGCGGACTTGACCCCAGAAATTGTTTTTAATTGGAAAATCACTTTTATTCCATCTTAAATTCAAATTCCTTTTCATTCTTTCATTTATTTCGTTTTTCATTTACTTCCCAATCATCAATCTCTCTCATATTTACTCTCAAATTCCTTAACTCTTCATATTCTTTTCACTTTCACTTTTGATTCTTAAAAATGTCTAAATCATCATCTTCTTCACAACCTAAATCGCTCATCAATTTTAAATATACTCCATCGGATGATGTGAAAACATCTGCCACATGGCCAAAGAATTTCACTCCTTCACAAATTCGATTTAACATGAGCAATTTCTTGGCTCAATTAAATGTGAAATCCAAAACGCTAATGGGAAGAATCAATAATTTTGGAGAAATCCCCTTTTCATTATGCTCTGACCGCTAATCCTCAGGCATTGTATCATCGATACTTGCTTGAATTCTGGTATACTGCTGTGGTGAGCAAAGATGAACAATCCATCTCCTTCACTCTCAATGAGGGCACCAAGCAGTGTGTTATCACTCTTGAGGGGTTCAGAAATTCCCTTCATCTGAACTACCTTGAACCTTTCCAGGTATTTGCTAAACGACTCAAAGGAGTCAACTTCAGGGAGGTTCTAGTCGCCACCGGTCATGGCGATATGGAGGATGTTGATGGTAATCTGAAGACCTCCGGACACATATTTATGTCTGGATTTGGCAATTGCTGGAGGTTCTTCTGGACCCAGATTGTGGAAAGTCTTGGTGGCAACCATGGAGGGTTGGACCAACTTTCATTACCCCAAGTTGAGATGGGGTATTATATTTGGAATGGGATACAAGCAGACTTTGCTGAGATTCTCTTTTCTCAGCTAATTACAAAACTAAAAGGAAAGAGAAGTCTGCATATTGCCTTTCCAAGATTTCTGAGCTTATGTTTCATGGATATTCTTGGTGAAGCTTATAATCAAGTTGGACCTGAAGCTTCAGTACCTGAATACAGCAGAGATTTCTCAAAGGCATCCACTTCTGAAGATGAGCCTGAACTATCCACTGCTATGCTTCAGGTATTTAATAAAACTGTTTCAGCCACACTAGCTGGTTCAGAAAGGTCACTAAGTGGGCCACAAAAGAATGTGGGACCCGTTAGTCGACCTAAAGATAAGGTTGAGCAAATCATTGAATCTGGTAACGATGCACCTGCTTCTGCAGATGTTGAACCAGAAACTGGTGCGGGTACTAGTGACCCAAACCAGAGCATATCTGACCAGATTGTAAAAGTGAATGCTTTCTGGGATGACGATGAGCTACCTCAGGGGAATCTCGATTCCCTTGCTGATTTTGAGTTTGACGAGGGATTATTGGAGGCGAATCAATCTGATTCTGAGCCAGCCACCATCCTCGCAAACGCCCCTCCTCCTCCCCCAGAAATCCAAATTCAACCAGACCAACAAGAACAAGATATTAATCCTTATGTTCCACCACCTCCATCTCATCAACATCCAATTTTTCCACCAGACACTAATCCTGCCTATGTTACAGCCGGTACCTTTAATCCTTCACTTCAATTTCTTCACCCCCAAATTCACCAACTCCCATCGCCTATTAAGTATGATGCCCAAATAGAAACGGACTTGGATTCTGAAACAGAATCTGAGAGTCAAACTGATTTACAACTGAACAATGTTCTGAAAGGGCTTGGTAATCTACCATTTGTTGCTCCTGCTTCTGCACAACCTCCACCACCTTTAAATGTAGAAGCACAGTTAGAGAAGACTCAAACCGAAGTCCAAAGCCTTATTCTTAGGGTGGAGGATTTAACCAAGTCTCTAACTGCCAATACTAGTTCTGTGGCTGAAATGAAAGGTGCTCAGATGTTTCTTGGAACTGAGTTAACCAAGGTTGCTGGAAACGAAGGACTAGTAGTTGGGAAGCTGAATGAGCTGGTGATGACATGCAACAAGGTGAGCTCTGCAATCAGAGAAGCCTTCAAGCTAACAAAAAGAGATGTGCAAGCTTCGGTGATTGCAAACTTGACATCTTGTGTTCAGTTGTTGAAGCAAGATTTTATGGCTGTTGGAAGAGAAGTACATGAGTTAGTTCAGAAGCCAAGTATAAATGAAAAAGAACTTGGGGCTTCTATAAGTGTTGGTATTTTGTATAATCTGAAGTCTGAGCTAACTCAGAATCTAGTTGCTCAGATTTCAGAATCGGTCTCTGAGAAGATTGGTGAGAAGGTTAGAGTGATGATTGCTGAACTAACCAAAGACACATATACCAAAGTGGACAAGGCTGTGAATGAAGTAAAAGATTCAGTGTCCAAACTTGAATGCTCAGTTCAGAATCAGTCCAAACAGTTAGAAGAAATTCTAACTCATCTCAAGAAGGAAACTCCTCCTGCTCCCTCATTCACTGAAGAAGATAGAAAGCAGTTGAAAGAGATAAAAGATAAAGAGTCACTGAATCTGAACTCCAATTTCAGATTAAGATCTCAGTTTGCTCAGCTTTCTAAAGGTATCTCTGAATGTTTACAACAACAAAGTTGGGAACCACTGAAAGGCATGCAAATGGCCATTGAAGAATTCGCTAAGTTGCCTTCAGAGGTCCCCAAAGGGGGAAAAGGTGTGCCTATTGGTCTGCTTGCAAGTACACAAGAAATCATTGAAGCAACCAAGAAGCAAACTGAGGTGCCATCTGGTAGTGCCTCAGTTCAGGGGGAACAAGTTCAGAGATCTGAAACTGAACCTGCTAAGAAAGACAAGGGCAAGGCCCAAGCAGTGGAAGAACCAAAGAAAAGTTCTAAGGGTTCTGGGATTGTTGTTGGTGAGAATGTGGATGAACATGGTTATCCCTTGCACGATCTTGATGCTGATAGTAAGAAATTGGAAGCTTTGCAAAAGCAGGTCTCCAATCAATTCATTATGTGGAAGGAAAACAAAGAAAGAGAAAGGGAACAACATCTGAAGATGGGGACCCTTGATCATATAGATGCTGCAGCTCTTGGTTTGTCACTGGAAAGATACTTAAAAATCAAAAATGATCCAAGAGTGCAAAAGGCTGTTGTTGATATGCTCGAGTATGAATGTGGGATGAACTACTCACCTCTGGAACAAAAGCTAGAGAGTCTAACCTTCAAGTTGTCTATTGAAGACTTGAAGAGAAATAGAGAAAAGGAAATAGCAATTAAAAGGAAGGAAATTCTGGCCGAAGTTCTGAAGGTTGAAAAAGAGTTGTTCAGACCAACCACAAAGCCCAAAGTAACTGGAACAAGGTCTGCAAGAAAGAATTCTCGTGATGTTGTCTTTACTTCTCTCAAACCATCTGATGATGCTGCTGAACTTGAAAGAAAGCATGAGAAGGACCAGTATGATCATTACATGAATCATCGATCGCATCAGGCCAAAATCATTGATATAGAAGTTACAAAGGCTGATGGATTGAAGTTGTTTGATTTGATTGTGAAAAGAGAAGGTAGGGCAGCTGAAGAATATAATCAAGTTTCAGTTCATGAGTTTGGGATTTCTGAGCATAGGGAGATGATCCAAATTCTGAGGGGGAAGCCGAAATCTGCCTTAATTGGTGCATGGTTATCAAGAATACAACAAAAGATGTAGGCCAAGGTAGAAATTGAAGAAAGATTGTTTGGAAAGAAGGATCATTCTCCACTGAAGAGGAAACCTACTGAGGCACCTTCTGGTTCAAGGCCTGCCAAGAAGTAGTTCCTCTTTCAGTTTATCATGTACTTGTAATATATTTACATTTGTGACAAACATCTCAGTTTGTATATATATGTTTCAAATTGTAACCAATAAGTAGATGGTAAGTTTAAGTTAGAAAACCACAAGTAAAATTCTGAGACATCAATGATCTATAAGATGTACTTAGAAAATTTTTACAACTTAAACAAAACTTGCATTTCAGACTTACAAACATGTATAGATAGAAGTCTGAGATGCATGCACTATTTCAGAACAAATAGGGGGAATTTGTTAGGTCGGAAATCGACCAAGTATAATTTGTTCAGAAATAGCTTGAAGTTCAGTGAAAACGTTTGTACAGAATTCTGAGTCGTCTCAGAATTATTTCACTGAAGCTTCACTTCAGTTTAGATCAAGATAAATCTGAAGCATTCATTCTGAAGTCAAAGACTGAAGTATGAAGAAGAGAATCATCTCAGAAGCGAGCAAAGAGTGATTCTACCAGATCAAAGACTGAAGCATCTCAGTATAAAGTATTTACAACACTTTACACTGATTACGAGGAAGACTTTTTACTTTACATACCTTTACCCAGTTAATAGATTTATCTATTAATAAAAGGTACACGGTAAAAGTATAGGTTTGGAACGTAGTACTATAAGTCACATCAACTGACTTATATACTCTTCCTAGTATAAGCATGTAAGGAATTAAGTTTAATTCCTTAAATGCTCGCAACCACTTTTATACGATCTTGTCCATGTCATCATGGACTTGGTCTATAAATATGAAGTCTTCTCACAACTTGCAAAGGGCTTGAAACTTTAGCATTGCAACTTGTAAGATATACTCTAAGTAAAACTTACGAGTATTTCCAAGTTATTTAGATCACTTGTTTTTCGGGATTGTTTAGATACTTACACTTGAGTGTTTATCTTTGTTCCGCAACAATCCTTGTATTTGTTTATATATCAATAAATCAAATACATTAGAAAGAAAACAACGTGTCTCAATGCTACATACTTGATTATACTTATATATATCTTTATATAGTTTCTGCCATTTAGTTCTTGTTATTTACTTTAAGTCATTTGTTTCTTGTTATCCATATCTGGATCGTAAACTTAACTTGTCCATCAAGATTAGTTGTACTTGCCAGTCGGGTTTAGTTAATCATCTATATTTGGGACTCACATAATATGTGAATCTGATCCTATCAACTACAAAGATTCAGAAGATACAGTTTCTAGTCATCCTGATCTGGAACCTGTTCAGATTAAGAAACCCACCAGTAGTACTCCTTTCTATCCTTCAATAAGCTTCAAACTACCCTCTGAACTTATTATTGGATCAGATGTTCGTACTACTCCCCCAGTATTAGATTCAGTTGAAACTGAACCAGTTCTCCAGGAAATGCCTTCAAATGAGGAATTTCATGATGCACATCGTGATCTTAATGACTCTGATGAAGATGTGGAGATAGTTTATGAAGAACCTTGGGTGCCAGTTGATAATGATTTAACTGGTGCACCCCGATTGAATTCTTGTACTGATATTGTTATATATAACAATCCTGGTAAATACTCTAGGTGGTCAAAAGCACATCCTATTGATCAAATCATAGGAGACTCCAGTAGAGGGGTTCAGACCAGAAGAGCCTCCAGTGAATAATATTTATATGTCAGCTTCTTATCACTGATAGAACCAAAGAAGATTGACGAGGCTATGGAAGATCCAAGCTGGGTGATAGCTATGCAAGAAGAGCTACACCAGTTTGAAAGGAATAAGGTTTGGAATCTGGTTCCTTTCCCAGTTGGCAAGAAAGAACCAATTGGAACCAGATGGGTCTTCAGGAACAAGGTAGATGAAGATGGCCATGTTGTAAAAAACAAGGCCAGATTGGTTGCACAGGGATATTGCCAATCAGATGTTGATTTTGATGAATCATTTGCTCCAGTGGCTAGACTTGAAGCGATCAGAATATTCTTAGCATTTGCTACTCATCATCAATTCAAGGTCTTCCAGATGGACGTAAAAAGTGCATTTTTGAATGGAAAATTGGAAGAAGAAGTGTATGTCAGGCAACCACCAGGTTTCGTTGATGAAAAACATCCCCATTGGGTATATCGTCTGGACAAAGCACTTTATGGTCTTAGACAAGCTCCACGTGCCTGGTATGACACTCTGACTAAACACTTATTGAAAAATGGCTTTAAAAGAGGTGCAATTGACAATATCTTATTTATTTTTCGTGAAAGAGGTAATCTTCTGCTGGTACAAATTTATGTTGATGACATTATTTTTGGGTCTACTGATGAAAATATGTGCAAGAAATTTTCTAAAATCAAGTCTTCAGAATATGAAATGAGTTTAATGGGTGAATTAACATTTTTTTCTAGGTCTTCAGATTAAACAAACCAGTGATGGTATTTTTATTAATCAAGAAAAATATGTTAGAGATCTATTAAAGAAATATGATATGAACTCTTCACCATCTAAACCCACTCTCAATTTCTGCACCACTCACTCTGGACTCGGATCCAGATGGAAAACCAGTGAACACCACTGTCTATAGAGGCATGGTTGGTTCACTGATGTATTTAACTGCCAGTAGACCAGATATAATGTTTTCAACATGTTTATGTGCCAGATATCAGTCTAATCCAAAAGAATCTCATATGCTTGCTGTAAAGCGCATACTGAAATACCTTAAGGGTGTCCCCAGTTTGGGCCTTTGGTATCCCAAAAGCTCAGGCATGGATCTAATGAGTTATTCAGATTCAGATCATGCAGGTTGTAAGATAGACAGGAAATCCACTACTGGTGGATGTCATTTCCTTGGTGGCAAACTGGTCAGCTGGACCAGTAAGAAGCAAACTTCAGTTTCATTGTCAACTGCTGAAGCTGAGTATGTATCTGCAACTAGTTGTTGTGCTTAGATACTCTAGATGAAGAGCCAGTTGCTTGATTATGGTATTAAGTACTCAAAGACCCCAATCTTCTGTGATAATACCAGTGCCATTGCTATCTCAAACAATCCAGTCATGCACTCAAAGACAAAGCACATTGATATCAGGTATCATTTCATTCGTGATCATATTATGAAAAATGATATTGAAATCCATTTTATTCCCACTGACAAACAACTCACTGACATTTTTACTGAACCTTTGGATGTAAAAACTTTTGAACATCTTGTTGGTGAGTTGGGAATGTTGAACCCTTAAATCTGGAACCTTATTATGAGCGCCTTTGTGACACTGGCAGGGTTCTTTGATTTCCAGATTTATAAATCTATGCCAGCTTAGCTATCGAACGCCTTTGTGATACTATCTTTGCATTAATAGATTTATGGATCACCATTCCAGGGGGAAGACTCAGACCATATATTTTTGTCCTTAAAATGTTTTTAATTTCAGGGGGAATTTATTTTCCCACTGGAAGAAATTTTATGGAAAATATCACTGGTACATTACTGGAAGAATTTATTTTCCTCCAGTGTATTATCAGTACATATCTTCACTGGCCTAATCCACCAGTGACACTGGAGTGTCTAGTCAACCTCCAGATGCACTGAAATGAGTCTTGGGTTATCAGTCATAATATTTTAATACTTGGTCTTTGTGCGTGCCACGTAAGCAAACCTTGTGACAACCGCCAAAATTTCAGGTTGACTAATTTACTATTATGTGTGCTATTTAAAGACAAGTCAATTTGCTAAAGTCTCTGTCTACTGTTTAATATTGTTTAATATTAAATAAATGTTTTCAAGAATAATATCTTTCATAAATTGTAATATAAATTTGTGAACAATTCTTTTATATAAATGTATTTTAAAACGACAACGTTTTGTGTCGTTCAGTATATCTTGTGTTGTGAATCCATGTAAGTCATACCCCGTCTAGGGCGGGTGTGACAGATTGGTATCAGAGCCCAAGTTATAGTAAACTAGGTAGCAAATTGATGGACCTAGACTATAACCCCATATAGAACAACACCCACATACATGCATAATTTTATGATAA